>BSBK01006566.1:0-615000 GCA_027943335.1 Chamaecyparis obtusa
CCTGAAAAGGGTTTCAATAATACCATCAAAGATCAGTTAGATGTGGAACTTACAAATCAGAGCTCCTTGCAGGATAAGGATAAAATTGAAATGATTGAACCAGAGGAAGATTTTAGTAATGTCCAGCCATTGAAACATGTATGTTTAGACTCAATAGCCTCTAAAGAGAATGTAGAAAAAAGTAAAGAAGAAGATAATTAGAATATAAAGCTAGGAGAAACTCTTACAGATGAACTTTTGGATATGTTCATGGACGAGATTTGTGATCGCGAGGAATTGAAATATCAAAAAGATACTATAATCAATCTAATACAGAATATTATCCGAGATGATAATGAGAAATTGGATTTTATGTCCACTCAACATACTTATCCCACTATCCCTATAAAGGAAGCCTCATACAATACCCCCTCCGATCACTTTGGCATGGTATCAAATCAATTAGATTTAGAAAATAAAGAGCAAAAAGATGACAAACCTGTTTCAGGAAATACAACTATAGTGCAAGAGGAAAATAAGGATATTTGCAAATCCAGGACTATGGCCCCTTGCATGACAACTAAGAATACTCACAAAAATGGGGAGAATCATGCATTCTCTATTCCATTAGAGTTGGAAACACTAAACCTGGACCTTTCAGAAGATATAATTGAATCATATGGAAAGGAGCTTATAGATAAGGAAACAACTCAAGTTCAGATGGAAATAGAGCAGAATAGTTCAGACCAGCAGGACAAACCCATCATTAATTCAAATAAAAACTTTACATTGGTTAAGGACTCTATTGAGGGTCTCTTTGGAATTACTAATAAGGAGAGGCAATTGGGAATAGCAATGAATAGAGGAAGCCTAAGTTCCCCTAATATTAATAGAATTAAGAAGAAAAGAGGTAGGAAATCAACAGTTGAATTAAGAACAATGGATGGTAGTGCGGGCAATCAAAAAAAGATAGTTGAAATTTTGCACATAGGGAAGGGGAAGTACCTTCCCCAGCAGAAATGAAAGTCACTACTTGGAATGTTAGGGATTAAATGCCCCTAACAAACAGAGATTAATTAAGAGATATCTAAAAAATTTTGAGTCCGAAATAATATTATTATAGGAAACCAAACTCAACAAGGAGGAAAGTACTAAAGTAAGTAAGAAACTTGGCATATGGAAATCAGAATTCGTAACTTCTACAGGACATTCAGGGGGGTTAGCAATATTGTGGGACCCCCGTAAAGTTGTAGGCATACCAATTTCTAATAATAGTAATTGGATGGCTTTAGAAGTTAAAAGTCTAAAGTCTAATTTGAAATTCTACCTAATCAATGTATATGGACCAATTTTCAATGAAGATAAAAGGAGAGTTTGGCATGAGATTCACCTTTTCTTAAATGATGCATCAGAATACCCTTTCTTGATTGGAGGAGATTTTAATGCCATCTTAGCTCCTGAAGAAAAATTTGGAGGTACACATTATGTATCTCAAGCTCACAAGGATTTTCGTAACTGGGTTATGGATAATCATCTAATTAGCATAGACACAAATAATGGAATATATACTTGGAATAATAGAAGAGAAAGTTTTAGTTACATCGCTGAAAAGTTGGATAGTTTTTTTATTAGGACTAATACAGAAAAATTTAATCAGCTATATTCTGCAGAAATCCTTCCAGAGGCTGGATCGGATCATTTCCCAATTAGGCTTTCTATTATAGAAGACACTAAACCAACAAGAAATCCATTCAAATTTGAGTTTATGTGGTTCCAAAACCTGGAGTTCATTAATCTATTAGAGGACTGGTGGAAACAGATATCGGTTAAAGGATCCAAAATGTACTACTTAGTAGCTAAATTAAAAATCATTAAAAATAAAGCATTGGAATGGAATAAGAACAATTTCAACAACATTTTTGCAGAAAAAATTCAGTTAGAACAAGAGCTCGCTGACCTTAATAATTTAGTAATAGAACATGGGATGAATGATCAAAGTTATTATAAGGAGAAGGAGTTAATTTCTAAATACAATGCCATCCTCCTTAAAGAAGAGATTTTTTGGAAATAGAAATCTAGAGAGACTTGGCTCTAGGAAGGAGACAGTAATACAAAATTCTTCCACAATACCACCAATTGTAAAAGAAGCAATTAAATAGAATTTCCAAAATTAAGAATCATGAGGGAGATCTCATTGAGGAACCTAATCAAATATCAAAAATCTTCATGCAATTCTATCAATCCCTTCTTAACAACATAGAAGGTACTGATCTAAGAGCACAAAAAGAAATGCTTAAAACTATTCCCAAGGTACTTACAGAAGTAGATAATAAGATGATTAATGACAAATTATGCCTTGAGGAGGTGAAAATAGCGGTCTTTCAGTTACATCCAGATAAAGCCCCAGGCCCAGATGGGTTCCAGGTAGGATTCTTCCAAAAATGTTGGCACTTTGTTGGCGAGGAGGTATGGCAAGCAATAGAAGCAACGAGAAATTCAAGATCATTATTAAATGAAATAAACAATACCTTCTTTGCATTAATCCCAAAGAAAAATGAGAGCACAGAGCCAGGGGATTTTAGACCTATATCCCTATGTAATACAATCTATAAGATACTTTCTAAGTGTTTAGCAATAGGCTTAAATCTCTCCTTCCTAATATTATATTGGAAGAACAGACAGGGTTCATAGCAAATAGATCGATCTTGGATGGAATTATTATAGCATAGGAAGTAGTTCATACTGCCCAAATAACAAAGGATCCTAGTATGCTTATTAAGCTAGACATCCAAAAAACATATGATAAAGTAGATTGGAGATTTCTATGCAAATGTATGGAAGCATTTGGATTTTCTAGACAATGGATTAATCTCATTTTTAACTGTATCTCCACACCTAAAATCTTGATTTTAATCAATGGAACACTGGAAGGTTTTTTTAGTATATCTAGAGGCATAAGACAAGGAGATCCAATATCCCCTTTCCTCTACGTCATTATGGTAGAAGTGTTAGGTAGATCTATCACTAAGAAACAGATGGAAGGCAAAATCATAGGATTGAAGGCTTCGGAAAACATTCCAAATATTACACACCAGCAGTTTGTGGATGATACAATTTTACCTGGCCAAGCTAACAGGAAAGAAGCTAGAGCATTTAAGGACATCTTAAACATGTATATGAAAGCTTCAGGTCAAGGGGTCAATCCCTCCAAATCGGAAGTCTTCTTTATTAACACCTCCCCGAAGGTAGAATCAGAGATATGTAATATTATGGATACAAGATGGGAAATTTCCATGCAAATATCTAGGTATTGACCTGGATAAAGGCATCCAATCTTCCAAACTGTGGCAGCAAGTTATCACTAAAGTACAAAATAAGAAGAGTTCTTGGAAAGGAAGATGGTTAACGAAAGCAGGTAGGGTGACTATGATAAAATCAATCCTTTCTGCCATACCTACGTATCATATGTCCGTACTCCCCCTCCCTATTAGTATCAAAAAACACTTAGATAAAATGCTTAGAGACTTTTACTGGCAAGGTCCATCAGAAGACAAAAAACTTGCTCTCATTAAATGGGACACCTTATGTAAACCAATCTCGAAGCAAGGGTCTAGGCATCAAAAATCTCCTATGGAAAAATCAAGCTCTTGGAGCTAAACTTATTTGGAGAATGTATAAGGAATCTAGTAGCAAATGGGCGTCCATACTACTTCATAAATATATCCTTGATGCGAAACCCATTAATATCTTCAGATCTGCACTCTTGTCAAAGGCTCCTAGATTTGGAACTTTATTAAAGAATGCAGAGGCATTATAAGAAAAGGTCTAACATGGGATATAGGTTTAGGAGATCAAGCACTTTTCTGGGATGATTCATGGGTAGGTCATCCCCCCCTAGACACTCTAGGATTATCACCAGAGTTTATGGAAGAATGTAAAAGAGTTAAAGGCATTTATCTTAAAGATTATCTATGTAAAAAAGAAGGTTATGAATGGAGTAATTTAGAAGAAATTGGCCCCATATGGCATGAAAAATAGATCCTTTTCACAATTCTGAAAGATAGAGAAGTTTCACTCAAAAATAGACCAGATATCTTAATTTGGGCTAAATCAAATAAAGACAACTATTCAGTTAAAGAGGGTTACAATTCTATTATTCGGGAGATGAATATGGATAGCTTAGATATTCCACTAAATCTATGCTGGCACAAATCTTGCCTCCCAAAGCTGGCATTTTTCTTTGGGCAGCTCTGCAAAATAGAATTCTTACAACGGATAGATTTAATAAACTGGGTTTTGAAGGGCCATCTAGGTGCCCCCTATGTGAGAATCATTCTGAGGATGTTAATCACATTCTCCTTAATTGCCCTTATACTCAGAACTGCTAGAATTGGCTTCATCAAAGCCTAGGTTGGAAGTCAGCTCTTCATTCTAATCTAGTCAGCCACCTCAAAGCTTGGCCTTCTCTCTTTAAAGATAATTAATATAAGGATATATGGTTCATTTCTCCATCTATAGTAGCATGGTAAATTTGGAAAGAAAGAAATAGAAGGATCTTCACAGATTAGAAATTATCATGGAATACAATCACCAACAAGATAGAAGCTTCAATAGTAGAAATCATTAACAGTAAGCTGAGAGACAAACTGAGTTATGAGGAGTCCTTTAAAAGCTGGGACAACAAAATTAGAAGCAAGTGGCCTAAATTAGATATTCCCCCCCTTTATGGCAAAGGGGGACCCAAAAGGAAGAGTGACAGAGCCTCCCACAAATGGATCCCTCTGAAAGAAGGATGGTATAAACTCAACTTTGATGGGGCATCTAGAGGGAACCCTAGAATTGCTGGCATTGGGGGGATTATCTGAAATGGGAAGTCAGAAGTTATTGCTAAGTCTCAAGGCCTATCAATCCCACCACTAACAACATGGCCAAATGCATAGCGGCACTAGAGGGTCTAAAGCTATGTAAGAATCTTAAAATCTCCAAATTAATAATTGAAGGTGATTCTCAAATTATAGTAAATGCCATTCGTACCAAAAAAACACCCAATTGGATCTTAAATTCTAAAATAGAAGAGATTAATTTAGTGATGGAGAGCTTCACCAAACTTGAAATTAGGCATACATACAGAGAAGGTAATACAGAGGCAGATATGTTAGCTAATCTTGGAGCTGATGGAGTCATAACCTAGATTTATCATTCTGAGATGACATGTAAGAATAAATATATATTAGGCAATGGACAAGATTAGGCATATGTGATTTAATTTTAATAAGGATTTTCAATTAAAATACCATTTGATCGTTAGAAATGTAGAGGCTTAAAGTTGGTACATATAAAATTAATCAACATTTGCAATCCTCATTTATTCTTAAACAGATTTGGTTAGATAAGGACCTATCTAGGACAAATTCAACAAATATTTACTATTCAGCTCTCCCCATTCCTAGTGCATTCTATGTGTAAGATTAGTGGTTAATATTGTATATAATTTAACTATATAATACCTGCTACTTATTATCTACCTACTTATCCCCTCCCTTTCTCTCAGCCACCCCTCTTGAGGAGAGCATGATGTTTAGGTAGGGTTAGTTTATGGTTCTTTTTGCTTTAGTGTTTTAGATCCTTTTTCACCATCCTAACTAGATTCATCCTTATCTAATTTTTGTTTTGGTCTAGGAAACTTTGGTTCGGGTTTATTCCGTAGGAGAAACCAATGATAAATCATTATGTCTAGGCTAGACTTCTTTAAAGATTTATAGAAGACTTGTCGTAATAAGTTGTAGCTCAATAGCAATTATCTATAGTAAGTTGAGAGTTTCCTTAAGTCTTTAAGGCCCCAACATGTTATAAAGAGTGCAGTGTGGAGATTAGGAAATTCCCTAGGAACTAAACCTTATGGCTTATCAATAGCCCTTTAATCTCAATTTTGTACTCATTACATCATTAGTAGAAGATATAGAGCTATGATTTTAAAATGCTCCTGGTGCTCCATATCTAAGATCAAAGCCTTTGGATACGAGGCCTCTGGTGGCAAGTTTTGGTATCAGTAACTTAGACTGATGATGATGGGGACAAGGACCTGAAACACTGAAGGCCCGATGGGTAGTGTCTTTATAATCATGATAGATTAAGCCACCTTTCTAATTCATGATTAATGAGAACTCATTATGAGTTAGCTCTCCCTCTCCCTTTATACTTCATAATTATTTGGATATACAGATGTATTAAGCTTCCTTATGTAAAGTACTTGAAGATTCACATGAGGAAGACTCTGGGGACATCCAGAAGGCTCGCAGCTACACTTTATATTCAGGACAACAACTAAAAGTGGATAATAGGCACAATATGGAGACTAGGATCAATACTTTCTAGACTAACAGTGATCAAACAATGGCATTTAGGGGTTGTATTTGCCTTGAGAGGTGGAACCAAATCCTCAATCCACTTCCAGATTCTACTAGAAGAGCTATAGAGAAAGTCCTTTGGTGATCAACACTTTGATAACTCCTGTACATACAAAACTAACGGGAGTGTGGTAGGGTTGTTCATAGCTCTGGCCATCTTTGCCAACAAAAAAAGAGAAGACCATAATGAGTGTGGCAAAGGAAATCTTCATCAAAGAACATTTAGGAGGTCTAGATAAGATGGACTACTATGTAGATAATGAGCTCACAGTCTCGTATCCAGAAGTAACCATGAAGATGGATTTATCAGAGTTAGATAGGATTCCTCAATCCCAGAGAATTTCTATGTTAGCATTTAAGGATGAAGAGAGTTTTGATGAACATTGGCCAAAAATGGCCAGAAAACTGGACTACTTATTTAGGGAAGTGCTGGATGAAACTTAGGACATTAGCTGGCACCTCAAATACTGAAGGATGGAAGGTTTCACCCTACCAGAAGCATTGGATGATATTGCTCCCCCAAACATGCATATTATGGTGCCAGAAATCACCAGGAGCACAAAGAAGCATAGGAAAGGCTCTGAAGACACAGAAAGTATTATTGTGATGATCAAAGGAAGAATGCATGGAAGCTGATGTCCATTCAAAAGAATACAGTATAGTCCTAATTCCTATAGGATAGTTATTAGCCATTTACTTTTGTTTTGGGTCAAGTGGCTTTAAGCTAAGTATTAGAATTTCTCAGGACTTATAGATAAAGAGTATTCTCTTAGACTTAACGAAACAAAAAAGGCATAAGCCTTTATTTTGTGATTATATAAGGTGAAGGAAATCGGATTGTCAGTATTCTATACTTTATACTTTGTTAATATAATACTTTGATATATAATACTTTACTCATAGTGTTTCGATATCAAGCTTGGAGAGTATTCTTGTTTTGGTAGAATAGTTAGGAACTGTTGTTAACTCCCTTGAATATACTATTTATGCACTGTTTCTACATGCTCATTTTGTTATATAAGAAGTATAAATGGTTCTCGTAGATAGTAAGTAGAATCTGTATGATCTAAAATAAATGAATTCAAAAGGTTGTGGCTCGATTTAAGACTTTACAATGATAGCTTTTAATTTTACTATCATGCTATCCCCAGTTCATCTAAGTCAGGTCACTATATGATCTAAACCGGTAATAGGCTCTCCTAAGGATCTTTACTAAGTAACTTTAACTATCATACTGTCGGATGGTAACTAGAAAAGGTTGAGCTCCAGATGGATCCTGGGTCAGAAGTGGATATGTAGAATTAGAGGAGCAAAAATATAGTACATTCTGTATTCTTACATCTAAAAAGATTAGCTTTGTTCCTTGAGCTCTTAATTACTATTTAATGTAAAAAGTATTATTAGATATATTATTGTCTTGCTATCTTTTATTCACCTGGTGTTATGCATAGGTGTTTCTTCTAGATTTTTAAGCTGGAAATCAGTCAATACTAATTACGAGTACTTCAGATTTCTTTAGCAAACTCTTCGTTTCTTAAATAACTTACAAGTTAAATCATTCGGTATTCAACTATATGTGCATCATCCGCAATGGGTGGGTCATTTTGACGATCTCCTAGTTGACTTCTGGAACAGGCAGATCGGATTTAGAATGATATTTAAATCACTGTACTAACCTTTATATAGAAAAGGTAAGGATGGATTAAAAAGATATAGACCTTTGTATTTATTGTGATAAATCTCTCAGGCTCTGTAACCTCCAAATTATTTGCATAGAATTTTTGCATAATGATGAAAGTTTGACCTGGTATAGAAATTTCACCTTAACAATGAAACAGGTATCCTAGTAATCTTGCTATAAGAGGAAGATAATTACATCTTATGAATTTACTAAGATGGATTGGATATATATATATATTTCTTAATTGATATATATATATTTATTGAATTCACCAAATTTTCTCAAAATGAGATTGGATTAAATTTGGTGAATTTAATATATATATATATATATATATATATAAATATATCACTAATAATTTTATAATCCTATCTAACCCTGTTAAATAATGAATTGGATGGCTCACTACCTTTGCAGATGTAAATTAAGTAGCAAGAGACAGAGATAAATGCTCACTCCCTTTATAATTTGATGTCTCGTCCTGTTAGATATTTATAATGGTATATATAAATATATATATACTGGTGCCCGTATATAAATATTTATATATCTCTAAGCCTCCTTCTTTGTGTATTTCAAATTGGCTTATATATAAGGAGTAACAATGATGAAGAGTTTTGATTAGTTTGACGAATTGGATGATATCTTCATTCTTGATACTCTTATATATAAGAATATATAAATACAGATGACCATATTTCTATATTTATATATATATCTATGCGATCATTATTTGGCATTAACATACTGTGGTATGCGATTGACTAGAGCAGTAACTTCTATTCAAACAATTTTATAAAAAGGCAGAGGCCTACAATGAATTCCTCCATAACTCTTCATGCTGATAGCAGCCCAGGCATGACATGGCATTAGTATAGTTTAGAGGAAGCTTCTGAGTCCTGTTGAATTCTCCCCTTTAAAGGTTATGATTAAAGAATGTTAACATTTGGCATGGAAATAACACTCTTAATCAATAAGGATTAGTAATCACAAAGGTAAATTTGTCTCTTGTATTTCTGACAGTAGGATAAGAATAGCAAGACACAATTTAATTCTTGTCTTGATGTTGGTTAACCTTTGTTTCTGGAGGATTTTTGTTTTGTTTTTACAGGCAGGACCATCATTCAGATGCTATATACCCATTCTCAACAAAGTAAGAGGATCAGATGTCATGTTTTAAGAGTATAAATGTTTCAATCCTTATCATAATGTCAAGCACTATATATTAACTAGCTTATGTCTCTCAAAGTTAAACTATATCGAGTCTTTTTGGGACGTATATTGTCCATGAAAATATGTACAAATCTTGATAATTATCGAGCCGTGGGTATGCCTACGGAAATCATGTACCTTAACAAATCTTGACAATTGTCGAGTCGTGGGTATGCCCACGTATTTTTGTATTAGGATAGGACCTATGGTCTTGGGCAAGGCTGGAGGTTTTCTCAACCCCACTCTTTCCTACCAGCGCCCGCACTGAGCGGGGTCACATTGTAAAACATGTATTTATATTAATAAAAAACTTATAGGGCCTCGGCCTTTTACCGATAAAAAAAAATATATATATACATATACATATACATATATATACATATACACACACACACACACATATATATATATATATATATATATATATATATATACATACATATATATATATATATATGTATGTATATATATATATATATATATATATATATATATATATATGTATGTATATATATATTATATATATATATACATACATATATATATATATATATATATATATATACATACATATATATAAATATATATATATATATGTATGTATATATATATATATATATATATATATATACATACATATATATATATATATATATATGTATATATATATATATATATATACATACATATATATATATATATATGTATGTATATATATATATATATATATATATACATACATATATATATATATATATATATGTATGTATATACATATATATACATACACACACACACACACACATGCATAGATACAAAAAGCCTTTTTGAACTTATCCTATCAACAACTTTTAAGTTCCCTAATTAAATTTAGACTTCACATCTCAAAATATACAAAGCAAAGCAATTGTACTTGTCAACCTAAAATGCAAACCCACACAAGTAGATTATTCTACACAAGCTTTGCAAAATCCTTTCTCATATGAATGTATATTTTTTTAAAAAACTCCATCTTTAAATTTTTTACTGAAATCCACCCAAGGCTTGTTGCCAAAAACCAAAGCAATTCTACAAGATTTTTGCCATTTTAGCTTTCAATGGCATTGTTCTCAAACCTATTCTTTAAAAATTACACCTGTGATTAATAAAGAACAAAAAATTAGAGCTATTTTGGCTTTCCATGGTATAGAAGATAGACATAAATAAATACTTGCAGATAACACTAAACATTCATACAGAGCACAAGAAGAAGGAACCCTAGCTAATATTCCTATAGAATTCAATGCCTTATACCTTTAAAAAAAATTAAAATATTGGCTATAGCGTTTGACCTAAAAAAACCCAGTTGTGAATAACAAAGAATGAAAAAACCACATAGATTTTACCTTTCCATGACAAAAGAAACATTACAAGAAATAGCACCTTAAATTTTTTCATAAATGTCATCCAAGGATTTTTCTACAAAACCAAACAATTATCCAGAAGCCTTACCATTTTACCTCTCTCTCTCTCTCTCACACACACACACACACACACATCTCTCTCTCTCTCTCTCTATGAATATATACATGTGTTCTTTCATATGCATCTATAAATTCTTTTTATTTTACATCCTCATGCTCCTTTAAGTGTCTTGAACTCTTTTTTACTATTTCACATCCTTTCTACTTTACAATCTTAGTTGAGTTTGACTTTGTTAATAGTAGAAAAATTCAAAACAGTGGAAAAATCATAGGTTCTAAGGAATGTTTACATGTATCTCAAAAACTTTGCACATGATACCTAAAAAGAGGAAGCAACCTATATGATGAAACTTTATCCTGCTAAAGATGTTTCTCAGAACACGAAGATGAAATCTAGTATGGGATACACTTTTAAACGTGACTACTATTAGAAAAATTGTTTGTGAACTTGACACCTCAGATGCATTAGGAATTCAAATAAATATCCTACTGCATTAAAGCACAATTAATGTGAACATGCTTTCAATACAATAAAATTTCTGCCACAAAATCTCGACAATACTCAGAGTTTCAAAATTATCTTGCAGTTTTTGTTTCAAAATTTTATTTTTCTTTTTCCTCTTTTGTGCCACAACCAATAGCATTTCAAATAAATACCCTTTTCTCAATTTATGAATAAGCAAAAAATTTTCAAACTATATAAATTTTTTGTTGTACTTGGTGGATGCAATTGTATACTTGCCCCTATGAGCAACAAATAAATATTACATATCAAGAACAACAAAATTGAATCCTACTTTTTCAAAGTTTTTAGTTTTGCATAGTCGAAAGCCAAAATCATTGTGTGTTTTCTCTCTCTATTATTCACTACTAAAACTGTTGTTGTTGTGTACATTTCAAGATGGGAAAATGTAAATTTAGATGGGGAACTTAAAATTTCTGAAAAGATTTCTATTCTCATAGTGCATGTTGGTTCCTTTTCCCACATTGTCAAATTTACAATTCAATTGACAAATTAATGTCACTGACTCTCAATAACCACTCCAAATCTGACAAGAAAAAGAGCCAATTAACAAGGACTAGGATATTAGTCCTCCTACACTTTGAGCCTTAATTCTCAGGCGGGTATACCTTTGATTCACTTCTTAAAGGAATTAACAAATATTAGGCACTAATGTACTTGACACATTAATTTAAAGGATTTTATCATTTATAGGTTCGTCGATGATCAATAATGGCTTCCTGAGAACATACCAGTGTCTTATCCTAGGGAAAAGAGTCAAATACAATATACCTCATCAGAAAACTTAACTCAAACACACTAAAATCTAGAATAAGTGCTTTGCCTATTACTCCTCTCACTCCCACCTTGGGACATCAGATTCTCACTAAACCATGAATTCTCTGAAAACTATCTTTAAGGATTTAATCCCAACTTTGGAAGGAACTCAAAGATAATTTCACAATTTACTTTTTAAACCATATATTAACATGCTTTGCAACATTAACATATAAGAATTCAAGATCAAACAAGAAGACATTCACAAATCTGAGATTAGAATTCATGTGTATTCTCATTAAAATTTTCAGTATCAATACATTGAAAATGACCAAATACTAGAACCAAACCCTAAATCCAAGCTCTCTCTATTCAATTACCATTTCACCATCCTTTGAAAAACACATTAGACTACTATATATAGTCACTAGCTATCTTGGAATCCTCAAGAAAGGATGCAACAAGCTTCAGATAGCTAGGACAAAGCTAGGGTTTTCAACCACTTTACCAACTAGATAATCAAGAAATTATTGCAAAAAAGACACACCAAGCAATCTGGAGCAATCAAGTCCAAATTGATCTTCATATATGGCCAAAATCCTAACTAGTACACTAGAGACTGGAAATTTCATCATTTTAGCTCTCTATTACTCTGCGCAATAAATTTACTGACTACTTCACCTATCTTCCACAACATGGACATCTTCCACAAACAAGCATCACTTATGGCCCATACTATGATAGTGTACAAGATCAAATCAAGTAGATCAACTGCCCAAACAATAACTAACCAGTCCTTTACTTGCAGAAAACCATTAAATATTTCAAAATTCTGGTGGCAACGGTCAATGAGACAAGTTTAAAACAAGATCATAGATCTCTACCCTTTCCCCGCACATTGGGCGGTCCACGGAATTTGACAACAGTCAACTTAACCCTTTAAACTTACCTGACCACCTCATAATATCTCAATATCCAATCAGAAACAAGCATATCAACAACACCTGGCACTGAGGGTCCACCTAGATCTTGGTCTTTATCTTAACCTCTGCAAGCTACCTTTAACCTCAAGTCATTCAGTGAACACGTGACTGAAGGCATTCGCTAGGCTGTTGAAAGATTATATTTAACCACAGTTTGATCAGGAGATCACGCGATAAAGCATTCACATGATTACTGAGTCTTTGTATAACTTTGGGTTATATCAAGTGAACAAGTGACTATCATCAGATCTATGTTCATCTTGTGGTCCTCATTGATCAGCCGAATACCTCATAACCCTATGACCTAACTCATTATTTATATGGCAATTCAATGAACAAAGAAATCTCCTAGTCGATGAATACTTGGCTTGACCTAGGTTTAATCCTAAGAATACATGAATAAAGCATTCCCTAGATCTCCAGATGCTTTCTTAACCCTGAGTCTTATCCAGCGAACACGCACCAGCCGTTGATCTTGCCATCATCCTGTGGCTATCGTCGAATCGCTGAGCCTAGAACTTAACTCACCTTATATCAAGCGATTCACTGACAAAGGGAAAATGTTGACTTGCCTTTTAACTATGATTAGACTTGGAGATCTCATGATTGAGGCAATCTCACATTCAATAGATAATTTCTTGACCTTAGGTTAAACCATGAGAACACATGAAAGCCTCAGCCGCCAAATCGTTGACTACTTTCTTTACCCTGGGTTACATCTAGAGAATTAGTGCCAACCGTTGATCAAGACTGGATCAATGACTCATATTTAATCTCTAAAAGCTTCCTGCATTGACTAGATATCTGGAGAATGAGTGAATGAAGGAAAACATAACTGCCCGCTAGGTCACTAGATGTTAAGCCACTAATTGCTAGGATCATGAGATTTAGCGAACACTCAGTCACGAAATCTCTGAATAGAAACATAACAGCTTGGGAAAGGAAATTAGACATGTACAAAATGGGGGCTTAAGTGGCTAGGAAAAAGGTAATGGAGAAATAGATTTGGCTAGGGTTTTGGACTTAGACAAATTTCATGAAACCCTGGACATGGATTACCCTATTTCACAAACCTTAACATTTCTCTATCTCCTTGTTTTTTACACTTGAGCACATGTGATCATGTTGGAGCTTGATGACACCCTAAACTATCCCTGGCCAAGGTCACAAGCTATGAAACCTAATAGATCTTCTTCACTGATAGAAAAATGTTGCAGCTAGGGTAAGACAATTTTCTTAGGGTTGTAGCAAGAATAGACCATTTTCATTGGATTTTTGCTATAATAGGAAAATGGCCTAATAGTGGCTCTGTCTGGGGATGTATGCCTCCTGAGGCATGATAAGGACTTAGAATCATTGGAAGAAGTAGACCACCCATTGTAAAAGGACAATTGTAGAGAGCACTTGGACAAAAACCTACTAACAAAGGGAAGACCAAATAGAAAGAAACACACCACACCTCTGAGAGGAAAGCAACTATACAAGATTTACATTATTTACAAAAAGACTAAAGCCTCAAAACTGTAATAAGTCCTTACCCCTATCAAACAAATGATTTTCATCTCCATATAGCAGAGGTAAATTGAAATTATTTCTTTCATCTGGCTTGTCAAAAACAATATGATCCACTTTCAACATAAAACATAAAAAATGATCATCATACTCATCACCATTTGACAAGACCAAGCCATCAAATTTCCATGAATGTTGATCATTATGTGACACCAAAACATCACACTCTTCATATTCACTACCATGCTAAAAAAGGAAACACTCCAACTCAACTTCATGGCTAGAGACATCAACATACTGATCATTAGTTTACAAAAAAGAATAAACCATTTCTATCTCATCACTCTACAAACTAATATAGAACCTCTCAAAACAAAAATTTGATTGTATCAAATTGGAAACAACTTGCCGATCACAAATTACATTAGCATCTTCTAGAAAGGAACAAGCACTGTCAGTGGCCGAATCATCAATCATTTGTAAATCTAAGAAAACACATTCAGATTTGTAGCAGTTTCCATCATCAAAATGTAAACAAGAATCACTGACACCAGGCTCTTGAAAATAGGACTCCGCACTAGTACATTCCTCATTATATGCATCAAATATAACATTATCAAACTCATTATAATGATATGTACTATCCACTTGCCTATCATTTACCTCAAATACAGGAAAAGGAAAATCAATAAATGTTTCATACATCATGCCATCACTTGTATCATTTTTGTCAAAAATTATATCTACTAGGCATGGGATTTTGGAAACAAACTTGGGAGTATATCTCAGAAACTTAGTCTCCAAGAACTAATAAGCACTGATTAGTAAGCACTGAACTTCACACTCCATCTGTTTGGTTTCACTGCTAGTGCTGCAAATATCTTCCCCCTCTGAAACAAGGGCTGAAATCACTTGTCTCACTATACTTTGTGCAAAGTAATCACTGCAGGAACTATCATCTACATTATAATCATATTCTTCATGTTCACACAAAACATCATCAAGTTGAAACAAGGATCTATTATCGTCATGCAGAGAAAAAGAAAAATCTATAAACTCAAGGGGAGAACTAGCATCTGTAGACTCATCTTCTACTCCTTGATAACCATAAGTTCCATCATCAGCATAATAACTAGCACTATCAGCATCACAAGATTTAGCATCCTCAACACAACTAGATTCAACATCTACAAATGAATCCATCCATTCTTTAACATTTTCTAGTGTTTCATTTCTAAACAATGTAGACCAACTGATTGATTCAGGTACACCTAGCTCTAAAAACATCTTAGTATATTAGGATTCTTGAAGCTCAATACCCATAAGAAGTTCATCACAAGCTACAAGAAATTTGTTATAGTATGAATGGGCTGATTCTTCTCCCCTTTCCCCTATTGCACATCTTAAAATCTTTATGCAAGTATGTTGGATTTTTTGACTTATCAAATACATGTCTCTTTCTCTATTAAAATTTCCAAGATCTGACTGATAACTTTAAGATCTAGAAACATCATCTTGACTCATCAAAGCTGGAAACTCCATTTTTAAAATAGTGACAGAAAAATACACCTTGTTCTCATGACAAAGGTCCTATCCATCTCTTTGCAATCACTAAATTTATTACACCACAACATATTTATGATATTCATTACAACAACTGAAACTTTAATCAAGAAATATGACTAAACTTTAAAATTATTTTTCCCTTTCTTCTAGTGACTTGTTCACCTATTTAGGGACTATTTTTTCTTGATAAAATATGATTTCCTGGAGATGTTGTGGCTACTGCAAAATATTGATCTAAAGTCTCCTCCAAATCACATTTCAAACTTTGGTAGAGTTGCCACCTCTTTGCAGGGACACATATGAATTAGCTGAGAACCTTTCTCAACCCTGAAATTTATTCAAAACCCACGGTCACAACACAACCTCACAGGATAACTACTTGTCAAGATCATAAAATACATCATATTTTGTTTTAAGATTACACTGATCAAACAGAGACTGAGAGTTGCCACTCACATTTGGTGAGAACATATAACAAATTTTTTTATTTTAAAGAACTGACTCTATACAATGGCCTCCCTAGTGGAGTCAATATTTTGTTGGTTCCTTTTTCCCACAATGTCAGATTTACAATTCAATTGACAAATTAATGTCACCGAATCTCAATAACCACTCCAAATCTGACAAGAAAAAGGGCCAATTAACAAGGACTAGGATATTAGTCCTCCTACACTTTGAGCCTTAATGCTCAGGCAGGTATACCTTTGATTCACTTCTTAAAGAAATTAGAAAATATTAGGCATTAATGTCCTTGACACATTGATTTAAAGATTTTATCATTTATAGGTTGGTTGATGATGAAGAACTGCTTCCTGAGAACAAACCAGTGTCTTATCCTAGGGCAAAGAGTCAAATACAATATACCTTAATAGAAAACTTAACTCAAACACACTCAAATCTAGAATAAGTGCTTTGCCTATTACTCCTCTCACTCTCACCCTTGGAGATCAGATTATCACTAAACCATGCATTCTCTGAAAACTATCTTTAAGTATTTAATCCCAACTTTGGAAGGAAGTCAAAGATAATTTCACAATTTACTTTCTAAACCATATATTAACCTGCTTTGTAACATTAACATATAAGAATTCAAGATCAAAACAAGAAGACATTCACAAATCTAAGATTGGAATTCATGTGTATTCTCATTAAAACTTTCAGTATCAATACATTGAAAATGACCAAATGCTAGAACCAAACTTTAAATCCAAGTTCTCTTTATTCAGTTACCAATTTTACCATCCTTTGAAAAACACATCAAACTACTATATATAGTCACTAACTATCTTGGAATCCTCAAGAAAGGATGCAACAAGCTTCGTATAGCTAGGATAGAGCTAGAGTTTTCAACCACTTTACCAACCAGATAATCAAGAAATTATTGCTGAAAAGACACACCAAGCAATCTAGAGGAATCAGGTCCAAATTGATCTTCATTTATGACCAAAATCCTGACTCATACACTAGAGACTAGAAATTTCATCATTTTAGCTCCCTGTTTACTTCATTTGTGTAATAAATTTAGTGACTACTTAACCTATCTTTCATGGCATGGACATCTTCTGCAGACAAGCATCACTTCTGGACCATACTGTGATAGTGTAGAAGATCAAATCAAGTAGATTGACCTCCCAGGGAATAGATAACTAGCCCTTTACTCATAGAAAACCCTTAAATATTTCAAAATTTTGGTATCAACGGTCAATTAGACAAGTTTCAAACAAGATCGTAGATCTGTACCCTTTCCCAACACATCAGGCGGTCCACAGAATTTGACAACAGTCAACTTAGCCCTTTAAAATTACCTGACCACATCATCATATCTCAACATCCAATCAAAAATGAGCATATCAGCAACACTTGGCACTGAGGGTCCACTTAGACATCGGTCTTTATCTTAACCTCGACAAGCTACCTTTAACCTCAAGTCATTCAACGAACATGCGATTGAAGGCATTCAGTAGGTCGCTGAAAGTTTATGTTAACCACGGTCTGATTAGGAGATCATGTGAATGAAGCATTTGCATGATCACTGAGTCTTTATTTAACTCTAGGTTATATCAATCAAACAAGCGACTACCATCAGATCTATCTTCATCTTGTGGTCCTCTTTGATCAATCAAATACCTCATAACCATGTGACCTAACTCATTGTTTATCTGGCGATTCAGTGAACAAAGAAATCTCCCAGTTGCTGAATACTTGGCTTGACCCTGGTTTAATCATGAGAATACGTGAATAAAGCATTCTCTAGATCTCTAGATGCTTTCTTACCCTTGAGTCTTATCCAAAAAACATGCGCCAACCATTGATCTTACAATCATCCTGCGGCTATCACTGAATTGTTGAGCCTAGAACTTAACTCACCTTATATCAAGTGATTCAGTGACAAAGGGAAAATGTTGACTTGCCTTTTAACTATGATTAAACTTGGAGATCTTGTGACTAAGGCAATCTCGCATTCACTAGATAATTGCTTGACCTTAGGTTAAATCACAAGAACACACGAAAGCCTCAGTCGCCAGATCACTAAATACTTTCTTTACCCTGGGTTACATATGGAGAATCAATGCCAACCACTGATCAAGAATGCATCAATGACTCACATTTAATCTCTAAAAGCTTCCTACCTTGACCAGATATCTAGAGAATGAGCGACTGAAGGAAAAATAACCGCCCTCTAGGTTGCTAGATGTTAAGCCACTAACTACCAGGATCATGAGATTCAGCGAACACTCAGTCGTGAAATCTTTGAATAGAAATATAACAGCCTGGGAAAGGAAATTAGACATGTACAAAATGGGGACTTAAGTGGTGAGGAAAAAGATAACGGAGAAATAGAATTGGCTAGGGTTTTGGACTTAGACAAATTTCATGAAACCCTTGACATGGATTACCCTATTTCACAGACCTTAAAATTGCTATATCTCCCTATTTTTAACACTTGAGCACATGCGATCTTGACTGGAGCTTGATGAAACCCTAAACTATCCCTAGCCAAGGTCACAATCTATGAAACCTAATAGATCTTCTTTTTTGATAGAAACAAGTTATAGCTAGGGTAAGACAAATTTCTTAGGGTTTTAACAGGAATAGACCATTTTTATTGGATTTTTGCTATGACAGAAAAATGGCCTAACATTGGCTCTGTCTGGGGATGTATGCCTCCTGCAGGCATGCCAAGGACTTAGAATCACTGGAGGAAGCAGAACACCCACTGGAAAAGGATAACTGTAGAGAGCACTTGGACAAAAACCTACTAACAAAGGGAAGACCAAACAGAAAGAAACACACCACACTTCTGAGAAGAAAGCAACTATACACGATTTGCATTATTTACAAAAAAGCCTAAAGCCTCAAAACTATAATTAGTCCTTACCCCTATGAAACAAATAATTTTCATTTCCATATAGCAGAGGTAAAATGAAATTATTTCTTTCATCTGGCTTGTCAAAAACAATATGATCCATTTTCAACATATCACATAAAAAGTGATCATCGTACTCACCACCATTTGACAAGACCACGCCATCAAACTGTAATACCCCAAAAATGGGCTATAAGTTCATTAACCTCCTATATCATCAAATCATATGAAATCGACATCAAAGTCCTAATCTAAGGCACATCTAAACATCATCAAATCTAATTGATTATCTTAAATTTTGCATCGGAGAATATTCCTAGTAATATTCCTAATCATCATAATTATCTTTAATTTTATAATTATTTGGCAATAAATCACATTTATCCTAAAATTTGATTAATTAAATATTTTGCATATTTAATTAATTAGATTTAATATTTGCCACTTAATTGTTTAATTAAATTTAATTATATCTATTATTAATTGTATTATTTAATTTTGATAATAAATCTAATATCATATGAATAATTGATTAAATTCTTATTTAATTAATTAAAGCAAGTTGTCATTATTTAATAATATAGTTTTTAATAAAAGTTTGATTAAATAATTGATTAACCCATAAATCAATTGTTTTATTTTTAAAAGCAGTTAAGTTGGAAATAAATCACTTTATTATTAAATTAATTCATAAATAAAACATGCACAATCATAAAAGCAAACAACTATCAATTATCAATTAAAGCTAAACTCTATTTTGAGTTAAAGCTTAGCTTTTGCATGTTTTTGTGAGTTAATTATCCTTTATTTAAAAATAACTCAAAAATGAAGTTGAGTTATTTGAGTGATTTATGGCTTTTTCCCATGCACCTCCAAAGCCTTGGATTTCTATAAATTAAAGGCTCAGCTCTTCACAAATCATCTCATATTTTGCACAATCACGCTGGAGAATTGGAATTGAAGAATCAAAGCTCTTGCGAATCGACATCTTTGTGAGATCAATCTTATTTTTGCATTCATATTACATATCATTGTTAGATTCATAGCATATCAGTTTTCAATAGCATTCATATCATATCAGTTTTTATCATTTTTATTGCATAGAAAAATCCAAAAAATATAGATTAATTGCATTCAATCTCATATCTAGATCAATTGCATTCAAATCCTTCATTTAGATGTCGTCTAGGTCACTGATCTCGATTACAGTCTGAGAACATTAATCTCGCACCTATTAGAAGGCAGTAAATCACTTGGTTAGATAGCTTTCAATTTTGCACGATTTTGATTATCACTAACCTCTAATGTTTTACTGAGTGTTGTGTCTACAGATTAGGTACAATTTTCACACACACATTTTTGGTGCCCACCGTGGGGCAACCCACCTTTGCATGCTGGTTTTGATTTTTTTGGGAGCTAAAACCCCAAAGTTTCAAAGATTTAATTTTATCTCCCAAACGGCTTGGAATTTTGGTCTGAAATTTTTTTTGCAAGTTGGTGACATGTCATGGAAGTTACAGTAAAAAATTTAGAATTTTTTGAGATGTTTTGAATTTTTAATAATTTTTTCTTGAAATTTCAAAAAAAATTAATATCTGACGCAAATCAGCATATTTTTCGAAAATTTTTATATTTCGGAAAGCTCTTTAAATTCTACAGGGGGTCCATTCTTTGTGTTTTAAATTTGGACATGATATCATAGCTCAAATAGTCAATTTACAAAAACTGGTCTGTTTTGATAAAATGGGTCTCTAGGGCACAAATGAAGAGATTTTTCTAAAATTTTTGCATTTTTGAAAAGCTCTCTATTTTTTTAGCAGGGGTCTCTATTCTGAATTTCTATTTTTGTGGCCAAAATCATATCAAAAAAATTAGATCTTGTTGACTAGGTCAAATGCAAAAAAAAAAAAAAAGTTTTGTGATGGGTATGCACTTATTTTTTTTACATGGTTCAATGAATGATATGAGTTGTCATTTGGGTTGATTGCTGGTTATTATTATTGATAATAATTGATTTTTAGAGCTAACCCTATGGTTTTCATAAGTTGAATATATTTTGCATATCTTGTTTGCTTGTTTGCTTGTTGGAGAGTTCGTCACTTGCTTGCATGGAAAAGCTCAACAAAAATTGCTAAAAATCAAGTAAAATCTACTAAGCGCGTTGCAAGGATCCCAGGTATTCTCCTTCATCTAATAATATTTTGATTTGGGACTTAAAATAAATCTCTTATGTGTCAAGCTTGTGTGCATCTTTTCATGCTTTTGATCTATTTCTACACACTTGCATAATTGATACTAGGTTGTGAACCCTTAAGGATTCATTAAGTAGTCTTAGAATACTTGTGATTGATCTTGATTGCTATCTTGGGTTATTGGACTCGCTAATCCGCCGGCCCCTCATTTCCGCCCCGTGGTTGCAATCTCAGCGCCATAAAGGGGAGGGGTCAACAGGACAGAAGCGTTAAATGTTCCACTTGGCAACCCTTTTGTGCTTTTAGGAACTCACTTGTTTTCTAAGTTGGGGACTCATTTTTAGCTTGTGTGAGGTGTTAAGTGTTCCACCTTGTGGACTCATCTCATATTCGCTTTAAACGTTAAGTGTTCCTCTTTCTACTTTTTGGATGCTTTTGGTAGATTTGCTTTCGGAACATACATCTGTGCTCACATAGTAATTAGGCCCTATGAACACTATTTGTGATTCTTGAGAGATTGGATTCCTAGCGAAATCCTTCTTGACGACAGAATCCTTGTAGGTAGGGAGGATACTTAGTGCGTTTCACATTCAACTTGGTTAGTGCATCTTCTCTTATTGATCGACACATTCTCTCTCCAGAGAGGTTGATAGATCACGTGGGGTTGATATCACGAGCTTTGGTGAATCAAAATTGGTTAGTGCATCTTCTCTTATTGATTGATACATTCTCTCCCCGGAGAGGTTGATAGATCACGTGGAGTTGATATCACAGACCTTGGTGGAACAAAACTTTGTCTTAGCGTGTCGGATTAATCTGCTTGCTTTGTTTGGGTTAAAAGTGAAGAGGTGTCAAAACCTTTAATCTGGAGCCAAGTCCCCTTGTGGTATACTATTGTGAGTCATCTTTAGAGAGGGTTAACCATAGCAGACAATCCCTTCATAGGGCAAACTGCATTGACAGAACCTCAAGCGGTAATAGCTATTTTTGCCATGGTAGTGACAGCCGCTATATAAATGTCCTTGTGGAAGAAATCTCCACGGGTATGGTTCATTGTTGGGTTGTCAGATCTCCCTAGCAGCTCTTGAAGATTAAGTTCTCGGACTGTGTCAAAACCCTGGTGCGCCGGGATTGGAGTTCACCCCTTTGAATCATAAAAGTTGCAGAGTCAAACCATTACTAAAAACCCTAGAGAGGCCAATTTTTCACTTTCAGGTATATGTGCGTTATTGCAAAACTTTTTCAGAACATACACAATTAGTACTCTCAGGGATTAGCACAATTTGGTCACTTGATTGTTCATGCGCAAGGTTGCTTTTGCCCTTGTTCATTGTTTTCAGACGTGCTTGGAATCACTTGCTTGCTGTTCTGCGTGCTTATTTATCTACTTGGCTATTAAAAATGATCAAATCTGGTATAACCTTCAAAATCTGGACAGTACAATTTGCAAACAATCCAAAACTGAAGACCTTAAATTTTGCAAAAATTGACGTAAAGTTCTTTCTGGAGTCAAAAGTCATTTCAAGAAGTCAAAAGTCGTATGACTTTTTGTCAAATGTCGTTTCAGTAAAGCCCATATGTCGTATGATTAAGAACCCAGTGTCATACGAGTCTGCAGAGTGTCGTTTGGAAAAATTTGAGAGAGTTGTCAGAAATTGTCAAATTGCAAGATATCCAATATTTCCAGCCTAGTTCCAGAATCTGTCAAAAATATCATTGTGTCAGGAATAGAGCGATAGCTATTGAGAATCAGTACACATGTCTCAAAGAATCAGTAAACAAGAGGAAGAAGCTCTGATCGCCACTATAATGAAACAGATACATGCTATGCAAGTCCAGCTTGACAAACTTGGGAAAGAAAAGGAACCTCTATACTCTTTTCCATTTGATAAAGACTTGTACATGTCACCATGCCCCCGGAAAAAAATTGAGCAATATGATACCTCTTCCACAGAGAGTGACACATCTAGCTTTGAAGACTATGATGACTATGATGACAGAAAATGTAATGATACCTATGACACCTCTGTTCCTAAGAGTCCTCCTCATCGTTCATTCCTGCTTACTACAAATGGGCCATCACATTGGATAGATCATGATGGTGATCCATATGATTCTAATTTTGAAAGAGATTTTGATGGCTTTTGTGGACAATACCTTGATGATGATCCATCTACTATTTCTGAGGACTATAAAATACATCGTGCTAGCTTGAAACATCAATACTATAAGGATCTCTTCTTTAAGAACTCTCCAGCTGAAAATAAAGATTACACTCTCAAGCAAGATCATGTTAATGTTGAACCTTTGTTTGGTGATGGTTCCCTTCCATCCCCTATTTCCTCCAATACTCGTACATTTCCTAAAGCTTCTGAGTCTTTCAAATCTTTCACAGAACCTTCATTCGACACAAGCCTTGATACTTTTCATGTGGTTCCCTATAGTTATCCTCCAGGGCTACCTCTTAAAGAAACTCAAGCTAACCTTCACTTAGCTGCAAAGACTTTCAATAATGATAAACCTAAAGAGCCTAAGCCTTCATATGCTATAATCCCTACTTTAGCTAGTCCTCCACCATCTCTTCCAAAGTCATCCATACAATCCCAACATGATTCCTTGTCCTTAGAAGTGGTTCCATGTCAAGAGGACTCTAAAAATGATAAAAAGAAGAACATAAAGAAAGATCAAGATCAAGAACCCTCCATTTCATCCACTCCTTTTTCTGATGTCTCTTATCCGCCTCAGGGTTCTTTTGATCTTGTACCCCCTTTTTCATGCATTCCACCATGTCTTAAGTCTTCTCCGAAGCAAGATCAAGCTACTACTTACACTAATGAGCTTATTGACAATCAAAATGACCTTACTACACTTGCGCTTTCCAAAGATGATACTTCCATTAAGGTTGGTAAAAATGGTGTTCCTTCCAATGTCAAGCCTATTGAAAATCAAGAGACAAATTATGCGCTTGTGCTATCCAAAGATCCTTGTCAAGATCAAAGTCTTCCATCTTCTTGTTCTACCACTCCATGTTCACTTCCACTTTCTACTCTTCCTAAGTCTTTGCAAGCTTTGAAAAATCCTATCAAAGAAGGTGCTCATATTCAAGATGTCCATGATTTTATTGAAAATTCTAATGCTCACTCTAAAGATGCTGATATCCTTGGTTGTCATATAGATGATGATGAACTTATTGATTATCCTTTTGCATCTTCCACTTCCATCCTTGGACCTCTTCCACCACTACTAAGGGCTTCATGCCTTCCTTCCATCTTGGGTCCTTATGTCCCTTCACTTTCCCCTCCTAGCTCTCCTGATTTGCCATCCATCTTAGGTCCTTACATACCTCCATCTCCTATCTTTCCTCAAGATCAACATAGATGCATACCCTTGAATCCTTTTCATCCACCCACCCATCTAAACCAGTCATATCCTCCATCTTCCACAAATCCCAAGTCTTTTGGAAGTAACTTGAATGTTCAATACAAGAAAAAGAAGCAATACAAGAATCCATCAAAAAAAGAAGATCACCATGTCTCCTCTCATCGACATGGAGGCATAAAGTCAAAAGAGATATCTAAGAAAAAAACTACAAGACAAGTATGGGTTCCAAAATCTATCATTGAAGATATTCTCTCTAGATCATCAAAAGGAAATAAAAAGCCTACAGCTATATGGATTCCAAAGTCTCTCTTGAAAGAGTCTGGTGTGGAACAAAAAGTGAAATTGACATTCAAGCTTCCAAAGGCTTCCACTTCATCTCCCTCCAAAAATATTCTTCCATTTCATGTGCCTAAACCTCAACCTCTGCTATCCATTCGCCATATGCCTTCACGTATTCCTTCATTCACGATTCCTCCATCCTCTCACCACCCTTCAAGGTATGTGTTGACGTTGATCTTGCCTTCTTTTCCACCTACCCTTTTACAATCCTTCCGTGCATTATCCTTTTACCTTCTATCATTTTTCCTCATTTTCCTATTCCTCCTATCTTCCAACCTCACTCGCTTTACATAAAACCTTATCCTCCATTTTTCTCTTCCATCTCCCTTTCCCTATCAGCATCTTTGAGCATATCATTTTGAATCTTTGGCATATCATGGTTTATCCTTTCAAGGAGCATTACATAAAAAGCTTGCCTTCTTCCAAAAAAAAAAAGAAAAGAAAAATTAAAAAAAATTGAAAATGTGCCTTGGTGAAAACCTGGAAACAGGCACCTTGGTAGCAAAAGTAAAGAGAAATAAATTCATCCTATGGTGAAAACCACTTCCTTGTGGCACCTTGGATAAGTACCATGATGAAAACCTGGCAATCAGGCATCATGCGTAGTTCTTCTACATATTTCATCCATTCCATCTTCTCTCTTTGATCTTGACAATGTTGATCTATACACAAATATTTGGCTATTTTGTGAGCTATCTTATGGTGATCTTGCTTTCATTCCTTCCATGTTTAGCCTTCATATTCATCTTCCTCCATTCATTTTCACCTATGACTATCATTTTCCCCTTTGGTCTTGATCTAATAAAAAAAGAAAGAAAGAGTAAAACACAGTGCTATGAAGCCTCTTGACATGTCTACTCCTTTGGATTGCATTCTTTCCTGCTCTTGCATTACGCTTTTGTGACTCATCCTATGCCGACCTTTCATTGCTTGTCCAAATATTCTTTACATGAAAATTTTTCCTTAGCTTGAGTATTCTTAAGGAGTTTGGCCTTGAAGATTTCTTCCCTTCATTATCCTTTATTCTCTTGTCTTCCATCTCTTCCACCAGCTTGTCAATCCCTCTTGTTCTCCACATTGCTAGACATTGGGACTGCATGATATGATCTTGCTTGGGAGTTTGCAAATGGAAAAAGATGCTATCAAGTATACTAGTATCAGAACAATTATCAGAACAAGTATCAGAACAAGTATCAAAACCAGTATCAGAACAATTATCAAAACAAGCATCAGAACCAGTATCAGAACAATTATCAGAATCAGTATCAGAATCAATATTAGAACCAGTATCAGAACAATTATCAGAATCATTATCAGAATCAGTATCAGAATCAGTATCAGAATCAGTATCAGAATCAGTATCAGAACAAGTATCAGAACACCTACTAGGGCTACACCATTCTCTTTAGTTTATGGGTCTGAAGCGGTACTGCCTATTGAGGTTGAAATCCCATCACTCAGAATCAGAATGCATGGACTTGTCACTGATGAAGACTACAGAGTGTCGAGGTTACAAGAACTTGAACTACTAGATGAGCACAGACAAGCAGCGTATGATCATCTCAGAGTATATCAGAAAAGAATGTCTAGAGGCTATAACAAGAAAGTCAGACATAGAGAATTTCAGGTTGGTGATCTAGTGTTGAGAGAAAATCCTAAAAATTAATCACATCGAGAATGCAAGGGGAAGTTCGAACCCAATTGGTTGGGTCCCTTTGTTATCACTGCTACTTTTGGCTCTGGTGCCTATCAACTCTCAACCACTGAAGGAGAACAGCTCCGAGAACCAATCAACATTCTCCATCTGAAGAAATTCTACGCCTAAGGCATTCAGTGCTTGGTAAATGTCCTGAAAAAAATCTTAAAAATCGGAAAAAGTCCTGAAAAAATAAACATCTTGGTGAAAACCTAGCAATAGGCGCCTTGATGATTCACAAAAAAATCAAAAAATATCAAAAGTACAAAAAAATTGAAAAAATGAAAAATACAAAAAAAAGAAAAAAGAAAAAAAGAAAAAAAAAAGTGCCTTGGTGAAAACCTGGAAACAGGCACCTCGGTAGCAAAAATAGAATCTCTACCAAGATGGTGAAAACTCGGCAAACGGGCACCACTTGTTCCAAAATGCTCCATCTATCAGCACAATCTTGGTCTTTCCTAGCTTTCAGTCTTGCTTTAGTTTGTACATATCTCCCAGTTTATTTCTGCATATCCTGGTTTCAATAAGTCAGTCTGTACACCAATCAGCTCAAGCGTTTGCATCCTATCAATGTTCACACTTGGGGGCAATCAATGTCATATCCTATGGTCTCCCATGTATCTTAGACGTGTCATATCCACTCAGAGTCCTTTGAAGCTTCAAGTTGAGTCAGTTAGTCTGTCTCGTCTCCAGAAAGGATTTTGTATCTACAACAATCAAACATCAAACTCAAACTGAAAACAATCTGTGCTTTTCATGCTTTTATCTCCTTGTATGCTTACTGATTCGCATTGAGATTTTTGCATATTGTGTCCCTTCGAGCTCTTCAATGACGTCCTTTACAGGATTTAGAGAGTGATGACTGGGGGCATAATCTTTTCTTTGTCTTCTGCTTGTATGTGAAAATCTAACAACTTTGGAAATTTTGGATTGAAATGGTGTCCGACTGTAAGAGCCTCTATCTCGAATTGGATGGCCATGCGTACCTCGACCATTGATACCCAAAAAAAAATTCAAGGACGTTTGATCTAACTATTATCTTTTTGAAGTAAATTCTTTCTCCTACTGTGAAACGCGCTCTTGCTTAAGGAGGTGAACGATAAAGGGTCACTACGGGTAATTCACACTGGATTTAGAATGATCTTTTGGTTGTTTGATGTGTATGTTAAACGCAAGGCGTACTCAGGTCATCACAACGTTTATGTTTTGATGCTTGTACAAATTGCTATATCAAAATGGACATGATATTCAGGTCATCCTGGCGTTTGTGCCTTGATGCTTATATCTAATCCGACATTCAACAACTAAAATCAATATTCATATGTCCATGATTGTTTGACCAGTGGGTGTTGTATTGATTCTTGCACATACAAATCGATATTCATATGTCTATGGTTTCATGGCTAGTGGGCATTGTATTGATTTATCCGGTTACCTAAAAGTTCAATGATGATAACAAATCGACATATGATCAGTGACTAGGTCCTAGGTCTTAGGTTGCATTTCATCTTGCATGTCTCTTTGCATTTTTCATCTTTGCATGATCTCACAATGGCTAAACGAACTTAAAAGCTTAAACAATTCTTCATATCAATTCTTCAAATCTAACAAGAGCTGAATCTCACACGAAGGTTCCTCCAATGAAATAGCAAGTAGAATCCTTTTTCGGGATCAAAATTCAAATCTGAGATCATTCATATTATTAATTGCTTGCATAATCAACCTTCAATCATCACAGAAATCTAGTATTCAACTTAACTGATTATCTTACATCAAACTATCAAAATTTCAACTTGGTCAACCATGGTCAACTCATGGTCAAACCTAGTCAAACTTGGTCTTTTGGGACCTTCCAACGATGCAGAATGCGTTCTCAGATGTAAATAACCACTTCTCAGATCAATTAACATGCTTCTAAACTATCAACGCAGACTTTTCTTGTCAGATTTCAATTTTAATCCCGAAGGGGGCATGGTATTGCACATCATTCAAAGTCTGTAAATCAAATTCTATCGATCAAGTCTATCAATATCTTTCATCAGTGATCAAGACAAACAATCACGTCTAGTTACTGATTCATCAAAAGTCCTCATCGCTCGGGGCAAATCTATCATCACTTGGGGCATATCAGATTCATCGATCCATATCAATCTGGTATTCTCTTAATCTTGTAATCTGTATCAGTTTTTGCAACCATCAGATCATAGTGTTATTTCCTTGGTTCTTCGGCAACTAAAGGATTCAGATGTGATACCTGCTAGTTCTGCTAAGACAATCGAGTCTAGAACGGGTCACTCACTTCTTATCAATCCTAAGGTTCAGAATCAGGCATTTTGACACTTTTTCGCAATAATAGGTTCATTTGCTTCTACAGTGAACATTATCTTTGGTCATTCAAGACCTATTATCTCCATATCAATTTAATATCAATCAACTCCTATCTCAATATCTTTCAATCGGTTTCTATCTTGAGATCGGTTTATCTTTTGAATCAGTTTCATATCTTTATCAAACACAGACTATCTTTGAACCACTGTGCTTCACACAGTAATTCAAAGAGGGGCAAAATGTAATACCCAAAAAATGGGCTATAAGTTCATTAACCTCCTATATCATCAAATCATATGAAATCGACATCAAAGTCCTAATCTAAGGCACATCTAAACATCATCAAATCTAATTGATTATCTTAAATTTTGCATCGGAGAATATTCTTAGTAATATTCCTAATCATCATAATTATCTTTAATTTTATAATTATTTGGCAATAAATCACATTTATCCTAAAATTTGATTAATTAAATATTTTGCATATTTAATTAATTAGATTTAATATTTGCCACTTAATTGTTTAATTAAATTTAATTATATCTATTATTAATTTTATTATTTAATTTTGACAATAAATCTAATATCATATGAATAATTGATTAAATTCTTATTTAATTAATTAAAGCAAGTTGTCATTATTTAATAATATAGTTTTTAATAAAAGTTTGATTAAATAATTGATTAACCCATAAATCAATTGTTTTATTTTTAAAAGCAGTTAAGTTGGAAATAAATCACTTTATTATTAAATTAATTCATAAATAAAACATGCACAATCATAAAAGCAAACAACTATCAATTATCAATTAAAGCTAAACTCTATTTTGAGTTAAAGCTTAGCTTTTGCATGTTTTTGTGAGTTAATTATCCTTTATTTAAAAATAACTCAAAAATCAAGTTGAGTTATTTGAGTGATTTATGGCTTTTTCCCATGCACCTCCAAAGCCTTGGATTTCTATAAATTAAAGGCTCAGCTCTTCACAAATCATCTCATATTTTGCACAATCACGCTGGAGAATTGGAATTAAAGAATCAAAGCTCTTGCGAATCGACATCTTTGTGAGATCAATCTTATTTTTGCATTCATATTACATATCATTGTTAGATTCATAGCATATCAGTTTTCAATAGCATTCATATCATATCAGTTTTTATCATTCTTATTGCATAGAAAAATCCAAAAAATATAGATTAATTGCATTCAATCTCATATCTAGATCAATTGCATTCAAATCCTTCATTTAGGTGTCGTCTAGGTCACTGATCTCGATTACAGTCTGAGAACATTAATCTCGCACCTATTAGAAGGCAGTAAATCGCTTGGTTAGATAGCTTTCAATTTTGCACGATTTTGATTATCACTAACCTCTAATGTTTTACTGAGTGTTGTGTCTACAGATCAGGTACAATTTTCACACACACATTTCTTCATTCTTTGTGAGATCAATCTTATTTTTGCATTCATATTACATATCATTGTTAGATTCATAGCATATCAGTTTTCAATAGCATTCATATCATATCAGTTTTTATCATTCTTATTGCATAGAAAAATCCAAAAAATATCATAGATAGCTTTCAATTTTGCACGATTTTGATTATCACTAACCTCTAATGTTTTACTGAGTGTTGTGTCTACAGATCAGGTACAATTTTCACACACACATTTCTTCATCTTTGTGAGATCAATCTTATTTTTGCATTTATATTACATATCATTGTTAGATTCATAGCATATCAGTTTTCAATAGCATTCATATCATATCAGTTTTTATCATTCTTATTGCATAGAAAAATCCAAAAAATATAGATTAATTGCATTCAATCTCATATCTAGATCAATTGCATTCAAATCCTTCATTTAGGTGTCGTCTAGGTCACTGATCTCGATTACAGTCTGAGAACATTAATCTCGCACCTATTAGAAGGCAGTAAATCGCTTGGTTAGATAGCTTTCAATTTTGCACGATTTTGATTATCACTAACCTCTAATGTTTTACTGAGTGTTGTGTCTACAGATCAGGTACAATTTTCACAATCACATTTATCCTAAAATTTGATTAATTAAATATTTTGCATATTTAATTAATTAGATTTAATATTTACCACTTAATTGTTTAATTAAATTTAATTATATCTATTATTAATTATATTATTTAATTTTGACAATAAATCTAATATCATATGAATAATTGATTAAATTCTTATTTAATTAATTAAAGCAAGTTGTCATTATTTAATAATATAATTTTTAATAAAAGTTTGATTAAATAATTGATTAACCCATAAATCAATTGTTTTATTTTTAAAAGCAGTTAAGTTGGAAATAAATCACTTTATTATTAAATTAATTCATAAATAAAACATGCACAATCATAAAAGCAAACAACTATCAATTATCAATTAAAGCTAAACTCTATTTTGAGTTAAAGCTTAGCTTTTTCATGTTTTTGTGAGTTAATTATCCTTTATTTAAAAATAACTCAAAAATCAAGTTGAGTTATTTGAGTGATTTATGGCTTTTTCCCATGCACCTCCAAAGCCTTGGATTTCTATAAATTAAAGGCTCAGCTCTTCACAAATCATCTCATATTTTGCACAATCACGCTGGAGAATTGGAATTGAAGAATCAAAGCTCTTGCGAATCGACATCTTTGTGAGATCAATCTTATTTTTGCATTCATATTACATATCATTGTTAGATTCATAGCATATCAGTTTTCAATAGCATTCATATCATATCAGTTTTTATCATTCTTATTGCATAGAAAAATCCAAAAAATATAGCTCAATTGCATTTATTTCATATCCATCTTTTGCATTCAAATCCTTCATTTAGGTGTCGTCTAGGTCACTGATCTCGATTACAATCTGAGAACATTAATCTCGCACCTATTAGAAGGCAGTAAATCGCTTGGTTAGATAGCTTTCAATTTTGCATGATTTTGATTATCACTAACCTCTAATATTTTACTGAGTGTTGTGTCTACAAATCAGGTACAATTTTCACACACACATTTCTGGCGCCCCACGGTGGGTGCCAGAAATGTGTGTGTGAAAATTGTACCTGATCTGTAGACACAACACTCAGTAAAACATTAGAGGTTAGTGATAATCAAAATCGTGCAAAATTGAAAGCTATCTAACCAAGCGATTTACTGCCTTCTAATAGGTGCGAGATTAATGTTCTCAGACTGTAATCGAGATCAGTGACCTAGACGACACCTAAATGAAGGATTTGAATGCAATTGATCTAGATATGAGATTGAATGCAATTAATCTATATTTTTTGGATTTTTCTATGCAATAAGAATGATAAAAACTGATATGATATGAATGCTATTGAAAACTGATATGCTATGAATCTAACAATGATATGTAATATGAATGCAAAAATAAGATTGATCTCACAAAGATGTCGATTCGTAAGAGCTTTGATTCTTCAATTCCAATTCTCCAGCGTGATTGTGCAAAATATGAGATGATTTGTGAAGAGCTGAGCCTTTAATTTATAGAAATCCAAGGCTTTGGAGGTGCATGGGAAAAAGCCATAAATCACTCAAATAACTCAACTTGATTTTTGAGTTATTTTTAAATAAAAGATAATTAACTCACAAAAACATGCAAAAGCTAAGCTTTAACTCAAAATAGAGTTTAGCTTTAATTGATAATTGATAGTTGTTTGCTTTTATGATTGTGCATGTTTTATTTATGAATTAATTTAATAATAAAGTGATTTATTTCCAACTTAATTGCTTTTAAAAATAAAACAATTGATTTATGGGTTAATCAATTATTTAATCAAACTTTTATTAAAAACTATATTATTAAATAATGACAACTTGCTTTAATTAATTAAATAAGAATTTAATCAATTATTCATATGATATTAGATTTATTGTCAAAATTAAATAATACAATTAATAATAGATATAATTAAATTTAATTAAACAATTAAGTGGCAAATATTAAATCTAATTAATTAAATATGCAAAATATTTAATTAATCAAATTTTAGGATAAATGTGATTTATTGCCAAATAATTATAAAATTAAAGATAATTATGATGATTAGGAATATTACTAGGAATATTCTCCGATGCAAAATTTAAGATAATCAATTAGATTTGATGATGTTTAGATGTGCCTTAGATTAGGACTTTGATGTCGATTTCATATGATTTGATGATATAGGAAGTTAATGAACTTATAGCCCATTTTTTGGGTATTACACAAACTACCATGAATGTTGATCATTGTGTGACACCAAAACATCACACTCTTCATATTCACTACCATGCTGAAAAAGGAACCACTCCAACTCAACTTCATGGCTGGAGACATCAACATACTGATCATTAGTTTGCAAAAAAGAATAAACCATTTCTATCTCATCACTCTACAAACTAATATAGAACCTCTCAAAACAAAAATCTGAATGCATCAAATTGGAAACAACTTGTTGATCACAAATTACATCAACATCTTCAAGAAAGGAATAAGCACTGTCAGTGATTGGATCATTAATCATTTGTAAATTTGAGAAAACACATTCAAATTTGTAGCAGTTTCCATCATCAAAATGTAAACAAGAATCACTGATACCAGGCTCTTGAAAATCTGACTCCACACTAGTACATTCCTCATTATATGCATCAAATATAACATTATCAAACTCATTATAATGATATGCACTATCCACTTGAATATCATTTACCTCAAATACAGGAAAAGCAAAACCAGTAAATGTTTCATACATCATGCCCTCACATGTATCATTTTTGTGAAAACTTATATCTACTGGGCATGGGATTTTGGAAACAAACTTGGGAGTATACCTCTGAAACTCAGTCTCCAAGAGTTCTAAAATTTTCCCACTACTTAGTAAGCACTTATCTTCACACTCTATCTCTTTGGTTTCACTGCTAGTGCTGCAAATATCTCCCCCCTCTGAAACAGGGGCCGAAATCACTTGTCTCACAATACTTTGTGCAAAGTAATCACTGCAGGAACTATCATCTACATTATAATCATATTCTTCATGTTCACACAAAACATCATCAAGCTGAAACAAGGATCTACTATCATCATGCTGAGAAAAAGAAAAATCTATAAACTCAAGGGGAGCACTACCATTTGTAGATTCATCTTCTACTCCTTGATAACCATAAGTTCCATCATCAACATAATAACTAGCACTATCAACATCACAAGATTCAACATCCTCAGCAAAACTAGATTCAACATCTACAAAGGAATCCATCCATTCTTTAACATTTTCTAGTGCTTCAATTCTAAAGGATGCATACCAACTGATTGATTCAGGTACACCTAGCTCTAAAAAAATTTCAGCATATTAGGATTCTTGAAGCTCAATACCCATAAGAATTTCATCACAAGCTACAAGGAATTTCTTATAGTAAGAATGGGCTGATTATTCTTCCCTTTCCCCTATTGCACATCTTAAAATCTTCATGCAAGTCTATTGGATTTTTTGAGTTATCAAATACATGTCTCTTTCTCTATTAACATTTCCAAGATCCGACTGATAACTTTCAGATCTAGAAACATCATCTTGACTCATCAAAGTTGGAAACTCCATTTTTAAAACACTGACAAAAAAATACACCTTGTTCTCATGACAAAGTTCCTATCCATCTCTTTGCAATCACTAACTTTATTACACCATAACATATTTCTGATATTCATTACAACAATTGAAACTTCAATCCATAAATATGACTAAACTTCAAGATTATTTTTCCCTTTCTTCTAGTGACTTGTTCACCTATTTAGGGACTGTTTTTGCTTGATAAAATAGGATTGCCTGGAGATGTTGTGGCTGCTACAAAATACTGATTGATAGTCTCCTCCAAATCACCTTTCAAATTTTGGTAGAGTTGCTACCTCTTTGTAGAGGACACATATGAATCAACTGAGAACCTTTCTCAACCCTGAACTTTCTTCAAAACCCATAGTCACAAAAAAACCTCACAGGATAACTACTTGTTAGGATAAAAAAATACATCATATTTTATTTTAAGAACACATTGATCAAACAGAGACTCAGAGTTGCCACTCACATTTGGTGAGAAGATATAACAATTTTTTTTTTAAGAACTAACTCTATACAATGGCCTCCCTAGAGGAGTCACCATTTTGTTGGTTCCTTTTTCCTACAATGTCAGATTTACAATTCAATTGACAAATTAATGTCACTGACTCTGAATAACCACTCTAAATTTGATTAAAAAAAGGGCCAATTAACAAGGACTAGGATATTAGTCCTCCTACACTTTGATCCTTAATGCTCAGGCGGGTATACCTTTGATTCACTTTTTAAAGGAATCAATAAATATTAGGTATTAATGTCCTTGACACATTGATTTAAAGATTTTATCATTTATAGGTTGGTTGATGATGAAGAATTGCTTCCTAAGAATAGACCAGTGTCTTATCCTAGGGAAAAGAGTCAAATACAATATACCTCAATAGAAAAATTAACTCAAACACACTCAAATCTAGAATAAGTGCTTTTCCTATTACTCCTCTCACTCTTACCCTTGGACATTAGATTCTCACTAAACCATGAATTCTCTGAAAACTATCTTTAAGGATTTAATCTCAACTTTGGAAGGAACTCAAAGATAATTTCACAATTTACTTTGTAAACCATATATTAACCTACTTTGCCACATTAACATATAAGAATTCAAGATCAAAACAAGAAGAAATTCACAAATTTGAGATTGGAATTCATGTTTATTCTCATTAAAATTTTCAGTATCAATACATTGAAAATGACCAAATGCTAGAACCAAACCCTAAATCCAAGCTCTCTCTACTCAGTTACCAATTTCACCATCCTTTGAAAAAACATCAGACTACTATATATAGTCACTAGCTATCTTGGAATCCTCAATAAAGGATCCAACAAGCTTTAGATAGCTAGGACAGAGCTAGGGGTTTCAACCACTTTACCAACCAGATAATCAAGAAATTATTGCAGAAACACACACCAAGCAATCTAGAGAAATCAGGTCTAAATTGATCTTCATTTATGGCTAAAATCCTGACTGGTACACTAGAGACTAGAAATTTCATCATTTTAGCTCCTTGTTTACTTCATCTGTGTAATAAATTTAGTGACTACTTAACCTATCTTTCATGACATGGACATCTTCTACAGACAAGCATCACTTTTGGACCATACTGTGATAGTGTACAAGATTAAGTCAAGTAGATCAGTTTCCCAAGCAATAAATAACTAGTCCTTTACTTGTAGAAAACCCTTAAATATTTCAAAATTCTGGTGGCAATGATCAATCAGATAAGTTTAAAACAATATCGTAGATCTCTATCCTTTCTCAGCACATCGGCTGGTCCATAGAATTTGACAATAGTCAACTTAGCCCTTTAAAATTACCCGGCCACATCATCATATCTTGACATCCAATTAGAAATAAGAATATTAGCAATACCTGGCACTGAGGGTCAACCTAGACCTCAGTCCTTATCTTAACCTTGGCAAGCTACCTTTAACCTTAATACATTCAATGAACACGCGACTGAAGGCATTCGCTAGGTTGCTGAAAGTTTATATTAACCACGGTCTGATCAGGAGATCATGTGAAGGAAGCATTCACATGATTGCTAAGTCTTTGTTTAACTTTGGGTTATATCAAGTGAACAAGAAAATACCATCAGATCTATCTTCATCTTGTGGTCCTCGTTGATCAGCTGAATACCTCATAACCCTGTGACCTAACTCATTGTTTATTTGGCAATTCAGCGAACAAAGAAATCTCCCAGTCGTTGAATACTTGGCTTGACCCTAGTTTAATCTTGAGAATGTGTGAATAAAGAATTCACTATATCTCTAGATGCTTTCTTAACATTGTGTGTTATCCAGTGAACATGACCCAATCATTGATCTTGCCATCATCCTATGGCTATCACTGAATCACTGAGCCTAGAACTTACCTTATATCAACCGATTCAGTGATAAAGGGAAAATGTTAACTTTCAAAACTGGGATTAGACTTGTAGATCTCGTGACTAAGGGAAATATCACATTTTATAGATAATTTCTTGACCTCAGGTTAAATCACGAGAACACACAAAAGCCTCAGTTGCCAGATCGTTGAATACTTTCTTTACCCTGGGTTACATCTGGAGAATCAACGCCAACCGCTGATCAAGATTGGATCAATGGATCACATTTAATCTATAAAAACTTCCTACCTTGACCAGATATTTGGAGAATGAGTGATTTAAGGAAAACATAACCGCCCTCTAGGTCACTGGATGTTAAGCCACTAACTGCCAGGATCATGAGATTCAACGAACATTCAGTCGTGAAATATCTGAATAGAAACATCCTGCTTGGGTAAGGAAATTAGAAATGTGTAGAATGGGGACTTAAGTGGCCAGGAAAAAGGTAACAGAGAAATAGAATTGGCTATGGTTTTGGACTTAGACAAATTTCATGAAACCCTGGACATGGATTGCCCTATTTCATAGACCTTAAAATTACTATATCTCCCTATTTTTTACACTTGAGCACATGCGATCTTGACTGGAGCTTGATGACACCCTAAACTATCCTTGGCCAAGGTTGCAAGCTATGAAACCTAACTGATCTTCTTCACTGATAGAAACAAGTTGCAACAAGGGTAAGACTATTTTCTTAGGGTTTTAGTAGGAATAGACCATTTTCATTGGATTTTTGCTATGGCAGGAAAATGGCCTAACCGTGGCTTTGTTTGGGGATGCATGCCTCCTGTAGGCATGAAAAGGACTTAGAATCACCAGAGGAAGTAGACCACCCACTAGAAAAGGACAACTACAGAGAGCACTTGACAAAAACCTACTAACAAAGGGAAGACCAAACAAAAAGAAACACACCACACCTCTGAGAGGAAAGAAACTATAAAAGATTTACATTATTTACAAAATGCCTAAAGCCTTAAAATTGTAATTAGTCCTTACCCCTATCAAAAAAATAATTTTCATCTCCATATAGTAGAGGTAAACATAAATTATTTATTTCATCTGGATTGTCAAAAACAATATGATCCATTTTTCAGCATATCACATTAAAAATGATCATCATACTCACCGCCATTTGACAAGACCAAGCCATCAAACTGCCATGAATGCCGATCATTGTGTGAAACCAAACATCACACTCTTCATATTCACTGCCATGCTGAAAAAGGAAACACTCCAAATCAACTTCATGGCTGGAGACATCAACATATTGATCATTAGTTTGCAAAAAAGAATAAACCATTTCTATCTCATCACTCTGCAAACTAATATAGAACCTCTCAAAACAAAAATCTAATTGCATCAAATTGGAAACAACTTGTTGATCACAAATTGCATCAACATCTTCTAGAAAGGAACAAGCATTGTCAGTGATTGAATCATTAATCATTTATAAATTTGAGGAAACCCATTCAGATTTGTAGCAGTTTCCATCATCAAAATGTAAACAAGAATCACTGACACTAGGCTCTTGAAAATCTGACTCCACACTAGTACATTCATCATTATATGCATCAAATATAACATTATCAAACTCATTATAATGATATGTACTATCCACTTGCATATCATTTACCTCAAATACAGGAAAAGAAAAATCAGTAAATGTTTCATACATCATGCCATCACTTGTATCATTTTTGTCAAAACTTATATCTACCAGGCATGGAATTTTGGAAACAAACTTGGGAGTATACCTCTGAAACTCAGTCTCCAAGAGTTATGAAATTTTCTCACTACTTAGTAAGCACTGAACTTCACACTCCATCTCTTTGGTTTTACTGCTAGTGCTGCAAATATCTTCCCCCTCTAAAATAGGGGTTGAAATCACTTGTCTCATAATACTTTGTGCAAAGTAATCACTGCAGGAACTATCATCTGCATTATAATCATATTCTTCATGTTCACACAAAATATCATGAACCTAAAACAAGGATCTCTATCATCATGCTTAGAAAAAGAAAAATCTATAAACTCAAGGGGAGAACTACTAGCTATAGATTCATCTTCTACTCCTTGATAACCATAAGTTCCATCATCAGCATAATAACCAACACTATCAGCATCACATGATTCAACATCCTTAGCACAACTAGATTCAACATCTACAAATGAATCCATCCATTCTTTAACATTTTCTAGTGCTTCATTTCTAAAGGATGCAGACCAACTGATTGATTCGGTACACCTAGCTCTGAAAAAATTTCAACATATTAGGATTCTTGAAGCTCAATACCCATATGAAGTTCATCACAAGCTACAAGAAATTTGTTATACAATGAATGGGATTATTCTTCTCCCCTTTCCCCTATTGCACATCTTAAAATCTTCATTCAAGTCTGTTGGATTTTTTGACTTATCAAATACATGTCTCTTTCTCTATTAACATTTCCAAGATCTAACTAATAACTTTCAGATCTAGAAACATCATCTTGACTCATCAAAGCTGGAAACTCCATTTTTAAAATAGTGATAGAAAAATACACCTTGTTCTCATGACAAATTTCCTATCCATCTCTTTGCAATCACTAACTTTATTACACCACAACATATTTTTGATATTGATTACGAAAACTGAAACTTCAATCCAGAAATATGACTAAACTTCAAGATTATTTTTCCCTTTCTTTTAGTGACTTGTTCACCTATTTAGGGACTATTTTTGCTTTATAAAATAGGATTGCCTGGAGATGTTGTGGCTACTTCAAAATACTGATCTGAAGTCTCCTCCAAATCACCTTTCAAACTTTGGTAGAGTCACCACCTCTTTGCAGAGGACACATATGAATTAGCTGAGAACCTTTTTCAACCATGAACTTTCTTCAAAACCCACAGTCACAACACAAACTCACAGGATAACTACTTGTTAGGATCACAAAATAAATCATATTTTATTATCAGAACACACTGATCAAACAGAGACTGAGAGTCACCACTCACATTTGGTGAGAAGATATAACAATTTTTATTATTATTTTAAGAACTGAGACTATACAATGGCCTTCCCAGTGGAGTCACCATTTTGTTGGTTCCTTTTTCCCACACTATCAAATTTACAATTCAATTGACAAATTAATGTCACTGACTCTCAATAAACACTCCAAATCTGACAAGAAAAATGGCCAATTAACAAGGACTAGGATATTAGTCCTCCTACACTTTGATCCTTAATGCTCAGGTGGGTATACCTTTGATTCACTTCTTAAAGGAATCAACAAATATTAGGCATTAATGTCCTTGACACATTGATTTAAAGATTTTATCATTTATAGGTTGGTTGATGATGAAGAATTGCTTCCTAAGAATAGACCAGTGTCTTATCCTAGGGAAAAGAGTCAAATACAATATACCTCAACATAAAACTTAACTCAAACACACTCAAATCTAGAATAAGTGCTTTGCCTATTACTCCTCTCACTCTCACCCTTAGACATCAAATTCTCACTATACCATGAATTCTCTAAAAATTATCTTTAAGGATTTAATCCTGACTTTGGAAGGAACTCAAAGATAATTTCACAATTTACTTTGTAAACCATATGTTAACCTGCTTTGCAACATTAACATATAAGAATTCAAGATCAAAACAAGAAGACATTCACAAATCTAAGATTGGAATTCATGTGTATTCTCATTAAAATTTTCAATATCAATACATTGAAAATGACCAAATGCTAGAACCAAACCCTAAATCCAAGCTCTCTCTATTCAGTTACTAATTTCACCATCCTTTGAAAAATACATCAGACTGCTATATATAGTCACTAGCTATCTTGGAATCCTCAAGAAAGGATGAAACAAGCTTCAGATAGCTATGATAGAGCTAGGGTTTTCAACCACTTTACCAACCAGATAATCAATAAATTATTTCAAAAAAGACACACCAAGCAATCTAGAGCAATCAGGTCCAAATTGATCTTCATTTATGGCCAAAATCCTGATTGGTACACTAGAGACTAGAAATTTAATCATTTTAGCTCCCTGTTTACTTCATCTGTGTAATAAATTTAGTGACTACTTCACCTATCTTTCATGTCATGGAAATCTTTCGCAGACAAGCATCACTTCTGGACCATATTGTGATAGTGTACAAGATCAAATCAAGTAGATCGACCACCCAAGCAATAAATAACCAGTCCTTTACTTGTATAAAACCCTTAAATATTTCAAAATTTTGGTGGAAATGATCAATTAAACAAGTTTAAAACAAGATCGTAGATCTCTACCCTTTCCTCACACATCGGGCAGTCCACAAAATTTGACAAAGATCAACCTAGCCCTTTAAAATTACCTAGCCACATTATCATATCTCAACATCCAATCAGAAATAAGCATATCAACAACACTTGGCACTGAGGGTCCACCTAAACCTCAGTTTTTATCTATCTTAACCTTTCCAAGCTACCTTTAACCTGAAGTCATTTAGTGAACACGCAACTAAAGGCATTCACTAGGTTGCTGAAAGTTTATCTTAACCACGGTTTGATCAGGAGATCACGTGAATGAAGCATTCGCACAATCACTGAGTCTTTGTTTACCTCTGGTTTATATCAAGCGAACAAGTGACTACCATCAGATCTATCTTCATCTTGTGGACCTTGTTGATCAACCACATACCTCATAACCCTGTGACCTAACTCATTGTTTATTTGGCAATTTAGCGAACAAAGAAATCTTCCAGTCACTGAATACTTGGCCTGACCCTAGTTTAATCCTAAGAATACACAAATAAAGCATTCTCTAGATCTCTAGATGCTTTCTTAACCCTAAGTCTTATCTAGAAAACACACGCCAACCGTTGATCTTGCCATCATCTTGTGGCTATTGCTAAATCGTTGAGCCTAAAACTTAACTCATCTTATATCAAGCGAGTCAATGACAAAGGGAAAATGTTGACTTGCCTTTTAACTATGATTAGACTTGGAGATCTTGCGACTGAGGCAATCTTGCATTTGCTAGATAATTGCTTGACCTCGGGTTAAATCATGAGAACACACAAAAGCCTCAGTCGCTAGATCGTTGAATACTTTCATTACCCTGGGTTACATCTAGAGAATCAACGCCAATCACCAATCAAGACTAGATCAATGGCTCACATTTAATCTTTAAAAGCTTCCTGCCTTGACCGGATATCTGGAGAATGAGCGACTGAAGGAAAACATAACCACCCGCCAGGTCGCTAGATGTTAAGCCACTAATTGCCAGGATCATGGGATTCAGTGAACACTCAGTTGCAAAATGTCTGAATAGAAACATAATAGGCCAGACAAGGAAATTAGACATGTGCAGAATGGGGACTTAAGTGGCCAGGAAAAAGGTAATGGAGAAATAGAATTGGCTAGGGTTTTGGACTTAGACAAATTTCATGAAACCCTGGACATGGATTACCCTATTTCACAGACCTTAAAATTGCTATATCTCCCTCTTTTTTACACTTGAGAACATGCGATCTTGGCTGGAGCTTAATGCCACCCTAAAATATCCTTGGCCAAGTTTGTAAGATATGAAACCTAACAGATCTTATTCATTGATAGAAATAAGTTGCAGCCAGGGTAAGACAATTTTCTTAGGGTTTTAGCAAGAATAGACCATTTTCATTGGATTTTTGCTATGACATGAAAATGGCCTAATAGTGCTGAATAAGGTTAAAATGGATTCAAATCTATTCAAATGTAAAGGGAAAGAGGGAAATATGAGATCTATTCCCTAACCCAAATTCCCAAAGAAGAGATCCAATTTGATCAACCAAGAGGTTAATACACAATTGAATCAATTTATGGAGAATATGGAAGAGAGAGAGAGAGTAAATCCAATATTTCCCTATTGAAGGAATTTATGCTTGGAATATGAAATAATTGAAATACAAATACTAACCTCAAATTAGGGTAGATCTGGAAAATGTTAAATTTTGATGTTTGTGTGTACTTTCAAGCAATTCTGAAACCTGTTCTAGACTGGAAATGCTGAGATAGAGAAAACCCAGAAATCTTTCTCCAAGATGAGCTTAGGTCGAGTTTGACCCTCATAAAAGGTCAAATACTACATTCTTTATTTGAAGTCCAATTCGAATTTTGTTCACAGATCTCGGAAGTTTTCTGAAAAGGGTATCCAAATTCACTCTTAGATCTGAAATTCCACACCTGTACCTGCAAGAAAATGGGGGGTTTTTGTTGTTTGTTTGAGGGGTTTGCCTTGGTCAAACCCCAGTTTGGAATCAACCTTAATATTGAAATTGAAATAGGAATGCTAGCAAGTAGTAGAAAAGGATGTAACAATGAAGCTATGCAATTCAATAGAAATGCAATTGTATTTTGAATGTAAACAAGTATATTGATATGAAAGCTTGAACAAAACAATAAATGTAAATCAAACCTCCATCATTGTATGCTTGGAATCCACATTGATAAGAGAATGAAATGGATCTTGAAGATGAACAAAAGGATCTTGAAGGAAGATCACACCATCATGATGGCTAGATCTAGGGTTTGAGTGATGAATCTTAAATGCTTGAACCAAATACCTTCAATAGCTTGAATGCTTGAATCCTTGATCTTCAATGGAGAACTTGGATGGAGAAGAGGACTTGAATGCTTGAATGGATGCTTTCTTGATCACCTTGAGAGATTGCACATGAAATTGCTTGAGATGAGATGTCAATTACTTGATTGTGGATGTGAATAATGGATGAGAAAATGAGAGAGGAAGGCCTCCTTTTATAGTGAACTAGGGCACAATCCTCTAGAGGGGCCACCTTGGAGAATTAAATCCTAATTAGGTCCTAACCTTTAGAAAATATACCTAGATTAAATGCAATTAAAGGAGTTACCATCCCGAAAGCCGAATGCCCAGAAATCTAGGATTCTAGAAATTTGAATGAGGGGGGAAAAATTGAGGTTGGACCTAACCTAGTCAGGTTCAAGCTCGATCCTGATCTAGTCAGGATCAACCTCAAATTTGACCCTGGGCCTAGATTCAGTTAGAGCCAGGTCAGGAGGTCCCGGGGATGCCCAGAAACCTAGAAATGATATCAGAACAGGACAGAATGTCAGGGATAGACATAAAATCCTATGATGATTGTGATGAAAGCCATGAGGACCTATTTTTGAATCCTACCTAGAAAATAGAGCCATGGAAGAGGGAAATTAAGGAGAATCCTCAGGATCCTAACCCTAATTTCACCTAGAATGAAGAAATCAAGTGCCAGGAAGAAGCAGAAAGCAAGGAGAAAGCCAAATACATGCAAAGACCCAATCAAGGTGCTTAACATGACCCCAAACCACTTAATTAGATGGATAAACACTCTTATCATGAAAGTGCTTCCATTTTAAGATGATACATTAAGCCCCCACTTTAGCAAGAGTATGGACTTGATGCAAACTCTTTGTAAAGGAGAAGAAAGAGAAGATCGTAGTGGATTCACAATGAGATAAAATAACACTTAGTTAAGGACACAAGCCCCTAGACTAGGGATTCTAACTCAACATATATGCATGAGGGTTTGAAAAGAGCAAGGGTTAGTACTAAACAACCCAAATCAATTAGCATAAGAAACCTCGCTAAGAAATATTTCTCATACTAATATCATATTTGGAAAGCTATCATAAAAGCATAAATGTTTACATAAGAAAGACAAGAACAACACTATAAATAACATAGCTTCATGATCCAGTCCTACTAGCATGAAAGCAAAAAGAGAGAAAAGAGAAAGTGATTACCTCACCCAGTAAGATGCCCACCTTACCGTGAATCACCCTGGAGGGAGAGCCCAACAGGTTCACCCATAAAATATGCTTGCAAATTTAATGCGTCTTCTGATGGCTTCTGGAATATCCATAGATCCACCTTCTTGTATCACTATGAATATAAAATGTGTGTCTCTTCAGGATTTAGCAACTTATGTGCGTTACCTTCGGAAGATTTAGCATATAGGTGCATGTCTTTTCAAGATTTAGCAACTTATGTGCATTACCTTCCAAGATTTAGCATATTTGAAATTGGAAATGCGTGTCCCTTCAGGATTTAGCAACTTATGTGTGTTACCTTCAGAGGATTTAACATATTGAAAATTTTGAAAAATGCATGTGTCCTCAAGATTTAGCAACTTATGTGCATTGCCATCGGAAGATTTAGCATATAAATGCACGTCTTTTCAGGATTTAGCAACTCATGTGTGTTACCTTCCAATATTTAGCATGTAAAAATAAAAAAAACTATAGTAAAAGGGAGGCCCTATATATGCCCCCCTCCTTAATATGGAAAAAACATACTATTTTGACATGTTAAGGAAAGAAAAGAATAAGGATAAAGCCTTCCTCAGCATCAAGACAATATCCACAAACAACACCCAGTCTAAGCCAAGGAGGTCACAACTCCTATGAGGCCATGGAAGGGATGAATGTAAAGAGATATCATGCAAGAAGTGAAAAGAAAGTAACCCTTATGAGGGATAACACACTATTCAGTTTCCAAGGCAAGAGATATATCAACCATGGGAACCCAATGTCAAACAAAAAAAGAGGTTGGTATTAAGGACATAGGTCCTTAATGCAAACCATAATTTTCATGTATGATTGGATATCACATAATAGATAAATACTGCTTACCCAAGGAAAGAGGTGCATTCGGGAAAGACAGAAAAGAAGGAGATGGCATCCTTTCCCCCCAAGTGTAGGAACAAAGATGGAAGAGGATACCTACTTCACAATGCAAGGAGATATTCTATTTACAAAAATGTATACTATATCCTTAGCAAGGGATATTGACCCCTACATTAAGAATATATATAATTGTGAAAAGAATATGTCACTCATGGAAAAAGGATCCTCAAAGAAAGAGATCTTATCAACAAGACCCCCACCAAAGAGGAGTGCTTTAGATAAAATATCAGCCTTCAAAGGTAGGAACAAAGATTCAATCATCAAGTCCCCTGCAAAGAAGAGGAAGAGGAATCTTTGGAATGAGGGAAACAACTCTAACACTAAAGCAAGGGTAAGAGTTTATAAAAGAAGAAGTGATGACTTAGGATAAAAACTTCTCATATAAAAAAAGGTTATCCATAGTCAAAACATCTATCAATATGTTGAAATAATATTGCAATATAAATACCACTAAGCTAAAGGAAAGCAGCTTCCTAGACAAAGAGAAATAAAGAGGTACCTTGCCCCCCAGAGATAAGGACAAGGGATACCTTTGCAAAAAAAAATGTCTTAGAAAAGATATCTTGAAAAAAAAGGAGAGATTCTATGGATGATTATAAACATAATGCAAAGCCATAGAAAAATAGGAGAGAAAGAATACCAATTAAGCCAAAATAAAAAGACCTAATGGATCCTAGGAGACTGGATGAAGATACACCTCTTGCCCCCCAATCATGAGACAAGAGGAAAAGAACATCTACATTATATCTAAAGGAGGGGAATCTCCTATATCAAAATTATGAAGGAATTGTAAAACTACATGAGAGTGAGATATAATTCCTAAAGTAGCTCTTTCTCTAACATATGACTTGAAATGTTTACAATCAGCAAGTAAGTGTTTGTTACTATAATGAAAAGGACATTTATGTTTGTATAGAGCATCTATCGGGATAGGTCTAAATATTTCTTTCTTGGAATTCATTAGCTCAACATATACCTTCTTAGCAATTTCTTTTCGAGTATTAGGGTTATCTAGGATAGGTGTGGGGAGAGGAGGATGATGTTTAGCATCACCTACCTTAACTTGAGATTTTGAACACCCAACACCATACATATTTGGTTTAGGGGGTATATGAACTAGAAATCTAATACCATGCTCATTAACACCTAGCACTAAACCTTTATAACCTTGTTTAGTCACCATATTATATCCAATAGTGTATAGATTATGTAAAGCTTCTACAAGAGGTGATTATTTATCATGCTCATGAGTAAAGGTTGCATAAGGTGGGATAATAGGTTTTGAAGAAGTTTCTTTACCCTTTCCTTTAATATCATTATGAATTAGAGGAGAAGGTAAATCAAAGAAATATTGCACATCCGCATCTTGAACTATAGCTTGAATCCCATCATAAGTATGGGAAGAGTGAGGATTAATAGATGGAGAATTAGGTATCCGAATAGGAAGATTAGGATTAAGATTAGGATTGATAGGATTAGGATGATTAGGAGATGGTGTGTCATCTATGCAATTCTTCACATAATCCAAAAGATGAATAAGGCTACCACATAAATCTCTAACAAATTTTTTAAATGTAGGCAGACTAGTGTCAGTCAACTTCACAAAAGCATAAGCAAGAGAAAAGTGAAGGGTCATCAACATAATGAAGTGAATGATACTTTCATAAACATCATAGGTATGATAAAGAGATGCTAGAAGAAGAGTAATAAAGAACATAACCATGCACCAAAACATCTTAATAATTTCCATAGTGAATACAATAAATGTTTTGTAAATTATTGAATATATAGATTTTTTTTTTGTTTTTGAATTTTTGAATGGAAAATGCAAGAGCATAAACTAGATCTATTCTAAATGCAAGAAAGGATCTAAAATCTAACACAATAAGGCATCTAATTCCACAAAATAAAGGAGAGTAAGTATGTCAGGCTCACCAAAATGAATAGGGTTAAAATGGATTCAACTCTATTCAAATGTAAAGGGAAGGAGGGAAATATGAGATCTATTCCCTAACCCAAATTCCCAAAGAAGAGATCCAATTTGATCAACCAAGAGGTTAATACACAATTAAATCAATTTATGGAGAATATGGAAGAGAGAGAGAGTAAATCCAATATTTCCCTATTGAAGAAATTTATGCTTGGAATATGAAATAATTGAAATACAAATACTAACCTCAAATTAGGGCAGATCTAGAAAATGTTAAATTCTAATGTCTGTGTGTACTTTTGGGCAATTCTAAAACCTATCATGGACTGGAAATGCTAAGATAGAGAAAACCTAGAAATCTTTCTCCAAGATGAGCTCAGGTCAGGTTTGACCCTCATAAAAGGTCAAATACTACATTCTTTATTTGAAGTTCGATTCGAATTCTGTTCACAGATCTTAGAAGTTTGCTGAAAAGGGTATCCAAATTCGCTCTCAGATCCAAAATTCTGCATTTGTACCTGCAAGAAAATGGGGGGTTTTTGTTGTTTGTTTGAGGGGTTTGCCTTGGTCAAACCCTGGTTTGGAATCAACCTTAATATTGAAATTGAAATAGGAATGCTAGCAAGTAGTAGAAAAGGATCTAATAATGAAGCTATGCAGTTCAATATATATGCAATTGTATTTTGAATGTAAACAAGTATATTGATATGAAAGCTTGAACAAAACAATAAATGTAAATCAAACCTCCATGGTTGTATGCTTGGAATCCACCTTGATAAGAGAATGAAATGGATCTTGAAGATGAACAAAAGGATCTTGAAGGAAGATCACACCATCATGATGGCTAGATCTAGGGTTTGAGTGATGAATCTTAAATGCTTGAACCAAATCCCTTCAATGGCTTGAATGCTTGAATCCTTGATCTTCAATGGAGAACTTGGATGGAGAAGAGGACTTGAATGCTTGAATGGATGCTTGCTTAATCACCTTGAGAGCTTGCACATGAAATTTCTTGAGATGAGATGTCAATTACTTGATTGTGGATGTGAATAATGGATGAGAAAATGAGAGAGGAAGGCCTCCTTTTATAGTGAACTAGGGCACAATCCTCTAGAGGGGCCACCTTGGAGAATTAAATCCCAATTAGGTCCTAACCTTTAGAAAATATACCTAGATTAAATGAAATTAAAGGATTTACCATCTCAAAACCCTAAATGGCCAACCTTGAGGTGGGAAAATAAATATCCCGAAAGCCCGATGCCTGGAAATCCAAGATTCTAGAAATTTGAATGAGGGGGGAAAAATTGAGGTTGGACCTAACCTAGTCAGGTTTGACCTCGATCCTAACCTAGTCAGGTTCGAGCTCAATCCTAACCTAGTCAGGATCAACCTTAAATTTGACCACGGGCCCAGATTCAGTCAGAGCCAGGTCAGGAGGTCCCCGGGATGCCTAGAAACCTAGAAATGATATCAGAGCAGGACAGAATGTCAGGGATAGACATAAAATCCTATGATGACTATGATGAAAGCTAGGAGGACCTATTTTTGAATCCTACCTAGAAAATAGAGCCATGGAAGAGGGAAATTAAGGAGAATCCTCAGGATCCTAACCCTAATTTCACCTAGAATGAAGAAATCAAGTGCCAGGAAGAAGTGGAAAGTGGGGAGAAATCCAAATACATGCAAAGACCCGATCAAGGTGCTTAACATGACCCCAAAGCACTTACTCAGAAGGATAAACACTCTTATCATGGAATGCTTCCATTTTAAGATGATACAAGTGCCTTAGTATTTTTTTCTAAAAACTTAAATGTGTTGGTTATGTTATTAGAGAGGTGGTACTTAGTGTTTTCTTATGTCTGTCTTCTATTAGTGTTGGAAGGTTTATTTCTTGTTATTAATTTTGAGATGTTTTTCTTTAAAGTATTTATTTACCTATGTATTTGATTGTCGTTGTAACATTTGTCTTGTGTTTCCATTTATGACATGTTTTTCTTTTAACCTCTATTATTGTTTATTATTTTATATTGAGAGCTAAATTTGTCTTATTTTTGTGCATTTGTAACTTCTTTTTGCTCGATGTAAAATTGTGGTAGTTAAAGTGTCAATCTATGTTACTATTTATTATTTGATATTGAGAACTAAAATTGTCTTCTTTTTGTGCATTTTTAAGTAGGGAAATTAAAATTTCTCAAAAAAAATTTGTTTGATGTAAAATTTTAGCACTTCAAGTGTTTGGTGGTGAAGGGTTTTAGAATGAATTTGAGAAGTTATAGTTTGTGAGAGGTATTTCTTTGAAACTTTAATTTTGATATTTTCTGGTGCATTTGGCCTCTAGTTTTTCATTCTTTCTTATTGACAACTTGGATTTTTTTTGGATATAATGTTGAATGAGCTTAAATGATGTCATCTCAACATCTTTTTGCATCTCAATTTCTAAAATTCAACTATAAAGCTCTATCATTTTAGCTTGGAGCAACATACTTGTTGAATCTATATCTTTCTAATTCTCCTTATAACATTATATTTTAAGCTTAAATAGGCATCACATCTTGCAAATGACAAATTTTCAAAGTTATTACAATGATTTTACCTTTCTATGACATAGAACCTAAAACCATTTCTTCCAAATGCAGCTAAAAATATCACAATCAAAGCTTCCAAGAAATACCTCTCACAAGGTAAGGAAAAAATCTTTCCAAGCATGAGATCTTTAAAATGTCATCACAAAATAAACCTTTTAGAAACCCTACAAATGACTCTCTCTTAAATTTTTTTAGAAAATATTAGTTGGGCCCTCTAAAAAAAAATTCTAGTTGTTAATAATAGAAAACAAAAAATGAAAGCTATTGTACCTTTCCATAATATACAACCTAACATTATTCCTTCGAAATGTAGTTGATTCAAATATTTTCAAAATATTAACTAGAGCATCCAAAAAAAAGGATAAAATTTCTAGCTATCATTAGTAAATAATAAAAAAAACAATGTTATTTTAGCTCTCAATGACATAGCTAAACAAACCCTTCGAAGAGAAATATCTCATAAATAAAAAATGACTCTAAATTGTTAGGATTAACAAGATAGAAATAACAATTACATGCAAATATAACCAATATCAAAAAATAATAAATTGCACAGAAGAGAACACAAGACACAAAGATTTAATGTGGTTCACCCAATCCCTAGGTGACGTCCACCAACAATGAGTCCAATATTATTATTATCCAGTGATTACAACCTAATTACAATCCACAATCCCTTACACCTCAATACCACTGCAAGAAGCTACTAAAACATACGTCATGAAATCCCTAACCCTAAGCCATTGTAACAAGACTTATGTCGGTTAACAAGTTAACCCTAAAATACTTGATGAGTCAACCTAGGGAAAAACTTGACGAGTCAACCAAGGGAAATGTTTGACGTGTCACCTCAAAAACACTTGGCGAGTTAACCCCACAACCAATGAAAAGTGTACAGTACTTCCCTGATCAGTCACCACAAGCCAACATAAATGCTCCAAGATTCTACCAAAACCTAAAATTGTGGCCTATGTTTATCATTGTTTTTTTTCTTGTTTTACCTGCAAAAAAGGTAGCACAAACCCTTACAAGGAAAACATCTCATAGGTGGTAACTAGAAAAAAAAACTTGCAACACCAATGACACGTGGTAACTAAAAACAAACCTTCCAGCACTAATGGAACCCAAATATAAACAAAATCTTGTAGACTAAAGACTTGAATTCCTTCCTTTCAATATGTGAAATACAAGTGGACAACCAGATAATGATAGATAGCATGTCAAATTAATGCAAACACACTTTAAATACGATGATTTACGTACCTTTCTTATAATTTTTGTTTCAAAAATTTATTTTTCTACTTGCTCTTTTTTGTGACAACTAATAGGATCTCGAATAAATAGCCTCTTACCAATTTAATAAATATTATAAAAATCTCAAACTATATAATAAACTTAGCACCACAAAAAATACTTTGATCTTATTGGTTAATAATAATATTTTAATAGTCTTTTTATTATACCCGATGGATGCAAAACTATTCATGCCATAGATTATAGTGATAAAATGTTATTACTCTAAGCAATACAATTCTACAATTTCTAAAGCTTACAAATATTTTGTTTGCTTTATAATTTTTCATGTAAATGCCTATCTTTCACACATTTCTAGTGTTCATATTGCAAATGCACATAAACAATGCAATAATTCTCAAACTAGTTGAACCTTGCCCAAGAAAAGTACACAACCAGAAGAAGGACAAAAAACATGTTGCATTAAAAAGATTTTGAGAAATTAAGCTCCCTAGATGTACAAATGCACAAAAAAAGGATAATTGAAAACACTTCCAACTCTAATCAAATATAGACATAAACAAGCCCATGCAAATAGCACCAAACATTCATACAAAGTGGAAGATGCATGAACCCTTGCCAATGCATGTTCAAACTTCAATGTATTCCTTGCAATATATGTGAAAACAAAAATGCATGACCTAAGAAGGACCAAGTCGATCTCAAATAATTATTCTTTCATCTATTTTGTGCACATACAAAAAATCTCAAGCTGTACAACAAACTTACATCCTCACAAAATCCTTCAATCTTCTTGGTCAACAGAAAAGTTTAATTAGATTTCTCTCTCTCCCCAATGAATGCAACAATTACTTTTTTTGACATATTTTGGATATGAACTTACATAACAGTCTTTCTCATTTCATATGTAATTAAAGTACTCTATATTTCTCTTACAAAATGACTATGGGAAAAACTTGCTTCATCTCTGCTAGCTTCAACACTTCAATGCAGATAGCACAACATATATTAATCTTCTTAGCTTTTAAGTAACAAACCTTTCATTATAAGTCTTATTTCTATCATATTTCCATATTAATTACAATCTCATATTTCCATATTAATTGCAATCAATTGACAAGATTAACTTTAATCATTAAGTTTCTCACTTTACTTCTTTCAGGTTTTTGGGTTTTTTGACACTCCTCGAAATTCATAGCAAAAAAAGAAAAAACGTATTTACTAGATACATGCTTTAATATCTAAATTGCTTAATTCTTTTTATGCTTTTGTATTTTCTCTTTTGAGATTATAAGAAATAGATCTAAGAAACTACAACTTTTCCTTTTATAATGCTTTGAAGATTCTACCTTACTTTTCTATTGCTTTCTATCTGACATCTATTGTTACTGCATTTAGCACTTCCATAGTTTCTATAAAACTTGTCTAGTTTATGTTGCATGCTGTCAAGTTTAGATAAAAAATATACTTACAATGAGTAAATTTTCTTCTTCCCCATCGTCAACCTCTCTTTTCTATATTTCTTATATTCACATTTGCAATACTTCTTACATTTATTGGATTTGAAGAAACTATAACATTGGAACAACTTGACAATAGCCACATCTATAGCCATAGAAGCATTCCTATAGCCCACAACCAAACCATTCCTTTACTTTGACTCACCTCCATTGCCTTAAAATCTTTTTTTCACTTTTTACTCATCTCCCATTCACAATCTCTAATCTTCAAACTTCATGTCTTACAGTTCATAGTAAATGGGTTGTGCTAACAATTGAACACAAGAACATATGCCCATTTTTCAATTAACAATTGCAATTTCTTGATACACCAGAATGACATTTAATTCAACATTAGAGGATAAGACACACTACATATGTACACAAATTTTTGTTGTTGTTGTACTTTTACCAAAATCATATCAACACTAACATATTTCAAAATTTCAACTTTCAAATGAAAAATGTGGTACTTGTTCTTTGATCAATTCATTTCCATCTTCCTCAACTTTTGTTTATTGATAACATCATAAGCCTTAATAATTTTATTATTTTAGTAAGCTTAAAAAAAAATTACAAAAAATCTTTGTTTGGTGGAGGTACTTGTAGGAAAGAACGAATAAGAAAACCTCTAGTCTCACCCAAGACATAAGTCTAGAAATATTATACATAATCACTAATTAGGGCATTCCCTCATTTCAATTTTTTGATTTACAATTTTGACATTATATGATTTAGCATTTATTTACAATTTATATAATTTATTGCAACTCCACATTTTGACATTTGTTTCTTGTTATTGTTCTTCATGAAAGTCCTCTAACTCAATAGCCCTCAAAGATAATACCTGCAAAACATACATTTCATTCTTGGCCAAGATCCTTGTTAGCTCTGATAGAAGAATACTATAATATGTAAAAAGCTAAGAACAAATTCATTCATTTACTAATAAAATATCTAGTTCCCACAGTTTAGAACCTAGGTTAGTGGACAATTGAGAGTTTTTTTTCTTAACTATTTTTGTATATATTTGAGAGAGATTTAAATCTGAATTTTACTCTCCTATAAGAGATGGTTTAGATATTATAAAGTTGGTCAAATATCATCCGTCCCTTGTGTTATTTTAGCCTTGTCATCTTTTGTCTTGAGTTTGTTAATAGAATTCAAGATAAAAGATTATCAAGGCTACAATAACACAAGATAAGGTGAAGACCTCAACTTCATGCAAAAACTTATTTAAAATAAATCCATACTATAGAGATTATGCTGGAATAATATTTCCTTGTTTGAAGCACCCAGGTATTATATTCACCTTGCCTCCCATCATCTATTGAGAATACTTCTATTTGAAAATTGAAGTTTAATGGGTTCTTTTTATATTGAGTAAATCAATAAAGTAATTATACACAAAGTTTGCATTCACTGCAAATATTATCTCAATCTCACAACTAGGACCATTATTAGTAGAAATGAAGTTATTTCACATAATCAAATGCTATTATCATATAGGATCCAAGTAAATGTAATTGAATAAGGTTCAACAATATAAATAAATTCATTAGTTCGTGAGGTGGGATTTGATTATTCCTTAAAAATAAAGCCAATGCTCTAAGCCTTAGGAGATTCTATTGTGGGAGTTTTTAATCTTACATGTCAGATCAAACTTATTCCCAATGATTATCACCTACTTAAATATATGTTTAAAATGTGTTCATCTTTAGATCATCCTATTTGCATACTAATAGAAGACTCTTCAATGTTGCATATTAAGCTAAAGAATGATTGAATACAATTTTGTTAAGCAAAGAAATATAAGTTGTGGTTATGATGGTTATAAATTTCATAAACTGTTGTAAAGTTAAAGTCTGTATACAAAACATTATAGTTTTTATAGGAAACACTAGAAAGATATTTCCTTTATAAAAATCTAGGGTTAGGATACAACATATGTAATGGTATTTGATTAATATGGCTTAATCTAACAGGCTTAATCTGATAGTGCTAGTTACATTTACAGTCTAAGTTTATCTGTCATTATTTACAACATCTTACATTTAGTCACACAACCACTATGGATTTGGAGCCATTGATATTAAAAAATTTGATCATCGTTTCAATCTCTGTGACGCAGGAATGCACCACATATTTTCTAAATGAAAAAAACACACAACATTTACCACTACGCACCTACACACTTAACATTTACCATATCTTAGATTTAATCACACAACCTTGAAAATTTTTGAGTCATTGATCTTTGAGAAGTAGTGAGGTCTTAAGCTACAATTGTGACATTGACATAGGTTATACCAATGAGATTCATCAATGTAGAGTCATCGACCCCGACAAAAAATGCTATGGTGACGAATATAGAATAGAGTTGGAACAACAAATATGTGAAAACATATAGCCAATCGAAGAAGATAAAAAGTAATTTACCACATATTTAATCACACAATTTTGAAAAATTCTAAGCCGTTGATCTTTGAGAAGTAGTGAAGACTTATACTACAATTGTGACATCAACATAGGATATACCGATGATATTCATCGATATAGAGAGTACTATCAGACTGAAGCAATTCATCGACCTCGACAACGAATGTTATGGCAATGAAGATAAAATAAAGTTGCATCAACAAATATGTGAAAATGTATAGCCGATTGAAGAAGATAAAAAGTAATGTAACAATAAGCATATCGGTGAGAATTATGTTGATAGGGCTCATCAATATGAGATACATAATCAAAAGTCACTATAAGGTCTATTTCGATGAAGCAAGCTATGTCAATGAAGGGGCATCACCGTGACTTATACCGATAATGTAATCAGCATGAGATACATTATCAGAAGTTGATATGAGGTCAGTTATGATAAATCAAGCTAATCCGATGAAGGGGCATCAATGTAACTTATATTGATATATGATAAGTATAAAAAATACATTGTCGATAATTATCTCCGAACACAACCTATTACATAAATTTTGTGTACTAACAATAAGCACATCGGTGAGATTTATACTGGTAAATCTCATTGGTATGAAATACATAAGGTCTATTACGATGAAGCAAGCTATTTCGATGGAGGGGCAACACCATGACTTATACCGATAAACATAATTGGCATGAGATACATATTAGAAGTCAACATGAGGTTAGTTATGATAAAGTAAGCTACTCCAATAGAGGGGCATCAATGTAAATTATATTGATATACAATGATTATAAAAAATGCATCACCAATAATTATCTCCAAACACAACCTATAACATAACTTTTGTTTATGATTTGTGCTTTAAATGATGATAGATAAAATTAGACATACAAATCTGAATGTGGATATAAAAGTTTTGGACAATCATTTTGAAGCTTGTGTGTTTGATTATGGATAGATTAAAATTGGACAATTATTTTTAATGTATGTGATTTTGAATAATTAGATTAAAGCATTTAGTTCCCCATGATGATAGTATGAGATTATTGAGCATATTGTTAAAATGACATACGAAACCCATTTTATCCTAGTGAAGTGTTGAAAATGTCTTTTTAATATTTATAACAGAAAAAATTATAAAATCCTATAGGGTATAAAACAGAGTTTAAAAATAGGACATCAATCAATCATAAAAAATGTGAGGGAGGGAATAATTATTCCACCATATACATTGTCACAAACTAACCTTATATTAATATGCATCCATATTCTATCCGTAGATATCTAGGTGTATGGGTAATATTTTGGTAGGATCTGACAACATATATGAGAGCATCAATAGCCTAGTCTAGAGGAAGGAATAGAAGAGGGGTAGAGGATGAAGAGAGGAAGGGATCCCTTTTCTATTAATACAACCACATACATCTTCATAAGTTATCAATTATTTTTCAAGCACTCAAAAAACTGTAGGTTCTTGAGTGGAGAGATAATATTTAATAGCTCAAGAAGCCATATATGAGAGTAAAACTAGCACTGGGATAAGGGAAAGGCTAAACATAGTTGTTCTCATAAGTTTATTCAAAGATGATTTGAGTGACAGTGTATAATTGAGAGTTTTGGTATTTGTGGATACATTTAAACATCAATTTTGAATGATATAATATTTCCATTCGTGCCTTGATTGGCTAGTTGGTCGGTGTCTTTATTGCCTTCTCGATAGTTGTTTTTGAAGCTATTAGAATTAAAGATTGGGAGGAGTCCAATGGATCTTTTGATAATTGAGCTTAGTTTCCAATTAGGTGTGGAGCTAGACCTAAATGCATTAATGATGATCTCAGAGTCACCCTCTACTACTAAGGATCTTTAGGTTTAAAAATTTGCAAAGTATGAGGCCTTCTATGGCAGATTCAATTTATGCCATGTTATTCAATTTGATCCCTATGGTTTTTTTAATTTTCCAATAATTTTCCCTTTCCAGTCATGTGTGATGTAGCCAATTCCTGTTGTGCCCAGTTTACTTGAGAGGCCCCATAAAAATTAAGTTTGTACCAATCTATTGGAGGTGGGGACTAGTTACAATTTTCTCTTTCTAGTTTTCTTTCATTCCCTCCCTTTCCATATAGGGGGAGAGATGAATCCAAACCATTCATATTTCATCTCATTATTCCAAGAGGTGAATGCACCTTCATAGTGATTATGATTTATGATTTTGTTGTTCATATTTCTATGATGCGAGCTTCAATTTTGTTAAAAAGGAAATTATGATTCATTTTAGTCTCTTAGAAGATTCTTTTATTTTTTTCCTTCCATAACTCCCATGTTAGGATCAAGGGTGAAGTTAGCCATAGTGAATCATAGATGTTTCTATTTTTGGGTATTGGCCAAGCTTCGATGTGTTTCAATAAAGCGTTGTTGATGGCTGATTTGAAATGTAGTTTTGATAACAACTACTGCTAACATTCTTGAGCATAGGGGCATATTAGAAGGATGTGGTCCATAGACTCTTAATATTTTTTTCATAAAACACATCTGGAGGGACCTTGAAAACCAAGTTTTATGAACCATTCTATAGTTATAATCCTTTTTTGTAAGGCTTCCCAAAGGAACATTTTGAGTTTGGGGAGGCATTGCTTATCCTAGCAGAGGTTTAGGGGTAAATCTAATTTTTTTCATTGTTGTGATTTTACTAGACCATTGTAACCATCCTTGACATTGTAGTTTCTAGATTTATATCTTGCCCAACCTAGTTTGTCATCTCTTAATTTTGGAGCAATCTAGATGGTAGTAATAATTTGGGATAATACCACCTTTTCAGATGGGGAGAGGGTCATATCGTCTAAGGATCTTCATCTCCAATCCGAGAAGGGGTCCCCTTCGGTATAATCTATATATTTATCCAGAGTGGATCCCCATAAATTAGAATGTGTGGTTTTTATGTTACAAGAAACCAAGGTATCAAGAGGGGGGTATCCCCCCCATGAGTATTCCTAGAAGAGAATGGATTTTCTTGACCCTATGTCCCAAGTTATCTTGTCTCTAATTATTTATCTTCTCTATAATATGAAATCCCAAGCCTTTGATCCTTTAGAAGGATTATCCATTTGGAAGATGCTAGATTGATAATTAGGGTTGAGATATTTGTGGAATAGGACTTTAGGCCACTTGCTATTGGGTTCCTGGTAAATTCTCCAAGCAAGTTTGGATACTAGGTATAAGTTTTGCCATTTTATCTTCTTAATATAAAGGCCTCCTACATTTTTAGGCTTGGTTATCTTGTCCCAACTAATTGTAATACCCCAAAAATGGGCTATAGGTTCATTAACTTCCTACATCTTCAAATCGAATGAAATTGACATCAAAGTCCTAACCTGAAGCACATCTGCACATCAGTTTATCAAAAACCTAATTGATTATCTTAATTCTGCATCAGGGAATATTCCTTGAATATTCTTAATTTATCTAGCTTTAATTAAATATTATTTGGTGATAAATCATATTTATCCTAAAGTTTGATTAATTGAATATTCTGAATATTTAATTAATCAGATTTAATTCTGCCACTTCATTATTTAATTAGATTTAATTACATTTATTCCTAAATTGTATTATTTAATTTTGACAATAAATAAAAAATCTTATGACTAATTGATTAAATTCTTATTTAATTAATTAATGCCAATTGTCAATATTTAATAATATAGTTTTGACTAAAAGTTTGATTAAATAATTAATCAACCCATAAATCAAATGTTTTAATTCAAAAATCAGTTAAGTTGAAGATAAATCACTTTATTTATTTAATTAATTCATAATTATCTATGCACATTTGAAGGAGCAGTTGAACTTAAAATCAAAAATATTAATTCAAGTTGTTATCTTTTTGAAACTCAACATCTATTTTGAGTTGAAAGCTGATCTAAACTTCTGATTTGAGTCAAAAAGCTATTTTTGCATGATTTTGTGAGTTAATTGATTCTAATTTCTTATTAACTCAAAAATCAACCTGAGTTTATCAAGAGTGATTTATGGCTTTTCTCAATTCATCCTCAAGCCCTAAATTTCTATAAAATCAAGGCTCAACTCTTCACAAATTATCTCTCAAATTTGCACAATTACTCTGGCGAAATTGCATACGAAGAATCAAGCTTTGGCGAATAGGCGATTTTGTGAGATCATTCATTATTTTTCATAGATTTGCATAGTTTTTCATATCAATTCATATCATTGTTAGAATAATCTTCATATCATTTCAATTCAATTCTAGATTAGATTCATACATTTTTTCATCTTATTGCATCAAAAATCCAAAAAAATAGATTAATCTGCATTCATTCTACATTCATCTTTTAGCATTAAATCCTTCATTTAGGTGTTGCATTGTCACTGATCTTTGTCTAATCTGAGAATACCATACTTGCACCTACTAGAAGGTAGTAAATTGCCTGGTTAGCTTAGTCTTATTTATTTTGCAGATTTCAATTTTGCTAACTTCTAATGTTTTATTAAAGTGTTGTGTCCACAGCTAGGTACAATTTTCACACACATTTCTGGCCCCCACCGTGGGGCCCTGAAATGGGTTTCCATTTCATTTCTAATAATTTCTATCAATTTTCTATCATTTTCTAGCCAAAACTGTGATCTTTATTTTTTGTCCGTACATTTTTCATACAAGTTTTTCTAGAAAGTCGTGCTAGGATCCCTCGACTGTCATATGATAGTCAGTGTTTTTGAGACTCATATCAGTTGTTACACATTGTCATTGGGAAGCTACTTTTTCATGTGCATAGAGACCCACTGTCGTATCAAGTCTGGATTGTCGTACAAGAGGTAACTGATTGTCTTACAAGTTTTGGCATCAGAACTCAATTGTCATTTCAGATTTTCAGGCAGTTTTCCAGATTTGATTTTTGGATTTACTAATAGCTAACCCTAACAATTGAGATATTCTATTTCTGATTAGTATTTGTTGATTCTAATTGGAGAAATGCAACAAAAATTGCAAAACAGGTAAAATCTACTAAGTGCGTTATGAGGAACTCAGATATTCTATTGCATCTGATAACACTTCATTTTGGGACATAAAACAAACTCTCACATGTCGAGCTTGCATGACTTTTCTTGCCTTCATACCACAAACTTCAATTTTGGGCTATAAAATGAATATAGATTTTTCTTTTTGCATATTTGTTACACATAGTAAATAGGCCCTATGAACACTATTTGTAGATGATCTCGAGAGAGTGGGCTTCATTCACTTTTTTTGCATGCAAAGCTCTTCTTGACGATAGATCCCCTTGTAGATAGGGAGGTTACTATGATTATCTCATGTTCTACTTGGTTTGGTCCTCAACTTTGATCGGTACGTTCTCTCTTGGTCCCTCTTAGAGAGATCTGTAGACATTGTTGTTGACATCACAAGCCTTGGTGAGGTGATTTTAGTCTTAGCGTATCAGATTGATCTGTTTGCTGTGTTTGGGTAAAAGTGATAAGGCTAGAGGATTATGCTCTACTCCCTTTTTGGGTAGTATTAGAAACTCAAATCCTTAGATCTAGACCAAGTCCCCATGTGGTATCTTTTGTGAGTCACCTTTAGAGAGGGTTAATCGTAGTGGACATTCCCTTTATTGGGTCAACCACATGGACAAAAATTCAAGCGGTAATAGCCATTTTCACCGTGGTAGCAACAATAGCTATATAAATGTCTCTGTGGAAGAAATCTCCACAAGTGTGGTCTCTTGTTGGGCTGTCATATCTCCCTAGCAGCTCTTGATTGATTAAATTTTTAGACTGTGTCAAAACCCCGATGCACCTGGATTGGAGTCCGCCCTCTTGAGGTCACAAAAGTTGTAGATTCAGACCATTACTAAACACTTTAGTGAGGCCATTTTTTTCATTTTTCAAGGACTGTGCATTATTGAAAAACTTTTGAGAACATACACAAGTAGCATTACTAGGGATTAGCACAATAAGTCACTATTTCTTGTTCATGCACAAGGTTGCTTTTTCCCTTGTTCATTATTTTGAGATGATTACTTACTTCCCTTTGCTTTCTATTCAGTGTGTTTTCTATCTACTTGGTCCTTTGAAAATGAACAATCCCGAACTGTTACATGAATCGGCAAACCTGGACATAGAAAACTTACAAACAAATTGATTCTAAAAATTAAAAAATTGCAAAATCTAAAGCAAAATTCCTTTCTGGAGTCCAAAATTCATCCCACAGTCTCAGAAAGTCATACAAATTTTTCCAAAAGTTGTATCAGAACCCCCAGATTATTGTACGGGAGCTTGTATATTGTCGTACGAGTTTTGTCAGGAAAAGTCAAAGAAAATCAAACCCTGGTGTCAACTATCATATGAGTCTTGTCAATTGTCATGCCAGAGCATACCCAGACTCGTATGAGCCTGGAGAAACTTGTATGAGAATTTTGAAAAATTGCCAGAAACTTGCCAAAATTGTCAAAAATCTAGTTTTTACAGCCTACTTCCAGATTCTGTCAAAAAAATCATTGTGTCAGGAATAGAGCAGAAACCAGAAGAATCCAATCATTTTCCAAAAGTGGTCTATTGAGTCTGATCTAGCCTTCTGATCTATCGATTTGAATCTTTTCCATCTTGTGTCGAAACCTTGTCAATCATCTTCAATCCAATCTTCATAAAAAATGGCTAAGTGTTGTGAGCTCATGTCCACCATCTTTTGGGTGTCTACCCATACCTCTAGGGCACAATATCCTTCATTTAAATCCAATCTATCTTCAATCAATCCAATCTTGACAAGGTTGTGTCATTCGATCTTTTTGAATCAAGTCATTCTTCAGTTGTCTTAATCTTGCTCTTTTGCTTCACTCGAAGTTAATGGTGGAGACTAGAGCTTCCTCACAAAGAAAATAAGGAGAACAACCCAAATTCTCTTCAGCAATATCTTCTGTGATTTCTCAGACATTTCATCAACCCTACGACAAAAATCTCTTTGGAGAAGATGCTCTTGGCAATATTTTCTTGAAAGGTGGTTACATCACCCCTCCTACATTGATTCACACAGGTCATCAACTAACCCCACCTAAATCAATTCCCAAAAGTCCTCAAAACAACACTATGTCTCAAGGTGGAGCAAACCAAGGCTCCCAAGGACACCGATCTCAACATGGTGTAGATCAAGAACCCACACCTTCCGAAATTGTCCAATATCAAAATGATGATAACTTCAAGAAAATGATGAGGCATTTCTTGCATGAAGAGAAAGAGGCATACTTCCTAGAATTAGCCCAAAAAGGAGCTAAAATTCCTCCAAACTTTAATGTGGAAGATATCGTTACTCAAGAGGAAGAAACTCCTATCACAACCATGATGAAATAGATGCATGCCATGCAAGTCAAGCTCAACAAACTTGAAAAAGAGAAGGAACCTAAAGAGTTCTCCATGGAGGCTCTATGTCCTTTTCCATTTGATAAAGACTTGTACATGCCACCATTCTCGAAGAGAGTGGAAATGCCTAAATATGACAAGTACAATGGAAACTCTGACCCTTAAGACCATGTCAAAGAATTTTGTACTCAATCCATGGAGTTCATGCATGAACCAACCTACCTAATGCATCTTTTCCCTCGATCTCTGGGAGGAGTAACCATTCATTGGTTCTCAAAAATGCCTCCAACAATCAAAACTTTTGAGGATTTAATCAAGCTATTCTATCAAAAAAACTCCTGCAACATCAAACATTTGGTCACCATGATCAACATTTGTAATATGAAATAATACCCAGGAGAACCATTCTTGACTTTCCTCAAATGATGGAGGAAGAAGTTTTCTCTATATGCTAGACCCATTCCAGAAATAGAGAAGCTAGAAATTTTCATCAACAATCTTATTCTAGAAATCAACTACCCCTTACAAATGCAAGATTACACATCCTTCGATAAGATGGTAGATAATGCAATCAAAATTGAGAAAGTCCTTGTGAAAAAAGGAGACATATCACTCCAAAAAGAGAAGTATGAATATGGATCTAGTTCCAAAGACAAGAACAAAAATTGGAACAAGAATAAAGGCATCATCACGGATGACATTGTTGACAATGTCTGTAGCCCATCTAAGGCACTCGCTTTCAATCTTACTATTGGTACTCAAGCCATCAAAGCCTCAGAGGTAAAGGCAACATAATCAAACAAGAATCCATTTGACTACAAACATTGGGCTATAGATCCTAAATGCAAGTTTACTCCTCTTGGAGAATCCTTGGAGTCCGCCATGAAAACTCTGTTGGCCAAAAAAATCATCACATTACCTAAGATCCAACCATTTGATCCTGAACCTAAACCAAAATGGTGGAAAGAGACCAATTTCTGTGACTTCCATCGCAACAAGGGTCATAAAACCAATAACTGCATACGCTTGAAGCATCTCATACAAGACAAAATTGATAATGGAGAAATTATAATTGACAATCATAAAAGCAATAATGATCATATGACATTCACGGAACCATTTCCAAAACATGGTCAAGGAGATTCATCTTCTCAGCCTAACATGGGTGCTAAAGTCAATTATGCTTACTTTGGAAACAATGCTATTATAAACATGGTGGAACCTTGCTTATGTGAACATTTCAATGTCATCACCATTGTGTGCAAAGATAGAGACAATCAATGAGAAAATGTAGTTACTCGATCACAAGCTCAGGCACATCTACAAGGACAAATCTCAGATTCATCAAATGTCCCTAAGATGCCTTTCAATCTTTCATCTACTTCTAAACAAAGGGCTGCCTCTAAATCATCAAATTCTAAAGACACAAGACCAACATCATACAGTATTGTCCAATAACTCCAGCATACCAATGCAAAAATATCAATGTTTGAGTTGCTTCAGATATCTCCAGCTCATAGAGCCATCTTGGACAAAGCTCTGCTCAGATCCAATGTTCCTGAAAACCTTGATTTAGATAGATTCCAGACTATGGTTGGTCATCTAACGTCTCCTTAGTATATTTCCTTTTCAAAGGAAGATGATAACTCCTTAAGTCATCCGCATAACCAGCCCTTGCACATTGAAGTCTTTATCCAAAACCATCATGTCAAACGCGTGTTGATAGATGGAGGCATTGGTATCAACATTTGTTCTTACAGCTTGATCACACAACTAGGATTATCAAAAGCTTCCATTGATCCTAAAAAGAAGATAACTATCAAGGCATATGATGAACAAGAAATATCTTCCAAAGGAACAATTGTCTTACCTATCAGAATAGGTCCAGTTATCAGAGATCTCACATGTCAAGTTCTTGATCTACCTTTGGCTTACAACAATCTTCTAGGGAGACCTTGGATACATGAAATGTGAGCTATTCCTTCCACATACCATCAATGTGTGAAATTTCCTTATGAAAGAGTAGAGGTAACGATTCTAGCTGACATATCTACAACTTTCAATGCATTGAAAGGAAGCACTGACAAACTTGTTCCTAATAACAGAGAATCTTCCCCTAAGAAGATAGACATGGTGTCTACATCCAAGATGGAAGACATTGCACAAGAGGTCAAAATTAAAGAAAATGGTATGGGAGAATACACAATGGAACCAGTTTTATCCCTCACCTCTCTCCTGTTCTCCCCAAAATCTTATGGACAACCTTCAGAAAAAGTGAAACCCAATGCTAAAGAGTCCCAGGTCATATTCAATGGAAGCTTTGTCACAGAGCAAGTATCTAAACAAGAGTTTGAGGAAGAAGAAGCCGTGCTTGGATGGTTATACAAGGATGAATCTCAATCCCAATCAATATGGAAATGTGACTCTATAACACCAAAAGTTCCTTCAAAGTGATATGGACCAGGGGATAAATTGATTGCTAAAATGGGATACACTAGAAAAGGACCTCTAGGACTATAAGGAAAAGGTCTTATATCACCTCTTGACCACTGTGGCCAAACAAAAAAGAATACAACAAGTCTAGGATATCAAAAGAAGCCTTTCTATCTTAGCAAAAACTCTCCACATGTCTTAGAACAGATTGAACCATCAACAACAATTCAACTAAAGGAAGAAACACAACAATCTAACAATGATGATTCAAACACCACTGATGAGATCATTCCTTATGAGCATTTTCCTAAAGAAATACTAGACCTCCTTAAAGATGAAGAGAAACCTAAGGAGAATATCAATGTAGTAGAAACACAAGAACCTAATACTGAAATCAAACAAGAAGAATCAATTGAAACTATCCAAATAGTTGAACAATTGGAACAACATAGCGATTATGAGACAAACTCTCATGAGTATGAATTCAAATCAGAATCAGAAGGAAATCCTTCTTGGGGAATCCACCCAAATTTCACACGTATTCTCAAGTCTCCTAGAGGCATAGATGAGGAATCAAATGACTATGAATGGGGAGTCATTTTAGAGGAAGATGAGCTTATCATAGAAAAACATATTGATGTTATTCACCAATATGCACCTAAACCCAATGTAAGTCTAGAGTGAAATGATGAACTTAGCGAGTCTGATCCACCTATGGCTAAAGTAGACTCCCACCATGACATTGAGCCTACTCATGAATTGAACATTTTAAGTTGTAATATCAACTTCAAACTTGAGAGTCAGGTTGGGACCAATGATAATAGATCCATATCCATAAACATCATTTCTCAATCCTTCCCCACTTTGACTATCCAACATCCTAAACTTCTTGACCAAACCTCCACAAATCTGAGCCAAGGTATCTATACATTTCCAAATGACTATGCCCTTGCTTGCTACCTCAATGCAGTAGAGCCTATGACAACTTCCATTAGTGAACCAAGTGTTAGCATGAAGGAGTCGGACATCAAGTATCTTAGTCAAAAGAATAAGAATAAAAATAAAAAGAAAAAGAGTTTTGAGGGTGAAAACTACTTTGTGGCAGTCTCAGAACCTACAAAAGTAAAAATAAAAGACATATCCAAAGGTGAAAACCTCTTTGAGGCACCTAAGGATGAGATATTTGATGTCCTTCTGAGTCATTTACATGACAGATCTCTAGTACTGATTGAGTCCACTCAATCTATCAACTTGGGAACAACAAAAGAACCGCAGTTGATCCATGTCGCACAATCCTTATCAAAAGAATAAAAGAAAACATTTACTACATTCCTAATAGAAAAGAAGATCAGCTTTGCATAGAAATATTCAGATATGCCTAGATTAGATCCTGATCTTATAATGCACCATTTATCTATAGCTCTAGGAGTCAAACCTGTTAAGCAAAAATTGAGAAAGATGCATCCACATGTTGCACTCTTGGTCAAAGCTGAATTAAAAAAACTATTGAAAGTCAGATTTATCCGAGTTATTGATTATGTAGAATGGATCTCTAACATTGTTCTAGTATCAAAACTAGACAAATCTATTAGAGTATGCACAGATTTTAGAGATGTAAACAAGGCATGGCGCCCTAAGGATGATTTTCCATTACCAAATATCGATATGATAGTGGACATGATTGCGGGCTTTGAGATGTATTCTTTAATGGATGGTTTTTCTAGATACAACCAAATAAAAATTGCTCTAGAGGATCAAGAGAAAATTGCTTTCACATGTGCGTGGGGTACCTTCTGTTGGAACATCATGCCATTTGGTTTGAAGAACACATGTTCTACATATGAACGAGCCATGACATCTATTTTTCATGATATGATGCATCAAACTATGGAAGATTGTGTTGATGATACTTTGGAAAAATCTATGATAAGATCTGAACATCTAAATGATTTGAACAAAATACTAGATCAAATGGAGAAGTTTAGTCTCAGACTAAACCATAAGAAGTGTGCTTTTGGCATCACTTCTAGAAAGCTCTTAGGTTACATTGTTTCAAAGAATTTTTTTTAATTAGATCCAACAAAAGTTAAAGCTATCATGGAGATGCAACCTCCCAAGAATATCGGTTAGATGCTTCAAATCTCAGCTAGTAGACATATCACAACCTTTCACAAAAACATTACATAAAGGTGTGACTTTTGCATGGAATGAGGAGTGTGAACAGAACTTTAATCATATCAAGAAATATCTATCAAATCCTCCTATTTTGATGCCTCCTATTCAAGGGAATCCATTGATCTTATATGTCTCCACCATAGATACATCACTAGGGGCATTGCTAGCACAACATGATGAGGACAAGAAGGAAAGAGCTATATACTATATTAGTAGAACATTGGTAGCATATGAGAAGAATTATTCAATGATTGAGAAAGCTTGTCTAGCTGTGATCTTTGCATCATAGAAACTGAGACACTACATGTTAGCTCATACCACACATTTGGTAGCTAAGATTGATCCACTAAAATACCTACTAAGCAAAGCTTCCCTCACAGGTAGATTAGCTAAATGGGTGATGCTATTAAGTGAATTCGACATTGAATATGTTGAAAGAAAAGATATCAAAGGAAAAGTAATTGTAGATCAACTGGCTGAAGCCCCATTGTTTGATGATACACCAATGCAAATGGAATTCCCCGATTCCTCTATCATGAATCTTTCTTCTAGAGGATGGAAGATATTCTTTGATGACTCCTATACATAGAAGGTATTTGGAGCAGGCATATTGTTCATCACACCTCAAGGATACTCAATCCCTAAAGCATTTAGAATAAATTTTCCTTGCACAAATAATATTGCTGAATATGAAGCCCTTCTTAATGGCATGAAGATAGTAATTGAATGGAGGGTAATAGAGCTACACATTCATGGAGACTCACAACTTGTAATACACCAAGTCAATGATGTGTATCAAATGAAAGATGAAAAGCTAGTTCCATACAAGAGATTAATGGTCGATGACCTTAAGAAATATTTCATATTCATCACATTTGAGAAAATTCCTAGATTGGAGAAAAATGTTGCTGATGCTATGGCAACGCTATCTACTTTATTACAGTAGCCTGAACATGAGCTACGCTATGAGTTCTTGGTGGAAGCACTATCTTATCCTGCATATGATTCCCCCAAAACCCGCATGATTTGCATTGTTAGTCAGTCATGATTCATCCAGATACAAAAACCTTTTTTCCTATCTCCAAGACCAAATCATTCCCAATACCTTCAACCACCATGAGAAATGATACCTTATCCACAATGCATCCCAGTATGTCATCATTGGTAACAATATGTACAAACAAGGTCTAGATGGTACACTCCTTAGATGTTTAGAATGGGAAGAGTCTCAACATGCATTAGAGGAAGTCCACGAGGGTATATGTGGATCACATTCCAATGGTTTAACACTAGCTTGAAAAATTATTAGGGATGGGTACTATTGGCCTGAAATGGAAAAAGATGCAATCAAGTTTGCTAAGAACTGTCAAAAGTGTCAAGTACATGGAAACTTGATTCATGCACCAGGGAGAGATCTTATCCCCTTTACTACACAATGACCTTTTCAACAATGGGTGTTTGATCTAATTGGAGCTATTTATCCACATTCTTCTAATGGACATACCCATATCATTACAGCTACACACTATTTCACAAAATGGGTAGAAGTAGTTCCTTTGACTCAAGCAACCGGCAAGCAAATCTCTATGTTCATTCTGAACTACATCATATGTCGGTATGGGATTCCAAATTCAATAGTCACAAATAATGGTGGCCAATTCAAGAACATGGACCTAGATTCCTTATGTGCTAAATTCAAGATTACACAACATTGGTCATCAATCTACTATCCTCAAGGGAATGGACAAGCAAAAGCTTCAAACAAGAATCTATTGAAAATCTTACATCACACAATTAATAAAACAGGAAGAGACTGGCATCTCATGATCAATCCAACTCTCTGGGCCTATAGAAAAAGTATCAAGATGCCCACTAGGGCTACTCCATTCACTTTAGTTTATGGGTATGAAGCGGTACTACCTATTGAGGTTGAAATCCCATCACTAAGAATCAGAATGCATGGTCTAGTAACTGATGATGACTATAGAGTGTCTAGGTTGCAAGAACTTGAACTACTAGATGAGCGCAGACAAGCAATGCATGATCATCTCAGAGTATATCAGAAAAGAATGTCTAGAGGCTACAACAAGAAAGTCAAACATAGATAATTTTAGGTTGGCGATCTAGTTTTGAGAGAAAATCCTGAAAATCAATCACATAGAGAACACAAGGGGAAGTTTGAACCCAATTGGCTGGGTCCCTTTGTTGTCACTGCTACTTTTGGCTCTGGTGCCTATCAACTCTCAATGACTGACGGAGAACAGCTCCGAGAACCAATCAACATTCTCCATCTGAAGAAATTCTATGCCTAAGGCATTCAATATTCAAAAATGTCCTGAAACAATTATAAAAATAAGAAAAAGTCCTTAAAAAAATGAACATCTTGGTGAAAACCTAGCAATAGGTGCCTTGATGTATCACCAAAAAAAAAAATCCAAGAAAATAGATTAATCTGCATTCATTCTACATTCATCTTTTAGCATTAAATCCTTCATTTAGGTGTTGCATTGTCACTGATCTCGGTCTAATCTGAGAATACCATACTCGCACCTACTAGAAGGTAGTAAATCACCCGGTTAGCTTAGTCTTATTTATTTTGCAGATTTTGATTTTGCTAACCTCTAATGTTTTACTGAAGTATTGTGTGCACAACTAGGTACAATTTTCACACACACTAATTAATACCATCTTTTTGTTGTCTGAAACTCCTTTCCAGAAAAAGCTTTTAAACTTCTTGTCCATCTTGTTTTTAGTCAATTGTGATAAAGGCATGCATGGAATTTGATAGGTGGGGATGGTTAATAGAATTGATTTAATCATAGTGAGGTATCCCACATTGGACAACCATTTCTCTTTCCAACTATCTATTTTTTTTTATCAAGTTTCTGAAGTAAGGGTTCCCAAGTTTTGTCAAGTCTCTGGCTCTTGTCAATGGGCATCCCCAAATATTTGTATGGAAAATTACCTTTCTTGTAGCCTAAGATCTGACATTTATCATCTTCTATATTTTTATCTGTGTTTATGAAATAAATTTTAGATTTCTCAACATTGACCTGTTGACCATATGCTTTCATGTATAAGTTGAGTATTTCTTTATGTTTTAATGCTTCATATTTGGAGCTCTTGGTTGGGAGGATGGTGTCATCAAAAAATTGTTGATGTGTAATATTGTCCACACCCTCAATTATTTTAACTCCTTGAATGTTTCCATAATGGTTATTAAAAGAGTCCATCCTTCCGTAATCTTCTGCCATGATGACAAAGAGAAAGGGATAAATAGGGCCACCTTGCCTAATTCCCCTTGAGATATAAAAAAACCCTTTAGGAGTTCCATTTAGGAGAATACATAATTAAGGTGTAGAAATACAATTGAAGATCAGATTTATCCATTACCTGGAGAAGCCAAATGCCTGAAGGGATTTGCATAAAAACCTCCAATCTACTTTGTCATAGATTTTTTAGATGTCAAGTTTGATTATCATACAATGATCCTTATTTTTGATTGCCGAGTGTATTAGTTCCTAAATGATAATGATTCCATCAAATATGGATCTACCAGGGACAAACCCTATTTTCTCTTTAGAGATAATGAGGGGAAGTAGAGTTTTAAGTCTATTTTCTATAGCCTTAATTAAAATCTTGTAAATGGTGTTACAAAGAGCAATGAGTCTAAAGTCTCCAAATATTTCATCTTCTAGTTTCTTTGGAATAAGAGCTATGAATGTGTTATTGATTTCTTTGAGAAGGGTTCCTGATTTTCTAGTGTTTTCTATGGCTTCCCATAGTTCATCCCCCATAAAGTGCCAATATTTCTGGAAGAAGCTTGCTTGGAAGTCGCCTGGACCTGGAGCTTTATCTAGTTGCATTTGGAAGAGTGTTGCCTTGATTTCATCTTTAGTGAAATTTTTATTTAGCCATTTATTATTTTCTGGTGTGATAAGTTTTGGGATATTTTTTAGAAGTTCTTTATGTGCACTAATGTTGGAGGAATCCCAATTATTGAGAGTGTTTTGAAATAATGTGACAACCTATTTTTCTATTTCCTTAGGATTCTCAATAGTATTTCCCTAACAATTTTTTATTTTGATTATTCTATTTATATTTCTCCTTTGTTTTGTGCTATTGTGGAAGAATTTGGTGTTATGATCACCATCTGTAAGCCAATTTTCTCTAGATTTTTGCTTCCTAAATATTTATTCTTTAGATAATTTAATTCTTCATGTTTGTGCAACAATTTTTTTTCTCTAAAGGATAAGTCATTATCCATCCCAACCCTAAGTACTTCTTTGTTATTTCTTGAATATCTTTTTCACCTTCAATTTTTTCTTCAAAAATATTTTTAAAGTGTAATTCATTCTAGTTTAGTATCTTAATTTTTAGAGATTTTAGTTTAGAGATAAACAAATCATCTTTAATCCTTCAAAGTGATCCTCCCGCCACCATTGTTTAAGAAAATCTAGGAAGTTATCATCTATAAACCACATGTTTTAAAACTTGAATGGGTTCTTGATTGGATTTTCTTCTTCAATTATGTCCAGGGTAATAGGAAAGTGGTTGGACCCTGATAGAGTAAGTATAGATATAGATAATTGGTGATTAAATGATGTCATGTCTCTTGCTAATAGGAATCTATCTAGTCACTATAATGTTACTAGCTCCATCCCTTCGATTATTCCATGTATAAATTCTATTTTTTTTATATCAATTAAATTATTGTTGAAAATTAGCTCTTTGAAGTCTTTAATTTCTTAGGTTTCTATTTTAACACCTCTTTTTTCATATCTACTATGGCATTGAAGTTTCCTCCTATAATGGTGTTCTTATTGGGGAAATCTTTTAAAAAATTGCCAATTTCATTCCATGTTGTTTGTTTACCACTTGTTGTAATTGGACCACAAACATTAATTAAAAAGAAAGAGAGATTACTTTTGGTACTTTAATCCAACTGTCCATCTAGTTTGGGTTTGAAATTTCAGCCTCATATTTGACTTTCCTGGGATCCCATAGGATGAGTAGGCCTCTAGAGGTGGTTTCACTGTTTATTTTTTCCATCTTCCATATGCTTGGTTTCTTTTCTAATTTGACATTTTTTTCTTTACTAAGTTTGGTTTCCTGGAGAATAATTATTTCAGATTTAAATGTATTAAGATAACACTTTAGGAGATGCTCTTTTTTAGGGGCATTTAAGCCCCTAACATTCCACGTAGTGACTCTCATTGGGTCATGCGAAGGTATTTCCCCCTCCCTACATAAAATGATATAGGTAGCTTAGCATAATTTTCAACTTTCCCATCTTTCTTTCTAAGCTCAGTGATGGATTTCCTGCCTCTTTTTTTAAAGGATCTCCCACAATTAGGAGTCTCAGCTCCTTTCATTGTGGTAGCAATGCCAAGTTTAGAATTGTTTTGAGCATTGGTTATTGTAGTTTCATCTATGGGATAGTTTTCCATTGGCTCATTCTTTTCATTCATTAAATTTAGAAGTGCTTCATTGCCATTATTGTCTTGTTGGTTTAAGTTTTCAAATTTGATCTCATTTTCTTCAAAGTTGTGATTAATGCCCATCATATCATATAAAACTTCTAGTTCAGAGGGGATTTGACATTCCTTCATAGGATATTTGTCACTGGAAATTTCCCGAGGCATTGTTTATTTTTTAGGTTTAGGTGTGATTGAAGTTTTTGCAAGTACATGGAAAATTTTAGTTACATTATTGGTAGGTTTATCATTATTAGATACTTGTTCCCCCTTTTCGTAATCAGATTTGGCTTTATTAATATTATTTTCATTATTTTGATCAGCATTTAAATTATGTGAAGAGATTTTCTCTTGGAGTTCATACCAAGAAGTTCATTTGTTTCTTACTTCATCACAAATCTGCATAATGTCACCTAGTAGCTTACTAAGTAAATATATTTTGGCTTCCATACTTTTAACTGGATCCTCTTGTTTTTATCTATTAACTTTTAGTATTTATGTTTGTGTGTTGTTCTTGTCTATCATTGAAGTAATTGTGGGGGGGGGGGGGGGGGGGGGGTGGTGGCAAGGGGAGTGCAAAGGTCTATATCCATCATATATTGAGTGACCAAATCATTTGCATATATATTTGGTTTCTCTATCATAGGCTCTAGTTCAGAGAAGTTGAGATTAATTATGGGGATGAAGAAAGGGGATTGATTAATTAAAGGATTACGATTAATCTGGTTGTTTAGATCTTCTTTGTTAAAGTCCAAGTTAAGAGCTTCCTCCTTCGAATCCACTATTTCTCCTTCTATTTCTATTTTAGGATGAGGAGATTTGTTGCTAACATTTTCATCTAAATTATGAATAGTGAATCCTCCCAAATTAGAATTTAACTTGATAATAAGATTTCTATTTACTTCAGTCTTAGAGATTTTTGGGTTACCATTTGTGTCATAAAAATCTTTTGAAGCTCTAGGGTTTCTAAAAATGAGTTTTCTAATTAGCTTTCTTGAGAAAAATTATGGTCTAAGAATGTAGATTGAGTTATTAGAGATTATATTTATTGGTTTAAGTTCTCTAGAAGTGAAATAATCAACAAGAATTTTGACATTGTTGGAATTCATAAGAAATTCTTATAACCCTTTGAATCCACTCAAAATATCACCTATCTTAGAAAGGATGTTTTTATGTAAAAGTTCTATTGGAAAGAAAGGTATACTAATCCATCTAAATACATTAGAAAATTTAACCTTGGATTGGTCAAAGTTAGGGGACAATTTGAAAAACTTAACAAAAAATCCTTTACAAAATAGTGTTGGTCCATTCAAAAGCCTATCTTTTAAATAAATTTATTTGTAGTCAATAAAGAAAAAAATGTCATTTAGAGTAGAGATACTTACCCAATCCTTAAAATATTCAAGGAGCCAATAAGAAAATTTAGAGTTAGAGATACCGCGACCTTCCCAGATGGCGAAAACCCCATGATTATGGCAGTAATCCCAATGGCTATTGGAGTACTCATTACTTATGGTCATAATATCAAAGTCCACCTCTGGGTTAGGGCATTTCTCAATCTTAAAATCCTTAATTGGGATATCTATGATTCTGTTATGGTTTTGAGCAAAAATCTCTATCCCATTCCTTGGTCCAGGCTCAAGACCGTGCATAGATCTAATGGGTTGAATACTCACCCTAACCAACGAGTCTGGTTTTAGTCTAGGGTTGCCTAGTGGAACCCTATTCGTGCCCAAAGCCACTTGATGGTTGTTGTTTGAAACTTTGTTCATCTTCTCTATTGGGGTTTCCTTCCTACGGAGATTGCGGGTGGTAACCAAACTATCAACATTGATTCTAGTACCTTGAGCTGCATCACTTGTTGATAAGGATTTCCCATGAAGTAGGTATGTTGACACTTGAAAATTCAAGTCCTAAAATTGCAAATGCATCAGGGAAGTATGATCTTGATTTTCAGTTTTATATAATTTCCCTATGTTAAAAAATTAAAAAGAATAAAAGGCATGTATGTTTGTTATTTTCTATTTTCATGCATTAGGTTGTTAATTGTTTTATTTAAAATTATTTAATGTATATTCATTTTGAAATGAAATTATTCTAAAATTAATAAATAAAATAAAATAAGTGAAAAAGGGTGGCGAGAGGAAGTTGAACACTCGACATCTCAAGCGGACCTTTTTTCCTACCTACCTACCCTCCTACCCCCTAACCAATTAGTCTATTTGTTTTCTTCAAGAGGATTAGGAGGAGATATTTATTTATTTTTGTTTTCATGTGCAGGTGAGAAGTTAAGGCAACCTTTTACACAGGGAGTAATCTCTCCTTTAATTACTTTTCAAATTTAATAATGAACATATTATTTTTCTATATATTTATCTATTTTCCGATTTTAGGAAAAAGAATGGGGAGAGGGAGTTGAACACTCGACCTCTTGACCCATCCCTTTTCCTACCTAACTACCCGACCCTACCCCTTCCAGTTACTCTATGTTATTCCTTGAGAGTGTATGTGTAAATAAAGGTATAAGTTAAAGTTAATCTTATTTCCTTTGAAATAAATTATTAAAATGAATATTTTGTGTATGAGATAGAAATTTTATATTTTGTGATCACTAATAATTATTTTAATCTTAATTTATGTTTTACTCCTAAAACCCTAAAGTTAAAAATATATGATAAAGTAAAGGTATAATTTAATGAATATTATTTTGTTTAGGGTTTTGAGAAATTTTTGATGTAAATTTTTAATGTTCATATCCCTAAATATAGTTTAGTATTTTTCACCCTATTGTATTCTCTACGTAAATAATTTTATTTTAAAGGGTGAAACAGTTTAGGTGAATTACATTATTATTGTAATGAATTGATTTTTCACTTTCTTGTTTAGGGTTTATGTTTAATAATACTTTATTTCTAAAATCCTAAATTGATTCTATATGGTTTACATTACAAGTATTATTAGTATTAGGGTTGTTATTGAGTGTGCATTTTCCCTATGTTAAAATTATTTAAATAAAAAATGTAATAGAATAAATGCCACTATCTAAGGATAAATTGTAAATCCTTTAACCCTAATGTTTTAATATTTCAATATTACAGTGCATTATATTTGTAGATATATTTTAAAAATATAAATATAAATGCATTATATTTTATTTAAAAAAAATAAAAACAAAATTCTTAACATAATGTCATTTTGTTTATTATTTTTGAATATTGTCTCATTAACGTAATTCTTTTTGATTTAATAAATAATGTGACTTCTTATGTTTTTGATAATTAAAGTGGGTAGCTTATAATTATTATTTTACACTTTATTTATCAAATGTACATACTTGATGTTATATTATAATTTTATCAAATTGATTAATTCTTAATTATTAAATAAATAATTATAGTTTTTATGAGAACCTTATATATTATGAATGTAATAAATTTTATTTTGACTATCTAATGTTAGGTGTTTTTGTGCAGGAAATTAAATATCAGATTATTATGTACGGAACACCAAAGAACAATAAATCAATGTATTTGTATGGGAAATATTCCTAAGAACCATTATTATGGTTTATTATGTATTTTAGGGTTAGTTGCTATGATTAGGTCCTATGTAAGGGCATGTCCTTTCATAGGGAACCATTGGGAATTATATTTATATTAATTCAATTGTAAACAAGAGACAACAATCAATATCATGACAAAAAACTAGAAAACTCTCCTAACTTATAGATTTGAACAAAATGTCCAAAATCTCAAGTGCAAATATCAGATAAGTGCTTATGCCTTAAGGTTAATATAGTTTCTTATTTTCAATTAGTTTTTCGGATTACTCTATGAACCATGGTATCCTATTGTGTTCTCTATTTGATGCATTTATTTATGATTAATTTATACAATTTAAATATCAGTAGCATGGTTTGAGAACCTGTTATTGTTCCTCTCAGGCTCTTAAGTTGGGTTAAAAACCATAGGACTAATTGTATAAGTTGTTTAAATTTTTGTTTCAATTGAAGCCTCTAGGATGATGATCTCGCTTTACATGAGTGAGTTACCTTAAAACCGTCTCTGTTTATATGTAAGATTGAATGTAACTGACTCTATTCCCAATTTGGCATCAGGCACTAGTCTATTTTTTCATTTGTAATTGTCATTTTGTTCTTTCTATGGTTTACATATCATATCTGTTATCTTCTTTACAAAGCATTCAATTAGGTTTTAGTGATACTTTTAAGCCTTAGTTTAGATTTCAAGATTTTTAACAATTAGGAGATTAGGTTATTTTCCTCCAAGGATTGTTAACCCCTTTAGAAGGAATCACTTTTATATGTGCACGTGTTTGTGCAGTTTGAAAGCACTTTTAATTCAGGCCTACCAGCCTTGGCTCAATTGAGTCAGAATTACAGAGGCACTTGTTGTGCCTGTCAGTTGGCCTCAAAAAGGTCCATCATTTTTGAGCACCAACAAATTGGTGACTCTGCTGGGGATACTATCAATTGAGAACAATTTCAGAATCTCCAATTACTGTTACAGAGACTCTACTGGGATAAAGGATTCATAGCAGTTATATTTTTCCTCATAGAAGGTGAGGTGGTGACTCTAAAAAACAATTTCAGGCAAAGCCTATGTTAGGGAGAAGATCTCTAAAGAACAATGGTCATGTTTTTAACAATAGTTATTTAATCCTATGTTTGAAACAAACAATGAAGAAAGGATTACAATAAGTGACATTGATCGGTTTAAAGTTTTTTCTAATCTAATGTATAACATGGATAATGAGCGAGAGAACATTAATAATCACTATGATAATCAAGACAGTGCACAAAGAACTACAAGGAACAACAATGACAGTGAACGTCATAAGCACAATAATAAAATGAATTCCCTGGGATATGATCAACATGCATAGTTTGATCACCAGGCTAAAGTTTATCAGAGTAATCAAGATCAAGATCATGATAATGAATATAACTTGCAAGGACAACCTGTGTATGGTGGAAATATTTACAGTTTATTCCACAAAGATGAACACAGTCACTCCTAGTTTGGTGGGGCCGGTGGACAAGAGCAGAGAAATAATGATCATTTTGGTCATAATTTTAATAATGTTGATCAAAATCATAATGAGAAGCATTATGAAAATGAACATGGAAATAAAAATATTAACAAAAAGATATTTGCATGCAAAGGATGTATATTATACAGAAAATAGAAATGATATACATGGTAAAAATATCTGTAGTTTATCAAATAATGATAAACATTTTCAAAATATGAGTGATATTCATAATCAACATGAAGGTGGTGAAGAGAAGATTTATCATGAATAAGATGAACCCCGTTCTCAAGTGAGAAATTTTACAGTGAATCAACATGTTAGTAGTTACCAAATGGATAAAAGTATTGACTATCAACAAAAAAATGATAATACAAAATACTCTAATCTGTACACACAGGGACAAAGACATACAAAATGAGCACTGTGTTGAGCAGCCAAATGGTTTTGCTAGAGGTTGGCATATCAATGGGCAAGAAAAACATGGAAATGTTCAAAGCGTGAGGCAGTCCCAGGTGTATAATGCACAACAGTGTGAAGTTACGCGACTGCATCACAATGTGTATCCCGGAACCTACATGCATCGAAAAAATGTTTCTTGCTTATTGTCAAACGTTAGTGAAGGAGAAAATCATGTATTTGAGCAGCCCAACAAATGTATTTATGGCCAAAATAAAAGGGGTTATCATGCACAACATAGTAAGGATTATAACATGGAAAATGATACTATAAATCATGGTGATTTGGATAAATTGCATTAATGTAATGATTATGGTGGAGTACATGCACAAAATATGGACACACATCATCCATGTAAACAACAACACAGTACTCGTGATATGCACTATGGACATATCAAAATGCATCAAAGAAATGATGTATATTGTCAAAGTAAAAAACAACAATCTGGGAGCTTGCGTGAGTGGCCAAAAGGCACTAAAAATCTTGCGCAGAAGAATGACAGGCATTATGAGGATTATCCTCATGCTAATGATGCACAACACCAGCATATTGGAGATCCATGTGGGAACCCAAATAGTGGTTATGAACTCATGCAGAAGCTAGAAAAGGATGAATATCTAATAAATAATAGATATTGCGAACAAGAAGCTCACTGCTATGAAGACCCACATGAATATACATCTAAACTTGCACAAAATCAAGGTAATGAACAACAAAATAGCATATATAAATCTGCGAAAAGACAAGCACACATGTTGAGTTTGGGATATGATAATATGCAAAATGATATGCAAGGGAATGAAATGAACTTGCAACAGCCTTCTCACATGTGTCAATACAATGATAATATATATTATCAAATGCACAAGGAGGATGGTCATCAGCTTGCACAAAGTAGAAGGGACTATTTAAAAAATAATAACCTATCAAAAGGAACACATGAGTAGCAATATAGTTTTAATCAAACATATCACCATAACCCAAATTCATCTGCGCAGGAAGGTGGAAACTATAATCAGTAGCAACCTATACATTACCCCACGCAAAAAGAGGAGGAACATGGTAAAAAAATAAATCATGCAAATTGCAATGCAAATGTTGTTTCAGATGACCAACATTATGCAAGCCTACGTGAGTAGCCATATAAGTTTCCACAAGATCAAAAGGAGATGCATCACATTGGGAGTTCACATGAGCAGCCTCAAGGTTGGTATTTTTTAGAATTCAATGCTCGACATAAAAGCACACACGAGCAACAACATGGTATGCCTTATGTGTAATGTATTACATAGTCGAATAATTTCCATAAACCTACACAAAAGAAGGAGAATATTAATGTTTAAAAAAACTGTCAGGCAAATAAACACCATGATAATTTATATTATCAAATGCCTCAGCAAAATATCAATACTAATGAACCTAATTTGTTTAGGGATCACTCGCAGCAGGTTGGAAATAATATGAATAAATATAGACAACTAGATGGATTTACAAATAATCAGCATGTTGGTAATGCTGGAGCGAAATATGGAAATAACCACTTCCATGAGGCTGAGAATGATTATTTGCAACATAGCAATATATATATACCTGCGCAGAGAGAAAATGATTATTGTGAAAAGAATAATAATACTAATGAGAGTTATGCACAACATGATTGGGAGTAGAGTAAATATATTGAAATCGAGGGTAAGTATATACCAAGTAATATTCACCAAGTTACGTAGGGTGAAGACCAATATAATAAAATAAATATTTATGCCAAAAGTAATGGAGATGTTTATTCATGTCAAGATAATTATTTTTATAATGGAAACATTAGTGTAGGAGGAAATAAAGTATATAATCAGTATATTGAAGGAGAAAATAAATATAATCATGATCAGAATATTGGAGAATATGCAGGAAACTGTGTACAAAGCCAGGGTGGTGCACAGGTTTTTAATACTTATATAGATGATATTAGCAGTGAATGCTTGCAACAATGTGAAAATTACACACAATGAAAAGGGGAAAATTATCATGTTAATGCACAACCTAATAAAGGAAGAAATGGTTTGTACGCGAAGAAGGAAGGTGATAATAATTTATGTAAGCAGCCAAATGAGCCTCATCAACTTGCGCAGAAGGGGGATGAATCATGCATGTCTCCCTTGAATGCATTTATTACTTTAGAATGGTATGATAATGAAAATGTGGTGAGTTTGTTTATGAGGATGATGGATATCTTCAGTGAAATACCTTATGATATCAGGCCAAAATTTTTAAACAAAATATACAGTTTAGGAGTAACTCGTGAGCAGGTAAAGCTCCTTAAAATTGTATACGATGATTTAATGGAAGAAAACAAATGCATTGAAAATTATATAGAGAGCCCTAATGAAATTTTATATGAAGAACAAAATTGTGAACAGATTGAGGAAACATATACACTGGATCAGCTTTGTGTGGAAACAAGTGAAACATTTGATGAAGGAAATATGTTTATAAAAGGTTTTGAAAAAGATGAAGAATTTTCTTGATATGGACCATGTGTTAATCCATTATGTGAAATAAATGAAATCTCTCTGGAATATGGAAAAGATGTCCCCCGGTCAAAAAATGCGTCACATGTTGAACAATTTTATTACATTGGGAATTGTGACGATTGGTATGAGGATTGTGTTCAATGCATTTTAAGAAGGCATAATATATTTTATGACCAAAACAAGGTTTTTGACAGAGGTAAGGTTACCTGCTCAGTGGTCTACTTCTCTAGAGAATGTTGGATTCTCACTGTGTCCAGATATGGACCCATGTCCCCAATAAGAGCCACTGTTGACACCTAAAAATTTAGGTCCTAAAATTGCAAATGCATCAGGGAAGTATGATCTTGATTTTCAGTTTTATATAATTTCCCTATGTTAAAAAATTAAAAAGAATAAAAGGCATGTATGTTTGTTATTTTCTATTTTCATGCATTAGGTTGTTAATTGTTTTATTTCAAATTATTTATTGTATATTCGTTTTGAAATGAAATTATTCTAAAATTAATAAATAAAATAAAATAAGTGAAAAAGGGTGGCGAGAGGGAGTTGAACACTCGACCTCTCAAGCCGACCTTTTTTCCTACCTACCTACCCTCCTACACCCTAACCAAATAGTCTATTTGTTTTCTTAGAGAGGATTAGGAGGAGATATTTATTTATTTTTGTTTTCATGTGCAGGTGAGAAGTTAAGACAACCTTTTACACAGGGAGTAATCTCTCCTTTAATTACTTTTCAAATTTAATAATGAACATATTATTTTTCTATTTATTTATCTATTTTCTGATTTTAGGAAAAAGAATGGGGAGAGGGAGTTGAACACTCGACCTCTCGACCCATCCCTTTTCCTACCTAACTACCCGACCCTACCCCTTCCAGTTACTCTATGTTATTCCTTGAGAGTGTAGGTGTAAATAAAGGTATAAGTTAAAGGTAATCTTATTTCCTTTGAAATAAGTTATTAAAATGAATATTTTGTGTATGAGATAGAAATTTTATATTTTGTGATCACTAATAATTGTTTTAATCTTAATTTATGTTTTACTCCTAAAACCCTAAAGTTAAAAATATATGATAAAGTAAAGGTATAATTTAATGAATATTATTTTGTTTAGGGTTTTGAGAAATTTTTGATGTAAATTTTTAATGTTCATATCCCTAAATATAGTTTAGTATTTTTCACCCTATTGTATTCTTTACGTAAATAATTTTATTTTAATGAATTGATTTTTCACTTTCTTGTTTAGGGTTTATGTTTAATAATACTTTATTTCTAAAATCCTAAATTGATTCTATATGGTTTACATTACAAGTATTATTAGTATTAGGGTTGTTATTGAGTGTGCATTTTCCCTATGTTAAAATTATTTAAATAAAAAATGTAATAGAATAAATGCCACTATCTAAGGATAAATTGTAAATCCTTTAACCCTAATGTTTTAATATTTCAATATTACAGTGCATTATATTTGTAGATATATTTTAAAAATATAAATATAAATGCATTATGTTTTATTTAAAAAAAATAAAAACAAAATTCTTAACATAATGTCATTTTGTTTATTATTTTTGAATATTGTCTCATCAATGCAATTCTTTTTGATTTAATAAATAATGTGACTTCTTATGTTTTTGATAATTAAAGTGGGTAGCTTATAATTATTATTTTACACTTTATTTATCAAATGTACATACTTGATGTTATATTATAATTTTATCAAATTGATTAATTCTTAATTATTAAATAAATAATTATAGTTTTTATGAGAACCTTATATATTATGAATGTAATAAATTTTATTTTGACTATCTAATGTTAGGTGTTTTTGTGCAGGAAATTAAATATCAGATTATTATGCACGGAACACCAAATAACAATAAATCAATGTATTTGTACGGGAAATATTCCTAAGAACCATTATTATGGTTTATTATGTATTTTAGGGTTAGTTGCTATGATTAGGTCCTGTGAAAGGGCATGTCCTTTCACAAGGAACCATTGGGAATTATATTTATATTAATTCAATTGTAAACAAGAGACAACAATCAATATCACGACAAAAAACTAGAAAACTCTCCTAACTTACAGATTTGAACAAAATGTCCAAAATCTCAAGTGCAAATATCATATAAGTTCTTATACCTTAAGGTTAATATAGTTTCTTATTTTCAATTAGTTTTTCGGATTACTCTGTGAACCAGGGTATCCTACTGTGTTCTCTATTTGATGCATTTATTTATGATTAATTTATACAATTTGAATATCAGTAGCATGGTCTAAGAACTTGTTATTGTTCCTCTCAGGCTCTTAAGTTGGGTTAAAAACCATAGGACTAATTGTATAAGTTGTTTAAATTTTTGTTTCAATTGAAGCCTGTAGGATGATGGTCTCGCTTTACATGAGTGAGTTACCTTAAAACCATCTCTGTTTATATGTCAGATCGAATGTAACTAACTCTATTCCCAATTTGGCATCAGGCACCGATCTATTTTTTCATTTGTAATTGTCATTTTTTTCTTTCTGTGGTTTACATATCATATCTGTTATCTTCTTTACAAAGTATTCAATTAGGTTTTAGTGATACTTTTAAGCCTTAGTTTAGATTTCAAGATTTTTAACAATTAGGAGATTAGGTTATTTTCCTCCAAGGATTGTTAACCCCTTTGGAAGGAATCACTTTTATCTATGCAAGTGTTTGTGCCGTTTGAAAGCACTTTTAATTTAGGCCTACCAGCCTTGGCTCGATTGAGTTAGAATTGCAGAGGCACTTCTTGTGCCTGTCAATTGGCCTCAAAACGGTCCAACATTTTTGAGCACCAACAAGGTGAATGATCGCCTCTTCTTTCTTATGGACAAGTAGAGGCCTATATGCATTATGATTTAGAAGATTAAATCAATCCCTCTTTGATTAATTCACATGTTTTGTGAAGCCCTCGATGCTTCAAATGAATCTCATGTAAGGAGAGAAAGGGAATTGACTTTGACGGAGTAGGTTAGAGGCTTCTTTCTAGAGCCTTGTATTACTATATCTCCAAGGTTTTTATGGAAAAAGACAACCTCTATGTTGAAATTATGTTTCTTTCCTTTCAGATTCATAGTGTACCTTGGGATGATCTTTAACAAGTTTTATGAAATTAGCCTTTTTTTTTTTTTACTGACTGAAGACTCCTATTAACATTGAACCCGAGCCTTTATTGTTCAAGTTTCCATTGAGATGTTTTTTTCTCCTATGATACTACATCGAGTGTCATCTTTCAAAAGAGTCCTTGAAATTTGATTGAAGATAAACCTTATTCATGATTTTCTCATTTTTCTTGCAGCAGATGAAATTAGAAACCCCATTTTCATTGAAACTTGGTTGCTTAAGCTTTTTCTTATGAGGCACAAAGTTAGAAATCTTGCCTTGTTCTTGTCAAAATTTATTTGATCCTTCATAAAATACATTGTTTCCTAGATCTCTTAGGGCTTCAAAATAATTTCTAACTATGATCATGCCTTTCCCATATTTTGTTTTTGATTAAGGAAAATAGGTTTTAAAGGGGTCCTAAAACCCTTACAATTTTAAGCATAAACAAAGATATAGCAATAAAAGTTTACATAGACAATATAGCCATAGCAAAAAAGGAAAGGCCAGACATAGTTTGCCAGTAGAACAAATAGAAAGACCATAAAATAGACCCAGGAACAAAAACAAAAAGCCAGGCCAAACACAAAGCCAGGGGAGTAGCTCAAGCAAACTCTCTGAGGATCTCAACCACATGAATCTTGAGCTCGGATGCCTTATCCACCATGTCCTTAAGGTCAGCCAGATCCTTATCAGGTTCCTGTGTATCCTTCTTCATAGTGCTGGTCTTGGTTCGCTTCCTCGGCCCATCCTCCAGAGATTTGTCTTTGCTGCTATTGGGAGAATCGTCCTTGTTACCCCTATGTTCCTCAATTTTTCTGATCAGAACTTTTATATTGTCATTTGAAGCTTTGAGGATGCTGTGGCTCTACTCTGCAATTTTTTGCAATGTTCTCTCCACACTCTGCAATCTTTTTTTCACTTCCTCCATTTTGTTATCCATTCATTCTTCTCCTCCATAAGTTTGATCTTTCTACTATTACCCTCCCTTTCCAACATCCCTACCCAAAATTTTAACTCCTGGATTTCATGGTAGGTCCATTTTGTAGTTCTATAGCTATCAATGACATTGTTTTTGGCATTGTTGAGCACATCCATTTGAGGGTGTTCTTTAGTGATGTCACTCAAAATAACTAGGGTAGGGTCAATAATGTCCTCCATTTGAATTTTACCATCCTTGTTTTCCTTAACCAGAGTTTTCATCATTTCTCTCTTAAGGCCTATCCTGACAGACATGTTGTGGAAATCTCTCCAAACCACACTCTTCTCTTTATCAGTTATCTTGCAGGCGTACTGGCCTGTCCCTTGATCTTCATAAACCTGCACATGATCATCCTCTCTCCCTTGACTCTCCTCTTCCTCTTCGCTATCCTTCCCCTCCTCTTGTCCTTCCTCCTTGTTCTCCTCTTCCATTTTCTTCCTTTTCCTCTGCTTCCTACCAGAATTAACGTTAGTAAACTCTTCTCTATTTGTAGGCATCTTAATTGTGAATTTTCTCTTTCTCTTCATTTTCCCTTTAGTTTCCTCCTCCTCCTTGGTAGTTTCTTCCTCCGCATCAGCACTATCTCCCTTAGTATCCATACCCTCCACTTCCTCATCGTAGTCTCTATCAGAAGAGACCTTAATGCACTGCTTGGGTTTAGGTTTCTCCTTTTTCTCCATTTTTTCTTTCTTAACCTTCTTTTTCCCTTTTTTGGTGTGAGGGGAGGCACTTGCATCCAAGTCTGAATGCATATCTTGACTCTCCTCGGTATCAAAAGGGATGTACTCTTCTTCATTTGAGTCAAGCTCTTCATCAGAGCCCTCCTTTCCCCCTTTCCCCTGCTTAATTTCTTTGCCTATTATTCTAGCTTTAAAAAATTCATAAATCAACAACAAAAGCCCCTCATGGAAAGCAGGGTTGCCGATAGGCTTCTCCCTATAATCATTTATATTCTCATTGATAGATGAGTAAAGGTAAAAAGGGATAGAAATTTTAGTCCCAAACCTAAAATGATTGAGAAGCATGAAGTGGTAGGAGTAAATGCAGTCGAATCTCGTATCCAGAGATATGTATTTGATAATCACCCTCAGCACAAACCTCCAAAGTGGTTTGATGGACCTCGGCAGGTAGTAAGTGCCTTGCTTCACGAGAGCCTTCTTTTCCTCCTTTCCTTTGGTAAATTCCATCATCGCCTGGCCAGAAATACGCCTATCTCTGTATAATTTCTTCCCAACAATGGGTATGCCCATAACCGTAGAAATAACCTCCTCCGTCACCATGAACTTGACCCCATCAATCTTAACACTCCCCTTGTTCCAATTTTTAACCATTGTTTTAGTTACAGAAGGTTTCCATCCATGCAGTCTTTCAATGAAGGAAGTCACCTCCCCCTTGCTCAAAATTCCCCACACCTTTGAACACTTCTGCCACTTCTTAGCTTCATCCTCAGGTTCCCTTGTGTGTCGTTCCCCCACCATTTTCCTTCTTGCTCTAAAAACAATTCTTTTGATCACAAAGTTCTTTGAAATTTGAGACTAGCAGATAGTGTGAGATATATTCTCGATCCTTCCCTTAAAATCATGAAAAATAAACCCAAAAATGGGCCTTAAAGTGCAATGATGGAAATTATCTAGGTGATTTGTACTTTGGCTCATGTACTTACACATCATATTTCGGCACAATTTCCCTAACACATAAGCTTTCATAATTAGAATTTAATATTTCCAAATCTACTCAGGATACTCTCACTTTCAATTAATTCCTTTATTTCAAGCAGAATTAATTGCCCGTCCATCCATCTTTTCACCTCGTCTTTCCTGACAGCCCAATTGGCCAGCCTGTCAGCAACTTGGTTAGCCTCCCTGAACTCATGGGCCATGTAGACTCTTTTGAAGGATTTGAGGAACTGGATGCTCTCATTGACTAAGTTAGCAATAGTCTAGGTTGGCATGTTTTTCTTGTTGAGGCAGTCGATTATGTTTTTTGAGTCTCCTTCCAACCACAGTTTTCTGACTCCGATATCCTTAGCCAGCTTAATAGTTTGATGGGCCGCAGTCACCTCTGCAAGGTGGTTAGTTTGCACCCCCAAAGGAGCTGAGATGGAAGCAATGCCTTTCCCATGTTCATTTCTAATAATGCCCCCAATCCCAGCCTGGCCAGGGTTGCCTTTCGCAACCTCATCGAAGTTGGCTTTACACCAGCCCTCAAGAGGAAGGGTCCACCTGCAGTCCTCCCTCTTGCTATGATCATTCTCCTTAGCATTGAGAAGAGGGTTGTAACCTTTGATGATTGTATAGTTTTTGACCAGAGCATTATGACATTTGTGAAAAACCACCTTAGCATTGGCTTCTTTTTCCCTGAAAATGTGGTTGTTCCTCTCCTTCCACACACCCCAACAAAGATGGGGGAGAGACCAACCCCATAAGCCATGACTCACATCCCCAGCCACCCTGCTTTGCCACTGTTGAAAGAGCTTTGTCATGTTATTGGGAAAAACCCAGGTCTGTTTAAAGAAAGCCAAGAATGAAGGCCATATGTTTCCGGTGTAATGGCAATGGATGAAAAGGTGATCGACACTTTCCATTTTCTTTTTACAAAGGATGCATCAATTAGGAATCTGATGACCTCTCTTGATAAGGTTGTCCACCATCAATATTCAGTTTTGAAGTAATATCCAAAAAAAAATGTTAATTTTGGGAGTAAGGCCAGGATACCAAGCATTGGCCCAAACAGGGACATGAAGACACCTCTGCATAGCATCATATCCCAAAGCCACCATGTATTTTCCATCCTTAGATAGACTCCAAACAATAGAATCCTTGCTGAGGGATAGAGGAGTGAATCAGATCATGTTCATCAAAGGCTTAATCTCCTAGGAAATCTCAGTCAAGTTCACCCAAATCCCATTAGCCCTGTAGTCTCTCACCCTGTAGCCAAATCTTTCCATGCAAGGCATCGCCCATCTGTTGTATTGTTCAATGTTCCATAAGGGCCCCACACTTAGCTAGTCATCAAGCCAAAAATTGATGTCTTCACCGTTGCCAAGTTTCCATTTCACCTTCTCAAAGGCTAACCCTTTAGTCTTTATAATGCCATTCCAAATATTTGATCCCTTAGGGTCATCATCCCCGCTAATAAATTGCTTGAGATTGATGTTGGCCACATACTTATCTTTTAGAATATCCCTCCACTCTCCCTTGGAGTTGAATATCCTCCATAGCTGTTTAGCTTGCAAATCCCTCTTGAACTACTTCAGATTCCTAATCCCCAAGCCCCCCTATTTTTTGGATTTGCAAATATTATCCCAAGCCACCAGCGGGTATTTCTTATTACCTTCCAGGCCAGCCCACAAAAACTTCTTCTAAATGGACTCCAGAGTATCAACCACTTTGGAAGGAATAGAGAAAAGGCTGAGGGCATAAGTAGGCAAGTTCTGAAGAGTAGATTTGATCAAAAGAACCTTGCCAGCCTGACTCAGGATGATACCCTTCTAGCTAGCCAACTTTCTATTGAACCTATCAATTAAATTGTCCCAAAAGAGATCAAGAGGTCTAGCCCCCATAGGGAGACCCAAATAAGTAGATGGAAGGGTCCCTATGCCACAGCCCAAGATACCTACAATTTTCCTCTGTATGCCTTCAGGGGTGTTGACAAAAAAGACCGAGCTCTTTCTCCAATTAATGAGCTGACCCGTGGTGTTGGAGTAAGTATTGAGGATAGCCTTCACCTATCTAGATTCCTTCACCAAAGCTTCACCCCCAAGGATGGTGTCATCCAAAAATTGCTGATGAGTGAAGGTCAGGGGACTAGAAGAAGGTTTCAGCCCAACAAAATCACCTCTGCTCCTTTTATCATGAATAATTCTACCCAAACACTCTGCCAGAATAATAAAGAGGATGGGAGAAAGGGGATCCCCTTTCCCGAGCCCTTTGGAATATTTGAAGAAGTCCATGGGAGAGCCATTGACCATCACCGCAAAGGTGGGGGTAGAAACTAGTTGCGATATAATCTTCCTTGTTTTGTCATTAAAGCCGAAAGCTTCAAGAATCTGATCCAGGAACAACCAGTCCACCCTGTCATAGGCCTTAGATAGATCAAGCCTGAGTAGGAATCCATCATTTTTGCCTTCCTCTAAAGAGTGAATAACCTCATGGACAGCTATGATAGAGTCAAGGATTTGTCTACCCGGGACAAATCCCATTTGTTGTGGAGTAATGATCCCATATTTTGTTTTTGAAAAGAATGCCAACTAATTTTTAGTGTTTTCCACATCGTTCGCATTCAAAGCAAGAAAATTGCAAACCATCTTTAAGATCTGACACTTATCAAATTTGGGAGTTCCTCAACATATATTTAAATATTAGGGAAAAAAATTGGAGTTCTTTCTCACAACTACTCCCCTATTCAAATTTATCTTTTTTTCTAATTACTTTTGTTCTTTTAAAAAATTATCTATTACACAAAGTTTGATTTATTACATTTGAAAATCACATGTGGTCAAATTGATAGTAACTAAATACATCAAAGTTCAATAGATGAAAAAACACAAAAAATGATCTTCACTAATCGCATAACATATGCTAAATAATGTTAAATATGTTTTGGGGGACTACTCATTGTAATATGAAACTATGGCATAAAAAGTTGTATTCATCATGCAACAACTAAATTTTGTAGTAATAATTATCAGCTTAACCAATATAACCTTTTGTGCCATAATTACCTCTTGAATTATACTTCATAGCTACACTTACCACATGACAAGTCAAAAAATTCACAAGTGACTTCTCAAATTTATATTTTTAATACTAATTTAATTGATTACATCATAGGTATTCAGAGAAGTTACCTACAAGGATAAATCCTACATAATCATGTAATTTCATCATATCAGGTACACATGTTTTTCATTCACCTACATATGAAAATATTATTTTAAACAAAATGAGCTCTTCTATGGTTTTGGGTGTCATACTATTTCTTTGATTATTGCGTCTTGCTCTGTCATACCATATTTATTGTGGGATTTTTAGTTTTTATTATGGCTCTAGCCAACTTTAGCCCAATATTTGATGTTGGATTTTTGGAAATGGGCAATCATGACACCTGTAAATAAATAGCCTTACAATTTTTTTATGAAGGTGTTTCACGAGATATGATCTCTAGTACTCTTGATGTTGTTTTGCCTATGCAATATTTTGATAGTGCTTGTGATTGGCTACAAAAGTATACTTAGATTGGATATTTTTTGAGGAGGGTTCCACTTGAAAGTATGCTGTGTGATTGGATTGCCAAAGCTCGAGCACCTCACAGGGTCTGATTTCATGGCATCCAAAATCTCACCAAGGGTTTCTTTTTGTTTTACTTTTCCAACCCCTCCCATGTTGAGGGCATCCTAAAAAATGGGCCCTAGTTTATTCTATCTTCCTTGATGGTTTTTCAACCATGGTCACAAGACTTTACTATCTCCAATGAGGAAAATATTGAAGTCCCTATTTGGATAGAATTTCTAGGTCTACCCTTTCCCTATTGGTTTTTCTTGCAAACTATTTCCCAAACCCCTTCTAGGGTGGTTTTCATGGAACTTGACCATTTTTTCATGCTCATCCCTAAAAGAGTTTGTGTTGAAGTTTATTTATCTCACAACCTCAAAGAGACCATTGCTATTTATTTTTTGTTCATTGTCTCTCTTAGTGAGTGCTTTATTTTAATTTTCCCAACACATGCTATCAGTACCAATTCTTTGAGAAAAATATTAAGGATTTCCCTCTTGCTACTCTTAGGATGAAGTCCCCATAGAATGAGATAGCCCCTCAGTCCTTTGAGGGTGCTAAAAAAATGAAGGATGGACTACGATGGTTCGCAAAGAAATGTTGGAAAGTTAAGGTGTTGAGGGGTGGGGGGGGGGGGGGTGAATTAGTACCTTATAAAACTTTAACCTTCAATAACTGTTTTACCCTTTGAATCTTAGATCTTACTTTGCATGCATAAAATTAGCAACTTATGGCTAAATGAAAGTAAAATAAAGTAAACTCTTTCAACCATAAACACATAACACACATAAAAACATTTGACACATGATTTTGGTCATGTATAAACCCTTGGTTAGAGGGAAAATTATGGTGGGGATGACACTACAATACTTCAATACTATAGCATAAAGGTTACTCGGTTAGAGCATACAAAAGTATCACTTATGATGATTTACCTTGTTAAGAGTAATATAAAAAGACCTACTAAATTATAACTTGTGAAAGGGTTTTGCAACTCTCATTAAGTGTGCACTCTATTAAGAGGTTTAAAATGTAACATGATTGTTAAGGCCTACTCAATATGTGGGATTTGAGAAATAATAACAATAATGTATTGCTATAAAAATTGATCTAGAATAGTGCATCTACACATATGATAGGTCAAATCCTTTATGATATGTGTAGTCTCCTCATCCTTCTCTTACTAATTTCACCAAATTCATCCACTTCCACTGCTCATTAGCATTATCTTCTTTATCGCTATTCTGCACTCTCTCCTTCTCTCTTTTAATTTTTTGTCGATCCATCCTTATATAGTAATCTTGTAGCTTCCTCTTTAATTGACCTAATTAGGGTTTGGATCCTTTTAGAATGCTTAGAAGATTAGATTTGTGATCCATATTCATTTCCTCTTTCTAAGAAATATTTACTTTATTTTCATTGGTTCAAAATTTTCCTTGGAATCATTTACAATCATGTTTCATTCCAAACAAATCTTACCTAGCTTTCTCCTCAATCTTTGTAAACCATTTTATTACTCGGTAGAATCCAATCAAAATTTTGTGTTCATCATGTGTCTCTCAGTAGCCTTTGCTAATCTGATTAGTTATCATGTTGTTCCTTCTTGGTAATAATCTTCCTTGATTAACATACTCACTTGGTACTCTTCCTTTTCTTGGTCACCATTGTGCTCGGTTAACTATATTTGTTTGGTGTCTATTTTTCTTAGTAACCTTGATTGCTTGGTAATTGTTCTGCCTCATCATTACCGAATGAATTTCTCTTCAGCGACTTGATTCTTCACTCATCATAACTCACCTTTTTCACTAATGACAACACTTAATGTATTTAGGTGTAACATTCTCCCCCTTTGGCATTAGTGACAAAAACTTTCATAACTTAGCCAAAACTTGATATCTCCTATATGTGATAACTCCCCCTCAACATATACTTTTCCTTTTTCAAAACTTGTATTTCTATCTACTATCTTCATTATTTCCTTTGCATAATTAACTTTATCTATCTATTATCTACTATCCCACTTTTTTGGCAATAATGCCAAAAATAAAAATGAATTTACAATGTTTACTCACATTTTATCAAACAATCCTTGATAAGAAGACTTAGCATTGTCATAGGTAGTCTTCATGTGTCTTTTAGTGCCTCAAATGCTGAAATTTGGGCTTGTAACTATGATTACAGATATTCCATATGATCCATTACTAACATTTCAGGTGTAGCAATGAGTTCCATGGCTTTCTTGATATTCATTTGAATTACCTCCAAATGAGGAATGGTATGTGCTTGAAGTTCAAGAACTTCTACTCTAATATTCTCCTCTTCCTTCTTCAAGTCTAGTTGTAAACTCATAAAATGTTTAATCTTTGAATAATGAACTTTGAATGTCCAAGGTTCATTAGTCAACTTATCTGCACTTTTCTTTAGCTCTTCATCAATCTTTGTATGCTGATTAAGAACATGTTGAGCAAAATGGGGAAAATTGCATCATTGTTGGAATAACTTAATTATTATGTTTATGGTTTCCTCCAACTTAGTAGAAATGATAGAAAGTTTAACTTTCTATTCAGAAATCTTCTGCATAAGCTTCTCCATTAACCTTTGTTTAGCCTTTTTCTCTTTCATCCTCAACATTCTTTCTTCAACATCAACAACTAGTGCATTGACTTGATTTACAAGTGAGACTAACTAATCAATGATAGGTGCCTTCTCATCAAGTTGAGTCTCAAGGACAATTTTTAGTAAGATTTCTTTCACGTCTAATAAGACTTTTTTCCTCTCTTGTTTGAGCTTATCCTATGCTGCCTTTCTCTTCAATAATTTTCCATATTTCATCATGTCATTAGGATTGAATTTTGTTGGGAAACATACTGGTATCACTATCTCTTCATCCAATGAGATCCTATCCTTTCTACTTTTATTCTTCTTCTTCTTCTTCTTCTTCTTCTTTTCAAGGAAATTGAGTGCTCTTCCACCGGTTGTATTCATTTGCATATCACTCAGAGGTTTTTCTTCCTCATTCCTTTCACTTTCTTTGTGCTCAGGGGCCTCAGTTGTAATTTTTGTTTGTGTTGCTATTTCTTGTTGATTCTATTGTGTTATAGTTTCTTTCTCCCCTTCCTATTCATGACCTTTTTCTTCTCCTTGTTCCCGTGCATCTGAACTCTTGGGTTCATCACCCTTATCCATTTCCTTTGGTTTCTCAGGTACCTAATTTGTTTCCTCAATATCCTTGGGAACATTAGTATCAATAGTAGTATTAGTATCAATTGTTCCCTTAGTAGGTGTTATAAAACTATCTGTAGATGTTGTAGGAGATGGGTATGCATGCACTTATTGTAAAATAGTTACATCCTTCATGAGTTGTGCTACAACTAGCTCGGTAAAGGATGTGGCTTTAGGGGGTTCCTTAGTAGCTTCCATTACAACTTCATCCTTATCCTATTCAATGATGTCTTATATTTTAACTTCTTCTACAACTTTGACCATGTGAGGAACATCATCAATTATTTCATTCACAATGTCCTCAGGGTCTTCTTCCAAATTATCCACTTGTGTATCTTTTGGCATCTCGATATCTAATATGTCTACCTTTTCTGGTTTATCCATTTGAAATATCTTCTTCCATTCTTTGTTTCTTTCTTCTTCCACTTCTTGTGTCCTTCCCACCATGATGTTCAATGATCTCTTTTTGATGATGAATCTCTTCTTGTAATTAATCAGGGAATCACCAATTTCTTGAACTGTTAATGCTGGAACTATCATGACAAGTGACCTCTCTCATATTTTCCTTTTAGAGTCTAGTGCATATCTCCATCTTGCACTAATTTAGTTGTATAAATCTTTAGGTATCTTTCCTAAAAATTCCACAGGTATGTATCTATATGTATACATTGCATCAATACTCACTTCCTCAATTTTCAATTTATCTTCATCATTCAACTTATGAAATTTTAATACATGCATGAAACCAAAACTTCTAGTTTCTCTCAAAGAAACAACTATTATCTTTGGTAAAAAATTATTAACAACTTTGAATTCAATATCGTCATGTGATTCAATCCTCTCACTATCCTCATTCTTCATAACCTTTTGTTTCTTCAATGTGTACTTTCTTTTCTGATAGGTTTTTTTTTTGGTTGTTTCTCCTCAAGTACACCAATTTTTCCTCTACCTCTTTTTGTAGGTAGTGTGGGGGTTGATGCAACCTTAGGACTAATAGTTTCCTCTACTAGTGCCTTTCTACCCCTCTTTGGTTTAGGATTTTCTACTTCTATTTCTTCTTCATTGGCTTCTTCTTCCCCAATCTCTTTTCCCTTAGCTTCTTCATCAACTAGCTTTTCCTTTTCTTCACTGAATTATTCCTCTAATATGTGTATATGATAAATGTGGGCCTCTAACTTATCCATACACTTCAACATAGTCATTGCTCATCAGTCACATACGAGAATGAATATGAAGTCATTCATCTCACATGCCTGGATGATTCGACCTATTGCCTCCTATCTAGGTAGGGTTATGAATAGCTCTCAGAATCAAGAGTCCATCAACCATAGACTAGCACTAGAATGGAGGATTTGAGCTAACATGCAAGTGAAATTAAGCTAGAATAAGAATATGCAATTAATCTAGAGATAATGAAAGATGAATTAATCTAAGAACAATGGAAGTAAACTAGTTGAGAATGAAATGCATGTCTAATCTAAGCATGTTATTGTATCATCTTAAAATGGAAGCACTTCCATGTTAAGAATGCTTAGCCCTCTGAGTAAGTGGTTTGGGGTCATGTTGAATGCCTTGAATGGGTACTCAACTTGGATCTGGCTTTTTCCCCTATTCTGCTCTATTTTCCACTTCTTCCCGACATAATTCTGGCATCCTAAATTGCAAACCTGAGATTCTTAACCTCAGGGTCAAGGTCAACCTTTTAGGTCAAGGTTGACCTCGAACTTGACCCTAGGGTCTGGGATCCTCAGGGTTAGGTTCCAATTTTAGGGTTTCGACAAAATTATATCTTTTCCCTCTTCGAGGCCACTATTTCTCAAGTTAAGTGTCAAATTCTCAAATTAATATTTGAGGTGGACCTTTCTCAAGATTTTTATAGGATTATTAATTTATTATTGGAGATTAGCCTTTCTTGAGTTTTGTGCCTAATGCTCAAATTAACTTTTGGGTTGGCCTTACCTCAAATTTTGTGACAAGGCTCTTAAATAATTATTTTTATTTCTATATTAAGGGTGGTCCCTTCTAGATTTTTGTGTCAAGACTTTAATTTAATTTCCTCTACATGTGCACCTCTCTAGATTTTTGTGCCATGGGCCCTTAATTATTGTTTTTATGTGGCCTCTCTAGAAGTTTGTGCCCTAGATCACTATAAAAGGGAGTCTTCCTCTCTCATTTTCTCCATCTTATCTCACAATCTCTCAAGCTCTCAAGCAAGAAGATCAAGCATTCAAGCAGTCAAGCCTTCAAGCATTCAAGCATTCAATTCATCAAGGAGATCCATTAGAAGCTATTGAAGGATTCAAGCTCTATGGAGCCCTCTTGTTAAAGATTCTTCCATCCATTTCCATCCAAGCCTCTTCCTATTCCAAGATCCATTCAAGATTGGTGTTGAAGATCTAAAGACAATTTATTTGAGACATTCTACATCCTATTCTACATTCATTTGGAGCATCCATACATGTGGATTAAAGGATTCAAATCCTCCACAAGGGTTTCAACATAAGCAAGGTGAATTTTTCCATTTACTTTGTTTATTCCAACAATTTCAATTCAATTTCAAGGTTAATTCCTAAATTGGAGTTTGACTAAGGAAAACCCCTCCCCCAACAAACAAAACCATTTTTCTTGTAGGTATAGGTGTGGGATGATGAACTAAAGTGCAGATTCGGATACCCTTTTCATCAAACTTTCCGTCGGCGTTGTGCAGGTCAAGGTCGACCTCTTAGGTCACGATTGACTTTTTGGGTCAAGGTCAACTTTGTCTAGCTAGGTCAAGGTCGACCTTTCATCAGATCAAAAAAATATTTCTGCGTTTTGTAGATCTCACAGTTTCAATTTTTGGCTCATGAAAATCAATAGTTTTTGAGACTATTTGACAAGGTTTTCAACAGATTCTTTTTTGGAGGTAAGTACCTTTATTTATTCATTTCAACATTAGCATTTCTAGATTTACTTTCCATATCAATACAATTCAAATGTATGTGTAAAATATTGGCTTTGGGGTCTCTTTTATGTCCAAATCATTGTTCTAGGACCCCATCCATATTTTATATCTTACAATTATTAATCTAGAAATGATATTAAAATAACAATTAATCAAAGCTTGAATGCAAATAATCTAAGATGATATTTTGATAGAGTTTCAATAGTCAAAAAGTTGCATCCTCTTGAATGAGAAATAAGAGTTCTTTTATAGAATCCCAGGTTCAATTGACGGTCGAGATTGAATGAGACGAACGGTGGAGATTGAAAGGAAGCTCAATTTAGAATAGCAAGTTTCCTGCAGAGAGACAACCAACTGTTTTCCTTTTGAGTGAATGGAGCAGTTAAATGATTTGTTGCACTTTTTAATTTCTAGTTAACTCAAAGTTTCCTTTTCTGAACTGAAGAGAGGATTTTGTAGAGAATAATTGATTAAATAAATACAATATGACCTCATAAATGAACTTTCTCAATTATTTGAATAATTAAATTCAATTATTGGAATGAGGATATTTATTTAAAAACCAAATATTATTTAATTCCTTTTAATGTGTTTTAGCTAAAAGGGGCGAGTTTAATTTAATTAAAGTGCTAGGACCTTATAATTAAATTAATCGATCATAGAGTTTATTTAGCCAATTTTAGTTGATATTTAGGAATTAAATATAGCATGTGATTAATGCAGATTTAGGGTTTTTTGCATTTGACACTAAGTCAAGTAGAGTAAATTATGAAGACAGAATTGCCTAGTACAATAGGACTTTGATGATTCAAAAAGATTGATAGAATGAGACTAAATGCAACAAAATTAGTTAGGGTTGCAAGATGCCAATTTTGGGGCATTACATTTTTCCCCTCTTTGAATTGATGTGTGAGTAGTGCATTGATTCAAAGAATAGTCTGATGTGACGATTGATGAGAGTTTCGAGATTATCTTCAGAATGAAGCTTAACCCTCAAAAGTCCTGGTTAGATTGCCAAGACACCGATCAGATCGAGTTTCAAAACCATCTCTAGAATGAAGCTTGATTCTCCAAATCCTAGGTTAGATTGTGAAGACATCGGTCAGATTACCACTTTTTGTAAGATTGTCCCTAGAATGAGGCTCAATCTTTAGGAGTCAGGGTTAGATTGCCCCAATACCCATTCATTGAATGATAACTGATGCATATTTTAGGACTATCTCTAGAACGAAGCTTAGTCCCCCACAATCTAGGTTAGATTGCCAAGATATCGATCAGAAAGATTTTTTCAGAGCCATATTTAGAATGAAGCTTGACTTTCAAGGGTCGATGTTAGATTTCCTCAATACCTAGTGGTGAGGTTTCAAGAACCATCTCTAGAGTGAAGCTTGATTCCCAGGGATCTAAGTTAGAATTCTTAGATACCTAATGAGTATGATTTTGAGAACCATCTCTAGAATGAAGCTTGATTCTTAGGGATCTAAGTTAGATTGCTTAGATACCTAATGAGATTTTGAGAACCATCTCCAAAAGGAAGCTTGATTCCCAGGGATTTGAGTTAGATTGCTCAGATACCTAGTGAGATTTCAAGAACCATCTCAAGAATGAAGCTTGATTCCCAAGGATCTGAGTTAGATTTCTTAGATACCTAGTGAGATTTCAAGAACCATCTCTAGAATGAAGCTTGATTCCCAGGGCTCTGAGTTAGATTTCTCAGATACCTAGTGTATAGTATAAAATATGGATGGGGTCCTAGAAAAATAGTTTTCACATAAAACAGACCCCAAATCCAATATTTTACCCATACATTTGAATTGTAAGAATGTAAATCTAGAAAATACTTGAAATTAGATAAAGTAAGATATATACCTCATAATGAAATTAATTTGGAAATACCTATTTTCTAGTGCCTGTGTACAGTTCCGGGCAATTCTGTAATCTATCCCAGACTGGAAACACCAAGATGAAGAAAACCTAGAAATCTTTTGTCTTTTTGACAATAGGTAGTCTTTGACCCCGATAAAAGGTCAAAGGCTACATTTTTATTCTGAAGGTCAACTTTGATTTTGTTCACAAATCTCAAAATTTTGCTGAAAAGGGTATCCAAATCTAAGCTCAGATATGATGTTCCACACCTGTACCTATAAGAAAAATGGTTTTGTTTGTTTGTTTGGGGGGTTTGCCTTGGTCAAACACCCATTTGGAATCAACCTTAATATTGAAATTGAAAGGGAGAATGCTAGCAAGTAGTAGAAGTAGATCTAACAATGAAGCTATGAAATTGATCAATAGATATGCAACTGTATTTGAAATGTGATCAAGTATGTTAATATGAAAGCTTGAACATAACATCAACAAATGTAAATCAAACCTCCATGATTGTATGATTAGAATCCACCTTGAGGAAAGAATGAATGGATCTTGAAGATGAACAAAAGGATCTTGAAGGAAGATCACACCATCATGATGGCTAGATCTAGGGTTTGAATGATGAATCTTGCATGCTTGAACCAAATCCCTTCAAAGGCTTGAATTCTTGAATCCTTGATCTTCAATGGAGAACTTGAATGCTTGAAAGGATGATTTATTAAGAATGGATGCTTGCTTGATCTTTATTGAGAGAGAACTTGATTCCCAAAACTTGATCACCAATGTCTCCTTGAGAGTGCTCGATGCATGAAGGAATGAGATGGAGAAAATGAGAGAGGAAGGCTTCCTTTTATAGTGATCTAGGGCACAATCCTCTAGAGGGGCCACCTTGGGGAATTAAATTCCAATTAGGCCTCAACCATTTAGGAATGAATGTAAATTAAATATAATTTAAGATTTTACCATTTTGGAGACCAAAACAGCCGACCTAAAAGCGGGAAAATAATTCTTTTCGAAACCTGACATCCGGAGATCATGAGACCTTGAAACTTGAACTCGGGGTCAAGGATGAGGTCGATCCTGACCTAGGTTAAGGATGAGGTCATCCTTGACCCTTAAGGTCATCATTTAACCCTTTAGGTCTTCATTGAACTTGAGGTTACAGATCTCAGGGTCTCAGTCCTGAGATGCCAGAATCAGAAACAGGAGGTCCCAGGAGTGCCCAGAGACCTAGAAATGATGTCAGAATAGGGTAGAGTGCCAGAGAGAGGCATAAAATCCTATGATGAACATGATTAAGGCAAGGCAAACCTATTTTTAAGTCCTACCTAGAAAATAGATCCATAGAAGAGGGGAATTAAGGAGAATCCTTAGGATCCTAACCCTAATTTCACCTAGAATGAAGGAATCAAGTGCAGAAAAGAAGTGGAAAATGGGGAAATAGCCAAATCAAAGAAAATACCAACTCAAGGTGTTTTAAATGACCCCAAACCACTTACTCATAGGGCTAAATGCTCTTAATATGGAAGTGCTTCCATTTTAAGATGATACATTAAGCCCCCACTTTAGCAAGAGTATGGACTTGATGAAAACTTTTGGTAAAGGAGAGGAAAGAGGAGATCCAAGTGGATTCGCAATGAGATAAAATAACACTTAGCTAAGGACACAAGCCCCCAGGCTAAGGATTGTAACTCAACATACACACATGAGGGTGCGAAAAGGGAAAACCAAAAGAATAGGGGTTAGTACTAAACAACCCAAATCAATTAGCATAAGAAACCTCACTAAGAAATATTTCTCATACTAATATCATATTTGGAAAGCTATCATAAAAGCATAAATGATTACATAAGAAAGACAAGAGAAACACTATAAATACCATAGCTTCATGATCCATTCCTACTAGCATGAAATTGAAAAGAGAGAAAGGAGAAAGTGATTACCTCACCCAGTAAGATGCCCACCTTACCATGAATCACTCTAGAGGGAGAGCGCAATTGGTTCACCCATAAAATGTTCTTGCAATTGAAATATGTCTTTTGACAGCTCCTAGAATACCCATAGATCCACCTTCTTGTATCACTATGAATATGAAATGCGTGTCTCCTTAGGATTTAGCAACTTATGTGCGTTACCATCAGAAGATTTAGCATATTGGAAATGCGTGTCCCTTCAGGATTTAGAAACTTATGTGTGTTACCTTCAGAGGATTTAGCATATTTTGAAATTGGAAATGCATGTCCCTTTAGGATTTAGCAACTTATGTACGTTACCTTCCAAGATTTAGCATATTGAAAATTGAAAAATGCGTCTCTTCAGGATTTAGCAACTTATGTGTGTTACCTTTCGAGATTTAGCATGTTGTAAAACAAAAGGTTAGAACAAAAATACATAATATAGAGTGAGGGAGGCCATAACCCAGTCCAAGCCAAGAAGGTCACAACTCCTATGAGGCCATGGAAGGGAAGAATGCAAAGCGATATCATGCAAGAAGTGAAAAAGGTAACCCTTGTGAGGGATAGCACACTGGTCAACTTCCAAGGTGAGAGATTTATCAACCATGGAATCCCAATGTCAAACAATGAAATAGGTTATGATTAAGAACACAGATCCTCAATGCAAACCAAAATTTTCATGTATGATTGGATATCACATAATAGATAGATACTGCTTAACCAAGGAAAGAGGTGAATCCCAGAAAGACAAAAAAGAAGGAGATGACATCCTTGTCCCCCAAGTGTAGGAACAAAGATGGAAGAGGACCTATTATATCACTCGCAACACTATGCAAGACAAAAAGCTCCCAAGTATTAGGCTAACATTGTTTACATAATGTGGAGCTCCATAATAGGAACATAAATGTTATTTAGAGAAAATAGGATTGAAATACAACTCATTGTTACATGATATATAAATAACCTTACTATCAATGAGCTTCCTAATCTTATAATGTAAAGCTTGAGATTCATTAGTAGAGTGATCATGAAATCTATGATATAAACAAAAAGGAAGAATCTTCAAGTGTGGACAACATTTGTTTTTGCATTTAGGTCTAGTAATCATCTTAGCACGAAGGAGTTTAGGCAAATAAATTCTTGGTCAAATTCCTTCACAGGTTCATCATGTTTTGAACTATTATTTGAACTTTTGTTAATATTGATTTGTTGTGGAGGATTAAATCCCAATCCATAAGAATGCTCATGCCCTCCAGTGTGTAAGGGAATTTGAATTGCATGTTTATGCTTACCACATCCTTGACTATTAAATCCTTGTTTAACTAGGAAATGATAACCAGGACCATAACAAGAAGCCATATCAGAAGGAGTCAATGGAACCTTAGTAGTCACAATATCATCCTTAGTAGTTTTGACAGGTGTATTTTAGGTAGAATTAGAGACAAATTTATTATGAAGGGCATTAGAAGTAGAAGTAAAATCTCATTGTTAAAACTCTCTTTTTTGCTTCATAAAATCAAGATCATTAATCTCATACTCTCCAATAAAGGTAGGAGTAAAATCCAAGGTTCCCCAATCTTCGTCAGGAAGAGCATTAGAGGAATAAGGATTACTATTAGGAATAGGAGTAGTGTGGGTTTAAATATTCAGACGAGGATTAGGTGCATCATCTGCATGAAGTGTATACATCCCATTGTTATGTATAAACTTGACTTTATGGTGAAGGGTAGAAGGAACAACATGCATCTCATACAACCAAGGTCTACCCAAAATAAGATTATAATTGAGAGGTCCAGGCATAACATGAATATGTGTATTCAAGATGACTGGACCTACTTTGATAGGTAAGGTAATGATGCCTAAAGTGTTCTTAGCAATGTTATCGAAGCCACGCATAGGAACATTGTCAAGTTGAATAGTTGAAAGATTGGTGTTAATCGCTTTGAGCATGTCCATGCTACAAACATTGAGCCCAGATCTGTTATCAATCAAGGTCCTATGAATGATACTTTTATTGATAGAAACAATAACCATAAGAGCATCATATTGATTCTGAACTTCTTTAGAAGGTAAATCCTTTTGAGTAAATACAATGTCAGGAGGACCCAGGGTAGTGTGCATGCATTGTAAGAAGTTATTGATGTTTTCTTGATTAGGAGGTGGAGTGGGAAGAGTTGTTAGAGCTTTTTGCAAGGCTTCATAGTAGGTAGGTGAATTTTGAAGAAGCCCCCATAAAGAAATCTTGGTAGGGGTATTTTGCAATTGGTTTATCAAATTATACTCCTTGCTAGGAAGACAAGGTGGAGGAGGAAGAATAGGTTGAGAAGGTGGTAAAGAAGTAGAAACCACTGGACTAGGTTGAAGGTTAATCCTTGTATGGTATGTATGAGCTATCGAGTCTTGATCATTGAAAGACTCCATAGGTTTACCTTTGACAGTAAGGTGAGGACAACCTTTGACAGTCAACAAGGGTTTTGGAAAAACCATATTAGTTATCTTAATACTACAAATAGATTCACAAGAAGGAAGAAAAGAGGACATCCTATGAGGAGATTAGGTAAGATCTTGATTCTCCATAGGACCATCACTAAAAGGGAGAGCATTAAGGGAATTCATATCATTCTCCACTAATGCCTCATCACTAGAAGGAATCTCAAATGGAGGTAAAGCATCTATAATATCATCTTCTTTCACTAAAATGTCTGCATAAGGGGAGTGTGTTTGAGAAAAAGATTCATCATCATGTATGAATATGTCATCCATTAATAAATCACCTTCTTGTATCAAAGCTTCTTCATGAGGAGGGGATAAATCAATGTCTTTATCCAAGGGATCATTCACAATGGTTTCATGAGGAAGAGAAAAATCCAAAGGTTGAATAAAGCACTTGAAAAATACTTGAGATAACTTGTGCAACATGATAACCAATAAAGAAATGCATAGAAAATAGATCTAAATATATCCAAATGCATTAAAATGAAATTTATAAGAATGAAAAGGAAATCAAACACCACCAACACAATAGGGCATCTAACTCCACAAAGTAATGCAAATGTTTTTGTATTTTTGAAGAAAATTTTGTAATTTTTTGTATTTTTGAAAAATAAATGCAAAAATAAACCTACTTTTGTAAGCATGTAAGATCTAACATAAAATGTAAATCTAACACCAAAAAGGAAGAGTTGTCTATCGTGGGTTCACCAAAATGTATAGTATAAAATATGGATTGGGTCCTAGAACAATGGTTTGCACATAAAAGAGACCCCAAAGCCAATATTTTACACATACATTTGAATTGTAAGAATGTAAATTTGGAAAATACTTGAAATCAAATAAAGTAAGATATATACCTCATGATGAAATAAATTTGGAAATACCTATTTTCTAGTGCCCGTGTACAGTTTCGGGAAATTATACAATTTGTCCCAGACTGGAAACGCCGAGATAAAGAAAACCCATAAATATTTCATCTTTTTGACAACAGGTAGTCTTTGACCTTGATAAAAGGTCAAAGGCTACATTTTTATTCTGAAGGTTGACTTTGATTTTGTTCACAAATCTCGAAAGTTCACCGAAAAGGGTATCCAAATATAAGCTCAGATTTGATGTTCCGCACCTGTACCTACAAGAAAAATGGTTTTGTTTATTTGTTTGGGGGGTTTGCCTTGGGCAAACCCCAGTTTGGAATCAACCTTAATATTGAAATAGAAATAGAGAATGCTAGCAAGTAGTAGAAGTAGATCTAACAATGAAGCTATGACATTCAATAGATATGCAATTGTATTTGAAATGTAATCAAGTATGTTAATATGAAAGCTTGAACATAACATCAACAAATGTAAATCAAACCTCCATGATTGTATGCTTAGAATCCACCTTGAGGAAAGAATGAATGGATCTTGAAGATGAACAAAAGGATCTTGAATGAAGATCATACCATCATGATGGCTATATCTAGGGTTTGAATGATGAATCTTGCATGCTTGAACCAAATCCCTTCAAAGGCCTGAATGCTTGAATCCTTGATCTTCAATGGAGAACTTGAATGCTTGAATGGATGATTTATTGAGAATGGATGCTTGCTTGATCTTTCTTGAGAGAGAACTTGATTTCCAAAACTTGATCACCAATGTCTCCTTGAGAGTGCTTGATGCATGAAGGAATGAGATGGAGAAAATGAGAGAGGAAGGCTTCCTTTTATAGTGATCTAGGGCACAATCCTCTAGAGGGGCCACCTTGGGGAATTAAATTCCAATTAGGCCTCAAACCTTTAGGAATGGACCAAAATTAAATATAATTTAAGAGTTTACCATTTCAGAGACCAAAACAGCTGACTCGGAAGCGGGAGAACAATTCTTTCCGAAACCTGACATTCGGAGATCATAGGACCTTGAAACTTGAACCCGGGTTCAAGGATGAGGTCGACCTTGACCTAGGTTAGGGATGAGGTCATCCTTGATCCCTTTAGGTCATCATTGAACTTGAGGTTATAGATCTCAGGGTCTCAGTCTAGAGATGCTAGAATCAGAAATAGGAGGTCCCAGGAGTGCTCAAAGACCTAGAAATGATGTTAGAATAGGGTAGAGTGCTAGAGAGGCACAAAATCCTATGATGAACATGATGAAGGCTAGGAGGACCTATTTGTAAGTCCTACCTATAAAATAGATCCATATAAGAGGGGAATTAAGGAGAATCCTTAGGATCTTAACCCTAATTTCACCTAGAATAAAGGAATCAAGTGCATAAAAGAAGTGGAAAATGGGGAAAGAGCTAGATCCAAGAAAAGACCAACTCAAGATGTTTGACATGACCCCAAACCACTTACTCAGAGGGTTAAATGCTCTTAACATGGAAGTGCTTCCATTTTAAGATGATACACCTAGTAGTATGATGACAAGATGTAAGAAAAAAGGATGCCCCTAGTGATTCAAGATCATGGAACATCCAATTTTGACCGTGAGGTAAAAAAAACTGAACATGCCCCAAGTGGTGAAATGAACCTAGCAATGAGGACTTTTGATTTAGATCTAATTGATTTGAGAATTGATTCAGTGATTCAATGATGCAATCATCCTGCCCCTTGGGGAGCGAAATTGAAAGATGGCATATCATAAAGATGATTGAGAGAAATAGATTGTAGATATAGATAGAATCAGAGAACTAGAAGAACTCATAATAGATTATGAAAGATTTGAGAAGACTTGGAATTTATTAGGAGTGATTTCGAGGTCTGATTGACCAATTTTGACCACTATTGACTAGAGGTCACTAGAGTTGACTTTTGATGAAAAAGTTGAAGATGCCGAGAAAATGTTGATGTAAGATGAAATTCTGACAAGAAAGTGATGTTAGAAGGTTGACTACACAAGCGTTTGATCACATCGGTCCCATAATTTTTAAAACATGATTTTGAGCTATATAGAAGTGTCAGATTTTGATTTCGATCCCGAAAATAGATTCAGAGTGGTCGATTTAGCCAAGGATGAAATTTTCACGCAAAATGAAGCACTTGTACAGTCGTGATGAAGCTGAGACATGAAATGAGAACTCTCACGTCATAAAAATCTAGGAGGATACAATGAAATGACAATCAAAAAGCTATCGCAATGCAAGTCTAGAATGAAAATGCAATCCTAAGATAGATGCAATCCCTAGGACTTGGTTGTTGGACCCATTAGATAGTTTTCATCACAGAGCTATTATTATAGGATGGTCATAAGGTGTCACACAACCCTCACTAAAATTACAATCATGAGAATATGAATATGACATTAGTCTTAGGTTTGTCGGAATGAGGTGTAAGCATTAAGGCACAAGAAGCCAGAATGACCAGAACACCTAGTCCTGTTGATTTAACAAGTAAACATAAGCACCAAAGCACAATTGCTAGGATGACCTAAATGTTGCTTGCATAAAAAGCACATCAGACATGTGAGAGTTTTTTCTTTTGCTAATTGTCTGAGAAATATTTTAAGGGTGCTCGTAGTGACCCTTATGTTCACTTCACATGATGAGCATTGAGATTTCATGTGTAGCAGAAAGAAGATACTCAAAAAGCCAAGGAGAATAACCAAGCTCACCAAAGTTTCCATATAAAAGGAGTCAAGGTACACATGGCCATCTAACACATGATAGAGGCTCTCACAGTGGACACCCATTTTGTATGGATCCATTGGATCATTGGAACTAAACCGACAAGTAGAAAGAAAAGAAAAGATCATACCCCCAGTCTTCACATCTCTCAGTCAAGATAGACATCTTGGAGTTGCTCAAGAAGGAATGACAAAGAGAAAAAGACAAACACACAAAAGAAAAGCACAACATGTCTCAGAGAGTTACAAGTTCAGTTTCAATTTTAGTTTAAGCAGATTGATGTCAAATCAGAAGTATACGTCATAAGCAAGAAGTCTCAATAGTAAGGAAATAGTAGAAAGACACAATGAGAACCAATGGTGACTGACATAAAAGAGAGTCTCAGGGAGAGAGATCATAGTGCTAACTAAGCATCAGTAGGCAGATGCAGTGAGAACCACTAGTGACTGATACATGAGAGATCCTCAAGGAGAGAGATCTCAGTGATAGCTAGGCATCAGTAGGCAAACGTAGTGAGAACCACTAGTGAATGATGTGAGAGAGAGTCTCTGAAAATGATAGGATAGTGCCCCCTAGACCAGGAAGGTTGCACCTAGGGTATGACTAGTTTCAATCCATGTAGAGTCGAGCATAGTCTCAAAGGTATTTGAGAATGAGTGCATAAGCGAGAAAACTAAAGAAAGAAAGAAAGAAAGCAACTGTACAAAGCCAAGCGATGCTACGATAGTATAACATTATAGAAAAAGAGGCACCTGTTTACTAGGTTTTCACCTTCTTGGCATAAATTTATTTATTTTTGCTACCATGATGCCTGTTTACTAGGTTTTCATCAATGGCACGTTTTTTCTCTTTTTCAATTTTTTTGTATTTTTCATTTTTTTTTGTAATTTTTTGATTTTTGATTTTTTTTGTATTATCAAGGTGCCTATTTACCAGGTTTTCACTAGGATAATAGATTTTTTCAGGACATTTTACAATTTTTAGGATTTTTTAGAACTTGAGTATGTACATGGAGCATTCTGAAGATGTCTCAACTGTAGAATCATTTTAGATGCAGAGCATTGATCAACTCCTTAAGCTATTCTCCTTTAGTGGTGGAGAGTTGATAGGCACCAGACCCAAACAATGCAGTGACAATATACAGACCAAGCCAATTCGGCTCAAATTTTCCCTTTTGGATCCATTGTTGCTGATTCTTGGGTTCTCTCTCAGGATGAGATTACCCACTTGGAAGTCCCTTGGTCTGACCTTCTTTTTGTAGCTCTTGGATATCCTCTTCTAATATGCTCAAAGGTGATTGAACACCACTTGCCAAAATTCATCTAGTAGTTCTAGCTCTTGTAGTTGAGATATTCCATTATTATCATTAGTGGTGAGGCCCTTTAGAGAGACTCGTAGAGTAGGAATCTTGACCTCAATTAGTAGCACAACATCTGCTCTGTAAACAAATGTTGCAGAAGTGATAAGGAGATCCAAACCGTAGTGTCCAACTATCAAGAGGTCCATAGTCAAGGAAAGATCATTTAAGTGAGACCCACAAATATCCTTGTGGATGTGTCTTAACTCTTTATCAGATTTCCCACACTCTATACGCTTAGGGAGAGTAGATTCTAGATTTCACTTAGTCATGTCATTAGAAATGAGGAGATATTGATATGCACTTTTGGGCAAGGCAAGTTGGAGTGAAAAGTGTAAAGTGTGAGAGGAAAGGATGGTGGAATGGAGTGAAGAATGAGAATTTGGAAGCTTGAATAGCAACTTTGATTTTCCTTTGATATCCAAGTCTTTTAGCTTGGGAATCCACATAGCTTTTGAGTCTTTTTTTGTTGTTGCTTTTGAGGCACTTTTGATTGCAATTCTTGTAAGATGGATTTCAAGATCCATTTTTTCTTTGATTGTCTCTTTTTCTCTTTCAAGACCTTTGTGGTCTTTAGGATACTGCCTTTTTTTTTCTTGCTTTGTAGTCACATGCCGATTAGACGGGACATGGTGACCTTGAGATATGAGTGGATTTTGATTATTTATGTTAAAAATCCAAGTTACTTCCAAAAGACTAGGGAATTATGGATGAATAAAGCTGATATGATTGGTTTAGGTGGAGAGGTGGAATGGGAAGTGGACGCGCCACTTATCTCAAGGAGGAAGAGGGGAGAGGGATCAATGAGATGGGCTCAAGTACAAAGATATCAACATCATCCTCATCATTCATGAATGAATTAGAGAGATCAAGAAAGTTTTCTTCCATAAAACATTATTGATTGCAAGTTGTCCTAGAAGAGTCAGATAGGTTTAGAGGTGTATCAGGTGAGTCCAACTGAGATGGTTGATTTCAAGAGCTAGGTCCTTCTTCAAGTGGAAAGAGTGCATGTAGGAACCATTTCAATTTTGGATCTGCCTATGTTCCATGAAGCTGTGACAGGATGGGGTCTTATATACACATGATTTGCTAGAGCACCTAAAGTGTAGCTTGAAGTAGATGGCCTAGGAGCCATAGGAATGATTTCCATAGAAGGGTGGGAAGGATTTTCATCAATTTCTTGATCTTGAGATTTAGAGCTTTCTCCTCTTTCAAATCTAGTAGGAGGAGCATATTTATGTACAACATTAACTTGTATTGTAGTGGTAGCATCAGACGAGGAATCCCAATCATATTCCTTTGAAACTTCCTTGGTATTGCGATACTACCTGATGTAGTCAGATAGAGATATTTTAGGAGGTAGATTTTCTTCATCACTATCATCTATTGTTGGAGTGGTATTCTTAGTAGTAGGAGCTTGTTCAGTAGTAGAAGTAGTGGATTAGTTTAGAATAGGCATGCCCCAAGGCATATTCAAGATGTGGGAGATATCAGCTAATGGCCCCCAATCAGGATCAGTAGTATGTGTAGTAGTTTGGATAGAATATCCTTGGGTAGGACTAGACTCTACTATCTTGCTTGTGTGTGAGTGTGTAATGTGTATAGACATGGTCAAAATAATTCTAAAACATATGCTTGATGTAAGGTTAAATGACAAGAGAGGGAGATCAAGATGACCCCTCTCTAGACATAGCTGACGAGGAGGAATGTGAAGATCCCCTATAGTACTCAGATTGTGTGACAAGTTTGGAATGACCTCTTCCTTAGTTGTGAGGTCTACCTCTTCCTCATTTAGTGAGACCTAAAGGAAATGCATTGCTACTTCGAGTTGCAATAGTCATAGACAAAAATTGTGAAGTGAGAAAGAACTAGGACCACACTTGGAATTATGTCTCTAAAAAGAAAAGAGTGACAAAGGTGAACTATACTCGACACGAGTCATCGAGAGTAAGGCTAGGAAAACCAAGAGATGACTATCATGTCACAAGGTATGATAACACACTAGAATAGGTAGACAATAGAGGGACAAGGTGAGTTCAAGTGATCGTCACATAGTTCTTAGCCCAAGACATCTAGTTTCAGACTGTGTACAAGCAGGAAGATAGGCAGATAAACCCTAAATAGGAACCAGACTAGGCATAATGAAAACCAACAGATGGAAAATAGTTCGATGTTCTGACAAATAGTAGGATAATTTCACGTGAGGAAATGCAGTCCCACGCGAAGATATGCCAGGCTTGTGCAAGGAAATTCTAGGCTCATGTGAAGAAGTGTAGGATCAGACCATAAAATGAAATAGAGGGTTTCTAATAGAGCTTCGGCAAAAGTTCATGTGAAGATGTGTAATCCCGCGTGAGAAAGTGCATAGAAGGCCAAAAGTTTGTGCGAGATTATGTAGTTAGACGTACAAGAAAGTATGGAATCAATCAATCTGGATCATGTTTCAAGACATAAATAGGTTACAAGACATAGCGTGGGCTGCTCCCTGACAGAATACTCAATTTATAGATTGATTTAGGATAGTTTTAGATCAGCAAATCTCAGTTTGAAAGTTTGAAATCAATCGTTAACAAGCACATAGTTTCGACTAGTAAGCAGTTTGTGAAACAATCAGTAGTTGAAAATAGTTCCATCGAGGACAAAGAAACTCAGAAGAATCATGGGAGTCTTGAAAAGTGTGAACATGTTGGATGTTTAAGACTCAAAACAAACACTTAGTTATCCCTACAAATAAAATGGTAGAGAAGACAAAATCTATGCCTCACAACTTATGCACATGCGTTCACCTCACACAGCCGTGTCACCCCCTAGAGGGCACCTATGTTTTTGGTGTTTCCAAGGACTCAATAGTAGATGTTCAAAGGTTACCCTTGAAGTAGGGGCTAGTTTCATATACCACCTTCAAACATCTAGGTGCATGCTTATGGTGAGAATCTACAGGAGAGATTCTTCCCTCTCCCTGCGCAAAGATTATGTCCCCTTTCGGAGGTGAACCGGGTAGGAAACTAACTAAAATAGTGTTTAATATGCTTCAATTCACATTAATGTTTAATACCCTCATGAGCAAGGCTAGGGCCTCTCAGCCACACCGACACCTGAAAGTGTACACCCCCGACAAGAAGGCCTAGGAGTGGCACCACTAAGTACAACAGATAGGGCTTTCTCAAGATATTCAAAATCATGGATCAAGGGAAAGAAACTAACATGGATTTGGAGTCTTTCACTCAGCAAAGCAAATTTATTATAGTGGGGTGGAATCACTGACAAAATGTGTGTACCCACTTGGGTCATTCCTGGAGGTTCAACTTCTAGTAGGCCCGCTAAAGGTGACTTGGACTTGGTTCGGATTCAAGGGTCAAAGTTTTTGATTCTCTCAATGAGAGAAGAGCATAATCCTCTACCTCTACACCTTACCGAAACACACCAAAATTTTTTATCACCGAGCTAACTCCTCTCTCAACAAATCCAAGAGCTTCTGGGTTTTTGATTCTCTCAAAGAGAGAAGAGCATAATCCCCTCACTAGCAGATGTGTCAATCGATTCATTACCTTTCCTTTTTCCCCCAAGTATCTATCCTTCTAGTAGTGTTTGGGTCTTAGATTCATCCATGGTCATCACTTCCATGTAATGAAGAGCCTATTACCCTATTATACTATCAAGACCCTTAAGAGATTTTAACAAGGCCCTAATTAGACTATGTAAAGATCACAAGAAAGAAGACATAATGTTTGAGTGGGTTTGAAGTGCTTTGATAGGAAATATTTGGTAAGCGTCCTACAATCAAACTATTAGTAAGTGTGTATAGTCATATTTTTTATGAGCCTTTGACATACATCCTGCAACCCACTATTAAGTTGTATCAAAAAATAATATCAGGAAATTATAGCAAACAGGGAAATGCCATTAATCAGAAAATAGAAAGTACAAAACTACAAAATTTTAGGTCTCTGGTGTCAAGGTTCACATGAGAAAATGCACGGCTTCACGTGAGAGAATGCCTTTGTTGCATGAGGAAATGATAATACAAGAAAAACTTCACATGATACAACATGAAACTTCATGCAAAAATTCACAGCAGAGACATACGAACTGATGAACTACAACTGATTTAGAACTAGAATGAAGAATATGTAATTCAAGATTACTGAGGAGTTGATGATTAGATATGCAAGATGATTAAATCAGTATTATGTTGTCATTGATGTCAACTAGCTTGATAGTACTTATCTTGTAAGTTACTATACTGACACATCTGAAGGAAGGTGAAATAAATGAAGAACAAAAATATCTACATGAGGAAGATGTATATGACAGATGAGGATAAGGAATACACTAAGTAACTTGTTGATGAGTCTATGACTTGATGGAATTGACTTTATTATGTTGCATTCATCTATGATGAAGAATAGAGCTGAAAGACACAAAGCAGTGTTGTCAGTAAATAAAGCATTTTAGTATACACCGACGAAGTGTAGTGTATACCGAGTGCAGTATTAACCGAGCTTGTGTTCACCGATGCATTTCTTTGTTAACTGAGAAAAATAGAAAGGAATTAAATTATTAGTTTAGCCAATAAAGTGATGAGCTGGAAAGTGTATGAAATTGAGGTAATAGATAATTTTTTTTATGAAGATCGATGACTAACATAAATGAAAAGGATCTAATGGAGCAGATTGAAACATGTTATTGACATATCAGCTGAGGGAGCTTAAAGCAACAAAATCTATGAATATGATTAAGTGAAAAAATTTGATGGAGGAAAAGAAAATGATTTACTCGTCTATATAAGAGACATTGGTTTCATTATGAAACGTATGCCGGAAGAAGATGATACTGCAGAATTATCACATGGAGAAGTTTTCATGCATTCTGATCATACTGGTTAATAAGAACTGAGCTGCAGAACAATTATCGAGCTACAGAGAGTTATTACCGACGGATAGTAAGTTGATATAGTATTGAATCTAAAGTGTTATATTGATTATAAATATTTGAATGAGCTGAACATTGATCTGTAAACTACAAACTAAAGTTGTATTTAGGCAGATCATCTACTGTTACATATTTAACCATTGTACATAGTCAAATCTCTTAACCGAGTGGACTATGAAAGTCTTTTGATGTTTCATTCATAGAGTGAACATTGTTATCCTGTCAAGCCTAGAGTGACTGTTGGTTGGATGATAACTTCTGGTCTTAAATCCTCTAACAAGGTCACACCTAATAGTGTGTTTGTAAACCTTTAACAAGGTTGGGTCTTCACCGACCTCACTTCAGAAGAGTGAACAATTTTGGGTTGCCGGTCCCAGGTGGTTTTTCCCTTTACAGGGTTTCCATGTTAAATCTCTTGTGTTATGTGTTGATTGTGATATTTATTTGTTATCATATTTTGCATATTACATGTTAGATTTGATCAGTAATTATTATAAAGTTTAGACTATCAATCGGTAAATACACATACAGTGAAAGTATTATATGTTTACCGACCTGTAGAAGTAGTAGAATTGTTTTGGATTATACATTTTGATTTGGGACACTGGATAACTGATTCACCCCCCTCTTAGTTATTCTAACAATTGGTATTAGAGCATTGGTTGCTTAGAAAAGAGTTTTAAGGACTTTAGCAAAAAGGTCTCAAGATGTATAAGAGGGAAGTGCCAAAGTTGAACAAAGATAACTTCATAGTATGGCAAAGCCGGATGAAGTTGCACATATCTGGAATTGGGAATTCTGCACTAGAATTGATGGAGAATGGCTACATTGAACTGACACTAGGTCCCCTGACTCTTGATCAACTAAAAGATAGGAATGAACACAATATTACTATGATGGAACTTGCTGCTGCCTGTATCGATGCCAAATTTAATGACATCAAGGAATGTGATATTGCTAAGAAGATGTGGGACAAGCTGACTCTAATATATAGTGGAGATGCGAATGTCAAGAGAGCCAGAGTAGAAAGCCTAAGAGGTCCATTTGATGATATGAAGATGAAAGAAGGTGAGAACATTGTGCAATACACAAACAGACTAAAAGAGGTAGTACATGCTATTAGAGCATCTGGCGAAGCTATTGATGATGAAATAGTGATAAGAAAGATTCTTAGAACTTTGTTGCCAGTTTATGCAATCAAGATCTCTGCAATTCATGAAACAAGGGCTACATCCAACCTCACCCTTGACACTCTGATTGGTAAGCTTACAACCTTTGAATTGAATAACTTTGACAATAGTGTTGTACCTTCTATTGAATCCACTTTCATGTCCTCTTTGAAGATTGGTAAGTCTAGTAGCAAGAATGATAAGGATAATGACAGTGATAGTAATACTGATGATGAACTTGATGAGCTTGAAGCTCTTATGGCCAGAAGATTGCCCAAAGGTAAGGGAAGGTATAGAGGCAAGTTACCTCTAGCATGTTTTAATTGTAAAGAAGTTGGCCACATCATTGCTAGATGTCCGAATAAGAAAGATGATGATAGATCCAAAGATTGATCCAAAGGAAGCTATGGGAGAAGAGTCAATAGAGGCTACTAACACAACAACAGAGACAACCAAGATGGCTATGACAAAGGGAAAAAGGTATGTTACATAGCCAAAGAATTTGAATCTGAATCTGACACTGATGATGATGTAGAAGTAGTATTTGTTGCTATGAAGGATGATTCAGAAGAAGAAGAGAAACATGAAGAGACAACACTGATCTCTAAAGTAAGAAAAAATGATACATGGATCATAGACAGTGGTTGCACACATCATATGACTGGTGATATAGAGAAATTTGATCTAATTGATGAATATGATGGTGGATCTATAAGGATGGGAAATGATGCACCTTGTATGGTAAGAGGTAAAGGTTGACTGATGATTAATGACAGAATAAAATGTGAAAATGCATACTAGGTAGATGGATTGAAGTATAATTTGATAAGTGTGGCACAACTAAACAACTCAGGTCACCAACTTGCTTTTGAGAGCAAAAAGGTAAGAATCTATGATGATGGAGGAAGACTTGTTGGAACCAGTACACAATCTAGAGGTAATCTATTTTATCTTGATATTGATCAATCTTCTTGTTTATTAATGAAAGATGAAGATGCATGGTTATGGCATAAGAGGTTATGTCATGTGAATTTTTATAACATGGTCAAGATTAGTAAGAAGAAAAGATTTAGAGGATTGCTTGACTTGTCAAAACCGGATCATGCTATGTGTCATGAATGTTAGAAAGGTAAGATGACTAAGTCTAGTTTTAAAAGAAAAGACTATTCAACAAAGAAGATACTTGAATTGGTTCCTACTGACCTATGTGGTCCTATGAGAACTTAGAGATATTATGGTGATAGATACTTTATTCTTTTTGTTGATGACTATACTAGACTGATGACTATTATGTTCCTCAAAGAGAAATTTGAAGCTTTTAAGTTGTTTAAATGGTATAAGGCTAAGGTAGAAAAAGAGACTGGAAAAGAAATCAAATGTTTAAGATCTGATAGAGGAGGTGAATTTATCTCTGATGAATTTACTAATTTCTATAATGAGAATGGTATTAAGAGATAGGTCTCTGCACCGAGAACACCTCAGTAGAATGGGATTGCTGAAAGAAGGAATAGGTCAATCATTGACTGTGCTAGAACACTAATACTACAAAAGAATGTTGCTCAGACATATTGGAGGGAAGCTATCAACATAGCTGTATATGTGCTTAATTGAGTACAACTAAAGAAGGACACCAACTGGACATCTTATGAGCTATGGTTTGGACACAAACCTACAGTAAGTTAATTCAAAATTTTTGGAAGCAAATATTTTATTTTGAAAGATGAGAGAAATGGGAAATTTGATTCTAAAGGTGATGAAGGAATATTCTTAGGATATTCTACTAAGAGTAAAGCATACAAATGTCTGAATAAGGTTACAAATAAGATGATTGAAAGTACCAATGTTCGTGTTGATGAGTATGATGACATAAACATAGAAGAAAGAAAGGAACCAGAAGACTATGGTAGATTCACTTACATTGAACTTCCTAACTATCTATCGAAGTCACAACCTATGATAACTGGTCAGTAGGAAAATAACCCCGAGGAACAGGAAAGGGAAACCGATGAACAAGATGGTGCTACCGAGCAAGCAAATGAACCTGAATAGGATGAACAAGAAAGAAGAAATTGAGTACTGGCTAGTTTTATCATAATACATCATCCTGAGACATACATTATTGGAAACAGACAAGTTTGAAAGCAGACAAGAAGAAAAACAAGACAAGGTACATGCTTAGTTTGTGAATTTGAACCAAAGAATGTGAAAGTTGCACTAGAAAATGAAGAATGGGTTAATGCAATGAAGGAGGAAATAGAACAAATAGAGAAAAACAAAACTTTGTCCTTAGTACTCCGACCTAAAGATAAGAATGTTGTCGGTACTAAATGGATATTCAAAAACAAAATGAATGAAAATGGTGAAGTGACAAGAAATAAAGTGAGATTGGTATGCAAGGGATATGCACATGAAGAAGGCATTGATTATGGTGAAACATTTGCACCTATTTCTAGATTGGAAGGAGTTAGAATGTTACTTGCATATGCTGCACACAATAAATTTAAGGTTTATCAAATGGATGTGAAATCAACATTTCTGAATGGTATACTTGAAGAAGAGGTCTACATAGAACAACCTGAAGGATTCATTGATCCAGACAACAGAAACATGGTATGTAGATTACACAAAGCTTTATATGGTTTGAAGCAAGCACCAAGAGCATGGTATGAAAGACTGCATACTTACTTGCTAAGTATTGGATTTGTAAGAACTAGTGAGAACAATAATTTGTACATGAAAGGTGATACTGATGACACTATTATTATTGCTGAAATTTTTGTTGATGATATTATTTTTGGAGGTCAAGATCATGTATATAAATATTTTACAGATGACATGAAGAATGAATTTGAAATGTCTATGTTCGGAGAGATTAAATTCTTTCTTAGATTACCAGTGATACAACAGAGTGATGGGATATTCATCACAGAGTCCAAGTACATAAAGGAAGTCTTGAAGACATTTGGCATGGAAGATGCTAAACCTGTGGGAACACCAATGGCTACTAGAAGTAAATTGAAAAAGGAAGATGAAACTACAGAGGTAAACCAGACACTTTACTGATCCATGATTGGTAAGCTCATGTATGTAGTTCACAGTAGACCAGATATAGCACATGCTGTGGGAATTGTTGCTAGATATTCTGCTAATCCTAGAGAATCACACATGATTGCTACTAAAAGAATCTTAAGATATCTGAAAAAGATAGAAGATTATGGATTATGGTATCCTAAGGAAGGTAAGTTTGAGCTGAAAGTTTACACCGATGCTGATTGGGCTAGAAATGTGGATGACAGAAAAGTACCACCGGAGGAGCATTTTTCTTTGGTGAAAGACTTGTAACATGGACAAGTAAAAAGTAGGCTTGTATTTCTTAGTCTATAGCTGAAGTAGAGCATGTTGCTGCTGCTACTAATTGCTCAAATATTGCATACATCAAGCAAGTGTTGGAAGGAATGAATGAGGTGATCACTGACTCGGTGATCATATACTATGACAACACAAGTGCAATTAATATCTCAAAGAATCCTGTGATACACTCAAAGAAAAAGCATATATCAATTAAGTATCACTACTTAAGAGAACAAGTGCAAGAGAAGCAAGTAAAGTTGGAATTTGTCACATCTAAAGAACAACTTGCAGACATTTTTACAAAGCCTCTACCGAAGGACACTTTTGAATATTTGAGGACTAGACTTGGGGTCCGTCCCTTGTCTATTGGTCACTAATGTGATCTGGATGTTGCATCAGCCTAATCTTATTAGAAGATCATTCATGTTGATGTAGCATAGTTCACACTTTGGATTTTGTTCAACATTGTGATTAAGTTTGAAGAACTGAAATAGATTGGGATATCAGTATGCTAAGATACAGAGGAAGTAATGGACAACAGAGAGTTACTTAGCTACTACAGAGCTGATTATTTATTTGTTTCTTTGGCATTGTTGTCAAAGGGAGAGATAAATAATATGAAAAGAAAAGGAGACATACACCGATGAGAAATATCTAAGGGAGAGATAATCTGAAAGGAACTTGAGAACTGAAAAGGTTATATCTACAAAATGACAAAGCTGTATTTTATAATGTTGTTTGAGTAATGTAGTGATTAAACATATTAAGCTAGGGAGAGGTTACACTACACAACATTTGATCACAAAGTTGTAGAAGACATTTTTGGTATGTGTATGGTACATTTCATATTACTTGAGTTGCCATCAATGCAAAAGGGAGAGATTGATGAACTACAACTAATTTAGAACCATAATGAAGAATCTATAATTCAAGATTACTGAGGAGTTGATGATTAGATATGCAAGATGATTAAATCAGTATTATGTTGTCATTGATGTCAACTATCTTGACAGTACTTATCTTGTAAGTTACTATACCGACACATCTGAAGGAAGGTGAAAGAAATGAAGAACAAAAATATCTACATGAGGAAGATGTATATGACAAATGAGGATAAGGAATACATTGAGTAACTTGTTGATAAGTCTATGACTTGATGGAATTGACTTTATTATGTTGCATTCATCTATGATGAAGAATAGAGCTAAAAGACACAAAGCAGTGTTGTCGATAAATAAAGCATTTCAGTATACATTGATGAAGTGTAGTGTATACCAAGCACAGTATTAATTGAGCTTGTGTTCACTGACACATTTCTTTGTTAACTGAGCAAAACAGAAATGAATTAAATGATTGGTTTAGCCGATAAAGTGATGAGCTGGAAAGTGTATGAAATCGAGGTAATAGATAATGTTTTTTATGAAGATTGATGGCTAACATAAATCAAAAGGATCTAATGGAGCAGATTGAAACGTGTTACTGACACATCAATCGAGGGAGCTTAAAGTGGCAAAATCTATGAATATGATTAAGTGGCAAAATCTGATGGAGGAAAAGAAAATGATTTACTCATCTGTATAAGAGACATTGGTTTCATTATGAAATGTATGCCGGAAGAAGAAGATACTGGAGAATTATCACGTGGAGAAGTTTTCATGCATTCTGATCATACTGGTTAATAAGAACTAAGCTGCAGAATAGTTACTGAGCTACAGAGAGTTATTACCAACGGATAGTAAGTTGATATAGTATTGAATCTAAAGTGTTATATTGATCAGAAATATTTGAATGAGCTGAACATTGATCTGTAAACTGCAAACTAAAGTTGTATTTAGGCAGATCATCTACTATTACATATTTAACCATTGTACATAGTCAAATCTCTTAACCGAGTGGACTATGAAAGTCTTTTGATGTTTCATTCATAGAGTGAACATTATTATCCTGTCAACCCCAGAGTGACTGCTGGTTGGATGATAACTTCTGGTCTTAAATCCTCTAACAAGTTCACACCTAACAGTGTGTTTGTAAACCTTTAACAGGGTTGGGTCTTCACCGACCTCACTTCAAAAGAGTGAACAATTTTGGATTGCTGGTCCCAGGTGGTTTTTCCCTTTACAGGGTTTCCATGTTAAATCTCTTGTGTTATGTGTTGATTGTGATATTTATTTGTTATCATATTTTGCATATTACATGTTAGATTTGATTGGTAATTATTATAAAGTTTAGACTGTCAATCGGTAAATACACAGATAGTGAAAGTATTATATGTTTACCGACCTGCAGAAGTAGTAGAATTGTTTTGGATTATACATTTTGATTTGAGACACTAGATAACTAAGTCACCCCCCTCTTAGTTATTCTAACAACAAACGTACAGAAAAAATGTTAAATTCGATAGAAAAAAGAAAAGATATGAGGCTATAAATTGAATTTTCTGCCCCACGGTGGGTGCCGAAAATGTATATGCTAAATTTGGGCCTCTAACTTAGCCATAGACTTCAACATAGTTATTGCTCATCAGTCACATATGAGAATGAATATGAAGTCATTCATCTCACATGCCTGGATGATTTGACCCATTGCCTCCTATCTAGGTAGGGTTATGAATAGCTCTCAGAATCAAGAGTCTAGCAACCATAGACTAGTACTAGAATGGAGGATTTGAGCTAACATGCAAGTGCAATTAAGCTAGAATGAGAATATGCAATTAATCTAGAGATAATGAAAGATGCATTAATCTAAGAACAATAGAAGTAAACTAGTTGAGAATGAAATGCATGTCTAATCTAAGCATGTTATTAATCTAGAAATGATACTAAAATAACAATTAATCAAAGCTTGAATGTAAATAATCTAAGATGATATTTCGACAGAGTTTCAATACTCAAAAATTTGCATCGTCTTGAATGAGAAACAAGAGTTCTTTTATAGAATTCCAGGTTCAATCGATGGTCGAGATTGAATGAGATGAACAGTGGAGATTGAAAGGAAGCTCAATTCAGAATAGCAAGTTTCTTGTAGAGAGAGAGTCAACTATTTGCCTTTTGAGTGAATGGAGTAGTTAACTGATTTGTACTGCACTGGATGCCTTGTTTTGTACTGCACTGGATGCCGTTTTGAAATTTATTATATGGGGCTTCGTTGAGTAATAGTTAAATGACTTGGGCACACTTGAATTCTTACACCAGATCACTCATATATCTCAAATTACTAACACATTGACTTATTTTAGCTCAAAATCCAAATGCTCAAATCGCTCTCTAGTGCTCTTCAAATGAAAGGTATCAAATGAAGTGTCTATCCTCCTATTTATAGTTAAAATGGCATTTAGGGTTAGGTAATGTGTAATAAATGCTCTTTTTTTGACCTACCAACTAATAATCATACCGACCACCAATATTCTCTTCGTTACTCAATACTTCTCCACCAACCATCCATCTTACTCGGTTATGCTTACCGACCATACTAATTTTCACAACTATAAGAGTTATCCCATTGCATCTCACCATATGTTGATTTGGATATCAATTCATGATTGTGAGGAACTGATGTATGATAAAATAATTCAAATATAGTTACTATACCTACATGTATGGTTTATTTTGTAGTTGTAGAGTCACCTGATCTAAATGATGAGGTGTCACTGACTGATTGAATTGATGTTCCACAATGTTCAATCTTTCTTCTCCATATCTTCTCCATATGATTATGAATATCATCAACATTTATTGTACCTTTTCCTTTAGAGTCTTCATCATTTAGTGCATACACTCGGTACCTACAATCTTTTCTCAAGTGACTGACCTTGTGACAATGAAAACATGCCACGCCAGAAGTCTTCCAAGTACTTATATTTCCTCCCATGTGAAATCTTCTACAATTTTCTGCAATATGACCATATCTTCCACAAGATTTACATGTAATTCTTGTGTTGTAATCCCAATTGATAGTATTTTCTTGTCTATTACATGTGTAGCAGTAACCATCAAATTTATATTTCCTTGGAGTCTTGTCAAATTTGTATATGTATTCAAATTATTGATGACCATAATTGTTGCAATTATAAAAATATGCATCAAATTTAGGAGTAGAAAATGACTTTCCGACCTTGCTCTTGCATACATTTGTTATGTGGCTCAGTTTTCCACAATGATAGCATATTGGCTTCTTAGGTTTTGGAGGTGTATACACATTTTTATACTCTACTTTCTTAGATGATTATCCTTTCTCAGTTGTAGAGTTCTTGGTAAAGCCTAATCCACTGATATCTCTAGGTCTTCTCTGATTTATCAACTGTTCATCAAATTTCCTTATACTTTCCTTAGATCTCTTAAGTATTTCATTGATTTTTTTTTCAATTTTCAGCTCATTCTTCAGTTGTTCATTTTATGATCTTAGTCCAGTAATCTCTTCCACCTTCCTTGCAATCTCATGATAAACACCAAGTAACTAATTTGTCATATCATAGTGATTTTTCATCAACCTCTATATTTCCACATCTTTCTCACCCAATATTGCACTCATTTTCCTTTTCTCATCTTCTACCATTCTCTTATCATCTTCAAATTTTCTCTTTTGTTCTAAAACTTCACACATTCTTACTGATTGAGCTTCTTGTTCCTTCTTCAATTATTTTACTTGCTCGATTAGGGTTTTGTTCTTTTCTATAAAATCTAATATAGTAGCTTCAAATTCATCAAATGAGCTTCCCTATGTTTGTTCATAAATTTCTTCAACTTGATCTTGGGTATCTTTCAGTTGATGGGCTAACTCCTTTCTCTTTCTTAGTGAATGCTTCAACTTCCTTGTCAGTTCATCAATCTGATCTTTTGCAAATTTTAGTTCTATATTAAAATTCTCAATCACTTTTTCATACCTATAAATTTCCATCTCTTTTAATATTTCCTATCAAGTGTTTAAAATTCTAAATAAGAGACTCAACTCTGATACCATTTGTTGGAATGTTAAGGTGCTAAGATAGGGTGGGGGGGTTTGTAAATTAGTACCTTCTAAAACTTTAACCTTCAATAACTGTTTTACCCTTTGAATCATAGATCTTACTTTGCATGCATAAAATTAACAACTTATTGCTAAATGAAAGTAAAATAAAGTAAACTCTTTCAACCATAAACACATAACACACATGAACACATTTGAGACATGATTTTGGTCAAACAAAAATCCTTGGTTAGAGGGAAAACTACAGTGGGGATGAGACTCACAATCCTTCACTACTGCAACATAAAGGTTTCTTGGTTAGAGCATAGAAAAGTATCACTTCTGGTGATTTACTCTATTAGGAGTAATACTAAAAGACCCGCTAAAGTCTTTTGTAAAAGGATTTTGCAACACTCATTAAGTGTGCACTCTATTAAGAGATTTACAATGTAATAGGCTTGTTAAGGCCTAACCAATATGTGGGATTTGAGAATATAATAACAACAATGTATTCCTGTAAAAACTAATCTAGAATAGTGCATCTACCTGTATGCTAGGTCAGATCTTTTATGCTCTATGCAATCTCATCACATTTATCTTACTAATTTCACAAAATTCATCCACTTCCACTGCTCGGTAGCATTATCTTCTTTATCATTGTTCTACGCTCTCTCCTTCTCTATTTTAATATTTTCTTGATCCATCCTTATATAGTAATCATGTAGCTTCATCTTTACTTGACCTAATTAGGGTTTGGATCCTTTTAGAATGCTTAGACAATTAGATCTGCAATCCATATTCATTTAATCTTTCTAAGAAATATTTTCTTTATTTTCATTGGTTAAAATTTTTCCTTGGGATCATTTACAATCATGTTTCATTCCCAATAAATCTTACCTAACTTTCTCCTCAATCTCCATAAACTATTTTCTTTCTTGATAGAATCCAATTAAACTTTTATGTTCATCCCACATCTCTCGGTAGCCTTTGCTAATCTTCTTGGTTATCATGTTGTTCCTACTTGGTAATACTCTTCCTTGGTTAACATGCTCACTCGGTACTCTTCCTTTTCATGGTAACCATTGTTCTTGGTTAACTATATTTTTTCGGTGTCCATTCTTCTCGGTAAACTTGATTTCTAGGTAATTATTCTTCCTTGCCATTATCGAATGACTTTCTCTTCATTGACCTGATTCTTCACTCATCATAACTCACCTTTTTCACAAATGGAAACACTTAATGTATTTGGGAGTAACAAGGAAAAAATACCATATATTTTTCTCAGAAGCAATCCAATGCTACTACTTCATAGTCCTAAGTTCAATAGACAACCCAAACTAAGTAGGCAATAAAGACATAACCTACTGATTCTAGAGTTTCAAACCATAAGGTTTAGGGGACAATTTTGGCTAAGAGTGGTTGTTATTCTATGTAGGTTTTCAATCCTCACATCACTTTGGTGGTTCCTCCTCAATCTTATTCTTTTTGTTAGAATGTGAGGTTGATGCTATCATTGTTGTTGTCATTGATGTCAACATATCTTATACATAAATGCGAATTGATTCTTTTAGTACTTTGGTAGAAGTGTGCACCAAATGATGTGCTTTAAATATTTACTCTTATCTATGTTGGTTCTGGTTTCATTTATTATATAAGATATTATGGATCATTTTTTTGGGTTCTATCCTATCTTGGATGTGTTTGTTGTGCTTTTGTTCATGCATTAGTAATGTATATATCCTATCCATTAGTACCAAAGATCTCAGTGATGGTGTAGCATGTTGTTATGTGTGAGGTGTGTTGTATTGAGTAAGGTGGTCCATGTTTCATTCCTTACCATCATAGAAATGATTCGATGTAACCTATTTCAAATTGGATTAGGCCAAACTTGTTGTTGGCATGTGATGGTATAGAGAGTGATGAATTTACTTGTTGTTGTATGCTTGTATGAGAGTATATGCAAAGTGAACGTGGCTTTGATAATGGAATATTTGTTGGTTGATGCATATGTGAGTTGATGCAATTGGTAGTAGAGTTTTATATTATTTTTGTATTGAAAAGTATTGATGATAATGACTTTAATGGTGGATTCAAATTTCATTTCTTATATTATGGAAGTGAGCCTATTTTTACTAGCATTGAGCCTATTTGTATTGGTAGTTAGCCTTTCTTATTTCTTTGTAATTAGTCAAACCAATAGTGAGAAAAATGGTAGTTAGGCCTTTGTAAAAATTACCTTAACTAGGGTTCATTTCATAAGAATTAGCTTCTTCATGGTTTTTCCCAGTTTGGGTTTCCATGAGAATTATGGTGTTCATTGTGTTGAGAGTTTTTGTGCTTTTACATTTATATCTATTATAAGTTTTTGATTTCTTTAAGTGTTTACCAGATTAACATAAATGAAGGAAATTATTTGTTTATAACTAATTTAACCCCACCCTCTTAGTTATTCAACCTATTCAACAATTGATATCAGAGCTTTGGTGCCTTTGAGAAATCTTAACCACTTGAGGTAGATCCGATGGAACACAAACTGAACATTCCTATGTTTGATGGATTTGACTATTGTTCATGGAAAGAGAAGATGAGAGGATACAAGACCTCAATCACTTACACTACCTAGAAGAAAGTGGAGATGAATTATGGTGTTCCTTAGAATCACTAGTACAATTGGCACCTATTTTTGATGAACAAATGGTCAAACTTTCTACCAAGATTGGTCGAATGATCTACGAATGGTCTTGTCGCTATTTTCCTAGTTAGAATTTCAACATATCATTGTTAACGTAGAATGTTCCACGCCAATCTTGGTCAAAAATTAACATTTGCAATTGTTGGGTTTATTCATCAAACTTTCAACCATAGTCAGTCAAAATGTTTGGCCCGCTTAACCAGCATGCCAAAATTAGTCAAAATTTAGACAAATGTTGGTCAAAATATTTGGCCTGTTCGACCAGGATGCCAAACCCATGATGCTACATTTCAACACATAATGGTTGATATTTAGACCAGACTTGTTGAGAGTTTTGACTAAGGTTAGTCAAAATTTTTACCAAATATGGAATGTTAAAAAAAAACACCTAAAGATAAATATGAAATTTTGCTATATTTATTTATCTCCAATTGTGACCCATGATCGATAATGATCTATCACTATAACATGTGGTGAACCCTCTTCAAACCTTCCTTCTTTGTCACCGTAGCATACAACAATCAACCCACCTTATCGTTGATCGCCGCAACACAATACTTCTTTCAATCACCAAAATCCTTATTGCCATTTCTATAGTGATCCAACCTTTTCATCTCTGGGACTACTCATCGTGAAAACCTATAGCGATGTAATATTTTCATTGCTGGTCACTGTAATAAAATATTATCCCTTTGATCTCTGATGACACATTTTGCCATAACATACAACAAAGGTTTCACATCCCACTTCCTTTACCCCTCGCCATGAATTACACCGATAATTTCATCGTTGATCGCCACAACCAGATCCGTAAGATCTCGCTCACCGATTATCGCTATAGGTTATAGTGATATACTATTCTTTATCACTCATTGCCACATCGATAATGAGTTTTCTCTGCACAATGATGAACCCGATCGCTATATACTACAACAATACCATACCCAAGCTGACCTTACTGCCTTCACTGTAGCATACTCTAATATTTGATGTCTTATCTCTATAGCTATAGTGATATGTGAAAAAATCATACATATCATGGAATTTCAAGAAAATCAAAGCCAAGATTCATGGATAGAGATTGCCATGTGATAAGTAAGCTCCAGGGATGCACCTTGAGACCTGTGTCCTCGATATAGATGATAGATCATGATTTTATCTGCAATAAAAAAGGGAGCATAGTAAGAGATTCTTTTATTGATCACAACTGTATAATCATTTTATGCTATAAATAAAGTCTTTGAAATGAAAAACAACTTTTACATGAAAGTGTCAATATAATTAACTATAATCAAAGTAGTAATAGGTGGAAAATATTTGCAAAATACTGAGTTCCACCAGTGGCTCTAGTTGGGGACATGTACCCCTTGTGGGTGCAGTGAGAATTTAGACATCTTTGGAAAAAGTAGACCCATTGTTAAAAGAAAACAACAAAAATAAAAAGTAAAAGGGGAGTTAGGGATACACCTGATTTTAGTTCTAAAAGAAAAAACCCTTTAAATACTGAGCATGAGTGGACAATTCTTGATCATGTCCATCGATATCCTACAAATAGTAAGAGTCCTCACCATTCTCACCAGTGATGACATATGGACCGAGCCATAAAGCTTCAAACTTTCCATGCTTTCCCTTGTCTTGATCGTTTACATTCCATTTCAAAACCCAATCTCCTTGGAATTTTTTGCACTCTGCCCTTTTGTCATGTAGTATTTTCACTTTCTGTTGCTGTCTTATATTTTGTTCATGAGCTGCTCTCCTGTTCTCCTCCAGTTCAACCAGCGCATTCATCCTATCATTCAAAGGATCCAACTCTTTTGAATCTTCATTTATAAATTTTTAAATTGGTAATAGATTATGCATGATAGGGAAGAAGTGACTACTGGCATTCTACATACTGCTAAAGCTGAGGCCCTTTACTCATTCAAATTCAGTAAGTGGTTCTTTCATGAAATTAAAAGGCTCCATTTGAAATGTAGAAAGCTTGAAGCTAACAATACTATCCTCCAAGAGAAAGTGGAGTCTCTTCTCAATGAGAGATCTGCTAACCCCCCTGCTACTAATTTGAAGGATAGAATGGATAAAGTTGATAATACTCTTATCAACATACTTCAGCATAGTATGGATAGTATGAAGGCTTCTAGTACCAATCTTAAGGCTCTGGTTAACTTGCTGGACAATACTTCAGAGGATGATACTAAGGTTAGGAGTGCTCCTTTGCTGGACAGTGGTGGTCCCAGTTCTCGGACCCGTGGAAAGAAAAGATCCCCTATGATTAAGAATAATTTGGATGAACTGAAAAGGGTTATTGGCAGGATGGATAACATTCAGGCCAAGATGGAGAAAATGCTGGATGAAAAAGTTGGGGTACTGTAGCCTGGTGCTCCTGCTAGTTTTTTTGTGTCTCTTGTTGTCTTTTTGGCTGGGTTTCTACCCTTTCTTCACTAGCTTTGTAGCCCCTAGTATGGGCAGTTCATTGTTGTATGTCTCATCTTTTGATGTTTATGCTTAATTTTTATGATCTTTTGTTCCTTAAGTTGTAAAGGGTTTTGGGTCCCTTCAAAACCTATTTTTCTAGTAATCAGAATAGATTATGCATCAACATTCTTGCTCTTTTTCCATATACTAATTCAAAAGGAGAGAAACCAGTAGACCTTTTAACTATCACCCTATCCACCCATACAACCATGTTCAAGGTGGTGCCTTCTATGTTATTGTTCAAGCACTGAAGAAATAGAGACATTATTTGTTACTGAGTAAATTTGTGTTGTATACCAATCATAAGGCTTTATTGTATTTGGGTAGTTGGAATAAGTTGAATCAGAGACATATGAAATGGGTTGAGTATTTACAGAGTTACACATTTGTGATAAAGCATAAGAGTGGAGTCACTAACCGAGTTTCTCATGCATTTAGTAGAAGAAGATCTTTGATGACCGAGATGAAAATTGAAGTTCTTGGCTTTGATGACATGAGAGATTCTTATGAATTTGATCTTGATTTTTCTAAGTTGTGGAGAAAGTGTAGAGCACCTATTCAAGATCAACTGAGTACTAAATGGGAAGAATATTTCATTCAAGAAGGTATGTTGTTTAAAGGTATTTAGATGTGTATACCGAGAGGACCAATGAGGACAAATTTGATAAAAGAGAAACATAGTAGTGGTTTGGCTGGACATTTTGGTGTTGATAAAACATTGAATTTGCTTAAGGAGAAATAATTTTGGCCATAGTTGTATAAAGATATTCAGAAATTTGTGAAAAGTTGTGGAATTTGTCAAGTTGAAAAAGGAGTAAGTCAGAATACTGGATTGTAGACACTGATTTTTGTTCCTGAGAAAACTTGGATTGATATCAGTATGGATTTTGTTCTTGGCTTACCAAAGATAGTAAGAGGTAATGATTCTATATTTGTTGTTGTGGATAGATTTTCTAAGATGGCACATTTTATACCTTGTATAAAGACATCAGATATAGTACATATAGAAGATCTTTTCTTTAAGGAAATTTTCAGATTGCATGGATTACCAAGGAGTATTATCTCTGACCGAGATAGTAAATTTGTTGGATACTTTTGGAAGACCCTTTGGAGAAAGTTTGGCATCGAGTTGAAATATAGTTCTACATTTCACCCATAGACCGATGGACAAATAGAAGATGTGAATAGAAGTTTGGGAAATCTTTTGAGATGTTTAGTTGGAGACACACCGAGTAATTGGCATTCTGTGTTGGCACAAGCAGAGTTTGTATACAATAATTCAATGAATAGGAGTACTAGAAAAACACCTTTAGAGACTGTAAATGGCATACAACTAAGAGGCATATCAGATTTGAGAGACATTGTTGATGAAAGAAAGAGAAGTCTTGAAGGAGAAAAGTTTGATGAGTACATGAAGACATTGCATGAAGATGTGAAACATAAGTTGGAGAAAAGTAATCAGAAATACAAAGATAGAGCTGATAGATCAAGAAGACATAAGAATTTTGCAGTCGGTGATGGAGGAATGGTTCATTTGAAGAAAGAAAGATTTTGTGTTGGAACATATGGGAAGCTTGTTGGATTAGGAGAGATAGGGTACTGAGAGGGGAGGGGTGAATCAGTGCCCACAAAAACTTTCACTTATAAACCTTTCAGATCTAAAACTATAAACAATAGTAACCTTGCCTAATAACTTGTATCAAATGCATGTATCATTCATCTAATCAACTTGTAAAAGTAAATAACATGAAATAAATAATATAATAGTCCCATAAAACAAGTATTTTGGTAACGCAGAAACCCTTGTTAGAAGGTAAAAACTACGGTGGGGATGACACCCAAAAATTCTTCACTACTGTAGATAGAAAAGGTTTGCCTATTAGGGCTACAAGTTTTGACCACTTCTGGTGATCTTACCCTGTTAGGAGTAACATATTAGATCAACTAGATCTACCTAGTGATAGGATTTTCGCAACACTACTTGAGTGTGCACTCGGTTAAGAGATTTACAAAAAGACTGTCGAGTCTACTCTGTTAGGAGATTTTACCAAAAACTCTATTACAATTATTAGAAAGAAATAGGTAATTATTTGCTAATGACAACTCAACTTGTATGATATAGATCAATAAAGTACTAAATATATATCACCTTATACTGTGTGAAACTCTACTCTAAACTGCTCGATAGCCTGCTCTGATTCTACTCTGTCAACTGATAATCTTGAAGGTTGGCTAGTGCTTCAAGTGATTCTTCACTCATACATCAGTTCACATAAAAAATGATGTAAAATACAAATATATAGCATACTGCTTTATGCCGCTTATATAAAATTAGGTTTAAACAACTTAGAGAAAGCCCTAAGATCTACGGTGTACAAAAATAACCTAGATCAAATAATTACATAAGATCTTCATTGCATTCAATGAATATCTCAACAATAAATTATCCTCGATCTTGGTAAAATGTTTTCTGATTCTGTTGTAACCATTTTCATAGATAAATGTGCCATTTCTGATTCCTATGCCATTTCCTATGATCCTCTATAAACACTGTAAATACTGCTCAGTAATTACACTGATGTTCGGTGTTTACTGTTGCTTGGTATCGGTGTCTGATGCTTGGTATGAAGACTTAACTGACTGGCTTGTATTTCTTACAGTTACCAACTAGGTTCATATAAGTAACCGACCAATGCCTTTGACTTCCTTTGATACTAATGACAATCATTAATGCTCAATAGAGATAACAATCTCCCCCTTTGGCATTAGTATCAAAACCTTAATGTATACAGACCTTATGTCTCAAAACTTATATCTCCGCCATATACATATAAATATCAAAAAATTTCTAAATACTCCACCTCAGTGCATGCTCCCAATAATGTGTAGTATACTTAGCATCTATTTACATATTTGGCATATACATTATTATCCCCCTTTTTGATATTAATACCAAATACAAAAATGTATACTTACAACTTGTCAAAAATGTGCTGATAGGTTTTCTTCAATGATTCCAAGAGGTTTTCCCATTCCTCTTTCAAGTTGGTGAGAGCAAGATGCTCAAGACCGACTTGTGCATGCATGTCAAAGATGTTATCCAACATAGAAATCTCTGGTGTTGCAACAAGTGTTTGTGCCCTGACAATATGCTTCTCAAAATTTTTTAGGTAGGGTAGGAGATCGGTTTGTAATTCAGTGACTTGATCATTGACTCTCTCTTCTTGTTTCTTGAGATCTTTTATCAACTGCTTGAGTTCGTGAACTCGCAATATGTGCTTTGAAATAGCTTGTGGCTCAATTGTAGTAGCTTGTGCACTGGCTTTGATCTTATTTTCAAATTGTTTTATCTTTTCACTGATCTTAGTAGTGAAGGTGTCCACAGTGCATAGCTTAAACAAGATTTGAAAAATGAACTTAGTAATACACTGAATTTTAATTATTACCTCTGATAGCTTAACCTTGTTAATTTCCACTTCCTAGCTTATTCTCTCTGCAAGTTTATCTTGTATCTTCGACTCAGCCCTCTCTTCAATTCTCTTGTTGGCATCAACATCTAGGGCATTTATTCCTTTAGTGAGAGTAGCGAGTTGGTCCATAATCAGAGTATCTTCATCTATTTTTATCTCAGGTACTGCCTGTTGTAAGATATCCCAGACATTTTCTAATATCTCCTTGCTTTTGCTCTCTTGTCTCAACTTTTCCTATGCTAATTTTCTTTTGCATAACTCCTCATATTTTCTTAGTTCTTTAGGGCTAAGGGTCCTTGGGTCACACTTGGGTATCACAATGAGTTCATCTAGAGTGATCGACCCTTTTCCTTTATTTTTCTTCTTCTTCTTCTCCGGTTCTTGTGGTGAACTCTTGGCAACTAGAACAATAGATTTTTCTTCTGCCCTCAGAGTGTTCTACCCAGTTGACATAGTATCTTCCTTTTTCTATTCCTTGGTAACCTATGTGTCAATTTAATGAGATGGAGCCTCTGATGTTGTGTTAGGTGGGGTAGCCTTAGTTGCATTGGGCTCTTCTTGTGCCTATGTTTCTGTTTCAGTAGCCTCTTTTCCTTTAGGCTTGTTTGTCTCTGTAGGTGTCTTGGTGCTTTGTTACCCTATTGTATCTTTTGGTTGTTTGGGGTCTGAGCCATCAGGTTGTTCCTAAGATAGAATCTCTATGGATTCAACAAGTACAAGAAGCTCACCCGATAGTGATGGAAATGCACACTCGGTAACTTGTGCTTCATCCTGTGTGTTGTCTTGTGCATTATACAAATCATCATCTTCATCCTTGTCATCAAGATCACCATTTGTGATGTCCTCAATGAGTACATCCTTGTCATTTGTGTATTCTATCTAAATCACTTCTAGATTCGGTGCATCCTATGAACTGTTCTTAATTTATTGACCAATTGTTGTATCAATTACCTCGGTAAATGATACCTCTGACTCTTTAATCTTCTTTGCTACATTATCCTCAATGAATATTCCTTTAATTTTGGAATTATGTCTCTTTTTAGACAAATTTTGAAATGCAATTTTCTCATTTTTCTCTCTAACAACAAGAATTGAAGTCCAGATGAGTTGACTAGACTCATCAAGTTCTGCCAGATTCTCATCTAATACTAGCATAGCTCGGCCTTTTCTTTTGAGTCTCTACACATAAGTGTCCATAAGCTCTTTAATCTCATCAAGAGATAGGTTTGGTGCTATCGATGCTAGAATTTGTTCCCTTCTTTTTCTCTTGATTTGCAAGGCATATGACCACTTTTGATTTATTCATTCCTCTAATGTCTTGGGTAGTGATCCTTCAAACTCTAATGGAGCTCGTTTAAAGTGAATCATCATTTGGATGATTGCTTCCTCAATTTTTTTTGATCCTCATTTGACATTTTGTCAAATCGCTTCAGCTTTGTATCAGAGAGATCTCTATTCTCAATTATATCTACAACAACCTTATCTACAGATCTAACTTTGTTACTAAAAAACTTTAATTGTTCATTGTTAAGTTCTTCATCCTCTAGGTCTTCCTTACCTCTTATTAACTTTCTCCTTTTATTCGGTGCTTCTGCTACTACCTTGGGTCCTTTCTTTACATAAGTCTTTGTTGGTGTAGCAACCTTTCATTTTGATACCTTCATTTCTCCCTTCTTCTATGGTGGCGAAGTTGTAGTTGATGACCTTGTGCATGCACCCGTTTGTACTAGAAACTGCCTCTTCTTTGGAGCTTGAGTGGGAGAAATTGGTATTGGTTCTTGTTCTTCTTTGGATTTGGTTTCTTCACTGTCATATGGTTTTTTAGCCAACATTAACTAACCTTTGGTTGTAGTTTCGATTGGTGACTCCTTAGATGAGTCAGATTCATTCCCAAACTTCTTAGATAAAAATCTCTTCATTTTCTTTGCTTTCCTTGCTATTTTACTGATGACCAAACCTATTTTTATTCTAGACTTATCTTCTTCAAAGGTTCCAAACCTTTCAGACTTTTTGTCCTTTGGTAATGCTAGCAGTGCTTCAATAGATTTCAAACTAAAATCATTATCCATTTCGTAGCCCATAGGTGCTAGCCATTTTATTCTCAGCTCAACTACTTTTATCATAGTGTGGTCAGTTTTCACTAGAAAACAAATGTCCATCTCATACTTCTCGACCAATGAACTTGGAATTCTACTTCTTAAATTCATCTCTTCCTTAAAATATTCAAAATAACTATTTATAACATTTTCAAAATGATCTCCCAGACCTTTCATAATATCAAAAATTTGTGACGTGATCAGTGTGTCATCTATCCAGTTAGTGTGACCGATAGAGGGAAAGAATTTTTGGAGATAGAAAAATAAACATACAAGTAATGATCCAAACTTATAGGTATTGGACTTCTATGTCCTAATTATTTTCATGTTTTCTTCAACTTGTCTTAGTAGTAGCTCAACAAGGTCTATCTGATGACCCTTCTTTATCAATTTGTGAGCCATGTCGATTGCGCTACACGGTACACTATTTGCTCTGCTTGACTGAAATATCTTGTACCCAATTACATGCACTGCAAAATTAACTTCAGGAACCACAATTGATGCAATTTTTAGTGCTCTACTATCCCATGTTGTGCGAGTGTTTTTATCAATCTCAGCTCGTGAGGAGCTTCTGAATGCTTTGGCTTTATCAGTAGTAAGGTAACTAGTAACCTTGCTAATCATTCTTTTTGTAACCTTGATTGGTCTGTCTAGCTAGAATGTTCCCTCATGATAGTGTCTCAACAGAACCCTAATCCATTCATTCTTAAAATTCTTTGGGAAATTTAGGGCATTGGTAAGACCAAGTGTTTCAACAATCTTGTGCTCTAGTTTTAGTTCTATTTTCTCATCACAAAGTGCCTGATACACAACATAGATATCAAGATCACCTATTTCCCCAATTTTACAATGTATGTATGATCATATGTCTTTAGTTAACAAAACCCTAGGTGGGATGCTTGAAAAAGTGCCCGTTGAATCCTATTTCAAAGCTACTTCAGGGTGTAACTTATAATGAGGTTCCTTGTAGCTTGTTGACACTATTAAGTTAACTTCTTCCACAACTTTAGAAGAACTCGCAGTAGATGCCATTTCAACGAACTAGGTTTTTGGTAAGTATGAAGAATATGCACGGTAGGGTTTCAACTTACTCAAAATGTATCAAAGAATGTGCTTGGTTTGATCTGCAACTACTTGAATTTCCTTGAAAGATTCTTGCTTGAATGTTCTCTGTGAAATTTTAGCTCTCCAAAATTGCAATGTGAAAAAATAAACTCTATCTTCCGTGTATTTATAGAATTTTTGATATTCCCGCTCAAACCTTTATGCAATAAATACTTGACCTACTTTTTGGTTCATGAAAACTGTCAGCTTGGTGACAACTACAAAATTTCATCATATCGGTTAACACAAGACTTCTTTGCTCGGTTGATACTATTATTTGGTTAACCTTGAATAGTGATTACCGATGGGTAACCAATACCCGGTCTAACTTTTACCGACTGTGTAACTTTGTTAGCTCAAAACATATAAACCACAATGCATCTTTATTCATGTAGATTTGGTATGTGCACATGTATAAGGAACTGTATGTAAAGTGTGATCATTTTGAAATATCAGTCCCATACATACCTATATCACCTTAGGTGGAGGTACTGATGTCACCCAATCCAGTGGATGAGGTTTCACTGACAACATTACTTGACTCAATGTTCTCATTTGATGCTTTCTTCCACATGCCATTCCTTATTCTCACGATATCTTTAATAGTGTTTCCACTCTCAAATACATGAACTTATTTTGGTGCTTGGTTTGTGCAGTCCTTGCTTAGATGACCGACCTTATGACAATGCAAACATGCCATTCCAGTGCTTGTCTAGTTTCTTGATTGTCCAGCCCATCTTTTCCTGTTACAATTTTCTGCAATGTGCCCATATCTACCACATGCAATATAGTTTGTCCATGTGTTGTAATCCCAAACATAAGAATTACCTTGTCTCTTTGGTTGATAAGGCTTGCGTTGTGTCTTCTACTTCGGAGTCCATACTTGCTTCATTTTTGCCTTACACTCTTGTGCAGTGTGTCCATGTTCATTGCAAGTGTAACATAATTTCTCCATAGTAGGATTTTTAGCATTATTGTTCCATTTAGCTCTACACTCATAAGCTTGGTGACCAAATTTTCCACATTAATAATAATATCCATTAAATCTAGGAGTGACTAGAGGTTTACCTTATGCTTTGCTTCTTCAGACAATAGAAGTATGTCCTAGTTTGCCATAGTGATATCATGTCAATAGTTTAGGTCTTTGTTTTTTATTGTTGTTGACTTGTTTAGCTTGTTGTGATGATTCTCCTTCACAGATATAGCCTATTCTAGCTTTGCTTCCAAATCTTCTTTGATTAATCAGAAAATCATCAATCCTTTTAGAACTATCTTCAGCCAATTTCTTCATCTCATGATGCTGCTGTTGTGTTTTTATTTTGTTTCTCAGCTTTTCATTTTCTTCTCTGAGTATTCCTATATCTTCAATTTTTCTTGACAATTCTCCATTAACTCGGTTGACCTCCTGATTCACTATCACCATCTGATTTTATATTTCAAAATGGTGCTAGGTGAGTCTGTGTATCTCACTTTCTTTTGCTTGAAGTTGTTCAGTTATTAGTCTTCGGTCTTCAATAGCTAGATTCCTTTCTTGCTTAGCCTATCTATCATTGTTCATTACTTCTACCATTCTTACCATTTGATATTCCTGACCAATTTGCAGTGCTTTCACTTGTTCAGTTAAGTGAAGATTCTTTTCAGACAAATCAGAGACTATAATTTCAGATCCATCAGAAATACTTCTTGAACTAGATCCAATGTGATCAAATATATCATTAATCACTTCTTCATGGTAACCAATCTCATTTTGAAAAATAGCTAGGTTCTTCCTTTCAACCAATAATTTCTTTAGTCCATCTTTATCTTGCTCATACTGCTCAACAAACATCTACATTTGAATCTATTGATTCTCTATAGTTTTATCTAACTTATACCTCTCCATGACTAGATCTTTACCCTTCAATGGTTAAACTATCCAATAAGAGAACTGATCTCTGATACCAATTATTGGATTAGGAGAGATAGGGTACTGAGAGGGGAGGGGTCAATCAGTTCCCACAAAAAATTTCACTTATAAACCTTTCAAATCTAAAACTGCAAACAGTAGTAACCTTGCATAATAACTTGTATCAAATGCATGTATCATTCATCTAATCAACTTGTAAAAGTAAATAACATGAAATCAACAATATAACAGTTCCATAACACAAGTATTTTGGTAACGCAGAAACCCTTGTTACAAGGTAAAAATTGCGGTGGGGATGACACCCACAAATTCTTCACTACTGCAGATAGAAAAGGTTTTCCTGTTAGGGCTACAAGTTTTGATCACTTCTGGTGATATTACCCTATTAGGAGTAACATATTAGATCAACTAGATCTACCTAGTGATAGGATTTTAGTAACACTACTTGAGTGTGCACTTGGTTAAGAGATTTACAAAAAGACTGTCAAGTCTACTCTGTTAGGAGATTTTACCAAAAACTCTATTACAATGATTAGAAAGCAATAGGTAATTATCTGCTAATGAAAACTCAACTGGTCTGATACAGATCAATAAAGTAATGAATATATATCACCTTATACTATGTGAAACTTTTCTCTAAACTACTTGGTTAGCCTGCTCTGATTCTGCTCAATCTAATTTTCTCTGAATATTGTTCTACTCTGTCAACTGATAATCTTGAAGGTTGGCTAGTGCTTCAAGTGCTTCTTCACTCATACATTAGTTCACATAAAAAATGATGTAAAATACAAATATATAGCATATTGCTTTATGCCGCTTATAAAAAATTAGGTTTCAACAACTTAGAGAAAGCCCTAAGATCTACGATGTACAAAAGTAGCCTAGATCAAATAATTACATAAGATCTTCATCGCATTTAATGAATATCTCAACAATAAATTATCCTCGATCTTGGTAAAATGTTTTCTAATTTTATTGTAATCATTTTCATAGATAGATGTGCCATTTCTGATTGCTATGCCATTTCTTATGATCCTTGGTAAACACTATAAATACTGCTCAGTAATTACACTGATGCTCAGTGTTTACTACTACTCGATATCAGTGTCTGATGCTCAGTATGAAGACTTAACCGACTAGCTTGTATTGCTTACAGTTACCAATTGGGTTCATATAAGTAACCGACCAATGTCTTTGACTTCCTTTAATACTAATGACAATCATTAATGCTCAATAGAGATAACAAAGCTGAAAATGAAGAAGTTTGGACCTTGCAAGATTCTGAAGAAATTTGACAGTGGAAATGCATATGAGATTGAACTACCAGATGACATAGATATATCACCTATTTTCAACATTGCTGATTCATATGAGTATCATGAGTCAAATGAAGAAATGAAACTATTGAATAATTATCCTAAGAAACCAATAGAAGAAGTTGAGTAGATTTTGGAGCAAAGAATTGGTAGAAGTACAAGAGGAAAATAGTATATGGAATATCTAGTAAAATGGAAGAATATACTGATTGAAGATAGTTCATGGATTTCACAATCTGAGTTGGATGCAGCTCAAATCGTACCTATTTCATGATTTAGAGAATCATTTCAAATAACCCTAGGTGTCTGATGCAAGAGCATCTCAGGTCCTTGGCAATCCTGTGTCACCAAAAAAAAAACATGTTTGTGTTTTCCTGTGTTGCTCAATTCCTTCTTTAACCGAGTTGGTTTGGTGTTGCTCAATTTCCTTTGTTGGCCAAGTTGGTTGGTCATATCTATGGTGCTCAACAAATTTCCCTGGTGCTTGATGATGCTTTTGTGGTGCTTAGTTATCCTTTCTTACGGAGTTGTTTTTTTTAGTTTCCCGTTGAGGCTAACTCTTGCAATTAATTTTGGTCACAAATTTAATGATGGTATCTATCATTGGGAAGAATGTGGACCTAGATCTAGTCATTCCTTCTGTTAATGGTGGATTTGAAGGCCACCTTGTTTGGTAGCCTCTTGTATATAATGTAATCTTCATTGGTATTTTTAGAGGGTCAATTTAGTTAGAAGATAGAAGTTGGAAGATTAGAGATTATCTAGCAGATCCTCGTATGTTGGAGGTCTTCTGTACTTGATTGTAATATCTAGCCTAAACTGGGAAGGCCTTACAGCCTGACATGTATGAATCAATTGAAGTTAATATATGAAACATATCTATATTATCTCTCTCACTTGTGTGGTTGTTGCTTCCGCGTGTAATTTTTGCAAGGTGGATTTGGTTAGGGTGTGCCTTTGGCCCCTCTCCCCATCCTCCCTTGCGTTAAAGATTAAATCATGTGTGCAAAGATTTGTTTTCATTTTGTTTTTGGTGTTTGTTGTAAGTTACAAAATCCTTTCTTGGTGAGTAGACATACCGACTGACTCGAATATTTCTTTGGAAGGACATTGAATGGATGTGACTTGTTTGAGGCATACCGAGGACCACAAGATATGACATTGGTTTCCCCCATGTTTGAAACATTGGTAGGATGTAGAAGCTTTCATTTTTTGGTGCACAAAGACCAACTTTATTGAAAATAGGATAATTACAAGCTAAAGCTAACTGAATGTTGGGAATACCAAGATCACACTGATAGATGGAGCATTTTGATACAAGTGGAACCCATTTACCAGGTTTTCACCATCTTGCCAGAGATTCTATTTTTTCTACTAAGGTGTCTGTTTACCAGGTTTTCACCAAGGCACTTTTTCTTTTTCTTCTTTTTTTGTATTTTTCATGTTTTCATTTTTTTGTATTTATCTATTTTTTTTTTTTTTTGTGAATCACCAAGGTGCCTATTGCTAGGTTTTCACCAGGATGATCATTTTTTTAGGACTTTTTCCAATTTTTATGATAACAAAGGGAACCATCCAGTTGGGTTCAAACTTCCCTTTGCATTCTTGATGTGATTGATTTTTAGTATTTTCTCTCAAGACTAGATCGCCAACCTGAAATTCTCTATGTCTGACTTTCTTGTTGTAGCCTCTAGACATTCATTTCTGATATACTCTGAGATGATTATACGTGGCTTGCATGCACTCATCTAGTAGTTCAAGTTCTTGTAACCTAGACACTCTATAGTCATGATCAGTTACTAGACCATGTATTCTGATTCTTAGTGATGGGTTTTGACCTCAATAGGCAGTATCGCTTTAGCTCCATATACTAGAGAAAATGGTGTAGCCCCAGTGGGCATTCTGACACTTGTTTTGTAGGACCAAAGAGCCAGATTGGTCATTAGGTTCCAATCTCTTCCTATCTTGTTGATTGTTCAATGCAAGATTTTCAATAAGTTCTTATTGGATGCTTCAGCTTGTCCATTCCTTTGAGGATAATAAATAGATGACCAATGTTGAGTGATCTTGAATTTAGAGCATAAGGAATCTAAGTCCTTGTTCTTGAATTGGCCTCCATTGTTTGTGATGATGGAGTGTGGTATACCATATCTACAAATGATGCAATTCAGAATAAACATGTATATCTATTTGCCAGTGGCTAGTGTTAAAGGGACCACTTCTACCTATTTCATGAAATAATCTGTAGCTATGATTTTATGGGTATGACCATTGGAAGAATGAGGATAGATAACACCAATGAGATCAAATACCCATTGCTAGAAAGGCCATTGTGTTGTAAAAGGAATCAAATCTCTTCCAGGCGGATGAATCAAGTTTCCATGGACTTGACATTTCTGACAATTCTTAGCATATTTTAAGGCCTCTTTTTCCATGTCTGGCCAATAGTACCCTGCCCTAATAAGTTTTTGAGCTAGTGTCAAACCATTGGAATGTGATCCAAAAATACCTTCATGGACGTCATCTAATGCATGTTGTGACTCTTCACATTCTAAACATCTAAGAAGTGTTCCATCCAGACTTCATTTGTATAAATCATTACCAATGATGACATACTGTGATGCGTTTTATATAAGGTAACATTTTTCATGATGATTAAAGGTATCAAGAATGATTTGGTCTTGAAGGTAGGAGTATATGTTTTTGTAACGGGAGGAATCATGACCCACAATGTTGTAGATCATTCGGGTTTCTGGACAATCATAGGCAGGGAATGACAATGCTTCCACTAGGAAATCATAGCATAGCTCATGTTTGGGTTGCTATAGTAAAGAGGAAAGTGTTTCCATGGTATCAATAGCCTTGTTCTCCATTCTAGGAATATGTTCGAATTTGATAGATATAAAATATTTCTTTAGGTCATCTACCATGTGTTTGTATGGAACAAGCTTCTCATCTTTTGTTTGATACACATCATTGACTTAGTGTATGACTAGTTGTGAGTCTCCATGAATGTGTAGTTCTGTTACTCTCCATTCGATTGCTATTTTCATACCATTTAGTAAAGCTTCATACTCAGCCATGTTGTTGGTACAAGGGAATTTTATTTGGAATGCTTTCAGAATGGAGTAACCTTGTGGTATGATGAACAATATGCCAGCTCCAGATCTGGGTTGTCTGTAGGATCCATCAAATAATAATTTTTACGTTCTTGAAGATAAATGCATGATAGAAGAATCTAGAAATTCCATTTGCATTGGTTGATCATCAAACATTGGAGCGTCAGCCAATTGATCTACAATTACTTTCCCTTTGATAGCTTTTCTTTCAACATACTCTATGTCAAATTTTCTCAGCATCATAACCCATTTTGCTAATCTACCTGTGAGGGAAGCTTTGCTTAATAAGTATTTCAGTGGATCAATATTTTCTATTAATTGTGTGGTATGAGCCAACATATAGTGTCTTAGTTTCTGTGATGTAAAGATGACTATTGGACATGCCTTTTCTATCATGGAATAGTTCTTTTCATAAGCTACCAACATTCTGCTAATGTAGTAGATAGCTCTCGCTTTCCTTTTTTCATCATGTTTTGCTAGTAATGCCCCCAGTGAAGTATCTATGGTAGAGACATATAATATCAATGGCTTCCCTTGTATAGGAGGCATGAGAATAGGTGGATTTTCTAGATATTGTTTGATGTTATTGAAGTTCTTTTCACATTCCTCATTCTATGAGAAAGTCACACCTTTATGTAATATCTTTGTGAACAGTTGTGATATATTTGCTAGCTGAGATATGAAGTGTTTGATTGATTGCACCCTTCCTTGTAAGGTCCTCATTTGACGTATGTTTTTAGGAGGTTGCATTTCCATGATTTCTTTGACCTTTGCTAGGTCTAATTCTATTCCTTTCTTTGGAACAATGTACTCTAGGAGTTTTCCTGAAGTTACACCAAAAGCACATTTCTTAGGATTTAGTCAGAGACTAAATTTTTCCATTCTATCTAGTATTTTGCTTAGATCAGCCAGATCTTCAGATCTTGTCATTGATTTAGCTAAGGTGTCATCAACATAGTCCTCCATAGTTTGATGCATCATATCATGAAAGATAGATGTCATAGCTCATTGATATGTAGCACCAACATTCTTGAGACCAAATGGCATGGCATTCTAGCAGAAAGAACCCCATGCAAAGGTGAAAGTTGTCTTCTCTTGATCTTCTAGTGCTATCTTGATTTGGTTGTATCTAGAGAAAACATCTATTAAGGAATACATTTTGAAGCCCGCAGTCATGTCCACTATCATATCGATGTTTGGTAGTGGAAAATCATCCTTAGGGCATGCTTTGTTTACATCTCTGAAGTCTGTGCATACTCTGATTGATTTATCTAGTTTTGAAATTGGAACTATGTTGGAGATCCATTCAACATAATCTATAACTCAGATATATCTGACCTTTAGTAGTTTCTCTAGTTCATCTTTGACAAGGAGTGCCAGATGAGGATGGATTTTATGCAACTTTTTCTTGATCTATTTGACTCCTGGAGCGATAGAGAGATGGTGCATGATGAGATCAGGATCCAACCTAGGTATATTTGAATATTTCCATGCAAAGTTGATCTTCTCTGTTAAGAATTTTGTAAATGCTTGTTTTTCTTCATGTGACAGAGATTGTGCTACATGAATAAATTATGGTTCTTCTGTTGTGTCCAAATTGATAGACTAAGTTGGTTCTATCAATAATGGACATCTATCTTGTAAGTGACTCAGAAGGACATCAAATATCTCATCCTTAGGCACCTCAGAGAGATTTTCACCTTTGGATACGTCTTTTGTTTTCACTATTTTAGGTTCCGAGACTGCCACATAGTGGTTTTCACCCTTAGGACTCTTTTTATTTTTTATTTTATTCTTTTTACTGAGATATTTGATATTTGATTCTGTCATGCTATGCTAGGTTCACTAATGGAAGTACTCATGGGTTCTATGACATGTGGGTAGCAGGCAAGAGCATAGTCTGATTGGAAAGTATGGATGTCTTGGCTTGGATCAGTAGATGTTTGGTCAATGAGCTCAGGATGTTGAATAGTAAGCATGGGAAACGATTGAGTAATGAAGTTTATGCATATAATGTTGTCATCATTGGCTCTGATTCAAATTTAAAATTCAAGGATGATATTACTACTCATAATGTTCAGTTCATTAAGTGTCTCAACGTCATCATTGGATCCTATGTTAGTGATAAGTGAATCAAAATCACAAGGTCTGTCATTTTGTTCTAGACTTACTTCAGACGTAGGTGTGTATCGGTGAATGATATCTATGTGTTTTTCTATTATAAGGTCATCTTCTTCTAGAACAATCCCCCGTTCATAGTCATTTGATTCTTCATCTTGATCTCTGGGAAAATCAATAATATGTGTGAAATTAGGACGGATTCCCCAAGAAGGATTACCTTTAGAGTTTGAGTGGAACTCAGATTCATGGGAGTCTATCTTAGAATCATTGTTGTGTCCCAATTATTCAGCTATTGTGATAGATTCACCTTCTTCCTCTTGTTTGTTTTCAGGATCAACTGGTTCTTGTGTGGTGACTATCTTTTGTTCACTAGTAGGTTCTTGTGTGTCTACTACGTTAATTCTTTTAGGTTCCTTTTCATTTTCAAGAAGGTCTAATATATGTTGAGGTATACATTCATAAGGAAAAACATTAGTTGCATCTGAATCATCACTATCTAAGTATTGGGTTTCTTCCTTCTACTAAATATCTATCTTCGGTTCTATTTGTTCTAGGACATGTGTAGAGCTCCCACCCAGATGGAAAGACTTCTTGTGATAACCTAGTCTGGTAGTATCCTTGGTTTTTCTCCTACAATGTTCAATGGGCTTTATGATTCCTTTTCCTCTTGTTCCTAGAGGTCCTTTTCCTATATATCCCATTTTAGACATTAGCTTGTGATCTGGTCCATATGATCTTGTAAGAATCTTAGGTGTTTTAGAGTCACATTTTTGAACTGTCTGTGATTGAGACTCATCTTTATATAACTAGGCTAGTATCACCTCTTCCTCATCTGATTCTTTTTTGGATACTTTCTTTGTGACAAAACTCCCATTAAATATGACATGAGATGCCTTAATTGATGGTTTTACCTTTTCTCAAGGTTGTCCATAAGATTTAGGTGAAAGTGGAAGAGATGTGAGAGATAGGAATGGTTCCATTTTGTATTCTCCCATTATAGTATCTTTGATCTTGAATCCTTTTGATAGGTCTTCCATTTTAGATGTAGATGCTATGTCTATTTGTTTGGTAGAAGACTCTCTATTATGTGGAACAAGTTTATCTGTACTTTCTTTCAATGCGTTGCAAGATGTTGATGTGTCTGCAGGTATAGTGACCTCCACTCCATCATAAGGAAACTTGAGACATTGATGGTACATTAATGGAATAGCTTACATTTCATGTATCTAGGGTCTTCCTAGAAGAATGTTATAGGCCAGTGGAAGGTCTGGTACTTGACAGGTGACATCTCTTATGATAGGTCCTATTCTGATAGGTAGCACAATGACTCCTTTGGAATTCCTTTCTTGTTCATCATATACTTTTATGGTTATCTTCTTTTTAGGATCAATAGCATCTTTTGACAATCCCAGTTGTGTAACGAATTTGTAGGAACAAATATTTAGACCAGCACCTCCATTTATCAACACATGTTTGACATGATGGTTTTGGATTAAGACCTCAATATGCAAGGGCTGGTTATGCGGATGACTCAGTGAGTTGTCATCTTCTTCCGAAAAGGATATGTACTAAGGGGATATCAAGTGACCCACCATTGTTTGGAATCTTTCAAGATCAAGATCTTTAGGAACATTAGAGCCAATTAGAGCTTTGTCCAGAATTGCACAATGAGCAGGAGAGATGTGAAACAACTTGAATATAGAGATTGTGGCATTGGTATGTTGGAGTTGTTGTATGATACTGTATGATACCTCTTTGGACTCTTTATAAGAATTGGAAGATTTGGAAGTAGTCCTTTGTTTAGATGGTGATGCAAGATTAAATGGTACCTTCGGGGTGTTTGATGAACTTGAGTTTTGTCATTGGAGAATTGCTTGATCTTGAGATTGAGTAATTGCGTTAGCTATTTTGTTATCTCTATCCTTTTTGACAATAGTAATGACATTGCAGTGTTTAGATAAGCATGGTTCTACCATGTTGATGGCATCATTGTTACCAAAGTAAGTGTAATTGACTTTAGCACCCATGTTTGGTTTAGAAGATGAATCTCCTTGATTATGTTTCAGAAAAGGTTTTGTGAATGCTGTATGATCATTATTAGATTTATGGTTATCAATCACAATTTCTATAGCATCAATTTTGTCTTGAATGAGATGTTTTAGATGCATACAGTTATTGGTTTTATGACCCTTGTTTCGATGGAAATCATAGAAATCGGTCTCTTTCCACCACTTAGGTTTGATTTTAGGCAACATGATGATATTATTCGCCAAGAGAGTTTTCATGGAAGATTCAAAGGACTCACCTAGAGAAGCAAAGTCATGATTTGGTTTTGTAACCCATGGTTTATAGTTAGTTGACTTTTTAGCAGGTTCAGTGGCTTTCATCTTGGAAGCTTTTATGGCTTGGGTGCCAATGGTGAGATTAAATGCTGGGGCTTTAGATGGAGCACTGATATGACTGACAACACCATCTGTGACAATGTTTTTGTTTTTGTTCCATATTTTTCCCTTATCCTTGTTGGTATTAGATCCTGAATCATAATTGTTCTCTTTATGAAGTGATATGTCTCCCTTTCAAACAAGTACATTTTCAATCTTTATGGCATTTTCTACCATTTTATCAAATGATTTATGATTTTGCATTTGTAGATGATAATTGATTTTCAGAATTAGATTATTGATAAAGATTTCTAGATTTTCATTTTTCAGGATTGGTCGGGCATAGAGTGAAAACTTCTTCCTCCAATGCTTGAGGAAGGTTAGGAAGGGTTCTCCTGAGTTTTGTTTTAGATTGCAGATGTTGATCATGGTGATTGGATGTTGGATATTGTAGGAGTATTGTTGATAAAATAGTTTGATTAACTCCTCAAAAGTTTTGATTGTGGGGGTATCTTAGAGAACCAATTGATGGCTATTCCTCCTAAGGATTAGGGGAAGAGATGCCTTAAGAATGTAGGTTCATGTATAAATTCCATGGATAAGGTGTAGAACTCTTTGATGTGATCTTGAGGATCAGAGTTTCCATCATATTTGTCATATTTCAAGAGTTCTACCCCTTTAGGGAATGGTGGCATATACAAGCTACGATTGAATGGGAAAGGACATAGAGCATCCATGGAGAATTCTTTAGGTTATTCCTCCATTTCCAGTTGGTTTAGATTAACTTGCATTGCATGCATTTGTTTCATCATAGCGGTGATGGGCGTTTCTTCCTCATGTGTGATGATATTGTTAATGTTGAAGCTTGGAGGAAGTTTGGCCCCTTGTTGGGATAATTCAAGGAAATATGCCTCTCTGTCTTCACACAAGAAGTGTTTCATCATTTTCTTGAAGATATCATCATTCCAATATTGGGAAATTTCAGAGGCTGTGGGTTCTTGATCCCCACCATGTCCAGATTGGTGACCCCGGGAGCCTTGGTTTGCTCCTCCTTGAGACATAGTGGCACTTTGATTTGGATCTGGTGTTGATACGGGAGGGGTTATGTAACTGCCTTTCAAGTGCAAGTTGCCAAGGGCGTCTTCTTCATACAGATTTGTATCACAAGTTTGATGAAATGTTTGAGCCAAAATAGAAGATGATGGAGAGATTTTTGGTTCTTCTCTATATTTTCTATGTGAGGAAGCTCTAGTTTCCACCATTAACCTTAAGTGAATCAAGAGAGAAAGATAAGAAAACTAGCTGATGATCTAATTTAGGAAAAATTGAATGACGCAACCTTGTCAAGATTGAATAGATTGGTTGATAAAAAGATTGATTGGACGTAAGTGTAGGATACTATGCCCTAGGTGTATGGGTAGATACCCCAAATATGATAGACATGAAATCACAACCCTTAGTCATATTTAAGGATAAATATCAAGATTATTTTGACAAGGCTTTGACACAAGATGAGATAGGATTCAGATCAATGAATTGGAAGGCAAAATCTAGCTAAAAGACCACTTTGGGAAAATAAGTTGGATTCTCGTTTGACTCTGCTCTGTTCCCGACATAGGGGATTTTCTGACAAAATCTGAATAATGACTGCAAATGGTTGAATTTATGACAAAATAGGGATTTTCTAACAATTTTTGGGTCAACTCTCATACGACTTTATCCAGGCTCGTACGACACAGAATCAGGGCTAGAATGACAATTGCAAAGACTCGTATGACAAATGACTCTAGGATATTTCTTTGCTTAGGATTTCTTGACAAGACTCATACGAAACAGTGTAGCTTCTTGTATAACTTTCTAGGGGTTCTGATACAATAGTTGAATTTCACAGCAAGACTCGTATGACAATTGAAATTATAGGATGACAGTCTACACCATAAAAGGATTTTCTCTCAAATTTTGCAAGTTTTTCAGCTATTGGGTGTTTTTGGTATCAAGTTATTTGTAAATTTCTCTGTCTAGGTTTTTGAAAATCTATGTATTGAATTATCTTAGGTTGTTTAGCATAGCAGTAGGCTCACACCACATAAAACAAAGGGAACTGACTCAATGAATCAATCACACCTATCTTACCCTAGCTAGGAGAAGATATGTATTACTTGCTCGTTGACTTAGGAACACACTCATGGAATCCTCAAAATATGTAGGTCCAACAAAATGAAATGGATGTTGAAGCCCATATTAGCCAAGTTCAAGCGTCGAAGAGGGCTCGATATTGCAAGTTTCTTGGGGTAATTACTATTCACCTCGCACAAGCACTACAAATCCTTCGGGGGTGGATCAGTGGAAAAGATAGCTTAGGATTTTAATCAAGGAATCCATTCACAACTATCTCCCATAGTCCCACAAGCAGGATTGAGGCTGTTAAACCTATGAGCACTCTGATAAGTGTAGTCTTGCAAGCAAGATTTAAGCGGCTCCGCTCTACACAAAATTAAAGTGTGTTCATGGAATGAGTCCAAGGAACAAACATAGATATGTCTTTCGAGGCTTTAAACTCAAGGAAGCATCAAATTTTATAGTGGGGTGGAAGAGTCAGCGTAAGACTTGTCCCCACTTAGGTCATTCCTAGGAGCTTTTTACCTCTTTGGAAAGCCCTCTAAAGGTTTAAAGCAAATGTGAGGTTGGGGACCATAGGATCTGGGTTTTTGATTCTCTGAAAGAGAAGAGCATAATCCCCTAACCTTGTCCTTTTTACTATCCAAGAAACATCAATAAGATTGATCCAGAGATAGTACACAAACTGGCACTAATGAAGATACCTTCTGATTTTCTGATTCTCCTAAGAAGGAGAAGAGCATAATCCCCTCAATATTTTCCCTAATGGCAATAGACCCACATACCTATTTAGCTAAGTGCCTATGAAAAATTGAAATCTATGCAAACAAAATATTTTCTTGTAGAAGATTTAGGCAACCTTCAAAACCACCTATCAAAAATTATGTTGAATGAGTGTCTTTGACCAATGTTTGTTTTGAAAATGGGGTTATCTGCAAAAGATGGGCTTAGAAGTCAAGACAAGAAGAGGCTAAAGAATAGGTTTTTATGCTTAGTCTTCATCTCTCATCCTGTACAAATGCATTAGGCTATCAAAATGACCAAAAACCAACAAGCATCAATTGTTAGGGTTAGCTGTCAGTCCAAATCTAAAATCCAAATCTCAAAGACTACTCAAATTTCTAATACAACAATGCAATACTAGAGTCAAAACCTGTAAGAGAATATACCTCTTCCCATATGACAATTCAAGTATGATACGATAGTGGGTTCTTGCACACATGACACTTCAACTTCTATATGATAATATCAATAGAATTGACATGATAATGCATATTGTCATCTGTTGTACGACAGATAGAGTGTTCTGATACGATAGTCTGCAGAATGTCGTATGAGATTGTACGGAACACAAAAATAAAAATCAAAGCTTGAAATGAAATTGTTATAAAAATGATATTTTGATAAATGAAACCCGCTGTTAGGCCCCACGATGGGTACCAAAAATGTGTGTAAAATTGTACCTAGCCATGGACACAACACTTCAGTAAAACATTAGAGGTTAACAAATTGAAAAATCTACAAATAAGACAAATATTGCTAACCAGGTGATTTACTGCCTTCTAGTAGATGCGAGTATGATATTCTCAGAATTAGACCAAGATTAGTGATAATGCAACACCTAAACGAAGGATTTATTGATGAAAAGAAAATGAAATATGGATGCAGATTAAGCTATACTTTTTATTTTTCTATGCAATATGGATGAAAAACTGTATGAAAATTGATTTAAAAATTGAATGAAGATGAATGCAATCTAATCTAACAATGATATGAATTGCTATGAAAATTAATGAAATGATAACAAGAATCTAAAAATAGCACAATCTCACCAATTGCTAGATCGCACAAGCTCAATTCTCCAGATTTGTAGTTGAAGGATGCAAGATTTGGGTATCATTTGTGAAGGACTGAGGCTTGTTTATATAGAAATCCAAGTTTTGTGAGAACTCATGGAAAACCAAAAATATCTCCTTGATCAACTCAGATTGATTGTTGAGTTATCAAAAAATCAAAAAGAGTTAACTCACAAAATCATGCAAAATCAACTTTTTAACTCAAATCAGTAGTTCAGATCACTTTTTAACTCACAATCACATGTTGAGTCCAAAAAGTTAACAAATTGAATTGATTTATTGATTTAGAGTTTAACTTCTTTTCTGAGTGTGTATGGATAATTATGAATTTATTTAATATTCCAAGTATTTTGTTCTCAACTTAACTGATTTTTGAATTAAAATAATTGATTTATGAGCTAATCAATTATTTAATCAAACTTTATCCCAAAACTATATTATTAAATTTGACAATTTGATTTAATCAATTACATAAATGTTCAATTGATTATTTTTAACAATTTTGATTTATTGTCAAATAAAAATAATAGTAATTAGGAATAAATGTAATTAAATAATTAAGTGGTAGAATTAAATTCAATTAATCAAATATTCGACATATTAAATTAATTAAGTTTAGGATAAACAATGTCATTTATTGCCAAATAATATTTAATTAAAGATAACTAAAATAGATTAGGAATATTCCCCGATGCAGAATTAGGATGAAATTGATTAGGGTTTTAATGATTCGACACGCAGATGTGCCCTAGGTTAGGACTTTTATGTCAATTTCAATCGATTTATCAACATAGGAGGTTAATGGTCCTAAAGCCCATTTTTGGGGTATTACATAACTCATGGTATAACTATGCAAGGACACAGGAACCCCAATCAAATTTGCATGAATGAGAAATCATGTCCTCTAGGATCCTACCCTCACCAAAAAAAACCATGTCTTCTCTGATCCGGTAATCTAAATTTCCTAATTGATATGCCCAAAATGGAAAGAAGAGTCAGAAAAGAGATAAATTATGCCCAAGGAATATTCTCATCCCTAATAGTAGCATCTCCTAAGAATTTTTAGCAAGCTCAACCATCGTAGACCTTGTCGTAATATACCAGATAACCCCATGTCAGAATGTGAAGAAATTTGTAAACTATTGGATATTTCTAATGCATTGGATAGACTATTGATACATTTAATATGTCTAATCACTACGTTGAGTGATGCTGGAGTTGCTGCCATTGTTATTTGTGTTTTGTCACTGATGTCAACATATGTTTCTGTGAAGAGATCATGTAGGTTATTACAATGTATGGATGTTTCAGATCGTGTGAAGTCAGTTGTTTGTACAAGAAGGTGTTGGGATCTTATATCTAAGATCACATGATGTAATATTGCATATTGGATGAGTTACAAAAGATTTGGTCAAGACTGGTTACTGGATAGTGACAGTGGAAGTTGATAGAGTAAGTCTCTAAGTTTTGGGAATATCTTACAGGTGATGAAGATTTAGTGTATGTGAGCTTAAGGGATGATAGATAGGGTACTGAAGACCATTTGATGGTCTACACAAGGTACAAAAAGTAGGATAATGTTAGCCATGGCATGTGTTCTAGAGATAACCTATTTGGAAGCCGACTTCAAAGATATAGCATGTATTATAGATGGCGAACATGAATTAAGGATGTTGGTACTTAATTGTTGAATTGTAATTGTTGTATACTTGTTTTAGATACCATCTGTATGTTAGCAAGGAGTTATGTAATTGTTTGTATATTAGGAAAACCTAATTGGCCGACTTGATCATGTAGAATGTAATAGGGTATATATGTAAGATCTTTTCTTTTGAAAATATATGGAGAGATTGTATGTAATGTAAAAGAGGATTGTGGAAGTTGTGAGCTTGAGTCTATTAGATGTAGAGCATAGGATAATTGTATACTTCATTGGAAGTGATCAAGAAAAGATAATTTCTATCAGTTAGCTCAAAACATTGTGTATTTATTCATATACACTTGTGTTGTGAATAGTGAGTTTTGAAGGTGGACATAACCTTCTTTGGGCAGTGAACCTAGCCTTCTTTTCTTGACTCCTAATAGGGTATGCCCTCTAACAAGGAATGTGTACTGTAATGTTTTAATCAGCTTCTAACAGGGCTAGATCTTCTAACAAGGATACTATACTCTTAGTACATCATTAGTGGTTGTTAATTCCCATCGGGTTTTTACCTTTAACAGGGTTTCATCGACAACAAAATATTGTGTTATAGTGTTGGCATTCATTATGTTCATTAGATTTTATATTGCTGCTACTTAAATTTTAAAGTTTAATCTCTTATAATACTAATTCACACCCCCTCTCGGTTGTATTGGTGGAGTGTTATTCCTAACAATTGGTATCAAAGCTACTGGTCCTTAGAGAGAAAGCTTAACAACTTGAGGTGATCTTGGAGATGGTGTTCTATAGGAAGGATAGTCCAAAATTTGATCCTGAAAACTTTGACAACTGGAAGAACAAGATGCAAACTAATTTGCTATGTTTGGACATTGACTACTAGATGATTACAAAGAATCAAATGGCTATGAATATTGAGGATGAAATGGAAAAAACTACTAATGATGAAAAGAAGATATTTTCATATAACATGGTTGCAAGGGAAGCATTGATCATTGCACTCTCTAAAGGAGAATTTACTGAAGTTAAAGATTTGGATTTGGCACACAAAATTTGGACAAGATTAGAAACATTGTATGAAGGAGACAAATTTACAAAGCAAGAAAAGTTGCATAATTGGAAAAAAAGGATGGAGAAGCTACAAATGAAGGATGGTGAAAACATTAGGGCTTATGTACAAAGAGTTGCAAAAGTTATGATTGGAATAAAAAATTCTAGAGGCACTTATGAAGATGAAGAAGTCATTACGAAGATCCTTAGATCATTGAAACCAATCTACAAGACCAAAGTTCAGGCTATAGAGGAAGTTATACCTTTGAGTCCAAACTTTAGGAGAGAAATGTTGATTGCAAAGCTAACTACCTTTGAAGCTATAGAAATGGGAGATTCTGTACCTAAAGTTAAATTAACATTAAAGCATCTACACATAAGAAGATAATGTTTGGACTTCTGAGCACCAGCAGTGAGAACATAAAAGAAGAGCTCGGTGAGTATGCTAGATGAACTTGTTGCATTGATCTCTAGAAGAGAAAAAAGAGGTAAGGGTAAATTTGAAGGAAATATACCTTTGAAATGTTTCTCATGCAATAATATAGGTCACTTTGCATCTAGATGTCCTACAAGAGTTCCTAAGCACAAACCTAAGTTTTTCAAGTCTAAGTATTCAAAGGATAATGAATGTTATTATGCTAGTGAAGGTATTTCTGATGATGATGATTTGGATTATGAGGAGATTGGATTTATTCCTATTAAAGATGAAAAACCAGTGCACGAGGAAAAAGATTTAGTATCACATGTTGATAAGAAATATGAATGGATTATAGATAGTGGTTGCTCACATCATATGACTAGAGACAAAAATAAGTTTGTCAAATTAGTGAAGTATGATGGTGGTGTTGTAAGATTTAGAGACAATGTTCCTAAACCTATCATAGGAGTAGGATCTATTACTTTGGATGGAAATATTAATATTGACAATGTATTGCTTGTTGATGGACTTAAGCATAACTTATTGAGTGTTGGACAACTGATCGATAAATGGATTTTAATTAAAGTTCTTTGATGGGAAGAGTTTTATTAGAGGTAAGACATGAAACTTGATTGCAACCAGTACTAAATCTAGAGGTAATGTATTTGAGTTAAATATATCTGGAGCTTCTTGTTTTGTTGCAAAGGTAGATGATAGTTGGTTATGGCACAACAGATTTTTTCATGTTAATTTTGATAACATTGTGAAGGAAATATTGACTAATGCAGTAAGAGATCTACCGAAGATTGTGAAACCATCTAACACTGTATGTAGAAAATATTTTATGGGAAAGTAGACTAGAAGAAGTTATAAAAGAAAATCATATACAGAAAAAGGAAATTTGGAGTTGGTACATACAAACCTATGTGGACCTACAAGGATAGGATCATACTATGGTGAAAGGTATTTTATACCTTTTTTTGATGACTTTTCTAGAATGATGTGGGTCACTTACTTGAAAGAGAAATCAGAAGCATTTGATAAATTCAAGATATTCAAAGAAAAAGTAGAGAATGAATTAGACTTAAAGATAAAATGTTTGAGGTTAGACAAAGGTGGAGAGTTTACTTCAGATCTATTCAATTCATACTGTGAAGAGCATGGAATACAAAGATAGACATCTACTCCTAGGACTCCACAACAAAATGGGATAGCAAAGTGAAGGAATAGAACAATACTTGATGCTGCTAGGACAATGTTGCTTGAAGGAAATATATCTCATGTACATTGGAGAGAATTTGTTGGGACATTGGTGTACACATTGAACAAAATTCAAATCAGATAAGGTACAAGACTCCTTATGAATTGTGGTTTAATCATTCTCCTATTGTAAAATATTTTAGAATATTTGGTAGTAAATGCTATATCAAGAGAGATGATGAGATAGGGAAATTTGATGCTAGAAGTGATGAGGGAATTTTCCATGGTTATTCTACTAAGTGCAAGGCTTACAAATGTTTCAATCTAAGATTAAGAAAGATGATTGAAAGTAACAATGTGAAGATAGATGAAAGGTTTCAGATACAATAGAGAATGTATGATTGTAATCAGAATATAGAGATCAAGGAGGCTACTACTACAAAAGAAGAAGAACTTGTTGAGGCTGAATGTGAAAATGAGACCTGTGATGATGATACAAATGAAGCTATTGAGATTCCTAAGACTCCAAGGTATGTAAAGATAAATCATCCTAAATTTTTTTTATTGGTAATACAAATCAGGGAGTAATGACTAGATCAAAGGCTAGAGAAGAAATTTGTTTGATTTCTCAAGTTGAACCAAAGACTACAGATGAAGCTTGTAAAGATGAATCTTGGATAAATGCTATGAAGGAAGAGTTAGATCAAATAAAGAAAAATAACACTTGGGAATTGGTTCCTAGACCTAAAGACAAAAATGTAATAGGAACTAAGTGGGGATTCATAAACAAAATGAATGAAGAAGGAGTTGTTGTAAGAAACAAAGAAAGATTGGTATGTAAAGGTTATTCACAACAAGAAGACATAGATTTTGAATAGACATTTTCTCTTGTTGCTAGGATAGAAATTGTAAAATTATTCTTGGCTTATGCTGCACATAAAAACTTCAAGGTATATTAGATGGATGTGAAATATTCATTCTTGAATGAGGATCTTGAAGAAGAAGTGTATATAGAACAACCTGATGGATTTCCTCTATGCGAAGATGGAGACATGGTATGCAAGTTGAAGAAGGCACTATATGGATTGAAGCAAGATCTAAGGGCTTGGTATGCCAGGTTAGAAAAATAATTACTTCACCTTGGGTTCAGGAAAGGTAATGTTGGGAATAACTTATATTTAAGAACTAGTGAAGATGGAGTTTTGATAATATAAGTTTTTGTTGATGATATTATCTTTGGAGGCAATGATGAATTGTGTAAGAATTTTTCTAAAGAGATGGAAAATGAATTTGAGATGTCCGTGATAGGTGAAATAAAATTCTTTCTAGGAATGCAAATAAATCAGAACAAGAATGGCATTTTTATTTCTCACACTAAGTATCTTAAAGAAATGTTAAAAAAGTTTGGAATGGAAGACTATAAACCAATTGGTACACCCATGGTGACTGGTCATAAACTATCAAGTAATGATGAGACAAAATATGTTTTCAGACCAAGTACAGATCAATGGTTGGTGGATTACAATATCTGACTCACACCAGACTAGATATTGCTAATGTTATTGGAATTGTGGCTAGATATTAGGTGGAACCTAAAGAAACACACCTAGCTGCTGTGAAAAGGAAATTTAGATATCTGAAAGGGACAATTGAATATGGATTATGGTATTATAGAAATGATGATTTTGAACAACATACTTATACTGATGTAGATTGGGCAGGGAATATTGATGACAAGAAGATTACCAGTGGAGGTGAATTTTTCCTTGGGAAAAAGTTGGTTTCATGGCTAAGTAAGAAACAATATTTTATAGCTCAATCTACTATAGAATCAAAATATGTTGTTGCTACTATTAACTGCACTCAAATTTTTTGGATGAAACAAATGCTAAAAGATATTGGAATAACTGTTGATGAACCAGTGGTTATCGATTGTGATAACACCAGTATGGTAAATATGTTAAAGAATCTTGTGATGCACTCTAAAACTAAGCATATTTGTATTAAGTATCACTTCTTGAGAGACAAGGTGGTAGAGAAGGAAACAAGATTGGAATACATCAACATAAAGGAACAGATAGTAGACATCTTTATAAAGCCATTTCCAAAAGATACCTTTGAGTATTAAGAGGTATGCTTGGGGTTCAAGCCACTCCTAGTCAGACTTAAATGATGCAGGGATGCATCAGTCCATAGGTTTTTAGAGCCTTATCATATTCTGGACTTGATGTAGGGATCCACTCCTCAGGGGGTGTGATCATTGAAGATAGTTGTGAAAGACAGGTGATAAATTATGGCACCCTTTTCCATTATTGTCAAAGGGGGAAAGAGACTATGTGAAAATCCTACAGGGAAGAGACTATGTATTGAGAAAAGAGATTATATAGTAAAGGTACTGAGAGAATGCTTTTGGGTTGATGGATTTTTGCATATGTTACCATTAATGCCAAAGGGGGAGATTGTTGGATATTGCTAGTGCATTGGGGAGATTATTGATACATTTAATATGTTTAATCACTACGTTGAGTGATGCTGGTGTTGTTTTTGTTGTCATTCATATTTTGTCATTGATGTCAAAATATATTTTGGTGAAGAGATCAAGCTAGTTAATATAGTGTACAAACACTGTATAGATGTTTCAGATCTTGCAAAGTTAGTTGTGTGTACAAGAAGGTGTTGGGATCTTATACCTAAGATTGCATGATGTAATATTGCATATTGGCTAAGTTACAGAAGATTTGGTGAAGACTGGTTACTGGACAGTGACAACGAAAGTTGACAGAGTAAGTCTCTGAGTTTTGGGAATATCTTCTAGGTGATGAAGCTTTAGTGTATGTGAGCTTAAGGGATGACATAGAGGGTACTAAAGAATGTTTGATGGTCTACACAAGCTACGAAAACTAGGATGATGTCAGATGTGGCATGTGTTCTAGAGATAACCTATTTGGAAGCCAACTTTAGAGATATAGCATGTATTATGGATGGTGAACATGAATTAAGGATGTCGGTCCTTAATAGTTGAATTTTAATTATTGTATACTTGTTTTAGATATTGTATGTATCTTAGAAAGGAGTTATGTAATTGTTTGTATATTAGGAAAGCCTAATTGGCTGACTTGATCATGTAGAATGTAATAGGGTACATATGTAAGATCCTTTCTTTTGAAAAGATATGGAGAGATTGTATGTAATGTAAAAGAGGATTGTGGACACTGTGAACTTGAGTCTACTAGATGTAGAGTAGAAGATACTTGCATACTTCATTGGAATTGATAAAGAAAAGATAGTTGCTATCAGAGAGTTCAAAAGATTATGTATTTATTTATATACACTTGTGTTGCAAATAGTGAGTTCTGAAGGTGGAAATAACCTTCTTTGGGCAGTAAGCCTAGGAAGTGAGCCTAACCTTCTTTTCTTGACTCCTAACAGGGTCTGTCCTCTAACAAGGACTGTGTACTGTAATGTTTTAATCAGCTCCTAACAGGGCTGGATCTTCTAACAAGGATACTATACTCTCAATACATCATTAGTGGGTGTTAATTCCCACTGGGGTTTTACCTTTAATAGGGTCTCCTCGACAACAAAATATTGTGTTATTGTGATGGCATTCATTGTGTTCATTGAATTTAATATTGTTGCTACTCAAAGTTTAAAGTTTAATAATCTCTTATACAATTGATTCACCCCCCCTCTCAGTTGTATTGGTGGACTGTTATTCCTAATATAAACATCCTCAGGTGTTATCATCATCTCACCCATTGATAGGTGAAAGGTGTTATGTTCAAAGTGCCAAAACTTTGCCATATTAGTGAGAAGACCTTGTTACATGTAGAATTGATGTATGTCTAGAAGGAAGAACAAACTAAAATGACCGATAAGCTGTCGCTCCTAAGCACTCAGCTACTCAACAATATCTAAGCACCACATATATAAACCCTACACATATAATTTCCAAAGGTGAACCTTTTAAATCAAATGACATCACATTAGAAAAATCAACTAAGTGGATCATCACAAGTCAATCACAGAATCTATCATCCTATCGCTTGCTGAAGTTGTTGATGTTATTGACTGATAAGTCTAAGTAGAAGGTTGAAGGTGAAGGAATTGATCAGAGTTTTGATTTAGTGAAGCAAATTTCAAGCAAATCAGTGATGGTGATGGAAATGGAACTCAGTTAGTAAATCAACATATATGTGCGAATTGGATCTGTTATTTGCAAAGTGAGTTGTATGTTTTTCAGATCAGAAACAACTGCTACTTTCTAATCATTGTATCAATCTAAATCCTTTAATCAAGGTTGACCTAACAGTCATTGTTTAAATACTTTTATCAAGGTGGAATTCTAATGGAATGCATACTTAAATCCTTTAACCAGGTCACTTTTGACAGAGTGTTTAAATCCTTTAATAGGGTCACACCTAGCAGTGTGTCTGTAAACCTTTAACAAGGTTGGCTTTTCACAGAGCTCACTTCAGAAGAGTGAAAATATTAGTAACATGTTACAAAGTGGTTTTTCCCAAATTAGGTTTCCACTATAAATCCTGGTGTTATACTTGTGTGAATGTTTTGATGTGTATGTTTCTATATTATGAAAGTTAATTACTTTTGGATGGAAGACTGCATGTTATATGTTTCAGGTACATATACTTTAGAGACTGAGTTGTGTTGGTGATTAGATCTGAGATTGTTGAAGTGTTTAAAAGTTCAATTGGTACATCTCGACCTGAGAACAACTGATTCACCCCCCTCTCTATTGTTCTAAATAATATTAATAATTGGTATCAGAGCTATTGGTGCTTATAGAGAAAATTTTTAAAGGTACTTGAAGCTAATGATCAAGATGTATTAAAAGGAGGTACCGAAGTTGAACAAAGAGAAATTCCCTGCATGGTAGAGTCTGATGAAACTACATCTAGCTGGTATTGGTGATTTGACAAAGTACTATGTTGAACATGACTATGTTATACCTGCTGCACCTTTGACTGCAGAGGAGATGAAAGCAAAAAAGGAACACAATTGAGCAATGTTGGAGATTGCATTTGCCTTAAGCTATCTTGAATTTGAAGATATCAAGGATTGCACTACTGCAAAGAAAATGTGGGATACTCTTGCAACCATTTATGGTGGTGATACAAATGTACTGAGAGCTAAAGATGAAAGCTTATGAGATAAGTTTGATGAAATAAAAATTAAAGAAGGTGAAAATACTACTCAATATTGTGGTAGAATTAAGGAGATAGTGAATGCTATTAGAGGAGATAATGTAATCATTGATGATGAGACTGTTATTGGTAAGGTATTCAGAACTTTTCTTCCTATCTATGCTAACAAAATTTTAGAAATTCAAGAATCAAGATGTAACCCTGGTAATGTTCTAACTTTGGAAAGTCTTGTTGGTAAGCTTACTACTTTTGAGCTATCTAACTATGATAACTACACTGTTCCTAATGTTGAATCTGCATTCAAGTCATAAATGGTTTTGCATAAATCTAAGAGAGAAAAAGAAAAATGTGTGAAAAGTGAAAGTGACAGTGACACTTTTGATGAGGAACTAGATGATCTTGAGGCACTCATGACTAGAAGATTGAAAAGAGGAAAAGGCAAATATAAAGGTAAACTTCCTATAATATGTTTTTCATGTAACAAAGTTGGCCATATTGCTGCAAGATGTCTTGATAGGAATGAAAAGGATGAGGAAAGAGAAAGCAAGTAAAAAAGATAAGAGAGATAATAGAGATCACTGAAGGTATAAAGACTACAAGGATAAAGGTAAGAAATTCTATTATATTGCTGAAGAGGAAACTGATAGTGACAGTGATGATTTTGATATTGAAGTAGTTTATGTTTCTATGAAAGATGATTCTGATGAAGATGAGAAAACTACACTTATTTCTTATGTGAGTAAAGGTGATAAATGGATTATTGATAGTGGTTTCTCACATCACATGACTGGTGATCAAAGTAAATTTGAAATCCTAGATCATTACAAAGGTAGAATGTTAAGTTTGGTAATGATGCACCATGTCTTATGAGGGGTAAAGGATCAATTAAGTTAACTGATAAGATCACATGTGAAAATGCCTATTGGGTTGATGGTCTTAACTATAATTTGTTGTGTTGCACAACTTAATAGCATTGGTTACTGAGTGGAGTTTCATCATAGAAAGGCTAAAATATTTGATGCTACCGGTGAACTAATTGGAAGTGGAGAATAGACTAGAGGTAATTTGTTCTATCTAGATCTAACTGAAGAGACATGTTTGTTTGCACAATTTGATGATGTATGGTTATGGCATATAGGGCTATGTCATGTTAACTTTGACAATCTGGTAAATATTAGTAAAAAGAAGAAAGTTAGAGGTTTGCCAAGATTGAAGAAACCTTATAATGTGATGTGTAAACAATGTCAGTTGGGTAAAATGACAAAGTCTAGTTTCAAGAGAAAGACATTTACTTTTGAAAATATTTTGGATTTGATTCATACTGACCTTTATGGACCTATGGGTGTACAAAGTTATTATGGTTCAAAATACTTTATTATGTTTGTTGATGACTACACTAGGATGATAACTGTAATGTTTTTGAAAGAAAAATATGATGCATTTCAGTTGTTTAAGTGGTACTTGGCAAAAGTTCAAAAATAAATAGGTAAAATCCTGAAATGTCTGAGATTTGACCAAGGTGGAGAGTATATATCAAATGAATTCAATCTATTCTGCAATGATACAGGAATCAAGAGACAAATGTATGCACCTAGAACACCTCCATAGAATGGTATAGATGAGAGGAGAAACAGGTCAATTATGGATTGTGGAAGGATAGTAATGATTGAGAAGAATGTTGCACAAAAATACTAGAGAGAAGCTGTGAGTACAACTATTTATACCTTAAACCACGTACAAATCAAGAAAGGTACAAATGTTAAACCTTATGAATAATGGCATGGATATGCACCTAATGTGAAATAATTTATAATCTTTGGGAGTAAATGCTATATACTGAAAGATAATAGAAATGGAATGTTTGATACAAAAAGTGATGAATGCATATTCCTAGGTTATTCCACTAAGAGCAAAGCTTATAAGTGTTTGAATTCTAACACTAAGAAAATAGTGGAAAGTGCAAATGTGAGAGTTAATGAATATGAAAAAAGGAATGAACAAGAAGGTAAACAAGAACCTGAGGATTATAGATCTTTTGTTTATATGGAAAAAGGAGAGGCAAGTAACACACTTACACTAGATGTAGAGTCATGGGTAAGCAATATTGGAAACTGTAATTGAAGCAATTGTTGTATTGTCATTGATGAAAAACCTTAACTAGTAAGACTATTGCTATCTAATAAAGTACTATATCTATTTTGATTGTTGAGAAGGATTAGGAAAAAGGTAATAAGAATAGAACCTAAGGAAAGGTTGAGTTATCTTGATACTTCAATGGGTACTTGATTATGTGGCACAATGATAAGATAATGTATTGCTTATCTAAGTGAGAAGCAAGACTAAATAAGTAGTCTTAACTGAGAAAAAGTGAAGAAATCTATTTTAAATCTGAGTGATGTTAGTGTCGACGGAGCCAGTATATGCCGAGTAAATTCAGTGTTGACCAAACATCAGTTTATTGTTGAGGAAGACAATATTATATGAGGAAATAGTTTCAATGGTGAATGGGCTATGCAGTGATGACCGAGGAGTTGAACACAGTATTGACCAAGTGTCAATAATTTACATTTGAGGAAGCATTCAGATTTCTAGCCGACATAGTTGAATTCTTGGATTATGTAAATCGTGTTGACTTTATTTATTGAATGTATGGAAGCATTTAATGCAATGTAAACCTTTTTATTGTAATTCCATAAAGATATTAGAGATGTTTCTAGAAGGATGGATGAAGAACATAATATTGGAAGGATTTGATGAATCTGACCTAACCCTAAGATCTACGGAGGAGATTAAATGACAAAAGTTGAATCGACCTATTGAAGAGGTATTAAGGAAACCTAAGTGTGAGGTTGAAGAAGGATGCTAGAGTTGTTGTTATTGATTGAATAAGCAAAAAAGGCTAAAGGAGAAGGAGTTGTGATTGCTTGAAGGGATCTCTGAGTAGATTAGTGATGGAGATGGAAATGGATCATAATCAGTAAGCCAACATATATTTGTAAGAATTGGATCTGTTATTTTCAAAGTGAGTTGTATGTTTTTAGATCAAACACTGCAGTTACTTTCTAACCATTGTATCAGTTTAAATCCTTTAATCAAGGTTGACCTAACTGTCATTGTATAAATCCTTTAATCAAGGTTGCATTCTAATGGAATTTACTTAAGTCCTTTAACAAGGAACACTCCTAACAGGGTGGTTGAAATCCTTTAACCAGGTCACACCTAGCACTATGTTTGTAAACCTTTGATAGGGTTGGCTTTTCACAAAGCTCACTTCAGAAGAGTGAAAATACCAGTAGCATGTTACAAAGTGGTTTTTCCCAAATTGGGTTTCCACTATAAATCCTGGTGTCAATGCTTATGTGAATGTTTTGGTTTGAACATTTCTATGTTTTGCAAGTTAAATACTATCGGATAGTGGACTGTACTATTATATGTTTTTGATATGCATTCTATATTGACCGAGTAGCTATTGGTTGTTAGATCTGAGTTGTTGAAGTGTTTAAAAGTTTGAATTATACATCTGGACCTGAGAACAACTGATTCACCCCTCCCTCTCTATTGTTCTAAATCATATTAACAATTGGTATCATAGTTGTTGGTGCTTACATAGAACAAGTTTAAAGGTACTTGAAGTAAATGATGAGGATGTATAAGAAGGAGGTACTAAAGCTAAATAAGGAGAACTTCCCTGCATGATAGAATCAGATGAAACTGCATCTAGCTAGTATTGGTGACTCAACAAAGTATTATATTGAACATGACTATGTTACACTTGTTGCACCTCTGACTGCTGAGGAGATGAGAGCTAAACAAGAGCACAATCAAGAAATGTTGGAGATTGCATCTGCCTTAAGATATCTTGAATTTGAAGACATCAAAGATTTCACAAATGCAAAGAAAATGTGGGACACTCTTGCAAACATCTATGGTGGTGACATAAATGTACTAAGGGAAAAAGATGAAAGCCTGAGAGGTAAATTTGATGAAATGAAAATGCAAGAAGGTGAGAATATTGCTCAATATTGTGGTAGGATAAAAGAAGTTGTAAATGCTATTAGAGGAGCTAATGGAACTTGTTAGCATACAATTTTTCCCTTTTCTTTAAATCAATTTCAAACTTCTTTAAAGAATGAAAAGAGAAGAATTTTAACACTAACAAATGAGTTGCTAAAAGCCAACTCTCTACAAATTACAAGGTGCAGCTACCTTCTAGAAAGATTTCAATACGTTCTTATCAAGCATAGAAAAATAACATCATGTGTGCTTTTCACCAGAAAACACTTAAGGAGAAACATTTAGTCCGTCAACATGAAAAAGAATGAGAGATTTTAGAGTAAATGTCCACTTCTATCACAATCTCAAACTTTGAATTTGTTAAATCTGAACTTCAATAACAATTCTCTCTGTCACTTCTAAGCATAGAATTCATTCATATCATAGCTAAGCTTCATTCAACATAACTTATTTCCACAACAAAATAAATCACATAAGATAAACAATAGTATTTATCATTTTAAAAGCTTAGACATATACGTAACACCATAAGATATTCCATACATTTTGTAATATCAGTATTCAGAAAACTTGAAGTAAAGTTTTTAGAAAATAATTTCTCTCAAACTCAGAGAGCCGAACCCATAAACAGTTTAAAGTTTTTGCATAAATAGCCACGCAGGGCTTCAACAACTAACTTAGTAAAATTGTCTTACTTGAAAGTAAATCCTACTAACTCTAATAATAGTCCTAAGCATTAAGCATAAAAATTGGATTGGGAGCAAAAATGCCTTCCAAAAATTGCCAAGTGTCTCAGACGGTTAAGGAGTTGAGGTCGCTGCAAGTCACGCTGCCCTCCAATTTTCGAATGCGGCATTGAACGTAGATATGACTAATTGATGTGGAAAACCGATAAAATCAATCCTCTATTTCCAAACCTCTTTCTCCCTTTTAACCTCAGCTATCTTCTCTATGTGCATAACCAAATGATTTTTCTAAAGGATCATCATCGATTCCATCTAGGAAATCTTTGTGAAATGCTCATCTGTAGGTGTCTTCATCCTTTTGAGCTCATCGAACCAAGTGTTTACCTCTTTGATTACCTGTCCAACCATTTTATCTGATGCCTCTTGAGCTTCCTGGCACCACTTATCGATCCACTTTATATCATTAGAAATGATTCCTTTGATCATTCTTAGCCCCTTCATGAGATCTTTTACCTCAAAGATTCCCATAGCCACAACCTCATTCCTCCATTCTATGCATTCTTTTATAACATAAAGAATTGTGTCATCCAATCCTGGTATTGACCTCTCCATGAGGAACTTCTCCAAGCCATACTCTTCAGCTTCTTCAATCTAGTGGAGCTCTTTGGTCCAAGTAGTCTTTTCTAGATCCCATTATTCAATGCTGGCTTCTACTTCCTTTACCAGGTGATCTCCTTCACTGTGAGTTTGATCCAATTGACTTAGCTTCTTGAAAACCTCTACTTTTACGTGCTCCACCCAATCATCAAATGCCTTGCTCACCGCCTTGCTTCTTTGAACTTGGTCAAGAAACTGTTGATTATTAGGGGATCTCATGTCAATGGAGGCTGGCATCTCGCTCAGAGGGAAAGGTTCAAGATGTTGAATGGCATTGATATAATGGGCCATACTCTTCATAGCCTCTTTCATTTCCTATTTATCTTTGGCATCCTTCCAGGCTCTACTAGCAATTTTCTTGTTTGATACCTCGAAAAAACTCATATCAGTGAATTTGGTGTCTCTCCCTAAATCCACCTTGGATACTTGAAAATCCTAGACTGAAGCTTCTCCTTCAGCTCTGTCCTCTTTATGATTTGCAATCTCAGCCATCCAGTGACCACTTCTTTCATCAAAACCAATTGTAGATTCCATCTTCATTTTCTTAACCTTAGAAGATTTTCGCAGATACCTGCTTACTACATCATTAATAGGTACTAATAAAGGAACCATATTCCTTTTCTTAGCTACAGGGGTCTCCAACCATGGTGGGGCAACATAGGATTTCTTTTGAGTGTCATAGTTACTCATCAAAGCTAATGAGTCTTTCAGAGTATCTCTTGTTTCCTCTTGCATCTATTGATCATTGGCCATCTTAGGTACCCTGTGGTCTTTAACTAAAACTACCTTTGGATTAGGGTTTGATGAATCTAAATCCATGATGAAACTGGGAGTAACTCTTTGCCTCTGAACCTTTTCTTTTACCCTTTGACTTGATCTGGTCACTCGGACTTCAGGTTCAAGTTGCTGTTGAACTTGAACTTGAACTTGAACTTGCAAAGAAATTGGTTCAAGTTTAGGTTTGACTTTATGTTTAGCTTTTCCTAAACAAGATGGGTCAAAACTTAAGTTAGTTAAAATAGAAGTCCTCTTGGTTGAACTCCTCTTCTTGGTTTTTATTTGTTTCTTTGCTGATTGCAAAGGAGAAACATGGATTCTTTTCTTCACCAACCATGCTTTTGTTCTTTCAATCACCCTTTTCATTCTCTTATGCAAATCATCTTCTTCCGGCTCCTTCCAATCTAGCTCAAGAATTGGGAGGGCTTCAACCTTCTCTAAGTATTGGGAATCTACAACATCAACCTCACTGTCTTCTTCTATCCCATCTGTATCCATCTGTAGCTTGAAGGTGATGATCTGCTTGAAAGTTAGTCGGGACCAAAGTCTTTTCCTTACCTCCAGCTCATTAGAACAGTTGACCCAAAAATCTTCTAGCTCAGGGATGTGCATGAACATCTCTGGGACATTGAGATTTGATCCTGCAAAATCTCTATAATCAAAATTAACCCTAGGAGGATAAGTTTGCAAATAGAAAGCATCTAATTCTTCTTTGATAGCCATAGCATCTTGGAAACTTTTGCATCTATAGTACCCTAACTCAATAGGGAAGAGAAGACCCAAGGAATTCTTTGGGGTCACAACCTTTTATTCAACTAGAACAAGCTGCTTGCATAGCTCCATTAGGATTACATCATCTAAACAAAATCTAGGGAGCCGTAGGGGCTCTCATCAAATGCTCTGACCCTCAGGTAAGTAAATCTTGGAAACTATATAAAATGATAGCCATAAACATTAATCACTTGCTTAGCTTCCTCAGAAAGCCAGTAATTTTCTTTCCCTCTCAACTCAAAAACTAACCTTCTTGAAAATCTATCATTTACAATTTTGAACACACTTGAGAACTTCTCCTTTTGTAAGGATGTGAAGTAATCATATATCCTCATATCACTTGTCCACAATTCATGAGGTAATCCTTTCTAGGCTCGGCAACATGCTAAGACATAAACAAGGTAGGAAGACATATAAAATGTAGTTAAATTCATCATGTTTAAGAGTTCTCTGTGGAGCTTTTCAGCTATCAGGTCAGCCCAATCAATAAAATTATCCCCTTCTATGATTTTCTGGATGAAATAGTACATCTAGTTTTCCCAATGAAATGCATGGGGATTTCCTTTCACCCTATTTAGAAGAAGCACCATATCAGCTATATCTTTTTAGAAATGTTCAATTATTAGTGGCTTTGGTAGTCTGCTTCCTCCTTTCTCTATTTTTGCAAGCCATACCTGGGCTATCAAGGAGCTGTATTTTTTCTTATCAGCCTCATACACATGATTTGCTTCCTCATAGGTCCATGGTTCATATGGTTCCTTGTCTGGAATTCTCAGGGCTGCCATTAATGTCTCTCGACTGATTTTTACCAAGATTTCTCTTGAAACATCCTTAATAAATCTATTCTTGGCATCATATTTGTTAGCGCTCTCCAACACTAGTTTGGGGAAAATGAGAGTCGGAGGAAGTGCAACAGCTTCTAAAAGACCACTTCTCGCTAATTTCCTAGAAAAAGAACCCTCAAAAGAGTTTCGGGCTCTTTCAAAAAGTTCTCCTAGGTTTGCATTCAACAAGAAGGTATCACCTATGTCTGGAAGAGAAACTAACAGGTGGGTTCTACTCTCCTCTTTCAGAATTTTTGGACGGAACAATGACATCTTACCAAATATGAATAGAAAAGATTTGCAACATAGAAAAAGTCATTGAAAACTGAAACTGCAAAGGGGAAAGATAACTCACCAATGTACTGCACACCAACTTTCTTCAAATTTCTCAATCCCAATTCCGTCGCTCCTTCTCCTTCTCCAGACAAAATAACTTATAGAAAAGCCTTAATCATTCTTCACTTATTCACAAATGCCTTGCATGATCCTTAATAAATCTTCAAAGCATGTCCATAATAAATGTTTTAAGGGAAGAATGATTGATTTGACATGTCCAGCTAAGCTTAATTAATCCACCAGCTATTTCGGCATGAATAACTCAATTCCCAAGGAAAATCCTTGATCACCATATCTGAATATTAATGGCTCCCTCTACATCACGTCGTCAACTATCATTTCCAATCTTTCACATGCATGAGCCATCTAGTTGAATTAGAATATCTTTGTATGATAATTTCCAAAACTTAATAAACACTCAGAGCGTTACAAAACATAAACCTTCTTTTTGGAAAAGAAACCAATCCCACTGAATTCTCCGTGCATAAGTTATCATATTACAAATGTGAACTTGAACTTGAACTAACTTAAGGTTTAGGACTAGGTTCAAGTTCAGGTTCATCTTTGAGATCAATAGACATTTTAAGTGATAGGAAAGCATGAGCATTTTAAGACTCTCAAGTGGTAATGGGTTGAACTTGAACTTGAACCAACTTATGAAAGTTCAAGTTCAAGTTCAACTTAGAGACTTCTACTGACCAAGACTATAACTGGGATCTAAGAAAAATGAAGGTGAAAACTGGCTCTGACTGGGGACTGGGACTGCTCAGGATCGAGGAATGAATCTAGAATCTCAATTGACAAGGCAATTTAAACTTTATTTGACTAGACTGACTCACCACAACAAAAACTTCTACTCCTATAGACACAAGCCAAAAATTTATATACAAGCTAGGAAAAAAAAAGACTTACAACTGGTAAAGTTTGAGATCCTGCCCATTATAGGATAGGGGTAGATAATCTTTGTCAATGTATTTTAGCTTGAATGCATTCGGACCTAGAGCTTGTGAGATCTCGAACGGTCCCTTCCAGAGAGACTCGAACTTGCTATGTGCTCCACTTGGCTCTCGACGCTTATCACAAAGAAGGATCTTATCACCCACCATAAATTTTCTTGGCCTAGCATGTCGATCAAAAATATCCTTCACTTTCAGCTGATGACTGGTGATGTGATCAACTAACTCCACCCTCTCTTCTTCTATTTTTGACAGATACAAAATCCTCTTCTCCAATGAATTTTGAAAGACTTCATTCTCCACACATCTTTGCAACTTGGCAGAGGTTAATTCTAATGGAAGTGATAGTTGGCTTCAACTCCAAAGACTAATTCAAATGGAATCATACCAATAGCCCTCTTTGGAGAGGTTCTATCTACCCACAATGCCTCATATAACTTCTTGTGTCAGTCTTTTCCCTTTTCATCTACCAGTTTCTTCATGATGTTTATCAGGTTCTTGTTTGTAGATTCAGCCTAGCCATTTCCCTGTAGAAAATAATTTGAAGAGTGAGATAGATTTATACCATGATCATAACAAAAGAGTTGAATCTCTCAGGAGGAGAAGTTCTAAGCATTATCAGCCACTATCTTCAGGGGAACTCCAAATCTAGTGACAATGTTTTCTTTTAAGAATCTACAAACTATCTCAAAAGTGGTTACTTTAACTAGTATCACCTCCACCCACTTGGTAAAGTAATCAGCCATTGTCAAGATATGTGTGTGTCTTCCACTTGAAATTGGGTTGATTGGACCAATAAAATCTAACCCCCACTGCTGGAAGGGTTCTTCAATAATCACAGGTCTTAGCGGTAGAGCAGACAACTGAGGCTTTCCTAAGAAAAGTTTACACTTCTCACAATTTTCCACCCACCTGTATGCATCTTTAAACATTTTGAGCCAATAGTAGAAATTTCTCAAGATCTTAAAGGCTGTCATAGAAGAAGAATAGTGCCCCCCACACGCTTCATTGTGAAATGATTGCAATAACTTCTGCTACTATTCCTTGTTAACACATCACAAAAACATCCCATCCAGTCTCCTTTTATATAGAACATTATCTACTATGACATACTTTGCTGCCTTCAGCCTCAGATTTCTTCTCTCTTTAGTTGATAAGTGTTCTGGAGGCTCTTCATAGGTCAAAAAGAAAGCCACATCTAAAAACCATGAGTCATTTGTTGCTACAAATAGGCAATTAGGTAAACTTTGTGCTTCTTGATTCTCATCCATTAGTTTACATAGGCCATGACCTCTCACCAGCTTTATAGGCTTAATTTCCAAATTGAATTCCTGCACCTTTGCAACCCAGCTAGCCCTATTATTTACTGCAACTTCCTGTTGAGTAAGGATGGTCTTAACAGTAGAATTTAGAACAAAGACCACAGAATGTGAATGAAGTATATAGTATCAGAATTGTTTGACTGCCTTCACTACTGTGAATGCCTATTTTTGTATCTGTGAATAGCATAACTCATGTTTCTTGAGTGAAACACTCATAAAGGAGATAGGTACTTCTTCACCATTGTCATTCTTCTATAATAACACTCCAGACATTGTGTGCTCTGATGCGTAGCAGTAGATGATAAAGTCTTTTTTGAAATCTGGGTGTATCAATGTTGGAGCATTAGCTATGGATTCCTTAATCTTACCAAATGATTTGACAACTGGTTCATCCCACTTGAAATTCTACTTCTCACTTAATAGGTCTACCATCAGTTTTGATGTTTCAGCGAAATCAAGCACAAACTTCCTTAAGAAGTTAACTTGACTGAAGAAAGATTTAATCCCTTTCTGATTAACAGGCAAACACAACTGCTGGATAGCTTTGACTCTTTCTAGATTGATTTTAATGCCCTCTTTTGAAACTAAGTGACCTGACAGCTTACCCTCCATCACATAGAAGATTGACTTCTTTGGATTCTGGGAAACACCATGATCTTGACACCTTTGCAAAACTTCTTTCAGATCCTTCAGATGATTCTTATACCTTCTAGAGAAAATTGTCATGTCATCCAAGTAAATGGTGATGGTCTTGTTTAGAAAATGGTTGAAAGTGGAATTCATGGCCCTCTGAAATGTGGCTCTAGCATTAATTAAGCCAAAAGGCATTCTCTTATAGGTGAATGTGCCCCAAGGTGTGGTAAAGGTTGTTTTGTGTTGGTCTTCCTTTGCAACACTAATTTGGTTGTAGCCTGAAAAACCATTGAGCAATGACAACATTTCTGAGCCAGCTACTATTTGAAGAATTTGGTCCATCATAGGTAAGGCGAAATTATCTTTAAGGCTTGACTGATTGAGGTTCCTAAAATCCACACATTCTAATTTCTCCATTTCGCTTCCTCACAGGAATAATGTTGGCCACCCATGTAGAATGATGTATTGGGAAGATAATTCTTGCTTGAAGCATTTTGTCAATCTCTTTAAAAATGGCATCTGACACCTTTAGATTGTATGTTCTCAATTTTTGATGAAACGGTGATGTACCGGGCTTCAAGGGAATATGATGTGTAAAATGTCCCTATCTAAAGTTCCTTAAATCATCATAGGTCCAAGAAAATATGTCACCATATTATTTTAATAACTTAGTGAAATGCCCTCTTTCATCGTCATCACAACACACACCTAAATTGACCATCTTGGGATTGAAATCATCACCAATATTAATTTTTTTGTATTCACCCGAAGGGATGGTGTCTGGTATGTTGAGTGAATTTAAATATCAGTCTCTCCTATCAAACAACCTCTCTAACTCCAATCCTTTGGGTATGTAATTTCCTTTAAGTTGAATCCCTTCCTCTTAAGCACTAGATTCCTTCCCTAGATATAATTCATGGCACTCGGACTCCGATCCTTCATAATAATTGGTTGAAAACTTATCCAAACCCTGTAGAAATTCATTTATTTAAGCATCATCTCTGAACACTTGCCAAGAATAGGAATTATCAGGAACACTAGGCCTATGAATCACTTCAATGGTGTAACAATCTTCTATAAAGTCTGGGTGTGGTATGAGCAAAGATGCTGACCCAGCAAGAGCATCTGCTCTTGAGTTATATTCCCTAGGAATTTCTTCAATTAAAAAGGCTTCAAACCACTCGAGTTCATCCCACACCCTATTTTTGTAGTGCTTCAGTCTCTCATTCTTCACTAAAAACAATTTCTTGACCTGTTTGACAATAAGTTCCACATCCCCATGTGCCTTTAAAAGTTTACTCCCCTTCCTCTTAGCTTCTTCTAAACCTAACAATAGGGCTTCATACTTTGCTATATTGTTCATATTCTCGAACTCAAGTTTGAATGAAAAAGGAAATTTGAGTCCAGCAGGAGAAATGAGGACTACTCCAGCCCCTGAGCCTATAGAAGAGCAACTGCCATCAAATTCAAGAGTCCAAGGAAGTTCTTCATCTACAACCACTAGATTTGGAAGATTAACCTCTGATAAAATAACATATTTAGCCAACTAAAATTATTGATACAAGATCTCAAAATTTAGTGTCTTTTGAGGGAAAAATCATGTATTTGGATTTAGGTTCTAGAAGAAGAGTAACTTTCTTGTTACCTATAGGGACTATGGCCTAGGACCAATCCAATTTTATTTTGCCACCTAGATCCCTAAAAAAGGTTCTACTAAGAAGCATACCGTAGCTGGCTAGAATATTAGCTACTAAGACGGTTAATTTCAATCTCTTATTTGGGAAATCTACCAAAGCAACTTGGGCATCCTTAATTTGACCTAGGAGCGGGACTTGTTTGGCATCCATAGAATAGTAGTGTCCAAAGGTATCAATCATAGGGAGATCTAATGCTTTGGCCACATATGAAGGCATAATATTATCTGAAGCCCTTGAATCAATTATACAATTGTTTAATTTGAAATCATGAATGAACAGAGACACATATAAAGGTTCAAGTTTCAAGCCAAAAGGAATAGTAGGAATGGGATTCTCGGTAGGCTTTTGTTCAATTATCTCTTCCTTCTTTACAGGCTGTCCTTTAAAACATGCATTGTTTGTCTATTGAGCCTTAGGTTCAGTATGAGAACCTTTGACATAACTAACCAACTTATCTAACTCCTAGGGATTCATTTTTAAATATTCTGCAGCAAAAATTTTCACTTTTGAAGTTTTACAAAAATCAACTATACTAAAAGGAGAATTAGATTCAGACCTTTTCATAACTTGTTCCTCCGGACTGCCTGCTTTCAAAATCTTTGGATGATTACTAACCTACCCTTCACTACCTTTAGTTGTTGCATTTGTACAATTACTCACTTTTTCTCCACGTTGGTTTCTTGTCAAAACTAAACAAGAGGTATCCTCTAAAGTTACCAATATGTCTCCCCCCCTTTTGGAGTCTGATTCATATTCAAGGTAAAAGTTTCTAGAGTTGCTAGGCACCTCAGAGGATATGTCTTCAACAGTCACCTTTGGTGCTGCTTCTTTCTTAGCTTCAAGTTGTACATGTCTTATGTTTTTAGGACATGAGACTCCCTCATGCTCATTGATAAGATGGAAAACACACATGTTTCTTTTATTTGGTGGAGGTTCACTTTGCAGTCTCTGCTGAGCAGGAGGCAAATTAAATTTTTTTCCCAAGTTTGAGGGTCCCTGAGTTGGATATTTATGTGGAATGTCTTGATAGGGAATGGTAGTTTTAGGAAATTGTTGCTTGATGGTTATCAAGTTGTTCATCAGTCTTTGAATTACAGGGTCTGATGATGAGGAGGTAGAAGGTTGAGAGCTAGATGTTTGAACATCTTTTCTCCATTTTCCACTTGTTATGAGATCATCCTCTAGTTCAATGGTGAGAGTCTGAGTAGCTGCTAAGGTGGTTGGCCTAGCTCTTTTTAAAGGAAATGCTACATTAGGAGGCATAACATTTAAGAAAAATCCTTTCTAATTTTCATCATTAGGTCTACTCGCAGCTGGAATCACTTGAATTCCCTTATTGAATCTTGCCACAAACTCTCTCATGGGTACTTGAATCTCCTTCTTCATTTGAATTAATTGAATCAAAAGGGTATTTGCATCATCATCTGATTTAAACCTAGTCTCAAATGATGTTTTCATATAATCCCAGTCAATAATGGAGACATGTGGTAAACTGTGAAACCACTTGGCTACAACCTCAGTTAAGGTCAAGACAAAAAGCCTAACAACCACATTTAGAGTGCCCACTGCTAAAAATCCACATGCTGTATTGAAAGCATTCAAGTGATCCTCTGGGGTTTTCTTTCCATCACCACTAAATTTGGGTAGGATGTCACGACCTTTAGGTAGTTTTCCCAGATTTTCTCCTAAGATTAAAGGCCCTACGACAACACCCTAGGGCTGATTCTATGCCATGGTAGGTAAGATAAAATTCAAGGGCTGTAAGTTTACAAAAGTGGGAGTTAAGGTTCCCAGTGAGACCAAGGAACTAAAAGTAGTTATAGGAGGAGACTTAGTGGGAGAAGAAGGTCTACTAGCGGTCTTATATTGTCTTCACCTAGAAGGAGTCTGGGGCTTAAAATCAAGCTTAGCTAGATCTTCAAAATTAGAATCTAAAAGACCTTTTGCTCTATCTCCCCTTGTAAATCTCTTCTCAGCCAGCTTAATGAACTGAAACAAATAAAAGAACCAATTATTCTCAGGGTCTTTGGACTGCCCTATCAACTATAGCAGCCTCCTGGGCTACAGGCAAGCCTCTGAGCCACTCTCCAATTTCTTCCTCTTCCTCAAGGACTAACCTTACTTGGTGGTATTTCTAATCATTCATTCTCAACTTCCAAGTTGCTGCATTAAGGTCAACAATTAAATCCTCTCAAGTATTAGAAAAATCTAGGCCTGGTTGCAAAATTGGAGGAAGTTCTTGTCAACCAGTGATAACTTCAGCGGGTAACACCATAGTTGATCATTGAATGCAAGAATATCAATCCTGGTCTATTTTTATACGCTCCCCAACAGAGTCACCAAAAATTGTTAGCATATAGTTTTTCCCTTTTCTTTAAATCAATTTCAAACCTCTTTAAAGAATGAAAAGAGAAGAATTTTAACACTAACAAATGAGTTGCTCAAAGCCAACTCTCTACAAATTACAAGGTGCAACTACCTTCTAGAAATATTTTCAATACATTCTTATCAAGCATAGAAAGATAACATCATGTGTGCTTTTCACCAGAAAACACTTAAGGAGAAACATTCAGTCCGTCAACATGAAAAAGAATGTGCAGATTTTAGAGTAAATGTCCACTTCTATCACAATCTCAAACTTTGAATTTGTTAAATCTAAACTTCAATAACAATTCTCTCTATCACTTCTAAGCATATAATTCATTCATATCACAACTAAGCTTCATTCAGCACAACTTATTTCCATAAGAAAATAAATCACATAAGCTAAACAGTAGTATTTATCATTTTAAAAGCTTAGACATATACGTAACACCATAAGATATTCCATACATTTTGTAATATCAGTATTCAGAAAACTTGAAGTAAAGTTTTTAGAAAATAATTTCTCTGAAACTTAGAGAGCCGAACCCATAAACAGTTTAAAGTTTTTGCATAAATAGCCATGCAGGGCTTCAACAACTTAGTAAAATTGTCTTACTTGAAAGTAAATCCTACTAACTCTAATAATTGTCCTAAGCATTAAGTATAAAAACTAGACTGGGAGCAAAAATGCCTTCCAAAAATTGCCAAGTGTCTTAGACAGTTAAGGAGTTGAGGTCACTGTAAGTCACGTTGCCCTCCAATCTTCAAATGCGGCTTTGAACATGGATATGACCGGTTGATGTGGAAAACTGATAAAATCAATCCTCTATTTCCAGACCTCTTTCTCCCTTTTAACCTCAGCTATCTTCTCTGTGTGCATAACCAAATGATTTTGCTGAAGGATCATCATCGATTCCATCCGAGAAATCTTCGTGAAATGCTCGTTTGTAGGTGTCATCATCCTTTTGAGCTCGTCGAACCAAGTGTTTACCTCTTTGATTACCTATCCAACCATTTTATTTAATGCCTCTTGAGCTTCCTGGCACTGTTCATCGATCCACTTTATATCATTAGAAATGATTTCTTTGATCATTCTCAGCACCTTCATGGGATGTTTTACCTTGGATATTCCCATAGTCACAACCTCATTCCTCCATTCTATGCATTATTTTATAACATAAAGAACTATGTCATCCAATCTTGGTATTGACCTCTCCATGAGGAACTTCTACAAACCATACTCTTCAACTTCTTCAATCCAGTGGAGCTCTTTGGTCCAAGTAGTCTTTTCTAGCTCCCATTCTTCAATGCTGGCTTCTAATTCCTTTACCAGGTGATCTCCTTCACTGTGAGTTTGATCCAATTGACTTAGCTGCTTGACAACCTCTTCTTTTATGCGCTCCACACAATCATCAAATGCCTTGCTCACTGCCTTGCTTCTTTGAACTTGGTCAAGAAACCATTGATTATTAGGGGATCTCATGTCAATGGAGGCTAGCATCTCGCTCAAAGGGAAAGGTTCAGGATGTTGAATGGCATTGATATACTGGGCCATACTCTTCATAGCCTCTTTCATTTCATATTTATCTTTGGCATCCTTCCAGACTCTACTAGCAATTTTCTTGTTTGATACCTTGAAAAACCTAATATCAATGACTCTGGTGTCTCTCCCTAAATCCACCATGGATACTTGAAAATCCTAGACTGAAGCTTCTCCTTCAGCTCTGTCCTCTTTAGGCTTTGCAATCTCCGCCATCCAGTGACCACTGCTTTCATCGAAACCAATTCTAGATTCCATCTTCATTTTCTTAACCTTAGAAGATTTTCCTAGATACCTGCTTACTACATCATCAATAGGTATTGATAAAGGAACCATATTCCTTTTCTTAGCTACTGGGGTCTCCAACCATGGTGGGGGCAACAGAGGATTTCTTTTGAGTTTCATAGTTACTCAACAAAGCTAACAAGTCTTTCAGAGTATCTCCTATTTCCTCTTGCATCTGTTGATCATTGGCCATCTCAGGTACCCTATGGTCTTCAACTGAAACTACCTTTGTATCAGGGTCTGATGAATCTAAATCCATGATGACACTAGGAGTAACTCTTTGCCTCTTAACCTTTTCTTTTACCCTTTGACTTGATCTGGTGACTCAGACTTTGGGTTCAAGCTGCTGTTGAACTTGAACTTGAACTTGTGAAGAAATTGGTTCAAGTTCAGGTTCGACTTCAGGTTTAGCTTTTCCTACACAAGATGGATCAACACTTAAGTTAGTTAAAACAAAAGTCCTCTTGGTTGAACTCCTCTTCTTGGTTTTTATTTGTTTCTTTGCTAATTGCAAAGGAGCAACACAGATTCTTTTCTTCACCAACCATGCTTTTGTTCTTTCGATCACCCTTTTCATTCTCTTATGCAAATCATCTTCTTCCGGCTCCTTACAATCTAGCTTAGGAATTGGTAGGGCTTCGACCTTCTCCGAGTATTGGGAATCTACAACATCAACCTCACTATCTTCTTCTATCCCGTCTGTATCCATCTCTAGCTTGAAGGTGATGATCTACTTCAAAGTTAGCTGGGACCAGAGTCTTTTCCTTACCTCCAGCTCATCAGAACAATTGACCCAAAAATCTTCTAGCTTAGGGATGTGCATGAACATCTCTGGGACATTGAGATTTGCTCCTGTAAAGCCTCTATAATCAAAATTAACCCTGGGAGTATAAGTTTGCAAACAGAAAGCATCTAATTCTTCTTTGATAGCCATAGCATCTTGGAAAATTTTGCATTTATAGTACCCTAACTCAATAGGGAAGAGAACACCTGAGTACTTCTTTGGGGTCCCAGCCTTTTGTTCAACTAGAACAAGCTACCTGCATAGCTCCATTAGGATTACATCATCTAAACAAAATCTAGGGAGCCGTAGGGGATCTTCATCAAATGCACCGACCCTCAGATAAGTAAATCTTGGAAACTATATAAAATGATAGCCATAAACATTAATCACCTACTTAGCTTCCTTAGAAAGCCTACAATTTTCTTTCCCTCTCAACTCAAAAACTAACCTTCTCGAAAATCTGTCATTTATAGTTTTGAACACACTGGAGAACTTCTCCTTTTGTAAGAATGTGAAGTAATCATATATCCTCATATCACTTGTCCACAATTCATGAGGTAATCCTTCCCAGGCTTGGAAACATGCTAAGACATAAACAAGGAAGGAAGACATATAAAATGTAGTCAAATTCATCACGTTTAAGAGTTCTTTGTGGATCTTTTCAGCTATCAGGTCAGCCCAATCAATAAACTTACCCCCTTCTATGATTTTCTAGATGAAATAGTACATCCAATTTTCCCAATGAAATGCATGGGGATTTCCTTTCACCCTATTTAGAAGAAGCACCATATCGGCTATATCTTTTCAGAAATGTTCAATTGTTAGTGGCTTTAGGAGTTTGCTTCCTCCTTTCTTTGGTTTCGCAAGCCATACCTGGGCTATCGAGGAGCTGTATTTTTTCTTATCAGCCTCATACACATGATCTAATTCCTCATAGGTCCATGGTTCATACGGTTCCTTGTCTGGAATTCTTAGGGTTGCCATTAATGTATCTTGATTGATTTTTACCAAGATTTCTCCTGATGCATCCTTAATACATCTATTCTTGGTGTCATATTTGTTAGTGCACTCCAACACTAGTTTAGGGAAAATGAGAGCTGGAGGAAATGTAGCTGCTTCTAAAAGACCACTTCCCTCTAATTTTCTAGAAAAATAACCCTCAGAAGAATTTCGGGCTCTGTCACAAAGTTCTTCTAGGTTTGCATTCAACAAGAAGGTATCACCTATGTCTGGAAGAGAAACTAACAGGCGGGTTCTACTCTCCTCTTTCCAAATTTTTGGACAGAACAATGACATCTTACCAAATATGAATTGAAAAAATTTGCAACACAGAAAAAGCCGCTGAAAACTGAAACTGCAAAGGGGAAAGATAACTCACCAATTTACTGCGCACCAGCTTTCTGCAAATTTCTCAATCCCAATTCCGTCACTCCTCCTTCTCCAGACAAAATAACTAACAAAAAAGCCTTAATCATTCTTCACTTATTCAAAAATGCCTTGTAGGATCCTTAATAATTCTTCAAAGCATGTCCATAATAAATGTTTTAATGCAAGAATGATTGATTTGACATGTTTGACCGAGCTTAATTAATCCACCAGCTATTTCAGCATGGATAACTCAATTCCCAAGGAAAATCCCTGATCACCATATCTGAATATTAATGGCTCCCTCTACGTCACACCATCAACTATCATTACCAATCTTTCACATGCACGAGCCATCTAGTTGAATGAGAATATCTTTGTAGGACAATTTCCAAAACTTAATAAACACTTGGAGTGTTACAAAATAGAAACCTTCTTTTTGGAAAAGAAAACAATCCCGCCGAATTCTCCATGCATAAGTTATCATATTACAAATGTGAACTTGAACTTGAACTAACTTAAGGTTCAGGACTAGGTTCAAGTTCAGGTTCATCTTTGAGACTGACATACATTTTAAGGGATAGGCAAGCATGAGCATTTTAAGACTCTGAAGCGGTAATGGGTTGAACTTGAACTTGAACCAACTTATGAAAGTTCAAGTTCAAGTTCAACTTAGAGACTTGTATTGACCAAGATTATAACCGAGATTTGAGAAAAATGAAGGTAACAAAACTATTGATGATGAGACTGTTATTAGAAAAGCATTGAGAACTTTGCATCTATTTATGCCATCAAAATTTTAGCAATTCAAGAATCTAGATGTAACCTTGGTAATGCTCTTACTCTGGAAAGTCTTGTTGGTAAGCTTACTACTTTTGAGATTTCTAATTATGATAAATTCACTATTGCTAATGTTGAATCCGCATTCAAGTCACAATTGGTTTTGAATAATTCTAAGAAAGAAAAAAAAGGATGCATTAGTGAGAGTGAAAGTGACAGTGACACTTTTGATGAAGAACTAGAGGATCTTGAAGCTCTTATGGCCAGAAGATTGAAAAGAGGAAAAGGAAAGTATAAAGGTAAACTCCCTATCATATGCTTTTCATGTAACAAAGTTGGTCATATAATCGCAAGATGTTCTGACAGGGATGACAAGGATGAGGAAAGAGATAGCAAGCACAAAGATAAGAGAGAAGACAAAGGTTACCAAAGGTACAAGGACTACAAAGATAAAGGTAAGAAATCTTTCTATATCACTGAAGAAGAAACTAACACTGATAGTGATGATTTTGAAATTGAAGTAGTCTATGTTGCTATGAAAGATAAGTCTGCTGAAGATGAGAAAACTGCACTTGTATCCTATGTGAACAAAAATGATAAGTGGATTATTGATAGTGGTTTCTCTCACCACATGACTGGTGACAAAAGTAAGTTTGATACCCTAGATCATTAGAAAGGTAGAAGTGTTAAGTTTGGTAATGATGCACCATGTCCTATTAAGGGTAAAAGATTGATTAAGATGACTGATAAGATTACTTGTGAAAATGCTTATTGGGTTGAAGGCCTTAACTATAATCTACTAAGTGTTGCACAACTTAATAGCACTAGCTATTGAGTGGAATTTCATCACAGGAAGGATAAAATATTTGATGCCACTGGTGAACTAATTGGAAGTGGAGAATAGAAAAGAGGTAATTTGTTCTATCTAGACCTATCTGAGGAGACATGTTTGGTTGCACAACTTGATGATATATGGTTATGGCATAAGTGGCTATGTCATGTTAACTTTGACAATCTGGTAGATATTAGTAAAAAGAAGAAAGTAAGAGGACTGTCGAGATTGAAGAACCCTAATAATGTAATGTGCAAACAATGTTAGTTCGGTAAGATGACAAAGTCTAGTTTCAAGAGCAAGACTTTTACTTCTGAAAATGCTTTATATTTGGTTCATACTGACCTTTGTGAATCCATGGGTGTACAAAGCTATTGTGGTACTAGATATTTTATTATGTTTGTTGATGATTACACCAGAATGATGACTGTAATGTTTTTAAAATAAAAATATGATGCATTTCAATTTTTTAAGTGGTATTTGGCTAAGGTTGAAAAGGAGATAGGTAGGAACCTTAAGTGTCTGAGATCTAACCAAGGTGGATAATTCATATCAAATGAGTTCAATCTATTCTACAATGATAGAGGAATCAAGAGATAAATGTCTACACCTAGAACACCACCAAAGAACGGTATAGAAGAGAGAAGGAATAGATCTATCATGGATTGTGCAAGAACACTAATGATTGAGAAGAATGTTGCACAAAAGTACTAGAGAGAGGCTATAAGTATAGCTATTTATACCCTAAACTAAGTACATATCAAAAAAGGTACAAATGTTACACCTTATGAGTTATGGCATGGGTATGGACCTAATGTAAAGTACTTTAGAATTTTTGGGAGAAAATGCTATATACTAAAAGACAATAGGAATGAAAAGTTTGATGCTAAAAGTGATGAGGGCATATTCCTAGGTTATTCCACAAAGATTAAAGCTTACAAGTGTTTGAACTCTAACACTAACAAAATTGTGGAAAGTGTAAATGTGAAGGTTGATGAATATGCAGAGAAAAATGAATAGGAAAGCAAGAGAGAACCAAAAGATTATAGATCTTTTGTCTATATAGAAGAAAGAGAGGCAAGTGATACACTTGCACCTGATGTAGAGTCTTAGGTAAGCAATGCTAAGCATCAAGGAAATAATGCCGAATGATAGGAAGAAAATGCCAAACGACAGGAAGAAAATGCCGAGCGACAGGAGGATGTTGCCAAGTATCAGGAAGAGGTTGCCGAGCATTTAGAAGCTGAATCTGACAATCTTATTGGTGAACTTGAAGAGCAAGGAGAAAAGAAAGAAAAACCTATTTTGGCACAATATGTAAGGAGACATCACAAGCCTGAACAAATCATTGGAGACAAAGAAATTGGAGTTTTGACCAGAAGCAAGTTAAGAGACCCTACATGTTTATTGTGTGAATTTGAGCCTAAGACAACAAAGGAGACACTAGAAAAAGAAGACTGGATCCAAGCCATGAACAAGGAGATAGACCAAATAGAGAAGAATGATATTTGGACCCTGGTGCCGAGACCAAAAAACAAAAATGTCATTGGAACAAAATGGGTATTCAGAAACAAGCTTAATGAACATGGACAAATCACAAGGAACAAATCAAGGCTAGTATGCAAAGGCTACGCACAAGAAGAAGGAATAGACTATGGGGAGACATTTTCCCCTGTAGCAAGATTAGGAGTGAGAAATCTACTTACATATGTTTCTTATAGAGATTTCAAGGTATACCAAATGGATGTCAAGTCTGCATTTTTAAATGGTATATTAGAAGAAGAAGTGTATATTGAACAACCTGAAATATTTTTTGGTCCAAACAAGAGACACATGGTTTGAAAACTGAATAAGGCACTGTATGGACTAAAGTAAGCCCCCAGAGCATGGTATGAGAGGTTGCACAATTAATTGACACATATTGGATTCTTAAGGACAAATGACACCAACAATCTGTACATGAAAGATGAAGAAGGTAAAGGAATCTTGTTAGCTAAGATTTTTGTAGATGATATCATATTTGGTGGACAAGATGCCATGTGTAAGAAATTTTCAAATGAGACGCAAACTAAATTTGAAATGTCAATGTTTGGGGAGATAAAATTCTTTGTTGGTTTACAAGTATATCAGATGGAGAAAGGTATTTTCATCACCTAGTCTAAATATGTCAAAGAGATACTGAAAGCCTTTGGTATGGAGGATTCAAGGCCAGTAAGTACTCCCATGGCTACTGGACAAAAATTGTCTAAAAATGATGATGCTGCTGAAGTAAACCAGACTTTGTACAGGTCCATGTTTGGAAAACTACAACATGTTGTTCACAGTACACCAGATATTTCTCTAGCAGTTGGGATTGTGGCAAGATTCTCTACCAATCCTAAGGAAACTCATATGATGGCTGTAAAAAGGATAATGAGATATTTGAAAGGGACTGCAGATTATGGATTGTACTACAAGAAGCATGAAAGATTTGAACTGAGAGTCTATACTAATGTAGATTGGGCAAGAAATGTGGATGATAGAAAGAGTACTAGTGGTGGAGCTTTCTTTCTTGGACAAAGATTAGTTTCCTAGACAAAAAAGAAACAAAATTGCATTTCCCAATCTACAGCCGAAGCTGAGTATGTAGCTGCTACAGTAAATTGTTCAAACTTGGTATGGATAAAGCAATTGTTGATAGGAATGAAAGAGGAGATCAATGAACCAGTTGTCATCTACTATGACAATAGAAGTGCTATCAACATATCTAAGAACCCAGTGATGCACACAAAGACCAAACATATCACCATCAAGTATAATTACTTGAGGAAATTGGTACAAGATAAAGAATTCAGAATGGAATATGTAAATACAAAGGAACAACTAGTAGAAATATTCACTAAAGCCTTACCTAAAGAAGCTCATGAATATCTGAGAGGAAAATTAGGGGTTCTTCCCCTCATTGAGGCTGCCTACTTAAGCTAGGAGCACTACATCAAATGTTTTGCAAAGAGCATCTGACAAATTGATACAGAAAAATGTCATACTTTAGGAGCAACCTAGAGTTGTGAAAAGTACAACAAAGATGATAATCGGTCATAACCAAAGATGACAGAGGGAGAAATATTGTTACTAAACTGACAAGATGACATCTACATCTGAAAGATACATGTTTTAGTTGCTTCTTTGACATTATTGTCAAAGAGGAATATTGATAAGATGAAAAAACATGGTGAGATTTCATGGAAGATCAAGTAAGAGGGAGAGATTCAGAGGAAAGGAACACATAAGAGATTAAGTGGAAGTTATTGTGTGGATGGTCATGCAAGCAAGGCTAAGAGATTTAGAATTAGAATGAAGCTAAGTGTAATGCCCCACCAGGGAACCCAGGAGAACTTAACCTAAACATTCATCTAAGTTTGCAGAATAATTGCTTTTTTAGTTAACATATAGGAACACCAAAGTTTTACAATGTGGAAGCAATACAATGAAATGAATAAATCTCATAGGTTACAACTCTCAAGGATTCCATGATGAAGATTATGTGAATATAAAATTAATTAATTAGATTAGGTACAATTACAAAAATCATATAAACAAATGAAAGATAAAAGCCACATCACATCAAAGATAACATAAATACATCTGGTACCATAAGGTATCCATAAACCTACATCCAATGCACATGTCACAGGGTATGTAATACAATAACTGAAAAGAAGAATACATGATATCTCTGAAAAAAAAACCGATACAAAGTTACAAGATCACAAGGAAGAAGATCAAGAAGAAGAAGAGTACAACTCCAACAATGAAGATCAAGAAGGAACAACTGCCACAAGGACCATCCAGCACTGGTACATGAAAGTCAAAATCTCAAATGGTAAAAGAATCACTACCACCCAACCTTGTGAACCTAAATGGTCCACTCCCACCATGCTGATAACAACAGATCCCACTCGGATAACAAACATCAAACAAAACAAGAAAAGGAAAGGATCCTGAAAGCTCTCTAACTCAAGGTGAAAGGTAATAATGCCATGTAAGACTCACTATTCCAGAGGCAACCGACACATGTAGGATAACTAGACTATGCATAGGAAGGTGTCATCATGTACGTCTAACCCTTGAGTTTTGTCCTGGTAATCTCTCTGGATCCTAACACCCAAGTGACCTTACATGGTGTCAATGACCTCTTGTACAGATGAAGCCATCAACTATGCCAACTCATCCCTTATAAAGGGGACTAGTCATCTTCTCCATTCCCACCTTAGTCTGTACTAGCACTAAGCCAGGGCGAGGAAACATATCTTATTAGGTTCATTTTAATATCTCTCAATGTTATATTTAGTTATCACTTGATTAAGATACTTAATAATAAGTGATTCTGGCAACCACTTGTGGGCCCCGACACTTATTGCAAGCCACCTCCTACTACATATCTAGGTAAACTACCCTAGGCTCACAGATCTCACATAGATCACAAGATGATAATAATGTCCCTCAAGACTGCTCTGAAGAGTAATAGGAACACACTGGTTCTCACATAACCATAATGTCACAAAACACTCTCAAAGTGTTCACAAAAGAATATATACACATGATCCCTTAGATTAGACATAAAATTCAAAATCATACTCTCCTCTATAGAATATGAAGTAAAACTCAATACAACGTGAGCCCAAATGGTCAAGACAGGGATGATAACCATAATACACACACACATCAAAAATAATACTGAAACCATGTCATAACCAACTCATACCCAAGCCTCTATTTTCCCCCTAGGTCTTCTAGTACTTGATAAACCATAAATAGCACAAGAAGGCACATCAGGCATGAAGAATACAACACTCACATCATAGTAACTGAAAACTATACATAAGCATTTAAAATTCCATTTTGAGTATAATTGAATCCAAAACATATAAATAATGAAACCTACTAGGAAAAATCTGAACATAATCGTTACAATAATATCATAACTAGAGAAATTATTCCCTAATGATGTCCTATGGATCTAATAAAGTAAAAAGCCCAATTTCAGTAGAAGCATAACACTTATCATGGCATCGGTTCCAATATTAAGGTCCTTTTCCTATAGGATCACAATTCTAAAAGTATTCGAGATAAAATCTATAGATCAAAAGACCTAAGCAAATTAGATTACTCTATCAGCATAGAATTCAATATATATTCACAAAAATCCAACTACTTTCAAATAATTAATATAAATGTATATATGCAATTATATTAAATAAAATATAATTTGATACATATATAATTAAGCTATCTATTTAAAACAAAACACATATTAAATAAATTATATATTAAATAATATTCAGATTATATAATTTATTAATCAAATGAATTATAAATTAATTAAATTATTAATTAAATAATTTATAAATTAAATAAATAACAATATAAATGAAATTATAAATTAACAATATTTAAACAAAGTATACTTTTAAAAACAAATTAAAATGTATAAAAAAATATACATACCTTATTGGGGGTATCGTGGGGGCCATGACCTCCTCATGCGCAGCCCCCCCCATGGCTGTCACGATAGTCAAAGCTGTCGTAGGCAGCCTAAGGATTGCCGTGTGGGGTTGGGGGGTGGGACCCCCACTCCACCTTAAATTTTTAATAATTTTTTTTTTATTTAATTTTTTTTTAAAAAAAATGTTTTCTAATAGAAACAAAAACAAACTTTTCCACACACAAGAAGTATTTTTTTTAATTAATTTTTTTTTAAATCCGAAAAAAATGAATTTATTAAAGGACACATATTTTTGTTTAATCTGTCTTTTCTCACTTTTTCTTTTGTCCACTACCAGTCACATCATTTCATTTAACTGTGTTTTTTTTTTTCAAGAACAATAATTTTTGAAAACAGAAAATATTAAATCATAGAACTTTTTTCCAGAAATGGTAAAAGTTATTTTACTTTTTTTTTTTTACAATCAATTTTGTCCTTTCTCTATACATATTGACTATGTAATTTTTTTTATCTTTTGACTATTTAATATATGATTGTATTTAATTTTTAACCATAAATACATTTTCCAAAATTGATTTTTGTACCCAAATTGGGTTTTTCCATCCAAATTGAAATTTCTTCCAAGGGAGATTTATTTTTTTCCCACAGCATATAGTTAAACTATAGTCCATAATTGATTTTTCATTTTATAGGAAAACTATAAACAATCTTTAAAATTTTTTTTGCCAGCATAACGGTACAATGCTAAAATTTAATAAAAACCTAAAATATCAGATCTAAGGGTTTCTCTAATACCCAGAATAAAGAAAATACATACAGATCTAAGGAGATGATCAAGAAATTATTCAGACATAGAAATTCATCAAACAACAAATGGAAAGCACAGAATAAGATTTCCAGATCCTACCTCAGATCCAATGCCAGAAACTGAAAAGAAATCCCTTTGAAGATCTGAAAGTAGAATTTCTTCCTCAATTCAATCCAACCTGCAGATCTGAAATTGTGTAGAAAACAAGCATCCATTCCAGATGCACAATGAAGCCAAACCAACAAGCAACCACAACAATCCAAAATCTCCAAAATACAAAGCACACAAGCTCCCCAAAACCTGTCTCCTCCAAAACCTGTTTCCTCTCGAAATGAATGCAAATCCCCCCTATTAGGGATTCAACTCGTCCAGTCATGCAAACCCTAGATGACTCATTAGAAAACTCCTAATCAAATTCCCACTCTCAAGTTGAAAGAAAATACTAATTATTAATTAAAAATATCTTTTAATATGCACAACACAACTTAGACTCCTAAAGACAAGTTGTCTCCTTTTTGAAATAAATCTCAATAAAACTTAATAAAGCACATGTAAATAAGATAATTTCTCATTAATTAATTTAATATTCAAAATATAATTAAATCATGCAATTAATCATTTAATGTTTAATGGAATATTATTAATCTTATTTTCACACAATTAATTAATTAAAACCAAATATCTTAATATTTGATTTTTAATTAATTAATAATCATACAAAAACATAGGAATTAAATTTAATATTATTTTTCCAACTATAATATTAATTTCCATGACTATAGAAAATCACATACTCAAAAAGTAATAAAACAAGATCATCGTATAAAACAAACAAGCTCAAGGAAGGGATCCACGAACTTTGTCAACTTGAAAAATTTAGATAGGGTAGTCAATAGATACTTGTCCAATCCTAGGACAAATGGGCTTAGGTTAGGGTTTTGGATCCATGTTATCTCCCCTCTCTTACCATTTGAGACATTGCGATAGGGCACGCTCATCCTGACAATTCAGGGAAGTTGATGCTCAGTACCAGTAGACCTACATACAACACCCACATGTACAAACATATATAAATATATAACAGACAATGGTGAGGATCAGCCGATTGTGTGGATCTCGCAAGCAAGTAACTATGACTCCATCCCTCAACCACATCAGGCACGTCAAACATAAATATAAAACAATCACCTCAACCATACACATGCAAGTATGGGGTTAGTAGAATCATAAGCATCAATGATTTCCTAACATATAATCTATCATCCTAAAGTAATCATAACATTTATAAAATTGGACTAGGGGTGAGGTACTACACTAAGGATATTATAAATATTTCTGATGTACATACAAGTTTTAGATTGGTTGGTGAATCATGTGTTATTCATATGGTGTTTCCATCAATGCCAAAGAGGGAGATTGTTGGAAACTACAATTGAAGCAATTGTTGTATTGTCATTGATGTCAAACCTTAACTGGTAAGACTATTGCTATCTAAGAAAGTACTATATCTATTTTAATTGTTGAGAAGGATTAGGGAAAAGGTGATAACAATAGAACCTAAGGGAAGGTTGAGTTATCTTGATACTTCAATGGGTACTTGATTATGTGGCATAATGATAAGATAATGTATTTCTTATCTAAGTGAGAAGCAAGACTAAACAAGTAGGCTTAACTGAGAAAAAGTGAAGAAATATAGTTTAAAGCTAAGTGATGTTAGTGTCGACCAAGCCAATATATGTAGAGTAAATTTAGTGTTGACCGAACATTAGTTTATTGCCGAGGAAGATAGTATTAGCTAAGGAAATAGTTTCAGTGGTGACCGCGCTACGCAGTGATAGCTGAGGAGTTGAACACAGTATTGACCGAGCGTTAGTAATTTACATTTGAGGAAGCATTCAGATTCCTAGCCGATATAGTTGAATTCTTGGATTATGTAAATCATGTTGACTTTATTTATTGAATGTATGGAAGCATTTAATGCACTGTAAACCATTTTATTGTAATTCCATAAAGAGATTAGAGATGTTTCTAGAAGGATGGATGAATAACATAATGTTGAAAGGATTTGATGAATCTGAACTAACCCTAAGATCTATGGAGGAGATTAAGCGACAAAAGTTGAATTGACCTATCGAAGAGGTATTAAGGAAACCTAAGTGTGAGGTTGAAGAAGGATGCTGGAGTTGTTGTTGTTATTGACTGAATAAGTAGAAAAGGCTAAAGGAGAAGGAGTTGTGATTTCTGGAAGGGATTTCTGAGCAAATCAGTGATGGAAAAGGAAATGGATCACAGTTAGTAAGGCAACATATATTTGTAAGAATTGGATCTTTTATTTACAAAGTGAGTTGTATGTTTTCAGATCAAACACTACTGTTACTTTATAACCATTGTATCAGTTTAAATCCTTTAATTAAGGTTGCATTCTAATGGAATGTACTTAAGTCCTTTAACAAGGTGCACTCTTAACAAGATGGTTGAAATCCTTTAACTGGGTCACACCTAGCAGTGTGTTTCTAAACCTTTGACAGGGTTGGCTTTTCACAGAGTTCACTTCAGAAGAGTGAAAATGTCAATAGCATGTTACAAAGTGGTTTTTCCCAAATTGGGTTTCCATTATAAATCCTAGTGTTAATGCTTGTGTGAATGTTTTGGTTTGAACATTTCTATGTTTTGCAAGTTAAATACTATTGGATAGTGGACTGCACTTTTATATGTTTCTGATATGCATTTTGTATTGACCAAGTAGCTGTTGGTTGTTAGATCTAAGTTGTTGAAGTGTTTAAAAGTTTATATTATACATCTGGACCTAAGAAAAATTGATTCACCCCCCCTCTATTGTTCTAAATCATATTAACAAACAATTCCAAGCATCGGGAGGATGCTACCAAGCATCAGGAGGATGTTGTCAAGCATCAAGAGGATGTTGCTGAGCATCAGGAGGATACTGCCAAGCAATCAGAAAATAATAATTTTCATGATGAACCTAAAGATCAAGGAGAAAAGAAATCTGAACCTACATTGGCATAGTATGCGAGAAGACATCATAAGCCTGAGAAAATCATTGGAGATGAGGAATATGGAGTCTTGACCAGAAGTAAGTTGGAAGACCCTACATGTTTATTATGTGAGTTTGAGCCTAAGACAGTAAAAGATGCTTTAGAGAATGAAGACTAGATTCAAGCTATGAATGAAGAAATAGATCAAATAGAAATGAATGATACCTGGACTCTAGTGCCGAGAGTAGAAAATAAGAATGTTATTGGAACAAAATGGGTATTCAAAAACAAGATTAATGAACATGGACAAGTCACAAGGAACAAGGAAAGACTTGCATGCAAGGGTTATGCACAAGAAGAAGAAATAGACTATGGGGAAACATTTTCCCATGTAGCAAGATTAGGAGTGAGAACTCTACTTGCATATGCTGCTTATAGAGACTTCAAAGTATATCAGATGGATGTCAAGTCTGCATTTCTAAATGGTATATTAGAAGAAGAAGTATACATTGAACAACCTGAAGGATTTGTTGATCCAAACAAGAAAAATATGGTTTGCAAACTGAACAAGGCGCTATATGGATTGAAGCAAGCCCCCACAACATGGTATGAGAGGCTACACAATTATTTGATAAAGATTGGATTTACAAGGACAAATGAAAAAAACAATCTGTACATGAAAGATGAAGAACGTAAAGGAATTTTGTTAGCTGAAATCTTTGTGGATGATATCATATTTGGAGGACAAAATGCCCTATGTTAGAAATTTTCAAATGAGATGCAAACTGATTTTGAGATGTCTATGTTTGGTGAGATAAAATTCTTTGTTGGTTTGCAAGTCTATTAGATGGAGAAATGTATCTTTATCACATAATCTAAATATGTCAAAGAGATACTGAAAACTTTTGGTATGGAGGATTCTAGACCAGTAAGTACTCCTATAGCTACTGGACATAAAATATCTAAAACTGATGATACTACTGAAGTGAATCAAACCTTGTATAGATCCATGATTGGAAAGCTACAATATGTTGTCCACAATAGACCAGATATTGCCCTAGCTGTTGGGATTGTGGCAAGATTCTCTGCCAATCCTAAGGAAAATCATATGATGGCTGTGAAGAGAATAATGAGATATTTGAAAGGGACAGAAGATTATGGATTGTACTACAAGAAGAATGAGAAATTTAAATTGAGATTCTACATTGATGCAGATTGGGTAGGAAATGTTGATGACATGAAAAGTACAAGTGGTGGAGCATTCTTTCTAGGAAAGAGATTAGTCTCCTAGACAAGCAAGAAACAAAACTGCATTTCCCAATCTACAACAGAAGTTGAGTATGTAGTAGCTACAGTAAATTGTTCAAATCTGGTATAGATTAAGAAATTGTTGAAAGGAATGAAAGAGGAAATCACTGAGCTGGTTGTTATTTTTTGTGATAATACAAGTGCTATCAACATATCAAAGAATCCAGTGATGCACACAAAGACTAAACATATTGCTATCAAGTATCATTACTTGAGGGAATTGGTACAAGATAAAGAAGTGAGAATGGAATATGTGAATACAAAAGAACAACTAGCAAACATATTCACAAAAGCTTTACCTAAGGATGCTCATGAATATCTTAGAGGTAAATTAGGGGTGCTTCCCCTAATTGAGGCTGCCTAGTCTATTGGGAGCACTGCATCAAATGTGCGACATAGAGTATCTAACAAATTGATGCAGGAAAGGTCATAATTTAGGAGTTGCCTAGAGTTGTGAAAACAACAATAAAGATGATAATCATTCATAAGCAAGATTATAGAGGGAGAAATACTGATACTAAATTGACATGATGACATCTACATATGAAAGATGCAAGTTCTATATACTACTTTGGCATTATTGTCAAAGAGAGAGAGATTCAGATGAAAACATAGATATAAAGAACACTCAGGTATATGTTGAAAAGATTTAGAGATTTAGAGAATCAGAGGGAGAGAGATACAAAAAAGATTCAGAGGGAGTAACTATTTGAACAGTCAAGCAAGGCTAAGTTGTGAATCTAAATGAAGCTAAGGATATTATAAATCTTTCTAATTGCACTGACATTTTGGATTGGTTGGTAAATCACGTGTTATTCATGTGGTGTTTCCATATGCCAAAGAGGGATATTGTTGGAAACTGCAATTGAAACAATTTTTGTATTTTCATTAATGTCAAACCTTAACTGGTAAGCTAGTTGCTATCTAAGAAAGTAATATATCTATTGATTGATGAAAAGGATTAGGGAAAGGGAGATAACAAGAGAACCTAGGGAAAGGTTGAGTTATTTTATACTTCAATGAGTACTTGATTATTTGGCACATTGACAAGATAATGTATTGTTTATCTAAGTAAGAAGAAAGACTGAAGAATTAGGCTTAACTGAGAAAAAGTGAAAAAATATAGTTTAAGCTGAGTGATGTTAGTGTCGACCGAGCGCTAGTATATGTCAAGTAAATTTAGTGTTCATTGAACATCAATTTATGCCGAGCGATAGGAAATTACCGAGCAAGACAATATTAGTTGAGGAAGACAGTTTGTAGAGATGATTGAGTTATGCAGTGATGACTGAGGAGATGAACACAGTATTGACTGAGTGTCAGTTATGTACATTTGGAGAAATAATTCAAATTCCCAACTGACATAGTTGAATTCTTAGATTATGTAAATCGTGTTGACTTTATTAATTAATTGTATGGAGAATTTAATTAATGCATGGTAAATCATTTTATTATGGATTCAATGAGAAGTTTGAAGATGTATTTAGAAGGAAGGATGAAGAACTTAAATGTTGGAAGGATTTGATGAATATGACCTAAACCTAAGATCTAAGGAGGAGATTAAGCAGCAAAAGATGGATCTACCTAACTGAAGAGGTATATAGGAAAACCTAAGTGTGAGGTTACAGAGTATGCTGAAGTTGTTAATGTTATTAACTGATAAGTCTAAGTAGAAGGGTAAGGGTGAAGGAGTTGATCAGAGTTGTGATTTCTTGAAGCAAATTTTGAGTATATCAGTGATGGAGATGGAAATGGAACTCAGTCAGTAAATCAACATATATGTGCGAATTGGATCTATTATTTGCAAAGTGAGTTGTATGTTTTTCATATCAGAAACTACTACTACTTTCTAATCATTGTATCAGTCTAAATCCTATTAGAAATAGGGAATAGTGAGAGGGGGGGGGGGGGTGAATTAGTATTCTACAAACTTTTACTTTTGCCCAATTATGGATATAACAAATCAACTTGATGCTTGCAAAATAGAGTAAATTAAATAACATACAAAGCAGTAAAGAAAATGAACTCATAACACCATATTTGTTCTCGAGGAAACCCTAGCCAAGGGAAAACCCTAGTGGGGATGATACCCACAATTGATCCACTAATCAAAAGTATCCGGTCAAGGATGTTGATCCTGTTAGGAGTCTATTACATACATATAGTGTCTCTGTCCTGATTAAAGGACTCTAGGCCTTGTTAGAAGCCTCAATCCTGCTAAAAGTTGGTATACAAAATAGAATGATTACAAGATGAGATACTACCCAAACATGTAATGTACAATGATATCTGATTACAAAAGGTAAGGTACATAACCTTTCACTATTGTTGAATAGCTTTCCTATTCTGATTTAGCTTTCTAGCTTCTTCGCTTTCATATTAAAAGTCTACTTGATTTATTCTATAACATATATCTTCACATCATATCATTACATTGTCTTATTACATCAAGCATACATCTTCACTTCACATGCTTCTTACATATATACAAGTTATTAAGAATAATAACTTTACAGTTGGCTTTACAAAGCATAAACTCAAAACTAACTTCTGTTACCTAAGAGTTAACATCTAGGATGTCATCCATTGTATGGTTAAGTCATTATTTTGATTAAAAAAATAATCCCTTAACTATTTTACTTGTTTTGTCTTCTTACTCTTCTCAGTTAGCTTTAACTCTGTTTCGGTAAACTTGCAATAAATTCTTCCGTACATGCCATACAGACTTGCTCTTCTAGATGTGTCTTTTGTTAGGATTAGGTAATACTGAGAGGGGGGGATGAATCAGTATTACAGAACTTTGATTTCAACTTTAAACAATTATAAACAATCCAAGGTAATGCATAAATGAAAAGAACATATAAGCATAACACATTACTCATGACACCATGATTTGTGCTCGAGGAAACCTTGGCCAAAGGGAAAACCCTGGTGGGGATGGTACCCACAAATATGCACTAAGTATAATGTCCCTATGAGGAGATCTAGCCCTGTTAGGAGCTAATTGTTACATAGTACATTTCCTTGTTAAAGGATTACAAAAACTCTATTAGGGGTATAGAAAACACCTGGTTAAAGGTGGTGAGCTCACTGCTCTTACAACCAATACTATTCCAAAATGGTTCTCAAAAAGGGGAACAACACAAGAACTTATCTTTCTTAGATAGTTCCAATTGTAGCTTAGACTCTTATTGATCTTGCATCTAATCTTTTCTCCTATATTCAAAAACTTACTTCATCATTATAAAAACATCCATACTTCTCTTTCACAAAACCAATCTATACTTATACAAAATTAGTCTTCCAATCAGCCTCATAATTGTCACACAAAACATAATAGAAACTCATGAAAATGATATAAATGGAGTTGGCATTCTTATATTACCAAAGATTCAGCAATATACTTTGTTTACTTGTCTTAGCACATTACCATATCTACTATGCACTCCTTAATCTTCACAACTATTCATGTACCCAGATATACTATTTTACTATCTTCGCATACCTTATGAACACTATCTCTCACACATCAGGTATCCAAAACTCATGTGATCTTAATTGAAGCATGTGCATATCCCAAAATACCTCTAGTTAACTTCACAAGCCATAATACCTTGTATATCTTTATCGCTATCCAAAACTACGACACTGTACCCTATTTTCTTGATTCTAGACTTAGTCATTTTCATGACTGTGACTCCAGTGGTAATCTCCACATGTTATCACTCCATCATAAGTGTTGCCATGAATGAAAACCCTTAAGTGATTCTCAGTACTCAAAAACATCACATGCCAACAATCTTTTCCTCATTTTCCTTTTTCTTCCTCTCCCTTTGACATCGATGGAAAAGTTATTCTCAAAATTTCAAAACTGAAGCACATGTGGTCTAGTGCTTACTTACCAGATTTAAGACATCTTGGAAGGATGTTTCCAAGGTCTCAACTTCCTCAATCCATGAGCTTATCAGTAGTTCACTGACATGGATTAATCCATTCAGTGCATATGATGTTGTCTCTACTACCTTAAGCTCAGTGAGAGTAGATACTGTCATTGAACTTTCAACCTTTATCATCTTAGAGAGATGAGTCTCCAATATTGAGAGCTTGGGAGTTAAAAGGTTTCTTATTGAGTCAAACTTGTTTGCAACTCTCCCTTTCTCCATTTCCAATACTCTTATTTTCTCCAGTAGCCTGGATGTTTCCTTGTCTATCTCTCCCACAGTTTGTGAAGATGATTCACAACTGTCCATTATACTGTCAAGATTTTCCTTGTCTTTGGCTATGGCCTCCTCAACATTCTTTAGGTGTCTACAGGAATTTATGCAGTAGTTGTATAGTTTCCTACCTTGTGCTACACAACTCTTGGCTTTAATAGTGGTAGCCTTTAGAATGCCTAAGTCCCATAAAATGGACTTGTGAACTTCACTCAACTTCTTCTCCAAGAAGTTTCTTTCAGCCTTCTCCTCTGCTCTTTTTAGCAATGAGTCAAAGTGACTATCAAAACCATCCAATACTATACTAATATTCTCAGTCTCATCCTTGTCTTTTAGGATAACTGGTGAGGGTAGTAGCTTGTTTACTGTCTCTATAGCCCTACCCATTATCTTAGCTCTTTTATCTCCTTTCTGGGCTGATCTTTCCTTAGCTTTAGCAAAGGCCATGAATGAGAGTCTCATCAATTCATCTCCATCCATGTTGTCCACATCAAAACTTACTGGTTTGGCCACACTTGCCAACAATAGAGATGAATCCAGTCTGATTTCAGTGGCTTCATCTGACTTAGGTTTTATTTATTGATGTTCTTCTTTCTATAACTCCTTCTCATGTACTCTTTCTTCTCATTTCTCTTCTAATTTTCTTTCTTTTTTCTATTCCTGATCTTCAACCTCCATCGCACTATCCATCTTGTCCATGAATGAATCATTTATATCTTGTGAAGTGTCAAGGCTAACAGGCACACCAATGACAAAGAAGTCTAGTTGCAAGTCAACTTGAGCACTCTTATCAACTACATGTGAGCTCTCTCCTAAACCCAAGGACATAGGTTTAGTAGTCTTAGGAGGTGACACCTTTTTAGGCATGTTATTCATTAGAACTTGGTCTAATGCCTTTTGGGTATCATTAATTACTTCATCATATCTTCTAGCCATGATCTTGACTAGTTCGGTCTTTGTTCTTAGAAGAGGTTTTAAGTGCCTTTATGATTCTTTCTCTTTCCTGAATAGACACAACTGGAAACATATCATCAATTATTTTGTTCCTTATGTTCTCATCTTCTGAATGTGCTAACTATTTCCTGATTTCTAGCTTGTTGTATAGATCTTTGGGAACACTAGCCTCCATTTCCAATAAATTATTTTTGAAGACTAATAAATGCTCAATGATAGTGTCCTCAATGATTTCTTGATCCTTAGGGCTATATCTCTCATAGTATCTATTTATTGATGTCAGATTTCCATCTTTAATAACCCTTTTCTGTAGTGCTTTCATATCTAGTTTCCATAAGGATTGTGGACTCTTTTGAACCACTATCTCTTCCTATTTTTCTATTGTCTTCTCTTCCTTTTTCTTCCTCTTTTATTCTATCTCTTTTTCATTTGGACTGATTTGCTTACCTATCCTAGAAGATCTTCTAGGGGTGACTGCAGGCATAACTTCTTGAATTTCTTCTTCTTGCTCATCAGTAATGGTAACAGTAGGAACTAATGATTTCTCTTCCACAAAAGGATTAGGTGCATCAATAGCCATGCTAGAATATGCCTCCATTTTATCTCTTATGTTCTTTAACTACTCAGTAGTGATTCCCACCTTCACAGTAATGTCTTCAACAATTTTTCTGACCTTTCTTTTCCTTGTTACCTTTTCCTATTCTTCTCTCACTTTCTCATACTTCTCTCTGTAAGTACCCCATCTTTCTTGGGTAGTGTCCTTTTTTCTAGGTATACATGCTCTACTGGCATGGTTAGTACTTTAGCACTTACTTCATATCCCATGGGATAGCACCACTTGGTTCTAGGCTCAACTACCTCAAAGAAAACACAATCTATTTCAACCATGAAACATATGGTGTCTTCATATTTTTCCACTAACTTTCTGGTATCCTGTACCTTTGTTTCATCTACCTTTGTAGTATCTTTGTCATAACAAACAAATCTCCATCTACCTAGTCCTTCTTCTATCTTCTATAGCTTTCTAAGATTTGAATTCCAGTGGGTACATCATTCTTCCATGCTCTGGGATGCATGCCAGGAAAGTTATGAATGACATGAATATACATGTAAACTAGTAGTGATCCAAACCTAAACGCTTTGGATTTTTATTTCTTAATAACCTTAATATTATCCAGAAACTATTGTGACAACACTTTGCAATGGTTATATTTTTTTTTTTCCTTAACCATTCTATAGGCCATCATGACAACTCCAGCAGAAACAAAGTTTGATATGCTGATGTGAAACAATTTGTACCCTAGCAACATTGCTATCAATATGACATCTTGTAAATATATATCATTAACTGTCATCCTTCTCTTATCCCATTTAGAATGAGTTAGGGTTTCTGCTTGTTTCTTTAGGTTTTTCTCAGCTATAGGTAAGGCTCCTTCATTATAAAGGCTTGTGATCTCATGAATCATCTGTGCATAGATCTTTATTGGTTGCTCACCAATCCATAAGAACTGGTCATGAATTCTGCTAAGAATGATTTTAAACCATTCAACCTTTGAGAATTCTGTGAGATGGGTTAACTTAAGGATTGATTGATCTTTTAGGTGTTTGAATTCTTCTACCAAGGATTTTCCAGCTTCTATCATGTTATCTAATTTGCTATAGATGTTAACATCCCCAATGGTTTCATACTTGTAGTGAATGTATGCCCTAATATCTTCTACGAGTAATACACCTATGAGAGTTTGAGAAAATGCTCCCTCCGGATCATCCTCACAGGATTTGTATGGATGCTGCTCGAATTTATACCTAGGTCTATCTACAACATCGTATATCACTGGTGCATCCATGATTACTATAAAAGATTAGGTCTAAATACCTTAAACACTTGAATCTAATGTTTGATTTCACATGAACACAAGATCACTTAGCTCGATTAATGCTCTGCTTTCACACTTCTTCTCTCCTTTATCTTTAATCAAAAAATGGTGTGTAAATGAAATCTCTCAAGTCTTTTATCCTTCAAAAGTTGAGTGTGTGCATTAAACACATGTAGCTCAACTTCGCATACCGTCTAGTTAGTGCAAAACTTGCAAACATAGAAGATGAATCTTCAGGTGCTGCAATCTCATCCATAGATTCAAAAACTTCTGAAAACCTCATATCTAATCTCGCATGAGCTTACTCCACTTATATAGGGGATGGATAATTTCCATTGTTTGTATCAAATTCTCCCCATGAGGCCTTCTAGGCTGATGCCTCAAAGAATTCATCATGCAAAGACACAACATCATAAGCTATCTCTCCTTGAACCACTACCTTATTTAGAACTTTTACTTGCCATATATTCTCATCCTCTGACTTTTTGTTTTCACTTATGTAATCATTTAGGATTTTACCACTATCACTGATATTCTTCCTTATGACTATAGGTGGTGGCACTTCTGGTTCATTAGATCTCTTTGGTGCTCTTCTATTGTCATCTCCATTGTATCTACAAAACTTTGCAATGTGACCTAGATTATTACATTTGTAACAGATGGGTGGTCTTCTTCTATCTTGACTAGTCTGCAGCTTACAGTACCTTGTTGTGTGCCCAAATTTATTACATTTATGACATGTAATCTTGGCTACAGTTTCTTCTCTGATATAGTCTTTCTTATACCTAGATTGATCAGGTTTTCTATAATTTTCTTTCTTGTGTCCATACTCATAGCAATTAAAATAGTAGTTGGTAAAGGGTTTAGAGTTACCTTTACTTTTGCAGTCTCTTTTCATGTGTCCAACTTTGTTGCATCCAAAACATCTACCTCTGAATGGTCTGAACTGTTCTCTAGGATCTTCATTTCTAGGCCTTTCATTAGGAATAGGTCTTTCCTCATTCTTGGCTTCTTTCAGTTCTTCTTGAGTTTTTGAACTTCCAGCTTCATTGGGTCCATTCATGTCTTCTTTAGATTTTTGTTTTGTTCTTGGTTCATCATTCTTGCCATTTCTTATGCGTAACTCCTCAATGTGTAGTCTGGCTTGAGTGAGTTCACCTTTGATGATCTGATTTGTAATTATTTAATTCCTAATATTTATCTTTGTAGTGGTCAAGTTCAGTCTTCATATTTTCTATCTATAGGTTAGCTTCTTTTAGTGACTCTTCAACTTTGTTCCTTTCATCCGTTTTATGTTGAATCTCCTTGATCATCAAGAGATTGATTTGTTCTTTTTCTTTCTCCAACTTCTTTACTTTGTCTAATGTATCATTGTCAGAACCTTCTTTGATTTTCTCCATAAGGTCTTATCTCTGATCTTTTATAGTCACAAGTTGTTCTTTAAGTTTCCTCATGAAACCTTCTGCTCTTCTTAATTTGAATTTGAATTCACCATTTTCAGCTTTCATTTTATCCAGATCTTCAAGTGTAGCTTCAAAGTTCACTTGCAAATCTTCTGAATCCATTTTGATCTCCCTTAAATTGTTAAGCTTTCTCTCAAAGGGCCAAAAGCTCTGATACCAATTGTTAGGATTAGGTAATACTGAGAGGAGGGGGGGGTGAATCAACATTATAGAACTTTGATTTGAACTTTAAACAATTATGAACAATCCAAGGTAATGCATAAAAGAAAAGAAAAAATAAGCATAACACATTACTCATGACACCATGATTTGTTCTCAAGGAAACCCTGGCCAAAGGGAAAACCCCAGTGGGGATGGTACCCACAAATATGCACTAAAGCATAATGTCCCTGTTAGGAGATCTAGCCTTGTTAGGAGCTGATTGTTATATAGTACATTTCCTTGTTAAAGGATTACAAAAACCCTGTTAGGGGTATACAAAACACCTGGTTAAAGGTGATGAGCTCACTACTCTTACAACCAATACTATTCCAAAATGGTTCTCAAAAAGGGGAACAACACAAGCACTTATCTTGCTTAGATAGTTCCAATTATAGCTCAGCCTCTTACTAATCTTGCATCTGATCTTTTCTACTATATTCACAAACTTACTCCATCATTATAAAAACATCCATACTTCACTTTCACAAAACCAATATATACTTATACAAAATTAGTCTTCCAGTCGGCCTCATAATTATCATACAAAACATAATAGAAACGCATGCAAATGATATACATGGAGTCAGCATTCTTATATTACCAAAGAGTTAGCAATATAATTTGTTTACTTGTCTTAGCATGTTACCATATCTATTATGCACTCCTTAATCTTTACAACTATTCATGTACCCTGATATACTATTTTACTATCTTCACATACCTTCCGAACACTATATCTCACACATCAGGTATCCAAAACACATGCAATCTTAAATGAAGCATGTGCATATCCCAAAATACCCCCAGTTAACTTTGCAAGCCATAATACCTTGTATATCTTCATCGCTATCCAAAACTATGGCACTGTACCCTATTTTCCTGATTCTGGACTTAGTCATTTTCATTAATGTGACTCCAGTGGTAATCTCCACAACATGTGATCACTCCATCATAAGTGTTTCCATGAATGAAAACCCTTAAGTGATTCTCAATGCTCAAAAACATCACATTCCAACATCTTTTTTATACATAGAATTATCCATGTTCAAGTACGCATGCACTGAAACTACTTCTATCAACATCACTATCCAAAATTGTCTCTGGTTAGACTGGAAAATACTACATATACTTATACAATTTTACTTGCACTCTAATATAGATTCTTTATGTCATAGTGCGATCTTCATACATATTATATGTTTCCATAATGATAAAAACTTGATATTCACCTCAGACAAATTGCCAACAATCTCCCCCTTTGTCATTGGTGGAAACATATAAGAAAATTGGCTAAGTCATATAAAACTTGAAAATTGTAGTGATAACAAAAATTCTTCAGTATACTTATATCTCCAAATATCTATAGAATATCTATACTCTCCCTAGGAGTATGCCTTCATACATTCTATACAATATATCATACTGTCTATACAATTTACAATGTTTTGCTATCACTCCCCCTTTGACAACAATGACAAAAAGGGTTCCAAAACTGTTCAACAAAAATGTTTTTACCTTAGGATTCAAGATTGCAAAGCCAGTAGGCTTGCAACACAATTTGCAAAATTTATCTTTATACTCTCTAACTCTTTCTCCCATGATTTCTTAATGGCGTCTGAGACACTAAGAAGTGCACATAAGCCATAAGATGCTATTTCACATGCCTTAAGGTTTGCATAGTGAAATTTCTCATAAGATGTCTTAGAGGTAAGACATTCTTCCAATTGACATTCAAGAATACTTATCTTAACTGAAATATGCTCTCTTAATAGAGTGATTATTTTCAATTTCTTTTTCTTTTCATCGCTTAGAATCCTTATGTCATCATACAATTTACTTGTTCTTTTCTCAATATCAGAAATTTTCACATTCAGACTTGCAAAGAGATTTGCTGCTGTCTAAATTTCTACCTTTTTTTCTTTCATCTTTTCTGCTATTTTTGATACAAGATCTTCTGGTTTTCTACATTGTTTATATAGAGATTTTCCTTTCTCCAAGCTTCTCCTTAGTTATTTTATGCAAATATCTAGATTATCAATATCATTTTTGATATTCTGACATATATCCTAAAATATGTTTGCTTCATAGGCTACTTGAGCTTTGACTGTAGCCATATCTAATAGGTTTGTGAATTCATTGTCAAATGCTTTCACAACTTCTTTTGCTTTGACTTGTAGATCTACTTCATTGATCTAACTGGTTATAACATTCTACAATTTCTCTGTTACTTCAATCAGTGATCCTTCAAGGATTTTTACTTTCTTGTTCTTGCCAATGATTTCATTCAGAGATAAGATCAACTCTATTTGATCATCATCATCAAATTCCTGTCCAAGACTAGCAAAGATGGATTTAGTCTGTGGCTTCTCTACTGCTACCTTGGGTGTGGGACTGATTGCTACTTGTTCTTGTGTTTCTCCTTGTCATGCTGCCTCTGTATCAACTTGTGTTTCTGCTTGTTTCTATTCTGCATCTTCTTCTTGTCTTGTTTCCTTTTCTTCCTCATTCACTGTCATATCTTGTTGTTCCATAGCTAAATTGTCAACAATGTCCTCAAGATTACTTAATGGGTTGTCCTCATTGTCCAAAGTGATGTTCATTCCTTCCACATTCATTATTTCATCTTCAATGTTAATTGATGGTGGTGGTGAAGGAATTTTATGTCCCTCAGCTTCCAATGCTTGATCTAATGCACTTGTGTTCTCACTAGGGCCTGAGGTCATTACCTTTATAATTGCCTATTCGGTTTCTTTGTTAACTTCCTCATAGTTCCCTCCCATTATCAAGATGGTTCTCCTCTTCATTCTTAAATGAGTATTAAGACTTTTCAAAATTTCTTTGAAATGATCTTCATCTTTAATGTCATAGAGCTTTCTTACATAGTTCTCTCTTATGTTTTTATCTTCTTCTGCTGCTCTTTTCTTTCTGTTTACTAACTTTTCAAAGAGTTCATCAGGAATCTTCCCTTGAATACTGTCAAAATTTTTATCAACCAAAATCATATGCCTGACAACTACATTTTCTAAGTTCAATTTCTCAGAATAATTGTACATCTCATAGTATTTTTTCATTTTAGAGAAATCTCCTTCATTAATGATTAGGGCATTTACTTTTTCTATCTTTGGTTTCCATTTATTTTTACTGCCTCTAGTATCTTCATCATCTTTTACTTTAGATACCTTTCTTTGCACTGAGGTAACTCTTTTTTTCTGTCTCTTTCTTCATCCACTTGCCATTTCTTTTACTCTTTTAGCTAATGGAGTGGTGGAGGTTCCTGTACCTCTTCAACTTTTACCACTTTTTATATATTTTGAATATCCTTAGCAACTGATGATAGGGGTGGAACAGATAAAATTTCTTTTTTTCCAATGTCTCTAATTGCTACTGTAGTCTATTTCGCAACTAGGAATTCATGTTCTGTCATTCCAATATCCTTAAGAATTTTCTTAATGGTGTTGTCAACTCTCTTTTTGGTCAATTTATCTTCATGCAGAGACTTCACAGAGTTAAATTTATCCTCATAAGTTCCAAATCTAGAGCTTTTCATATCCATCTTACATTTAAGCAATCTTTTCACATATTCTTCTACTTCAAATTTTGAAACTTCATATCCAAGAGGATCTATAAACTCAACTCTCGGCTCAAATGCTTCAATAAAAGTAAAATCAGTGTCAACCATAAAACATATTTCATTTTTGTACTTCTCTTCAATAGCTTATGGAATCCTTGACCTTTTCTTCATTTGATTCTGAAATGTTTTGATTACCAAGGTTGCGCTCTCATTAACCTTGTCTATAGGGTGTCTAAGATACACCTTGCTGATTCTATCTGTAGTATTCTTATTATCATTCCAATATTCTCCAATAGTGTATGTGAATCTTCTTAATAAATGAAAAAACATGTATGTTATCAGAGATGAGAATCTAAAATGTGAGTTTTTGGTTTTCTTTATCTTCTCAAGGTTCTCTAACAATGGAATTCTTAAGATTTCACACATATCTATTTGACTTTTATCAACGCACATCAAATATGTTGCATGAACCATTCCAGTTGCCATGTCATCTTCTCTAGAGTTTGCACAAAACTCAGATGTTAAGATCTTGCACACAAATCTAACATCATCTTGTAATATCTTGCTGATTACTATCCCTCTACCATTATAGGATGACTTGGTGTTGTCCAATACATTCTTCTTTACATTTTTCTCATTAAAGGGTATGACTCTAGTTTTAGACAAACTGGTTACCTCATGAATTAGGTTTGTAGTGATATCTATCACTCTGTCATCTAGCCAAAACTTCCCATTGTGAATTCTGCTTAAAATGATTTTAGTCAATTCATCATCATCAAATTCATAGTGCAGTGAATATTTCACAATTTCATTATCCTTCAGATGTTCAAACCCTACTTTCAATGACATATCTTTATTATATAACTTCTCATATTCCTTAGTCATATTACTTTCACTGAGGGTTTCAAATTTGCATCTTAGATAACTTCTTACATCTTCTAAATGTAAAACTCCATCTAGTACGAACAACAATGCAAGACTGGGGTCTTCTTCCAAGGGTTCTACTGGTTCCCTTTTAATTCTAGGTCTACTAGTAACCCTTACATGGTGAATAAGTGATACATCCATGATTTCAGAAAAAACTTTAATTGCTTGATATATTTTCTCAGTAAAATACCTCAAATTCATGATTTAGGGCTTTGCATAGATTCGGTCACGAAATTCTTTACCAAATCCTACAAACTGATCTCAATCACCACTGTATTGATCTCCTTATCACTTATAGTTGCTTGAATGATCAAATAATACCAATCATAAGCTTTTAATCTTTCAATCTTTCAAGATTCTGACATTGCATTCAATTCCTTTGCCACTTCTTTCCAAAATGTTGTTATTGCTTTTCTGCAAAACTTGACACTTCTCACGAACACGCATACATTCATATTAGCTCATGCATTCTTAACCATAGCATCATTATATCAAATACTACCTTACATTAAATGCACAAGAGTCAATTAATTCTACACTAATTTCTACATTATCTTAAGTTCCTATCCTAATACATTATTTATTAATCAAGTGCTTTGAGATGGGTTAGGAAGTTATTCACACTTACTATCAGATACTTCACCTATCTGATTACCTTGTGTACTGAGTGTGTCTGCTTGATCTGTGGCTTTAACAAATTCCATTTCTTCTAAATTACTATAGCATCCTTTCTCACTATTGCTAGCATTCTCATTTCTCCTTGTATAGCTTCTAGGATTAGGGTTTCTCATGTTCATTCTACAAAATCTTGTTGTATGACCAAATTTGTTACATATCTAGCAAACTACTCCATTGTTTCCATATCTCGGTCTTGTCTGACTGATTTGTGATCTGCAATTCCTGGCAATGTGTCCAATCTTGTTGCATCTATAACACATGACTCCATTTATTCTATTCATATCTTCATTAGGTATCTTGTCTACATGGTTAGTATCTCTAAACATTCTACTACTACTATTATCATTAGATCTAGGTTTCTTACATTCAATAGCTCTATGTCCAAAACCATGACAATTATAATAATAACCATTGAGAGGTTTGAATTTCTTACTTGTGCAATCTTTCTTCATATGACCAAAAGTATTACATGAAAAATATCTACCTTTGAATTCTCTTTGTGTATCTTTAGGTGGTTCATCTTCTTTAGGTATGTCTTTAGATTTGTTGTTAGGAATAGTCTCAAGAGATAACTGAGAGGGGGGGGGGGGTGAATCAATTATCTACAAGATTAAATTCTTTATCCAATTAAGTATATAAGAACATTAAGCATAAACACAATGAAAGAAAACTTAACACAACACCACAATTTTGGTTATGGGGAAACCCAAATAGGTAAAAACCCCGGTGGGAATTGACACCCACTAAGAACTATACTAGTGTATTATGATCCATGTTAGAAGATCTTACAACCCTTTTAGGAGTTGATCTTTACAATGTGATAAGTACAGTGACCTAATCAAGGGTCAGACCCTGTTAGGAGTCTTTTACAATTAACCTTGTTAGGGGTGAGGACACACTTTTCAAGAGCACACTGCTCAAAGGGGTGAAGGCTGCAACCTTCTGTTTAATAGATACACACTATATCTGGATCTTGGTGAATTATGCATAGACCAGCTATCTTGATCAGTTCCAATGAATAGCATATACTCTCTACTATGTCACATAGACCTTGTGTTGATGGCTCAACACTTCGCACTCTCTTCTCTACTCTTCTTATTCAACTGAAAGCCATACTTACCAATCACAAATGACTGTCTATAAATATCTTTCCTCTAAATGATATAATAAATTTGGCCTATTAGAACCACCTTGAAATCATATTAAGGAAATAATAAAACCTTCCAATAACATCTCTATTGGCTCTACTAAGCACACAGCACGAACTGGACCTATCCAACTTAATATGAGTGAACACATTACTCCATACTGTTGGCTCTATCAATTTAACTAATACTTTCTTCTTGTGCTGAATTGCAACATGCGCTCTTAACCAAACATTCTTAACTCTCCAAAAAACACTAATCTAAGTGCGCATACCAATATGATAGGCACAACTACTTTACCAATATAATCTCTGTCGGCTTCTCTGGATAAACTCAGGAAAATGCAATTGTCAACTATGAACATCATAACTTAACTTCTAATGTATATTAGACTCTACATCCATGAACATGACATCATACATATGTCTACAACATAAGTATAAAGGCACAAGGCTCTACTGCAATCGTACGACCAATCACATATAGAACTATTCCTGGGACCTGTCAGGAATACTCACTGATATACATAATTGTTCTACTATCTTTACTCATAATCAACCTTTGCATCTATGATATCATGCTAATAACATATCCATGCATCATATACTGAATGCAATCTCCATCATTCTTCCATGTATGTTGCTTACCATATGTTGTCATCAATGACAAACATATAGACGACAAACTGACTTGCTGGAAAATCTCCAACAATCTCCCCCTTTGGCACTGATGGCAACATATGGAATGAAAAACACCACCAATCCAAATGATCAATACTTTTATAAAATTATCCATTTCATCAACAAAAACTCCCCCAAGGAAGTATCCTCCAACTACTTCAATATTCCTCAATATTCTCCATTTCCTCAACTGTGTTGCTTCCCATGACTGTATTTTTACTCCCCCTTTCTACTTATTTTTTAATACTACATATTCCTTCTTTTTATGGTTTTCATGACTATATATTACTCCCCCTTTGACATCAATGGAAAAGAGCACCAAAAACATTAAGCACCTGTACTACTCCTGAGGTAGAGTAGTCAACCTTTCATCAGTCACTGAGGACTGATGCACTCCTACTATCTCTATTTAGATTCATAGAAGGGAATTACTCCCAGCTTCTCCCTGAGATACTCAAAAGTATCCTTAGGTAAAGGCTTTGTGAATATGTCTACTAGCTGATCTTTTGTACTCACATAATCCACCATTACTTCTTTCTCTGTAACTTTCTCTCTTAGGAAGTGATATTTTATCTCAATATGTTTTATTTTTGCATGCATCACATGGTTCTTTGACATATTGATAGTTCTAGTGTTATCACAATGAATAACAGTAGGGTAGTCAATCTGAATGCCAAAATATTTTATCATCTACTTGATCCACACAATTGTAGAACAATTCAATGCTACTGCAACATATTCTGCTTCTGTTGTTGACTAAGAGATACAATTATGATTTTTACTTGTCCAAGTAACAAGTCTATCTCCAAGGAATACAACTCCTCTAGAGGTACTCTTTCTATCATCCACGCATCCTGCCCAATCTGCATCTGTATATACATGAAGCTTTACATTCTCTAAATTAGGATACCATAAACCATAGTCTAAGGTTCCATTCAAGTATCTAAATATTCTTTTTATTTCCATGAGATGACTTTGGTTAGGTTCTACTGCAAATCTTCCATCAATACCAACTTCATTGGAAATTTCTGGTCTGGCTTGAGTAAGATATATAAGTTTACCAATCATAGACTTATACAAGGCTATGTCTACTGCCGGTGAATCATCTTCTTTTGAAAGCTTACATCTTTTTATCATAGGGGTACTTACAGGTTTGCAATCATCCATCTTGAATATCTTCAAGATCTCTTTCACATACTTAGTCTAATTTATGAATATACCTTTGTCTATCTATTGCACATTCAATCCCAAAAAGTACTTGATATCACCAATCATGCTCATTTCACATTCGCTATGCATCTCCTTAGAAAATTCTGCATTGAGCTTATCATTACGACCAAATATAATGTCATCAACAATTATAGCAACTAACTGTAGTCCATTAGATGTCTCTCTTATGACTAAGTTACAATCTGCTACTCCTTTCTTGAATCCAATCTTAGTCAAGTAACCATCAAGTCTTTCATACCATTCTCTTGGGGCTTGCTTAAGTCCATAGAGGGCTTTCTTCAATCTATATACCATATCAAGTCTATCTAATAAGGTGAATCCTTCAGGATGATCTATGTAAACTTCTTCCTTCAACTCTCCATTCAGGAATGTTGACTTAACATCCATTTGATATACCTTAAGGTTTTTGTATGTAGCATAAGCTAGAAACAAATTTATGGCTTCCAATCTGCTTATAGGTAAAAATTTATCTAAATAATCAATTCCTTCTCTTTGCGCATACCCTTTACATACTAATCTAGCTTTTTTTCTTACTACTATTCCATCTTCATTCATCTTATTCCTGAATATCCACTTGGTTCCAATCACATTCTTATCACTAGGCCTAGGAACCAATTCCCATGTATCATTCTTAATTATCTAATCTAGCTCTTCTTTCATTGCTTCATGCCAATTTGAATCATTACATGCATCTTCAACACTTAAGGATTCAATCTGTTATAGTAAACATACATCTTCATTTGTTGTGGAACTTTTTGCTTTTGATCTTGTCATGACTTTACTAATCTTATCTCCAATGATGTATTTTTTGAATGATATCTAGATGTGAATTTAGGAACATTAGGAGTGAATTTCTCATCAGATTTTTGAGATTCTTCTTCACTTGTTTCAGGGTCATTGAATAACACATCAATGCTGTCAAACATTTCTTCAACAATTGCTTCACTATTGGTAGGTCTAGGTTCTTCTTCAATCATAGGTGCATAATCATGGTATCTCTCTTGAATCATAAACTTCTCATCAATCTTAACATGATCACTTTCAATGATTTTCTTCAATCTTAGATTAAAACATCTATAAGCTTTTCTTTTAGTAGAGTAACCAAGAAAAATACCTTCATCACTTCTTGCATCAAACTTGCCAATTGCTTCATCTCTCTTGATGTAGCAGTTGCTTCCAAAGAATCTAAAGAATTTCACTGTAGGTACATTCCCAAACCATAGCTCATAAGGTGTCTTGTTTGCACCTGGTCTTAGTTAAATTCTATTGATACTGTAGACTGTTGTATTGACCGCATCTCTCCAATAGGTGTGTGCGACCTTTCCTTCAATCATGATGGTGCACGTTGTGTCAAGAATGATCCTATTCCTTCTCTTTGCATTTCCATTATGCTGAGGGGTTCTAGGGGCACTTAGCTATCTCTTTATCCCATGTTCTTCATAGTACTCATAAAATCTGTTAGAGGTGAATTCTCCTCCTCTATCTAGTCTTAGACATTTAATCTTCAATCCAGACTCATTTTCAACCTTAGCTTTGAATATTTTGAACTTGTCAAATGCTTCTGATTTATCCTTTAAGAACGCAACTCACATCATTCTAGAATAGTCATTGACAAATAGAATGAAATACCTTTCACCATAGTATGATCTTGTTTGAGTTGGTCCAAATAGGTTTGTATGTATCATATCCAACTTGTTCTCTACTGAATTATGCATGCTTTTGAATGAATTCCTTACATGCTTTCCCATCAAAAATTCCCTACAAATAGCATCAACTAGTTTTGCAATGCTAGGAAGATCTCTTACTGCTTTTACATTACTTATCTTTACTATGTTATCAAAATTGATATGACATAGTCTTTTGTGCCATAACCAACTGTCATCTACTTTAGCAACAAAACAACTTTCTTCAGGATTAAGCTGAAAAACATTACCTTTAGTCTTTGATCCTGATGCAATCATTTCTCCTTCTTTGTTATTAATGATGCATTTGTTGTCTTTGAAGTCCAACCGGTAACCTTTGTCAAGCAACTGTCAAACACTTAGTAGGTTATGTTGCAAACCATCAACATATAGAACATCATCAGTGCTATTATTTCCATCCAAGGTGATGGCTCCTCTACCTATGATAGGTTTAGGAGTGTTGTCACCAAATATAACCATGCCTCCTTTGTATCTATCCAGATGCACAAATCTATCTTCATCTCTTGTCATGTGATGTGAGCATCCACTGTCAATAATCCAATCTATCCTGATGTCAGCTTGTGAAATCAGTGCTAACTCTTGTGCATTCTTATCATCTTCAAGAAAAATGAATCCAATTTCCTCTTCTACTGATTCTTCATCTGATACTCCATCTCCAACATAGTAAAATTCATTTGTATACTTGGGCTTGTATTTATTTTTGAACTTCTTAACTCTTGTAGGACACTTGGATGCAAAGTGACCAATCTTATTACATGAAAAGCATTTGAATGGTAATTGACCTTCATATTTTCCTTTTCCTTTCTTTTCTCTTTTAGAAATCATAGCAATGAAATCATCTAGTGTTTTCTCTTCATCATCATTATCAAAATTACTAGAGGTGTTCAAGGATTTCTTACCATGTACTGAAGCTTTGAATGTTGTTTCACTTTTAGGCTCTATCTTCAATCTTGATATCTCAAAGGCTGAAAGTTTGCTGATTAAAGTCTCTCTTTTAAAGTCTTTTGTGGACTGCATAGTTTCATCTAGGATGCATATCTTGTTGTCATATTATGGTTTCAAGGTATTCATCAATTTATCCGTTATATATTCTTCTGATATTTCTCTACCCTTGTTTCAGATTCCTGCATGCTTCATTAATTATTTGATTGTAAGCTCTAACATTCTCATCAGGTAGCATCTCTAATGTATTGTATCTTTTCTTCCATGTCTTTTTGTGCACATTCTTGGCTTGAATATCTCCTTCAAACATGTCTTCTAGGTACTTCCATATCTTATAGGCTTTGTCCATCTTCTTGATCTTTGAAAACTCACTGTCAGATAGGGTGCTAATAAGGGTTTCTTTGGCAATAGCATTAGAAGTGAACATCTCATTTTTCTTCAAGGTTGCATCTTCTTTTGCAAGATCTTCTAGTGAGGGAATCTCAATTTCTTTGGTAGCCACTTTAAAAATCTCAAAGGCAATGCACTGCAAATGTGCCATCGTTTTGTTCTTCCAGTCTAGATAGTTCTCTCCGTCAAACTTAGGACTTTCTTTTCTAAAGAATGCCATCTGGTCAACCTCAAGCTGTTAAACTTTTTATTTGAGGCACTTGGCTCTGATACCAATTGTTAGGAATAGTCCCAAGAGATAACTGGGGGGGGAGGTGAATCAGTTATCTACAAGATTCAATTCTTTATCCGATTAAGTATATAAGAACATTAAGCATAAACAAAATGAAAGAACACTTAACACAACACCACAATTTTGGTTACGGGGAAACCCAAATAGGTAAAAACCTCGGTGGGAATTGACACCCACTAAGAATTGTACTAGTGTATTATGATCCCTGTTAGAAGATATTACAACCCTGTAATGAGTTGATCTTTACAATGTAATAAGTACAGTGACTTGGTCAAGGGTCAAACCCTGTTAGGAGCCTTTTACAATTAACCCTATTAGGGGTGAGGATGCACTATCTGAGAGCACATTTCTCAAAGGGGTGAAGGTTGCAACCTTTTGTTTAATAGATACACACTATATATGGATCTTGGTGAATTTCACGTAGACCTTCTTTCTTGATCAGTTCCAATGAGTAACATATACTCTCTACTATGTCACATAGACCATCTGTTGATGGCTCAACACTTCACACTCTCTACTTTTCTCTTCTTATTCAATTGAAAGCCATACTTACCAATCACAAATGACTGTCTATAAATATCTTTCCTCTAAATGATATAATCAAGTCATCCTATTAGAACCACCTTGAAATAATATTAGAGAAACAATAAAACCTTCCAATAACATCTTTGTTGGCTCTACTAAGCATGCAACATGAACTAGGACCTGTCCAACTTAATATGAGTGAACACGTTACTCCATACTCTCAGCTCTATCAATTACCTGATACTTTCTTCTTGTGCTAAATTGTGACATGAACTCTTAACCAAACATTCTTAACTCTCCAACAAACACTAATCCAAGTGTGCATACCAAGACGATAGGCGTAACTACTTTACCAATATAATCTCTATCGATTTCTCTAGATAAACTCAGGAAACTGTGACTGTCAATTGTGAACATCATAACTTAACTTCTAATATATTAGACTCTGCGTCCATGAACATAACATCATACATATATCTACAACATAAGTATAAAGGCACAAGGCTCTACTGCAACCATATGACCAATCACATACAAAAGTATTCCTAGGACCTGTCAGGAACACTCATTGATATACACAACTATACTACTATCTTTACTCAAAATCAACCTTTGGGTCTATGATATCATGCTGATAACATATCCATGCATCATATGTTGAATGCACTCTCCATCATTCTTCCATGCATGCTACTTACCATATGTTGTCATCAATGACAAACATATAGACAACAAACTAACTTGCTGGCAAATCTCCAACATTTGTTAGCTTCATCAGAATTCTTTTCATCTTTGTTCTCAGAGACTTTTAGATCGGGTTCCTTTCTTTCTTCATTATCTTAGATGAGTTAAATCTAAGACTAGTTTTATCTTAAAATGGCTTTCTTCAATAACATATATCTTCACATCATATCATTACATTGTCTTATTACATCGAGCATATAGCTTTGCTTCACATGCTTCTTACATATATACAAGTTATTAAGAATAATAACTTTACAACTGACTTTACAAAGCATAAAATCAAAAATAACTTCTTCTACCCAAGAGTTAACATCTAGGATGTTGTCCCTTGTATGGTTAAGTCATTATTTTGATAAACAAAATAATCCCTTAACTATTTTACTTGTTCTGTCTTCTTACTCTACTCAGTTGGCTTTAACTCTATTTCGGTAAACTTGCAATAAATTCTTCCGTACATGTCATACAGACTTGCGCTTCCAGATGTGTCTTTGTCATACATAGAATTATCCATGTTCAAGTGCACATGCATTGACCCTACTTCTATCAACATTTCTATCCAAAACTATCTCTGGTTAGACTGGAAAATACTGCATATACTTAGACAATTTTACTTGCACTCTAATATAGATGCTTTCTGTCATAGTGCGATCTTCATAGTAATTATATGTTGCCATAATGACAACAACTTGATATTCACCTCAACCAAATTTCCAACAAATCCTTTAATCAAGGTTGACCTAACATTCATTGTTTAAATCCTTTTATCAAGGTGGCATTCTAATGGAATGTACTTAAATCCTTTAACCAAGTCAGTTTTGACAGAGTGTTTAAATCCTTTAACAGGGTCACACCTAACAGTGTGTCTATTAACCTTTAACAAGGTTGGCTTTTTAAAGAGCTCACTTAAGAAGAGTGAAAATATTAGTAACATGTTACAAAGTGGTTTTTCCCAAATTGGATTTCCACTACAAATCCTGGTGTTATATTTGTGTGAATGTTTTGATGTGTATGTTTCTATATTCTGTAAGTTAATTACTTTTGGACGGTGGACTGCATGTTATATGTTTCTGGTATATATACTTTAGAGACTGAGTTGTGTTGGTGATTAGATCTGAGATTGTTGAAGTGTTTAAAAGTTCAATTGGTACATCTGGACCTAAGAACAATTGATTCACCCCCCCTCTCTATTGTTCTAAATAATATTAACAACTATGTGTCATTTTATTCTATTATATGTGCCAAAATGCCTAAGTACTATTATGTTCATCACATGCATTGCAAAAATTATCAAAATCATTAAAACATCTAGTACATCTCATTTCTCATCATACACACTATTTCAGAGTAGTGTACGAGTTATTAAATCAATGGTTTGTGTTGATCTAATCATGCACGCTACTAAACCTATTAGACACACTAATGTAATCCTAGGGAATATGTTCCTATGTGCTATTTGATCTATTGCATGCACTATTTTAGTGTGTGGATACGGTAAAATAAATTCCTGCATGCTACTAAAACTAGTCCTACACGCTAATTTAAAAAATTGGCAAAAAAATAAAGAAAATGAACACCTAAAATTCAATTTTTTTCAATAAAATAGTAAAATCAGAAACAAGGAAGGACCAAGGTACTCACTAGAGGTTCATAGTCAAGTGGACGCTAATATCCACGATCTCTCTCAAACCTATGCTCTCTAATGGGACCACCATCGACCTTGCTATATCACTAGAAGGCTCAAAGTAAAAAGTCAAAAGGAGGCATGTAAATAAATAGTGAAAATGACTTTTTGACTCCTCTATATATCTCTTTGACCTTAAAAGGAGGCTTTTATCACATTTTTTTACCCAAGGTCAAAATTGTTAGACTAAATTCTTCTTCACTTGGGGCATTATCATTAGCGAGTCATTATATCATTATTAAAAATAAAATCAAACTTGTGCAACATTATTGCAAAATTTTGAAAAAAAATTGAAAAAAAATCTAAAAATAATCAAAATTCATCAAATCAATTTATATTTCATTTTCGAAGGGGCGGGATATCATTAAGGAGGTAAAATCAAGTAGAGCAGCAAAAATTTTCATCAAAGGAATTGAATGTGAAATTTTTGAAATCATTAGTGGGGCATTGAAACTAGTAAAACTTTTCAAATAAAATATCATATAAGGAGTCCATCATCGAATCATGGTTTCATCATCCAATAAGTTGTGAATCAGGAAATCAATCATTGAAGTCAGATCGGGCATCAATTAATGGAATCAGTCAGACATTCTTTGAACCAATGCGCTTCACACATTTATTCAAAGAGGGACATTTGTATACACCTAAAATTGGTTAGGTAAAATTGAAATGAGAAATCAAGGATAAAATCATGAATTAATTAAAATAAAAGACAGAAGGAGAATTTAAATCAAGAGGATCAAATAATTATATAATTTATTTTAAATAGTTAATTATATAGTTAAATCAAATCAAACCCAACCCATTCAAGGGTACACATGGCTAAGATAAATCAATTAAATCAATTATTAATTCTTATTTTTCTCACCAACCACATGAGGAAAAGAATCAAATGAACCAATGAGAATTAAAGAATGAGTTCACATGGATCAAAGCCAAATCTATTGTCCACCACTCATCTTGGAGATGCATCTTGACTGTTAATTTTGTCTCTTTTTTTCAACCTTTGAGAACAAAATATTTACTTTGTCCCACATTTGAAACCATTAACCTAACTCAAACTTAATCATGATTAATCTTACTCTACCCCTGAGCTTTGGGAAAATCTATAAATAGAGGGAAAAATCAGGAGAAAAGGACCCATCTTCATACTTTGCAAAATTACATCCTTAGTATAGACATTTAGTAGTGATTTCTTAGCATATTTTAGCATAATTGAGTTAGATTTTTTTGGTCACATAATAGATCATTAATTCTCATACTAGAGTTGTCTCTAATGAATGCCAATCTGAGATAATTTCTGTAGCTTTTCTAGTTAGAGATCCATAGGATGCTTATTGTCATTATTTCAATTTGATTTCTTTAAAATTATTATATTTTCCATAATTGAGTTGATATTTTAATAAATTAATCCTATGAAGGTATTTTGCAGACATGGTTTAATTAGTGAAGTCGAGACTTGTGGAAGAGGTTTAACCAAGTCTTATTAGACCTTTAGAAGTAGTATTGGTTGGGTAGTTTGAAAATTGGTTGAGAACCTGTGATCAAGGGATTATTTAGAACTCTCAAAAGGGTATCTTAAAAACCCTTTAGTTTGTCTAGATATTCAGGGAGTCAATAATTATTACCTAATCAAGAGACCTAATTGCAATTAGGCATGTTCAAGCATATGTGTCAAAATTTGTTGAAAGGTGGACTTGGGTTTTAGAATTATGTTCCTTCTATGTTGTATGGACATAAGAACATCCCTCTATAGGTTAGTATTTTGGTTTGGTATAGTTGGTCATTCAAACCCCTAAGCACTTATTTATCCCACTAAAGCACTCAAGGGAGTATCAGTCTTGGTGATTTGTGTTGGTAGTTGGGTTGGAGGACCACAATAGTGATCTTGGTGGAGATGACAAGACTTTTGAAGCCCTTGTGTATAAGGACTATTGTCTACCCAATCCTTTTCCTGGTCATCAAATTGGTATCAAAGCAAGGAACTAGGTCACTTGGGTATTGTGACTCTAGTGTATGTTAGTGGGGGAAGAAGAATAATTCCTAGATGGTAACACCATGCCTCCAAAGAGCATGTCCAAAGATGCTATCAATAAGTTGGTAGAAGAAATATTAGAGGCAAAACTTGGAGAAATGCAAAAAGACAGAGGAAAAGAAAAAGAGGGACAAAATGATACTGATGAAGAAGGAGAAGGGGAAAAAGAGACCTCTGGGTAGGTGGAGTTTCTTGTAGATTAGAAGGCCTTTGTGGAAACACTGAAGTCAACAAATAGAGATGCTAACAAAGGGTTGCTAGTATTCAGTGGAAGTCTAGACCCTAAGAAAGTGATAGATTGGGTTGAGTCTCCAACCAACTATTTTGAATATAAGGTAGTCCCAGAGGATATAAGGGTTAAGTTGGCAAAGACCATGTTGAAATGATTTTCCCTCTCTTGGTGGAATTTTGTGCAAGAGGAGAGGGTTAAGGAAGGAAAGAACATGATAAATTCTTGGGAGAGAATAAAATACCATATTAAGAGTTAATCTTTACCTATTGATTATGAAGTTCATATGCATAAAAGGTTGCAAAATCTTAGGAAGAAAGACCTAGATGTAGGCCTTTACACATAGGGGTTTCACAAGTTGATTCTTAGATCAAAGAGACATGAAGATGAGTAATAAAAGGTTGTGAGGTACTTGAATGGATTAAGAATTAATATTCAAGATGAAGTTTCTATATTGGCACTAGAGACAGTGCACAAATGATTCCATTTGGCCTTAAGGGTAGAGGATAATTTAAGAAGAAAGGAAGAGAAAGGTAGTAATAGAGGTAAAGGGGGAAGAAGTTTCAAAGGTAGAGGCATTTTTGGAGGGATAAGTCCTAACCAGAGGTCTTAAGGTGAGTCTAACTAAGGAGAGAAAGTTGGGGACTCAAGTAGCAAAAGAGGCTACAAAGGAAGAAGACCTAATGGAAGAGGAGGGACAAATGGATTAGGGAGAGGATCCATGTTCTCCAATATGAGGTGTTACAAATAAAATCATATGGGGCACCCATCCTATAGGTGTCCATAGAAGGCCTCAACTTCTCAAGGTAGAGAAAAGAGATCCACCTTTACTCAAGACACTAGAAGGAGTGTGACATCTCTTGAAGTGAATTTAGCATCTGAGATGGGGGAGACCTTAATTATCAGAAGGACCTTGCTCAAGGAACCAGTGAAGAATAAACCACCACAAAGAAGAGATTTGTTCAAGATCAACTTAAATTTTCAAGGTAAGCCTTTTAAAGTTGTGATTGATTCTAGTTCTACTGACAACACTGTGTCTTTAGAAGTAGTAAAGAAGTTAAAGTTGGAAAAGATACCCCATAGTTGTCCATACAGAGTTAGTTGGTTGAATAAGGGGAACCACATACTAAAAAATGAACAAACATAGGTAGAATTTACTATAGGGGGTATAAGGATAACATTTTTTGTGAAATCCTTCCAATGGATGCTTACCATCTATTTCTTGATAGACCCTGGTAGTTTGATAGGAAGGCTCATCATGATGGGGAAAGGACTGAATATTCTTTTCAAAAGGATGGTGTGACTTACAAAATATAGTCATTTATAGAAGATGATCCTAAATAGCTTGGATCTAGTATTATGGTGGTGGGGAGAATATAATTCTTGGATATATTAAAGGAAAAGAGTGGGGTAGGGTTTTCATTCATTCTCTAGCCTAAGTAAAAGGAGAAGAAGGTTGTAGGGATAGAGATTCCTAAGGAGATACAAGAACTATTAGGAAAGTATAAATTTGTGATTGTAGAAGACATTCCTAATTATCTTCCACCTACTAGGGATATTAGTCACCAAATTGATCTAATTCTAGGGGCTACCCTTCCTAATAAGGACTCCTATAAGATGACCCCACAACATAATGAAGAGATTTATAAATAGGTGCAAGATTTTCTTGATAAGGGATTGGTAAGAAAGAATCTCAGTCCTTGTTCAGTACCCATTGTACTTGCTCCTAAGAAATATGGGAAGTGGAGTCTATGTATATATTCTAGGGCCAGAAATAGGATAAAGATAAGATGTAGTTTTCCTATACCTAGAATTCAAGACCTAATAGATTATTTGGGGGGAGACACCTACTTTTCCAAAATAGACTTGAAAAGCGGGTATCACCAAATAAGGATTAGAGAGGGGGATGAGTGGAAAAATACATTAAAAACTACTGAGGGGTTTTTAATACCTTTTGGTCTTTCCAATGCCCCTAGTACCTTTATGAGGCTTATGAATGAAGTGATGCAAGATTTTATAGGAAAATTTGTAGTGGTCTACCTTGATGACATATTTTTGTTTAGTAATAGAAGTGGGGAGAATTTGAAGCATTTGGAGAATGTTTTGAGGAGGTTTCGTGAACAAAAATAGATGATAAACCTTAAAAAATATAATTTTATGAAGTAGTAACTTGTCTACCTAGGTTTTGTGATTTATAATGGTAATCTAAAGATGGAATCGTCAAAATTTGAAGCCATCTTTAACTAGCCTACACCTAGGGACAAAAGAGAGGTTAGGATTTTCTATGTCATGGCTACCTTCTATAGGAAAATCATCAAGAACTTTAGTCACATATGTGCCCCTATATTGGAGACAATTAAGGGTGGGGGAAAGGTGAAGTTTGTATGGATGATTGAAGTAGATCAAATATTTGAGTATCTCAAGCATAGAGTAGCCAAGTATCTAGTCCTAGTATTGCCTGACTTCGACAAGGTTTTCACTATTGAATGTGATGCAAGTGGAATGGCTATAGGATCAATGTTGAGTCAAGAGGGGAGACCTGTGGCCTTTTTTAGTGAAAAATTGAATGAATCAAAGAGGAAATTCTCCTCTTATGATTTAGATTTGTATTCTATGGTGCAAGATCTCAAGAAGTGGAGGCACTATTTTCTTCCTAAAGAATTTATTATGTATAATGACAATCATGCTATTAGTTTTTTGAATAGATAGGCTAAGATTAGTCATAGATACATGAACTGGGTTGAAAGCCTACAAGCATAAACCTTCACAATAAATCATAAAAAGGAAATAGACAAATAAAGTTGTGGATTCTCTAAGTAGGAGGGTGTTGATAGTTCAAGAATTATAGTTACAAAGCATGGGTGTTGAGGCACTCAAAGGAATGTATATAGAGGATCAGGATTTCAAAGAAATCTATAAGGTTTGTAGTAAATTTTCCAATACTTTTCATAGTGATTTTTTCTAAATATACTCTATGGGATGGTTTTTTTATCAAGGGGTGTCAATTTTCTTCCCTAAGTGCTCCATGAGGGACAATTTAGTGAAGGATAAATATAGTGGTGGTTTGAGAGGTCATTTTGGGCTCAATAAGACATTGGATTTGGTTATGAGGTTTTATTTTTGGACTAGGATGTATACTAACATCAAAAGGTTTGTAGAGAGTTGTACTATTTTTCAAAAAGCCAAGGGTGTTTCAATAAATGAAGGATTGAACCAACCATTTCCTATACCAAATAGGTCATGCGAGAGCCTAAGTATGGATTTTCTCATGGTTTTTCCAAGGATAAAGTCTAGTTTTGATAATGTGTTTGTTGTAGTTGGAAGGTTCAATAAAATGGGTCATTTCATTCCTTGTAAAACCATAAATGATGCCAGCTATATAGAAAGATTATCATTCAAGGAGGTGGTCGTGATACATGGTTTTCCATTGAAAATAGTATCAGATGGAGACAATAAGTTTGTAGGACATTTTTTGAGGACTTTATGGAAGAGATTGGGAACTAATTTGGCATTTAGTTCATATTACCACCTTCAAAGAGATGGTCAAACTAAGGTGGTGAATAGATAATTGGGTATCCTCTTCATATGTATGACAAATGAGCATAGACATAATTGGGATATGTTGATTTGTCAGGCAGAATATGCCTACAATGACTCTACAAATAGGAGTACAAGTATGAGCTCATTTGAGATTATGCATGGTAGCCACACAAGAGGAGTATTTGAGTTGAGAGAAGTCCACATATTGGAAAATAGTAGTGGTCATGATGAATACTTTGTAGAGGAAATGAGAGAAATCCATCAACATGTCAGAGATACATTACAACAAAACACTCAAAATACTAAGGCAAGAATGGATAAGAAGTGAAGGGATGTACAATATCAAATTGGTGATTTAGTCATGGTACACCTCAATAAGGAAATATTACCTAAGGTTAACCAAAAAAAAAATTATGATGAGAAATATTGGACCTTGTAGGATCTTGGAAAAATGTGGTCCTAATGCGTATATAATTTAACTTCCTTCTTATATTGTTATTTCCCCAATATTTAATATTTATGATCTAACATTGTACATGAGTCCTACTATAGGTGAATATGATGATGTATCTATTCTTGAAGATGAGGAATGGAAAAGGTAAATGCCACCTAAGGAGACACCAAAGATGGAGTGTATCTTGGATAAAAGAGAGGCCATGAAGACAAGGTGCATGGCCTACTATGAACATTTGGTCAAGTGGCATGAACTCCCTGAATCAGAAGCTACATGGATGCTGGAAGAAGATGTCAAGAAACAAGGAGGTGATATAGATAAATTGGTCTCTAAGAGGACTAGACACAAATTTTTCTCAAGGTTTATGGTGTAGGAGCACCTCAATAAATGAATGTTAGCCCAAGGGCATGTTAGTTTCTAAGTAGGGTAGAAGTGATGTAATAAATCCCCAAGATTCATTTGGGTTCAAGATGTAATGGGTTGATTCAATTCTATTTAGGACCTTTATGGTCAAATAGGGTCAAATGGGTGATGACTTGTCTATTTGAGTCACTTTTGATGTAACTAAGTTGTCAAACAATTATCATGAAAACTTTGCAACTTTGGAAAAAAGATGTATTTTTATTGTTCTAATGGTCACTTCATTTGAAATATGGTTAGAATTGGTTGTGATCATTGGAAATGAGATTTTAAAACATCAAAAGATATTTTATGCGAGGTTGGGGTATGTGGGTGTAATTGTGATAGAAGAGAAGCAATAATATAGTTGGACTTTTCAATATATTCACTTGAATTTTGTAGATTTTATATATTTTTTTGATCATCAAGTATGAATAAGTTGTAGGTTTATGAATTTATGAGTGTTACCTTTTATTTTAATTTTGTTTTAATTTATGGAGTAATCTCTAGTTAATTTGGCAAACACATCTTTCTCGAGTGGTCTGAATCCTACACAGACCTAGGCCCCAATGAAATCATGAATTATGACCTATCATCCTCAAGCCAAATTCCTTGAAAATATGAGGTTTGATAGGTCTCCTATTCCTTGTAAAATTATGTTACTCGTAGGAAATTCCAACAAGGTGGTGATTTTTGGCAAGAAGCCCTCGGCTTAACATCTCAATGTGACAGATAGGAAAATGTATGGTGAAAGATTAAAAATTGATTGAAGTGATCAAGGAAGGGGTCTAAGTGTTAAGGAGACATTTTATAGAGTGTTTTATTGAAGTTTTTAGTTAGTGATAGATTGGTTTGATCAAGGAAGTTGAGACTTGTTAGCAAATTTGTGGAAGAGGTTTAACTGAGTCCTATTATCCCTTTACAAGTAGTATTGGTTGGGTAGTTTGCAGATTGGTTGAGAACTTGTGATCAATAGTTTCTTTAGATCACAAAAGGGTATCTTAAAAACCATTTATTTTGTGTATGTCTTTAGGTAGTCAAAAGTTATTACATGATTACCCGATCATGAGACCTAATTGTAATTAGGCTTATTCAAGGCATATGTATCAACATTTATTGAAAGGTGGACTTGGGCTTTAGAATCATGTTACTTCTATGTTGTATGTCCATAATAAAATTACTCTATAGGTTAGTATGTTGGTTTGGTCTAGTGGACCATTCAAAACCCTAATCACTTGTGTAGACCACTAAAGCACTCAAGGGAGTATGAGTCTTGGTGATTAGTGTTGGTATTGGGTTGGAGGACCACGATAGTGATCTTGGTGGAGATCACAATAATTTTGAAACCCTTGTGTACAAGGACTATTGTCTACCCAATCGCTTGCCTTCTGATCACTTCCCCTACACTTTACTCATTTTAAGACCTAGGTGGGTGCCCCTACTCACCAATTGAATCTTGTAGATGATTCTTTTTATAGAAGATTATATCTTCTATTTCTATTCTACTTCTATTTTCTATCTTAGGATGACATGTATTCCTAAAATAGATTAATTTTTTCACTGACTACTTGTTTCCTTTTAACTCCTTGATTATTTTTCTTTATTTTATCTTCTTTCTGCTACTACTTCTACTTTAATTCTACAACTATCTTGATATTTTATTTATTTTTGCTTCTATCTTTTCTTTTAATCCTCCTATTGTAATTTGGCTATATTTTAAATAAGGTATTGTATGATAGACCAATTCCTTCTTTTCACTTGGTAAATAGAGTCACCTTCCTTCTAGACCTTCATGTCACTTGGGCAATAGAGTCACCTTCCTTCTAGACCTGCATGCATAACTCTATGAGATAAATTTTTAAATTCACAACCTGGATGAATCTATCGATTGTCTAACACTCAATACTATATAATTATGTATCTGCCACCACAAATAGTCCTATTGAATTTATATTTTTCTTGAAAATAAAAATTATAAAAGAAACATGAGGACAACAACTTCTAAATGAATCTTGATGTCAAATTTAGTTACTTAAAATGAGAATCACAGAGAACTGATCTAGAGAAAAACTTGCCACAACTCAATTGAAAAGAAAAGTACTGATTTGTATTGCTTATAGACTGAAAAATTATTTTTACTACTTCTAATGATTTGATTTGATTACAATTTAAAATTACCTTCCTTACATACAAAAGAAAAAAATTTCTAATGAAAAGACATTCCTATTGGCCTATAAAAACATAATTTAACAAGTAACTAATTATCCTTTAAGATAAACAAATTGATTTCTCCCAAGTGATCAATATAATTTTGAGCCTTGTACAAAATAATGTTGAGACACATGTGTACCATGGTGTATTATTTTTTGTATAATGTATTTTTTATCTTTATCACATGGGGCAAGATATCTTAATATCATCTAATATCTTCAAGTGCATGAGAGAGAATTTTGGCTAGTTCAGTTTTCCATTGCTCCAAGGATAGGAGAATTCCATAATTTATCATAGAAGGGACTATGTCAGTCCATTTTCCTTCCAACATTTTCATGTTATCAAAAATTTCTTCATGAAATTTCCTATGGTTCTTGAGAAATTCTCTACGTTTAGCAAGGTTATCTAGTGATAATGAGTCCATCTACATCCTACCATCTAACCTCCCATGAAATTGAGCATTTTCTTCAAGGGCCCTAACTATCTCTATGTAAGTATTCAAAAAGTTTTTAGTAAGATCCATCATGGCCTTGGAGTAGTGCTTGATTATCTCTAATACTAGGGTCTTCAATTTCCCCTAATTACCTTCACATATGTCCTTCAATCTCTTTTCAATTTTTTGGGCCTTGAGTCTCCAATATGTTGTATCTTAGAGGGAAACAACCACTCTTTTATTCTTTTCATAATCATAAGAGGGCTCACCTCTTTCACTAATCTAAACATCTCTCTCTTTCCACTTTTTCTTATCTTTCTCAGAGTTATCATAAAAATCCTTGTAAGTGTTCCTTTCTCTAACCAATTTCTCCACTTGTGCTTGGCTCAATTGTCCTATGTATAATTTAAGTTTTATAGTCATCCTAGGATTTGTCTCTCACATTTTATGACTCATCACATGCCCAAATGTTCCCCAATATCAACAAGGATCAATCTTTTGTCTCTTAGATATAGAGCTCATTGCAAGAAAGACTTTTGTTCTAGGTCATGTATCCTAAAAAAATATAGATCATGTCTACTTGATCTGGCATCATCCTTTTTTTTGGATCCTGTTGTTTTATGAAACTATTAAACACAATTTTGGATTTCATATCCCATCTTGGAAAAATAATTATTTTGACATCTTTCAGAACTTGTCCCCTCTTCGAGGGGTCATTGCATTCATCTCTGCCTCTACTTCAACTTGTAATTATTTTAACAAATCTTCTAAATTTTTTACATTGTCCAATCATCCTCTAAGAAACTTTCCTTTATACTGGTACAAAAATCTTTTAAATTCAAAGTATTAATGAAGTGTCGATTTGATATAAAGTCTTCATGATCAAGAATTCTTTCATCCTCAACCTCTTCTGTCTATATTTTTCCCAATATGATTTCATTGGGCAAGTCATCATCCAATTCTAATGGTGAGATTTTGTCAAGAGGTGTTTCCTCCCTAATAGGATCATCATTGTACCCAAATTTTGTAGTTCATTCTAGTTAAATGTGGGATATAGGTGTCATTTCTCTAACATCTCTTGGTTTATCTTTGAATACATACAAGGGAAAAACAACAAGAATCTCCTCTTTATTCTCCAACATTTTATCCGATTTAATCATAGGGTTCTCAATGTCCTTTAACTAATTGTAGATTAATCTTTTTTGGTTCACTTTTTACTTATAGGTCTTGGAAACATTTTCATAGAGATCCTTCCTTTTTATAGCTTCTTCCACTTTCATATTCTTGATGAAATCATCAATTACCCTGAGTTCATGCATAAATTCTCATAGCTTTTGCAATGTTCTTTCCCATTGTATGTATACTTTGGGATCAAAATTCTTCCTTGGATTACTGGTTGACATTTGATAGTAATCATGTTTACCCTTAACTAAGTCATAACTCTTTGAACTTTTGACTACAAAATCTCTAAAGGATAATGATCCAGGCATGATAGATTGCTTGTTATGAGAAATAAGATGTAGTGTTCTAGATGTAGACAATTTCTTGATAATATCAAGATATGTTATCCTATTGGGAATAGTTTTTGGTAGAGCATAAGGGCATCCTTTGAATCCAGACTCTTATCTAGTTATAATCCTTGAAGGAGTACCTGTCACCCTAATTGTGACCTAATACACTTTTTTTCTTAAAATATTTATGTCTAAGAAATCTTTTTATTTCAAGGGCGACTAAGTGATCATAGGAATGACCCAACAATTTACATAAGCTTTTAATGAAGTACTCCTTGAAACATAAGTATTGATAGAAATCAAATTGGTGATCCTTGATAGAAAGAAAATTTTTTAGAGGCTTGTGAAAACTAGTTTTGTGATACTCTCGTATTGGAAATTCATTCATCCACAATGTCATTTCTTGTCTAGTGTATAGGAGCATATGCATTAAAAAGGAATAGTACTTGAATTATACTTGGTTGGGATCATTCTTTATTTGTTATATCATATGATTGATTTGATCAACCAAGTAAGAAACATAATCAAAGCCATGGGAATCCTGAGATTGTATGTCTTAGGTCAAGACCATAGTAGGGATGTTCATCAAAGGAGAGGCCTCAATACCTAGCACCTGCCATTCTATGCAATAAGTATGTTTTATATAAGGATGAAATAAATTCACATCATATAAAGGATTTTCCTCATCTTTGAACACATAGAGGGTTCTTTCTTTTATCGGTATATGAATGGGAAACCTCCAACTCTTATATGTGATTTGAAGAGTAAAGTAATCCTCCCTAAGTTTGTGTATATCAATGCGACTCTCACAATCCTAGCCTAGGTCAAAAAATTTCTCTATGTATTTCTTGGTTAGTGGCAACAAAGGGTTCCCCTTATAATCATACACCATTTTCATTTTAGGGTAATATTTTTTGACAATGGCCTACATCAATTTTGTGTTTATGAAAATGTTTGGAAAAAATAATTTCCCCAATTCAACTTCCAAGGATTACTGACTGGTTTGGCTTTGCATCTCCTTTTTAAATTGAATTTGAATAAATTGTGCCCTCTTATTTCCCTCCAAATATCACCAAGCTCCTTAAAAATATTCCAGCTCATCTTGTCCATGTTTAATTATGTTTTATCTCTATCTAGATAAGGGGAATTGATCTAACAAATCTTGGTTTAGGAGCCTACCCTCATTTTTATGCCTCTTGGGTTTAATTTCCTCACTTCCTTCCATTTTAGAGGGATCATTTTGTTTTATTTCCCTAATTTTCTTTGAGGAAGAATATTATATAATGCGTAACAAAAAACAAACCACTAAGTTGTAGAAACCTACTTGATCTTATGTCTGCATGGGATGTGGCTTTTTGTAAATGCTTCATGAATCTACGCTTGAACGCCTAAGAATTTTTCACTTGGATATTCACAACTAAGCAATATATTACTCTATAGTCTGATATGTGGAATTTAGATTCACGTAATTATAGAAACAATCATTAATGACAAGATTTCAAATATTTATGTTGATGTGAAATATTCAACACACACTATCCTTCATGTCATGTTTCATTTATTTCCTTTCCCAGCTTTGACATAATCTTTACTTGTCTGTCTGATACTATTTCTTTATTTATAGTGATTAATTCATGAATGATCTCCATATTGTATTGATATTAGTTTTTATGGCAATAGATAGTATATTTGGTATATATCACTTCATCCTTTGTTAGATATCCATCCTTTTATTAATAAGGTCCATTTTTTGATAAAATATAAACCTCATGCCATTGATAAATGACTTTATGCATGTAGTATATTACTTTGTTATAAATTCTTTCAGTGTAACTTTCCTTTCAATTAAGAACATTTAGCTTTTTTAGACCCTTTTGCTTCATCAAAATCCTTAATTTCAATGGAATGTATGTATATCTTACTGAAAAGGGTTTCTTTTTAGATAGTTATCTTTTGATGTAGTGTTCATCATAATTTATTGAAACTTGAGATTTCGATGGAACACTTCTCTTCAATGTTGTGTTTTTTGACTTGGTAGACAATTAAAATTCATCGATACTTTTCTTTTCAACCCTTTTTTATTATTCCTTTTTCTTAAATGGGATTTGTATGTTTGTTTGTTTCATACCACTGGTTTTAGTATAAATTAATCATTCAATGTATCTCTTTCATGCTCAATCGATAGCCAAGTTTGTTTGATATAAATTGATGTGATAAAAATAAACTATGTTCTATCAAAATGGCAATGACATTGTCACTTTGGTTTATATTGAATGATTTTGATAAAACATAGAATTTTTTTATTAGAGACCTTATTTGAATTTGAATCTTTTCACCAACTACAAGCCAGTAATGTTTTACAAGACAAACTATACTGAGATCTTAAAAGAGATGAATGAATATGTAAGGTGAATGTGGAGGGTGAAAAAATACTTTTATTGGTGTCAACTATGCACAATAATTGGGAAGTGACAGGGTATTCTAACAGAGATAATTTTGGCAGCAATATCTACAATGGACATGATAAAAAAGCCAAAGAATCATCTTCTTCTCTTTCAACTACATAAACACTCTACATAAGCTGAGACAAGACTTGGTCATCTCCTTGGATTTTCATGAATGGGCTTCTATCTATCATCATTAATGTGGTCAAAGAATTAACCTCATCTTCCTAATCCTCACCTAGATCAGTCCAAATAGGTTTTTCAAGATCTTCATGTGGTTGAGATGGAGGGTATAATACTAACTTCTTAGTTCTATATCCATGGGAGAGTTATATCTCCTGATCTATACCATATATAAGCATATGCAATGGCTAACCATGGTTTTCCTAGGATGATAGGATACCCCATAAGGTATTCTTAGGAGATAAAATTATGAAATCAACAGGATATACCATGAGTCCAATGTGACAAAAATATCCTCAATAATCCCATTTGGTTTGATAGTAGAGTTGTCAACTAATAACAAGATAGTAGGAGTTGGCCTCAAATCAGGAAGGTTAAGGTGTTGCATTATATCTCTAGTTATTACATTGATGACATCTCCTAAATCAATCAATGCCTTTTTTACTAAGGTACCATTAATAGTGACTCCCACTACTAAACTACCAAGGTCAAAATACTAAGGTGAAACTAACTACTTTTCCTAGTATCATATCTGCTAGCTTACCCATTACATGAACTATTTGTGGATCTTTGATCATTCTCCCTCGCTTATTCATGCAAGCATTCCTTATTTCCTTACTATAGATTGGTACATATTTAATTTATAGAAATAGGGGTATTTTGACACACATTTTTGAGTTGATCCATGAAATCAAAGGCAAGATCTGGTTTGGATTTTGCAATTTCCAACCTTTGGGGAAATGGTGGCACTCGATCAACACTAGGAATTAGTTCAAACTAACCTGATTGAATAGGTTTCACATGGGGGTTTGATGCAGGAGCATCTTGGGTCCTTGGAAATCCCATGTCACCAAAAACATGTTTGTGTTCTCTTGTGTTGCTCAGTTCCTTCTTTGACCGAGTTGGCTTGGTAGTTGCTTAATTTTCTTTATTAACTGAGTTGGTCAGTTATCTCTCTGGTGCTTGGCTAATTCCTTGGTGCTTAGTGATGTTTGTCTGGTGCTCAGTTATCCTTTCTTACTGAGGTGTTTGTTTTAGTTTCCTATTGAAGCCAACTCTTGAAATTAATTATGGTCATAGATTTAATGCTAGTATCTATCATTGGGAAGTGTGTGTACCTAGATCTAGTTGTTCCTTTTTTTGATGGTGGATCTGAAGGCTGACTTGTTTGGTAGCCTCTTGTATATATTGTAATCCATGGTTGTAGTTTAGGGAGTTAGTTTTAGATTGAAGATTGAAGATTGTTTTAGATCCTTGCATGTTGGAGGACTTTTGTACTTGAATTGTAATATATGGCCTAAACTGGGAAGGCCTTACAATGGGGAATGTATGAATCAATTTGAATGAAAATATAAGAAGTTGATCTGCATTATCTCTCTAACTTGTGTGTTTGTTTCTTCCGTGTGTGATCTATACAAGGTGGATCTAGTTAGGGTGTGCATTTGGTCCCTCTCCCTGTCCTCCCTTGCATCATGTGGTATTAGAGCGAGGTGAGATCTGGATCTAGGTTTGTGAATCTAGGTTTGAGGATTCCTTCTTGTCAAACCCTAGTTGATTTTTTGTGGGGTAGAAGATTGGGATCTGGCTTGCAATTGCAGAGGGATTCAAGATGGTTCATGGGAGGCAAGATGTGGATCCAAGATTTCCAGACATGTTGAGACAAATTTCTGCTAGATTGGAAGCTGTTGAAACAGCCCAGAGAAGAGGAAGACATCTTGAAGATGTTAGTGATGATGAAATGTAGGAAGAACAAGTTGATGTAGAACCTACACCAGTGATGGATCAAGGTGAGGAAATATTGTTGAAGGCTTTGATAAATCTAAATTCTACACCACACTTTAATCCTCTTGAGTATAGTGGAAAATTGGATTATGATGAATTGGTGGACTAGATCACCGAAATGGAAAAGTACTTTGAGTATGAAAATGTACCTATGGAAAAGAAGGTGAAAATTTCAAGCACAAAGTTGAAAACTTGTGCATCTTTGTGGTGGGAATATCTGTAATTGGACAAAAAGAGGAAATACAAAGACAAAATTAAGGTATGGAATAAGATGGTGAATAAATTGAAAGGAAAGTTTTTACCTTGTGATTATCAGATTAACCTAGTTAGGTGAATGCAAAGTTTGAGGTAGAAAGATAGCTCGGTAAAAGAGTATACTGAGGAATTCTATAGATTAGATATCAGATCTGGACATGATGAAGATGATGTGGAAAGAATTTCTAGGTACCTGAATGGATTGAGAGTATCCATCTAAGAAGAAATCAGTTTGGTCAAATTGGAGAACATTGAAGAAGCTTATCAATTTGCATTGAAATCTGAGGAGAAATTGAATAAGAGACATGAGAAAAGACAAAGAGGTAGAGGTGGTAGATTCCCTAGAGGAAGAAGTAGATATTATGGTGAAATAGTAGATCTGAACTAGAAAAGACAACTCTAGATAAAGGCAAGACCGAGTGGAAAGGTGAAAGTTTATCTAGAGGTAGAGGCAATAACTATTGAGGTGGTTATAACAGAGGTAGTTTCTGAGGAACTTGTTACAATTATGGAGAAGGACATAAATCATTTGAGTGTACACATGCAAGTAAAAAGGTTGACAACAGTAGAAATGCTTTGGTGCAAGAAGAGTCACCAAATGAACCTAAGAAGGAAAAGAACTTGATGGTAAGAAGAGCACTTTGGAGTGAAAGTAATAAGGAATATCCGGTAAGGAAAAGTTTGTTCAAGACCAGATGTAGAGTTTTTGATGAAGTATGGAAGGTAATCATTAACAGTGGTAGCTCAGAGAACTTGGCATCTGAGGAAATGGTTACAAAGTTGCAGTTGAGAAGGTTGGAACATGTGAAGCCCTATAAAATTTCATGGATCAAGGATGAGCATACACTCTTGGTAAGTGAACAATGTTATGTGAATTTTAAAATTGGAAAGTACTATGGTAAGGTGTTATGTGATATCATTACTATGGATTTTTGTCATATTTTATTAGGTAGACCTTGGCAATATGATAGACATCTATATATGATGGGAGATTGCATAAATATACTATTTGGTCTGATGGGAGAAGACAAATCTTGTTACCTTTTATTAAAGAACCTATTAGTAATGTTTGTACATCTGTGAAAGTTTTCTTGATGGAAGCAAGAAAGTTTGTTAAGGATTTGAAGAAGAATGATGTTTGTTTTGCTATGATTCCTAACAAACTGAGTAAGAAAGAAAAAGATAACATACTTGAAGAGATTGATAAATTACTCACCGAGTACAGTGAAATCATTTTAGATAATGTACCTAATGGTTTTCCACCAAAGAGAAGCATTGATCATTGCATGGACCTAATCCCTGGAGCTAGTTTACCAAATAAGGGACCACATTGGTTGACACCTACTGAGAATCAAGATCAGATTCAAGAATTGTTATAGAAAGGTTTGATCTGAGAAAGTTTGAGTCCTTGTGTAGTACCTATTGTATTGACACCTAAGAAGAATGGAGAATGGAGAATGTGTACTGATTCCAGAGAAATCAACAATATAAGAGTAAAATATAGGCTCTCTATACCGAGAATGGATAACATAATGGATAGTTTTATTGGAGAAAAGTATTTTACCAAAATTGATTTGAAAAGTGGTTATCATCAAATCAGAATAAGAGAAGGTGATGAGTGGAAGACTACTTTTAAGACAAAAGAATATTTTTATGAGTGGTTGGTTATGCCTTTTGGTTTAACTAATGCACCAAGTACTTTTATGAGGTTGATGAATACCTAGATGATATTCAGATATTCAGTAAGACCGGAGAAGAACATTTGTTGCATGTTAAATAAGTATTGCAGAGGTTGAAAGAAGAAAAGTTGTTGATAAACCTAAAAAAGTGTTCGTTCATGAAAGAGGAGATTGTGTATTTGGTATTTGTGATTTTAGCTGATGGTTGAAGATGGATCCTGAAAAGGTTGAAGCTATTCTGAATTGGCCTACACCTAAGAATGCTAGTGAGTATGGTTTGGCAAGTTTTTACCGAAAGCTCATTAGGAATTTTAGTTCAATTTGTAAAGCTATGACTGAGACCATGAGAGGAGATAAAAGAGAATTCAAGTGGACACATGGAGCTAATAAAATTTTTGAGGCTCTGAAGTAGAAGGTTGCAAAATTTCCTATGTTAGCATTGCCTGATTTTAATAAGGTATTTCAAGTAGAATGTGATGCAAGTGGAAGTGCAATAGGAGTTGTGTTAAGTCAAGAAGGTAAACCTATTTCTTTCTTTAGTGAAAATTTAAATGATGCAAAAAGGAAATATTCTGTGTATGACCAAGAATTCTATGCTATTGTTCAAGCCCTGAAGAAATGGAGACATTATTTGATACCAAGTGAATTTTTATTGTATACCAATCATAAAGCTTTTCAATATTTGGGTAGTCAGTATAAGTTGAATCAGAGACATATGAAATGGGTTGAATATTTGTAGAGTTATACATTTGTGATAAATCAAAAGAGTGGAGTCACTAACTGAGTTGCTGATGCATTGAGTAGAAGAAGATCTTTGATGACCGAGATGAAAATTGAAGTTCTTGGTTTTGATGACATGAGAGATTCTTATGAATTTGATCCTAATTTTTCTGAGCCATGGAGAAAGTGCAGAGCACCTATTCAAGATCAACTAAGTACTAAATGGGAAGAATGTTTCATTCAAGGAGGTATGTTGTTTAAAGGTATTCAATTGTGTATACTGAGAGGATCAATGAGAACTAATTTGATAAAGGAGAAACATAGTAGTGGTTTGGCTGGACACTGTGGTGTTGATAAGACATTGAATTTACTTAAGGAGAAATACTTTTGGCCATAGTTGTATAAGGATGTTTAGAAATTTGTGAAAATTTGTGGAATTTGTCAAGTTGCAAAAGGAGTGAGTCAGAATATTGGATTGAATACACTGATTTCTATTCCTGAGAAACCTTGGATTGATATCAGGATGGATTTTGTTCTTGGCTTATTGAAGATAGTAAGAGGTAATGATTCTATATTTGTTGTTGTGGATAGATTTTCTAAAATGGCACATTTTACACCCTGTAGAAAGGCATCAAATGCAGTACATATAGCAGATCATTTCTTTAAGTAAATTTTTAGATTGCATGGATTATCGAGGAGTATCATCTCTGATCAAGATAGTAAATTTTTTGGATACTTCTGGAAGACCCTTTGGAGAAATTTTGGCACTGAGTTGAAATATAGTTCTACATTTCACCCATAGACCGATGGAAAAACAAAAATTGTGAATAGAAGCTTGGGTAATCTTTTGAGATGTTTAGTTGGAGACACACAGAATAATTGGGATTCTATGTTGGCACAAGCAGAGTTTGCATACAATAATTCAGTGAATAGGAGTACTAGAAAAACACCTTTTGAGATTGTAAATGGCATACAACTAAGAGGTATATTAGATTTGAGGGATATTGTTGATGAAGGAAAGAGAAGTGCTGAAGGAGTAAAGTTTGTTGAGTACATGAAGACATTGCATGGAGATGTGAAACATAGGTTGGAGAAAAGAAATCAGAAGTACAAAGATAGAGCTGATAGATCTATAAGACAAGACTTTTGTAGTCAGTGATGAAGTGATGGTTCATTTGAAGAAAGGAAGATTTCCTATTGGAACATATGGGAAGCTGAAAATGAAGAAGTTTGGTCCCTGCAAAATTTTGAATAAATTTGACAGTGGAAATGCCTATGAGATTGAGTTACCTGATGACATGGATATATCACCTATTTTTAGCATTTCTTATTTGTATGAGTACCATGAGTCGGATGAAGAAATGACAGTACCAAATGATTATCCTAAGAAACAGATAGAAGAAGTTGAGCAGATTTTGGAACAAAGAATTGGCATAAGTACAAGAGGAAAATAGTATATGGAATATCTGGTAAAGTGGAAGAATAGATCACTTGAAGATAGTTCATGGATTTCAAAATTTGAGTTGGATTCAACTCGGATTGAACCTGCTTCATGATTTAGAGAATCATTTCAAATAACCCTAGGTGTCTGATGCAGGAGCATCTCGGGTCCTTGGCAATCCCATGTCACCAAAACATATTTTTGTTTTCCTGTGTTTATCGGTTCCCACTTTGACCGAGTTGGCTTGGTAGTTTCTCAGTTTCCTTTGTTAACCAAGTTGGTCAGTTATCTCTCTGGCACTCAGCTAATTCCCTAGTGCTTGGTGATGCTTGTCTGGTGCTCGGCTATCCTTTCTTACTGAGGTGTTTGTTTTAGTTTATTGTTGAGGTTGACTCTTGCAATTAAATATGGTCATGGATTTAATGCTTGTATCTATCATTGGGAAGTGTGTGGACCTAGATCTGGGTGTTCCTTCTGTTGATGGTGGATCTGAAGGCTGACTTGTTCGGTAGCCTCTTGTATATATTGTAATCTTTGGTTGTAGTTTAAGTAGTCAGTTTTAGATAGAAGATAGAAGCTAGAAGATTATAGATTGTTTCAGATCCTTGCATGTTGGAGGACTTATGTACTTTAATTTTAATATTTGGCCTAAACTGGGAAGGCCTTACAGCCTGAAATGTATGAATCAATTTGAATGAATATATAAGAATTTGATCTGAATTCTCTCTCTCACTTGTGTGTTTGTTGCTTCCACATGTGATCTTTGCAAGGTGGATCTGGTTAGGGTATACCTTCAGCCCCTCTCCCTATTCTCCCTTGTGTCAGGGTTAACAAGAGGTATACTTTCTCCTTCTTTTGTAAGGACCTCAGTAATAATAGGAGAAGCTAGAGCAGGAAGGGTTGTTCCTAAATGTAAGTATATGTCACATATGTCCACAATATAAGAAGGATTTAAGTAGGATTAGATGAATGGATAGGTTGTTTTTGTGGTTTATTATTAGGATTGGGTACATGTTGAGCTAGTAATTGAGTAGGTCTTGGTGAATTAGCATATGGATTTGGAGGAGGCATGAGAGATAGATGAGTGGGATGACTTAGAGGGTGCATGTAACTAGTAGGTTGATCTGACCACTTTTTATTCCCTCTCCATTAAGGGTTTTGTTTCCAGTTCCCTTGTGGTGGTTTCTACTGAAGTGGAGAATTAGGATTTTTATAAAGTTGGCCAAATATTCTATGATTTATTCCAAGGTAGTTGGGGATAGTTACCAAATTTTGGTTGATAGGTAGATTTCCACTCGTTATTGGGCACATATGAATTTGAATAAGGACTAGGAAAAGATAATGGATCCTAATACATACTTTGTCTTGGAGGTCATGATTTCCTCTATGTAATATAAAAAATATGTCCTTTATCATCCTCTACCAGTCTAAACTTTGGTTGTACTAGCCTGGTATCTATATTGGCCATTGGTTTGGATTTTTAGTCCCTCTTCTTCTACATACAATGAGGACATTTTTTTTCCAATATTGATTCCACCTCTTCATGTGTCTTGTTTTGTTGGAGTGTATCTAGCTGAGTGGCCATGTTATTGATAATATCTTGTTTGAAATTATTGATCAAGTTAGTGATCTCTAATATTGAAAATTAATTTGATGACTTGCTCATACTATATTGATAACCTCTTCCTTTCTTTATGGCTATTCGAGAGTAATTTTGACAAATATTCATAATTTATTCCTAAGTAGCTTGAGTAATATCTCCTACTCCCATTAGGTCTAAAGATTCTATGCAATTATCATTAATTCTTCTAAGGAATATCAACTTTTAGGAATCTCCACTAAGTGTATTATGTTTGGACTTCCTAAAGATAAATAGGAACCTTTCTACATAGAACTCCAAACTTGCATCCTCCTTTTATTACATTCTAAAAATATCATCACCTTGCATGTCACTACATCTATAGTATTCCTTGTACTTATCAATGAAATTTTATTTCATCTCATCCTAATTATTAATAGTGTTCCTACCTAGATTCATAAACCATCTTAGTGTAGAATCTTTCAATGTGGTAGAAAATAACTTGACCCTATGAGCATTAATAGTATAATCATAGATCCTACAAAGGTATTGAAGTTAAATAGATGGTGTCTAGGTCCTCTATTACTAGGCCATAGAATATAGGGAGGGCAAAGGAAGGAATATTTTGAGGTTGTCAGCTTCATTTTAGTTGGTAATAGGAAATGGAAAGGTAGGATGATTAGGTGGGTTCTAGCTAGCCATTCTTTCTCGATAAAGTATTAAAGAACATGGATTTTTAGTAAATGATTGAGTAGGAGGATCTTGAAAGGAGGTTTCATAGCTACTCAAATGGTAAAATGCATGAACAATGGGATTTATCTTGTCTTCTTCTTCTTTTGCTAAATTTCAGAACTCCCCTAGTTGATTGTCAAGATGAGGGTCATTAGGAAGGAATCCTCTAAGAGAATCTCTTCTCCTATCTCTATTCATACAACTTTAACTTAATTTCAGTAAATCTACACAAGAATTTGTGAAAGAATGGTGTTCCATCTCTTACCAGAACTAAGGATATACTAAAAAATATTTTTTTTACACTAATAAAAACTAAAGTAACTAATAGATCAAAGAACTTCTTAGTTTGACACCATCCCCAACAATGACACAAAAAATGTTGGTTCCTAACAATAGATGAATAGTTTGGGTTAATGCATCATCTCAAGAATAGGTTATCCTAATTAGTAACTACTAAATTTATTATGAAGAGTCATTTACTTGTCAAACCAGGGGTGTATACTTGAATTGGTACAACATAGTATGTGCACTAGGAAGCTTTAAAACCATGCCAAATAGAATTTAACCAAAGATATTTTGAAATAAACATTTTAAGGAAAGTGCATGAATAACCTTGCCTATAAATTCCTATGGAAAAAATCAACCTAATCTCATGTTAACATAGGAACTCTTGAACTAACCAAACTAACCCTACTTTGTTTTGGCTGAAAGAATAGTCACAAAGATGAGTTTCTACAGTTGAAAGAGCAGTTTACTACCAAGTTAATAGAAATAGAGCTTTGAACATCTAAACTAAATTAAAATACAAGAAACAAGTAAAGTTTTCTTCACCAAGTGGCCCCCCTTGGATGAGTACTCCTAATTAAAATTACGGCCTCAAAAGGTACACATCCAAAATATTATCATTCCATCATATTGATAACATAGAAATGATGAAACTATTTCTTACTCAAAAAATATAGCAAGTACAAGAGTTTATTACATTTCTCAACCAACCATTTCTGAAGGAAAAATGTGGGAGAACTTATAGAAAAAAAGAGTGGAATGAACTAACTAACTTAGCAACTCAATCCATCAAATATAGGGAGAGTACTTTTATTAAAAAATGGAAACTAGGAATAGCTTAGAGTGGAACAAAGTGGACTCTGTCCAACCACAATTTGAACCAAATCTTCTCCTAAATCTTCTCTATGATCAGGGATGCAAAAAAATCAGGAAGGTAAATGCTTTCTCAACTAATTGTTAGGAATGAGAACACTGAGAGGGGGGGTGAATCAATGTTCTATAATATTAATTTTTTTCTGCTTCTTGAAACTTAGCCCAATTACTTAATTACTGAACTGAATATTAAAGAAAATAAATTAAACAACTGTAACACATAACACTAGATATGATTATAGGGAAACCTTGGCCATAGGAAAAACCCCAGTGGGAATTAATACCCACTAATAATTGTACTTTGTATTATGAAATTGTTAATGTTCCTTTGCCCTGTTAGGAGCAATCATTACAATGCTTTAGTACACTGACCTGGTCAAAGGTCGGACCCTATTAGGAGTCTTGAAGTAACAAACCTTGTTAGGGGTGGAAGGCTCACTGCCAGAGCTCACTGCTCAATGAGGAAGGCTACAACCTCCTAGATATCAGATACACACTATATCTGCAAGGTGAATTGTTGCTATGACACTGCTTGTCTGATCATTTCCTTTTGTGCGTTGATGCTTTAACCTCTTGTAAAGCTCTATATCATTCTTACTGCTCTTAACACATACTTCACATACTTCTGCTCTTCTATTACATCTTCTATATCTTGTAGACACCTAAATTCATCCTTTTAACATTAATTATATTTAATTTAATTAATGACCCCAAATAACATTATAGTTAATTTTTAATTAATTATATTTATTAGATTCATCTATTTATTTAATTAAATAAGTTCACTAATTATAGTATTTGAATTAAATTTAAATACTACCTTTCATAATGTATTAAATTAAATTTAATACATGTTCCTCCATATTCCCCTTTTAAATAAATTTTTAATTTATTTAATTCCCCCACATTCTTTATTTCTACTAAGCCATGATTAAATTAAATTTTATTTAATTTAATCCTAAATCCAACCTAGATGCTATCCTACACACATCACTTTCTATCTAATAAACCTATTCACTAATTAACTAAGGTTAATTAGGCTAATTTTTGGATTCCTACATCCATTAGTCCTAATTATTTTCTCACACGTGTGTGAGAAAATTTCCAAAAATGGCCTTTTCAAAAATTGCTAGAATTTGCATAAACAAGGCTTCTTACAATTTTTATGACATTTTTTACACCTTCTAAAATGGTGAAAATAGATTTTTTCTCTTACACATCTCTTACACACACTTACACATGTACTTGAAGTACACATTGACCTCTCACATCCCAAGTTGCTCACACATGTGTGAGAAAGTCTTGGACTTTGCATGGCTTATGTGTCTCCTTGGTGGCACCTATGTGAATTCCACATAGATGCCACCTCACCCTAGCCCTCCAAAATCCTATAAATATGACCCTTGTCTCAAGAAAAAAAAAACATTCTTGCATTAGAGTTATTATGCTAGTTTAAACTTAGAATTGATTTCTTAGAATTTTGCTAACGATTTGGTAGTTGCTAGATTTCTTTTAAGTTTTAGAACTTAGTGATTTAGTCTCATATTTCATTTGCATAATTGCATGCCATAGAGCTTGAGGATCACTTTCATAGCTCCTCCTTGAGCTTCTTTTGGCCTCTTGCATTGAGTGCTTGAGAGTTGCTTATATAGCTTCTTCTTGAGCATTTCAATCTTCATTATACCTTGCAGCAATAGTGGGATTTATACTTGTGTTGGGAGAGCACACCCACAACCTCTCTAAGAGCTTAAATCAAGCAAGTCTTGGGTGCACTTGCTTCATGCTCATCTAAGGTTATGGTGAAGACTAGTGTTTTTTACAAGTTTATGAACATGTTAGAATAGATTTAATATGATCTTTATCATTAACATTTGCATATTTGAACTTGTTCTTAATAGGTAGGTCTTCATCATATACATATCCATCTCATCTTCTAATACAAAAGCACATGTCTTATATATAGGTGCAATCAAAACTATTTACTAAGTCGGGCTATAACCTATTACATACAACGCTTCCAAATGAATTGGCTCAAGCGTGTTTACATACATTGATATTAACATGTTTACAACAGATTTACAATAGGTGCATAGCCTTAAAAAAAAAAAAAATACTCGCTAATCAAAATCTTTCTTGTCAGCTGCCTGCTCTATTCTGTTATGTCATTCACTGTCTGTGTCACTTCAACTCATTGTAACTTCTTCATACTATCACATTTGGCCATGTATTCTTAGACATAGCTTACTAACATACTCAAAATATTATCTTTAAGGGCACATAGAAAAACTCGGTCATATGCACATGCGTTGATGCTCTATTCATCATGTGCTTCACTGACTGCTATGTCTACCATACTTATCCAAATTCTGATCTTCTAAGTTATTGCGTTGACACCAAAAATTCATATGAATTTGTTTCCATAATGACAACACTAAACTTAGTCACATACACTAGTATAGTTAACTTGCCAAAAATCTCCCCCTTTATCATTAATGGCAACAAAGCAATATGGTGAAGTTGCTAAACTACATCTTTACACAAAAGCTTTCTATCTTATACTCTTATCTTTTCCTTTATACTATACATCATATAATATCTATCTTATATCTCCCTTATATATGTACTACTCCATATTACTCTACTCCCCCTTTGACATTAATGAAAAAGGTGCACAAAAATGAATCTTTTAGTACTTACATAGATAGTACATCTGGGTATGCAATCTTGAGGTTTTGGATCTTTTGCTGCCAAAATGCCTTGAGTGCATCTATAGTTTGTAGATGGGTGCATAATGCATAGGTTAGCTTCTCCATCATTTCCAAATTTGTACACAAACTTGATCATATGTCACAAAAGTGGCATCTATCTCCTTGATGTTCTAATTCAACACATCTAGAGAGGATGGGTGCATTCCTTAACTGTGCTTGCCTAGCCCTTATCTTCCCAATCTCTTTCTCCTCCTTCTCAATTTTATCTATCTAACCTTGATAGAAATTATTGCACATGTTAATATCCTAGAATGGATCTTCCACTGATTTTCTTACTACTTCCATCATAGATTTTACTTCCTGAATCTTCTTTGAAAGGTCTGAAGTAAGTTTGTCTTTATTCATACAATCAGTAATTGTTTTCCTTCCTTTTGCTGCTAACTCCTTCAGCATAGCTTGACCAACCTTTAGAGAATTATGGTCAAGTGATAAATTGCTTATCAACTCATCCAACCTTTTCTTGAGATATTTCTCTTCTGCAATCTTGGATGTTGATTCTTCAAGACTTGAGAAATTTTCTTTGAAGCTATTAGGATGTTGTTGACATCATCCACTAAATGAACACTAGTTACTTTCTTGTCTTTAGGCATTAGACTATTCAGTATGTTGATTAATTCAATAAACAAAGGATTTCTCATAACTTGTTTCTCTTTTGATTTCTCCATGGTTAATACACTTATCTTATTTAAGTCTTCTTCTCCCCATGAGTCTAAATTGGTTGTATCAGGGGTCAAACTTGACAATAATGAGACTGATGGCTTAGGGGTAAGGAGTGAGCTTTGGCTTACTTCCATAATCTTAGTCTTTACCTTCGTTGGAATCTCAACTGAAGGTTATTCTTTATGTTCATCTTTCATCTCATTTACAGGTTCATCTTCCTTCTCACTTTCTTTTCCAGTCAAGTCTTCAGCTAGCAATTCTTCTTATTTCTTAGGTGATTCTTCACCACATAGAATCTTAGCCTCTTTTGTACTGACAAAGGCTTCTTCAAATTTGTCCAGTTCATTATCTATTACCGCCATTGATATTTCAACATTATCAATCATGATAGTGTCATCCTTAGCTTCAGGCATAGGCACATACTCCATTGCTTTAGTAGGTGTTGTCACTGTGGGTGCAGAATCTTGTGGACCTATCATCGGTGCATTAGGGATCTCAAATGATTTTTCTTGCTTAGAGGGAACTTGGGTTGCAGATGCAGTAGGAGGATACATTTGTCTTTCCAAAAATACCTTTTCAAATGCCTTTTCTATTTCCTTTGCAACCAACTCATAATCCTTATTCATTATTTGCAGATTTATGAGTTTAGTTCTTAGGTGAGGCTTCACCAAATCTAGCAATAAATTTTTCTCTTCCACTGAACAAATTGAGAGGTTGTCATCCAGTGTCTTTTCCCTTATCCTGAAATCTTCTTCTATAACTTGTCTCTTCAAAGAATCCAAAATATTCCATGCAAATTTAGAATGACTATCTTAAGTTTTAAAACTATCTTCTTGAACTTAATCATGTGTTTGATAATCATACTATGGATTTATGATTTATCAATCTCATGATACTTATCATAAAACATTGCTATTTGATCTATTCTCCCTTCATCAATGACTCTAGTTTTCAACACTTCAAGATTTAGTTTGAATCCTACCTCAGGAGGTGCTTGAGTGTTTCTACCTTTTCTTCTTGTTGTCCTTGATGATGGGTGGCTTGAGTTGGTCTGCTTCTTCCTTTTAGGCATCTTATTAGGCTCGGGAGGTGGAGTGGACTCCAGATCAATAGTAGGTGTAGGCGCAAAGATGTTTTCTTATTCTCATTAGGATCATTAGATTTCTTTGTTTTGATATCAGAAGAGGGTGCACTCTTAAGTTGCATTGCAATCTTGGCTTCCCTAGCTTTATCCAAGTCTTCTTGTGTAACACCATGGATTTTCATAATGTCTGAAGTTATCTTGGATGCTTTTCTCTTTGTTGCTACACTGTATAAGATAGAGTCTACTTGTCTTGTCTTCTCTTCATAAGTACCCCATCTTGGTTCATTGGGATCCTTAGGCATTGATAGGAGGACTTGTGCATAAGCTTCCAAAATGTGTTCCTCCACTTCATAACCAAGTGGATGAATCCACTTAGTCATAGGATCCACTGCTTCCATGCATGTGATATCAGTTTCCACCATGAAACATATACTACCCTTATACTTCTCTACTATACTCTTAGGTATCCTATACCTTCTCTACATTCTGATTCTGAATGTTTTTATTTATAAGTCCATGAAATATTTCAAGGTGCTCTTAGATGTTGCCTTGAATGAAATTTGTGGCAATATAGGTAAACTCTTATCAAGGTATAGATTAGATACTTTACCGACTATATGAAAGTACATATAGATGATCAATGACCCAAACCTTAATATCTTGCTCTTGTCATGCTTAATATCCATTATGTTACCCAACAACTGTGTGTGCAAGATCTCATAGAGGTTGAACTCTCCATTTTCATTCACTATTTTTATGGCTACCAGAATAGTTTCTATTGACACACTATTCACTCTGTTGCATGCTAAAACTTGTATCCAAGTATCATAGCCATTATTTTTATGTCCTTTTCCTCTATTAGCTCAATTGTCATGCCACACTTATCACTCTGAGACTTACAAGTTTTCTCTACTTGTTTCCTGACATCCTTACCAACTGGAAGTATGGTGCCAGTCTTAGGAAGTCCAATCATCTCATGAATGAGATCAGATGTAATACAAATTGGAACTTCTCCAATCCAAAATAGGTCATCATGTATTCTACTTAGTAGGATCTTAATCCATTCAGATTCATAGAACTCATATGCAGCTGCATACTCTATGATAGGGTTGTTTTCTAAGTGCGCGAACTCATTCTTGAATGTAATGTCTGGATTTACCATTGTTTCAATGAGCGACCTTATTTTATCCAATCCTACAGGTTCCTTCTTAAAGTATATGTATGCACGTATATCTTCTACGTGCATAACTCCCATTAGAGTTCTAGAGAATGCCCCTTCCAAATCATCTAGGACTAACTTAAAGGGATGTTTCTTGAATATGTATCTCTTCCTCTCTGAAACATCAAATACAAATGAAGTGGCCATTACTTACTTGATCAACGCTTAAATAGGTTTCCAAGGGTTTCTAAACCGTCACATCTGAACAAGGGTTTCATAACCAACTTTCACTTCTTCACTGATAAACCAACTGCAATCCTTCAATACTAACTGCTTGATCTCCTGTTCTCTTCAAAGGCTCGAACTCAAATGAAAATGTGTGGATAATGGATCTTCGGTGACTATTAAAACAAATTTATGCAATTAATGTTTGCCACCATCACATGAGAGTAATAGAGAATTCCAATCTTCATTTCTGCTCACAATTAGGCTGTGCGATTTTGCATACTGCTTCAACTAGTATCCAAACAACTATAACCAGAGGTGCATACTCTGATGGTGAGTATACCAGTCACACTGGGGTCTAGAGATAATCTAGCTCCCCCTATGACCATGAGGGTCATTCATCCAGAAGTAGAAGGTGCATCCACTATAGATGCATCCACTACATATTCATCAACATTATATTTCTTTACTTTCATCCAAATCTTGCTCGCATCTTTTGTAGCTTTCACAAACTTGACTTCTCCAGATTCATCCAAAATTAATCCTTGAGACTTATTAGGTCTTTCTTGTCTTTGCACTTGTGATATGCAAAACTTTGAGATGTATCCAACCTTGTTACAAGACTGAAAAATGACTGGAGACCTTATATTCCTCGACGCATTGATGTGAGTTACCATGCTGCATTGTCTAGCCGTGTGACTATTGTAATTGCATATTTGACATGTAATGTTCTGAGGACTTCTAACATTTTTCTATGGATGATTTCTCTGATTTTGCTGAGTTTGATTTCTTTGATTTGATCTACAATTCATAGCTCTATGACCAAATTTATTGAATGAATAACAATAACCATTGAAAGGTCTTACCTCTTTACAATCTCTTGCTATATGTCCATGCTTGTTACATGCATAAAAAGTTCAGTTTACTAGCTTGTGTTCATCTTTAGATGGTTCTGCTTTAGCTCCAGTATGATTTTTAGTCTTCTTAGCTTCTGTAGATTCTTTTGGTTCTTTCATTCTTTCTCACATATCATTGATTTGATTTTGTGCTTAATTGAATCCAATACCAGTGGTATCTCCTTTAATCTTCTATGCATACAAATGTGATTCTATTAGATCCTTACTTGTGTGCAATTTGTCAATATGATTCTTTGCTTCAATCAATTTAGATTCCACCTTGTTCTTGATCTTTTCTAACTCCAAGATTTTCATGTTTGCCTCCCTCAGCTCTTCATCCAACTGTTTGTTCTCTTTGATCTTCTCTTCATAGGCTTCTTGATTGTTAGTTATCTTTTCATCCAACTCTTCAATCTGATCCTTTAGAGACATGTTTTCTTCATTCATCTTTTTGACCATTTTTCCCAAATCATTGTTTGAACAATCCTTCAAGTCTTTTCTGAGTTTCTTGATGAATGCTTGTGTGCCATTGACCTTTAATTTCAGTTCTTCAATCTCTTTTTCAGATATGTCAAGATCTTCAAGAGCTGCTTCAAGATTCTTTTTTAGATGTTTTACTTCTCATGTATCCATGATCTCCTCAATTGGTTAAAATTATCTTCAGAGGACCAAAGCTCTGATACCAATCGTTAGGAATGGGAACACTGAGAGGGGGGGGGGGTGAATCAATGTTCTATAATATTAATGTTTTTTTACTTCTTGAAACTTAGCCCAATTACTTAATTAATGAGCTAAATATTAAAGAAAATAAAGTAAACAACCATAACACATAACACCAGATATGATTACGAGGAAACCTTGGCCAAAGGAAAAACCCCAGTGGGAATTAATACCCACTAATAATTGTGCTTTGTATTATGAACCTGTTAATGTTCCTTTTCCCTGTTAGGAGTAGTCATTACAATGCTTTAGTGCAATGACCTGGTCAAATGTTGGACCCTGTTAGGGGTGGAAGGCTCACTGTCAGAGCTCATTTCTCAATGAGGAAGGCTACAACCTCCTAGATATCAGATACACACTATATCTGCAAGGTGAACTGCTGTTATGAAACTACTTATTTAATTAGTTCCTTTTATACGTTGATGCTTTAACCTCTTATAAAGTTCTATATCATTCTTACTTCTCTTAACACATACTTCACATACTTCTTCTCTTCTATTAAATATTCTATATCCATATCATCTTCTAATACAAAAGAACATGTCTTATATATAGGTGCAATAAAAACTATTTACTAAGTTGGGCAATAACCTATTACATACATCGCTTCCAAATGAATTGATCAAGCTTTTCACATACATTGATTAACATGTTTACAACACATTTATAATAGGCGCATAGCCTTAAGAAAACAAAATAATACTCGCTAATCAAAATCTTTCCTATCGGTTGCATGCTCTGTTCTATTCTGTCGTTGACTGTTTGTGTCACTTGAACTCGATGTAACTTCTTCATACTATCACATTTGACCATGCATTCTTAGACATAGCTTACTAACATACTCAAAAGCTTATCTTCAAGGGCGCATACCAAAACTCAATCATACGCATGTGCGCTAATGCTTTGTTCATCAAGTGCTTCACTAACTGCTCTGTATTCCGTACTTAGCCAAATTCTGATCTTCTAAGTTATTGCGCTGACACCAAAAATTCATATGACTTTTTTGCCATAATGAAAACACTAAACTTATTCATATACACTATTATAGTCAACTTGCCAACACTAATTTGGAGGAGTCTTTCATAAGAAATATAGATAGATTTTTGTTTATGAACTTTCTAATCATTTCCTTGCTTTCCATGCTTTGACTACTTCAAATGACCCTCTTGAGAACCCTTGGAAACAAATGGTAAAATATGCACTAAATATTGTTTATTTATTTAAACAATATACCAAAGCATAAGAAATAAGTAACTAAGTGCATGATAAAATCATATTATGAACAAGATAACATTACAAACATCATAGGTCCATGCACAAGCAAAAGTATTAACGAGCACTTACAAAGGCTCCAAGGCAATCCAACACATACTCGAAATGGAGAACACATGTTATCAAGATTTATCCACAAGGATTTGGACATCATTCAGGGACCACAACAGGATAAGCCAATAAGTATTCACGACTACAAGGAAGGGAGATAATTTCCACTCTCAATCTATATAAATAATATTTATTTTAAGCTCAAAGTAAGTGTTCCTATCATGGTTAAAATACATGTTAATTACCAAATAACCATAGCATAGATAAAATAAAACAAGAAATGATCCTAAAATGATCATGCACAAGTCAAGGGTTTAAGGTTACAATCAATAGTCCATTGGAATTATGTTGAAAACAATATGTTGATTCCTAAAATTTGGCTAAGTCTGAAATCTCCTAAAAACCCTAAAAATCTAGAATCTTTATCTTAACTCTTATGAAGATAAAACCACTCTCAAACATCCTATAAGCATGTACATAAAATGTAACTTAAGTATAACTTATACTTAAATGTTACATTTTTGTATATGGTCCTAGTGCATACATTGGCTTGTCAAGGTGTGAAAGACACCCAAGAACCCTCAAGAAACCAATCCAAAAGCATGAGAACATCACCTAGTTCATAAAACTAATTGCAAAACCAAATTGAAGGAAGACATCAATGATCAGGTAGACCCGTCGATTGGGTTGCATAGATTCTAATTGGTGGAGATGTCAATTGGTGACTGGTGAACCTCTAAGATAGAAAAAGTCTTAGACCAGTGAGTCAAATATGTTAATCTATATGTGGAGATGTTGATTTGCAAGGACATTAATCCACAAAAAAAGACTTTTTGAGATAAAATTCAAGGTGAAGATATCAATGATTAGACACAGACATCAAGCCAAAGAGGCATAGACCTCAATGATCAGACATAAACACTAATTGGATAATTCAACCAAAGAATGCAAGAAAATATAGTTAAATTTGATTAAGTATATGTTGACTCAACTATTCAGCTTAAAAGCATCTAGCTCCACACTAGGGAGTACCAGATACAAAAATATCGAGGCCATAATCAATCGATTACATCAATATATATGAATGGAAAACATACAAAGAACTAAGCTATAAAATTAAAACATCATGATACAAGTGCATATAATGAACCAACAAGATGAGATGATCTCACAAGCTCTGAGTCTTATAGCTAGAGGAGTTTCATCTTTGTACATTGGTCCTAAACAATGGTATAGATTTGTAATGAAACCCTACCAAATAGAACCCACAGGCCCACCCCACCATGCTCGTGGAGATAGTATTCCGACCACAAACATAAGGTGAGCACTCAAGCAAGGGGTGGCTAACATACACACTAAGAAGATACATTAAACATGATACATGGAGAACACTCAACATGTGGGTCAACATCCAAAGAGAATACAACAACACTCATGGAACACAAGGGTCACTACTCAATACTAAAAAAGGTTTGGTGAAGATACTCAAGAGTGGGAGTGTCATCACATCGCACATAGTGGCTCATGCGGAAACAAGCAATCCTTCTCTCATTAAGGAAGATCTACTAAGCCATATCAACATTTGCAGATGGTAGGCACATACATACCATATTAACATCCTCAAATTATGACAAGGTAGTCGTATTAATTATTTTCATTATATTTTAATCTCAATCATTTAATTAGTTATCACTTATTAAGAACTCTACAAATGAATACCATGGGACCCCTTTGTGTCCTAGCCCACATCGGAGAGCCATGCCACTTCCATACTCAAACACCAACCAAGATCCTCTCCTTACAACAATGAGGAACGAACCACAAATGTAACAAGGCATAAAGAAATAAGACTCAAAAGTCATAAAAACCATAAGATACACAGTAAACTCAATTGGTCTCAATACTAAGAGCACGAGTCACTCAGACCTCAGCAAAGGAGCATAGCTCAAATACATGCTTGGATGTGGTCTCAACACCCTACATACACTTATCACATGCAAGCTCATCCTCAAGCATGGGGTGTGCCAACACAAGGGCAGAAGCGAGAAACAATACCCAGAGAACACATAAGGCTCAAAATAGAGTTTCCATTGCAATACAAGAAACACTCAACCGGTCACAAAATAAGAGTATGAGTCTTTCAAGATCCTATCAAGAAGGAATAACTTAACAACACTCAAGGATGTGGTCTCAACAAGAGCACAAATCCCAAGATGGTCTGACATACATATATAAGATACAAAGGCAGGAAGATTAAGCACAATCATGCTCTATTGGTCTCATCACCAAGAGCACAAATCCCAAGATAGTCTGACATACATAAATGCGATACAATCATCCATAAATGTTCCAATATGCATCTCACAACTCCAACATCAAATGAAGAACTCAAAAGCACAAAAGTACCAATTTCTAGCAAAATATGACTAGGTACAACAATCAACAATTTAACATTGAAATGGCACTTTCGGGTCAAAATATAAAAATTCTTGAAATGTCTTATGACCATTCCAATTCCATAATATACTCCTTATAGTAGAGACAATTAAATTTAATAGTTAATTCATGTCAAACATGGAAAACGATGGGTTTTGGATGACATGCAAAACAGTGCAACAAAGAAAAAGCCCAAAAAACAAACTTGGAATTTCACTACAAAAGTAAAACCCGTTGGTCTAAATACACCAAAAAATACACTTTTCAAATAAAATTCCCATTTTGGGCTCACATGGAAAAAATGGGCAACATAACAACATAAAAGCTAGCATTTCCAAAACATGAAATATACATAAGCCCAATCGAACACTTAAATCGCTCAAATAAGTGGGGAAAAAAATAAATACATCCCACATATCAATTGCAACAAACTTTAAGCAATCATACAAAGAGAAGAGGGAGAAATGAAGAGCCCTGCCTCTAAAATGGAGAACACACCAAAACGAGGAGATACAAATCAATACGACATGAGAGTGGATGAAAATCTCAGCATAACATAGAAATCCCGCCACAAATTCAACAAGCCACTCCATGCTCAAATCCGGCAAGTGGATCACACCCAACATGAAAATCTTCCAATTTCTCACAAGAGGCTTTGAGTTGTTTTTGCTCTCCAAAATGCAAACATGAGAAAAATGAAGTCTAATTCTTCATTATAAGTCACTTTTCACTTAAAACCAAAAAGGCTAAAATAAAGACACTTAAAAAAATTAAATTAAAACCCCCAACAATTAACCCGAACTTCAACTTGGATTAATTTAACCAATTCTAATTAAATGGAATAGCTCTACGACAAAAGTGTCGAAAGATATAAAATAATCATTTAATAATTAAAATTAACATTTAATTAAAACTTATTCCGTGATAAGTGCGTGAACTCTAATGCACAAACACACAAATGGTCTATCACAATATGCATATGAAATCAAAACTTACCAACATGTACCCAAGGGAATAATGTGTAATTAAGGATATGTCATCCATATAGGGATGACATTAGTTCAGTATGAAAGGCTAAAACTATTATGTCTTGTGCCCACTGCCGAGGATATAGAAACACTAAAATCCTACAAATGCAGCAGAATGTGTTTGGTACCTATTCATTGAAATAAGAAAACATCAAGTGTAGATGCTCATAATATAATTAATAGCCAAAGCACATAAAATCTATGATACCAATAGTGAAGGAGAGAAGTACATCGTATAGATCTTACAAGTGAGTGACTACAACTTCGTCTCACTTCGTACTGGCACACAGGGCATAATGCATAGCAATTGTGTGGTAAGGAAATAAACATCATATCATTTGAATTAACTTTGTATTTAATACAAAATATCTAATTAAATCCTTTCCAACAAATGGGCATATAACAATGTGATCTCCATAAAAATACCAGACAACATATAATAAGGCACAATGTCTAGGAGTCACTAACAATCATCTTAACTTATTAACCCGACATTCTTAATTGCAAAACATCTCAAATATTATCATAAGAACCATCATGCGCATATGGTCCCAATAGTAAATAACAACATGATCTAACATTATAGTAGTTCATTTAATGCAACATATGTTTCTAACTACCTTAAATAGTATTTAACATCAACTATACTTACTTCATTGCACTTGTATTCCAAAGTCTGAGGCTCTATTACCTTTCTGTAATGACAAGGTTGGAGTGGCCCTGCATATTTTCACTTATTCAATAGCTACACCCAGAAGATTAGTACCACACATATTCTTGTTCATGTATTAATATATCAAACACAATAATCATCACAATATTTCATGAAAATATATATCTATATTACACTTATGAGGATGAAAATTTTATCACAAAGGGCATTATCATAATAGGATTGATTATCATCAAGTCAGAACAAAAGTCTTAGAAAAATAATACAAAATATTGTAGGTCACAAGATTATAATAGTAAAATGGAGTCCAATCAACATAAAAGTATCTAATAAAAAAAGCATAAATGGGGCTCATCAAGCCATAGGTTGAAGAAGATCATAAGCACCAGACTGATAAGACTCTACATAGACAAAGGAGGTTGCACCAATAGAAAGAGGTGGAGAAGGGTCCACCGAGTCCAAGTAGGCCAAATATGTAGCAAGAGTGTCATCCTAAAGGGAGTCATCAAAAACTTGTGAAGAGTTATCAGAGTAAGAATTAGAAGCTCAAATAATTAGATGATCATCTTCCATGTCCTTCCGCCAAATGGTAGCACCTTTATGACACAAGAGTGAACAATTTGTTGCAAGGTGACTAGTTGAGAAGCACCGATGATATAAAAAGGGGAGACCTTTATAATCCAAAAATTAAATCCATAGTCGATCCCCAATCATGAGAACCATATCTCCAGATACAGGTGTGGAGATGTCAATGTCAAATGGGATGTGTACAAAGGTAGAGATACCCATGGAAACTCATGTATCATCCACCTTGAAGACATGACCAATAGAGTTTTTGTTTTCCTCAAAATAAGAGTTCTCCCAAAAATGAAGTGGTAGATTAGGAAGACAAAACCAGATTAGACACACCCTAAGTGGTTTGGTAAGAGGGTTGAAGGATACTATCTAGGGTTTGGCAAAAAGAGAGTGAATCTTCCAAACCCATAACTTTCTCGACACTAGATCTCAATCATCAAAAGAAGAAAAACCAACAATAAAAAATCTATTAACACAAAGAAAGAGCTCAATGTTACCAAAGACTAAGGGTCTCCAAGAATCCAACACCCAAGAGAAGGCCATAAACTAGCAACAATGAAGGTCCGCAAGAGAAGGCCATAAACTAGAAAATTTCTAAACCGTCCAACAACATTGGTTGAAGAAGTCAACATAGCCACGACCATTGACCTTTTTGCAAGAGAATCCACCGTAGATAGTCCAAGGGCCACACTGGCACCCAACAAACCTCCAAAGGTAGACATAGACACATCTTGGGCAAAAGGGGAAGATGTTGTAACATCTCTTGAAAACACTTGCATAGGAGATAGAGTCATTGGATGCATCTTTATTTCTTAGCTCAAACCATTATTGGAACCTAAACTTTTTGAGCCTCGGTTGTAAGCTCTATAGATAAGAAGCCCCACTATTTCACCAAGGGTCAAGGTCAATAACTGTCCATTGTTGACACGGTAGAGAGAAAACCCATAGGGACATGAACCTTGGTTGTAGGCACTACAAGCAAGAAACCTCATCATTTTACCAAATAGTTGAGCCCTAAAAATTTTGAACCTTGTTTGTAAGTTCTATCGGAAAGAAGCCCCACTATTTCACCAACAGACAAGGTTAACAAATCTCCATTGTTGACATGGTAGAAAGTGATCTTGTAAGGACTTGAATCTTGGTTATAGGCACTACAAGAAAGAAGCCCTACCATTTCACCAAAGAGTCAAGCCTTTTAAATTTTTGAACCTTGGTTGTAAGCTCTATAGGCAAGAAGCCCCTCTATTTCACCAAGGGTCAAGATAAGCAACTCTCCATTATTGACATGGTAGAGAGTGACCCCATAGAAACCATGAACCTTGGTTATAAAACATTATTACATATCTCAAACACAATTTTATGCATATACACATACACATATTTTAACTTTTACTTATACTTATTTCTACTTTTTTATATTGAAAAAAGAAAATAGAAATTATTTCTTTTCATTTCCCTCCAAATCCTCATAATAACCTTATTTTAATACTATTATATATTATTCACTAAGTTCTATTTTCTTCAAACCCCTCTCCATTACCTAATAATACATCTATGTTGCCATACACCTTTATTCGTCTACAATAATCATTGGAGTTATTTGTTGACCAATATAAAATTTAATAACTCATAAATCAAGAAATCATATAGGACACTTCCTAAATGAAACCTCCCCCATTCCCTTACTTAGCACCCAACATGGCATAATAAGTCAAGGTTTTAGATAAGGTGGCACCCTTTCCTTTTTCTTTGAATGATGTGTGTGGATAAGGTGAATAGTTTATGTTCTATGGGTGAGAAAAAGAGGGCGAATAAAACTTTGCATTAGTGCAAAGTACTAATTCAATATACTATTCTCCTTACAACACTTCATTTTGGCCCGCAAATTAAAATTATAATATGTGCTCACACCATATTGCGCTCATTCACAAGTTTGAAACTTGCCTTTCCTTACAATTTGCATAGTTTTGTAATAATTATAACTTGTGTTTCTGTCTTTGTTTTCCTTTTTGATAACTAGGTAGTCAACCAAATATTTGATTAAAAAACAATAACTATTGCATTAACAAACATTTCTGAAAATTCTTCTTCCACCCAGGTGAGCCCACTATTTTAAAATTGTTTTTTCATGAGGAATGCGCTATTACATGAGAGGTGAGGGAGCGTCCAAGGTTTTAGACAATAGTGCAAATAATTAAAATATTGTTTGGCTAAGTTTTGGCTTGATATTGTGAAACTATCTAATAATAATGTATCATTGTAGCATATTCCCCCTCAACATAATGGTAATTTTGCTCAAAAGTTTTAAATATGTTACAAGTGTTCACTCTACTCTTATTATTTTTGTTTAAAATAGTATTAAAAGGTTTTAATTTTTTTTTCAAAAATTATATTTAATTAAATAGTCAAATTATACATTCGTAAAATATTTTTGTAATTTTGAAAATTAAATGAAGGTACACAAAATATTGCTAATTCGTGTTTAATTATCTAAATTTTGATTTGATTCGATTTTCAAAATGCAACTCGTTCATAAATCTCATTGATCATAAAACCACTAATTCATGTACCTAATAGGAAGTTCACGACAAAATCATTTTTTCAAGTGAGAAATCTAAGATTTCAACTCAAGATCGATGATGAATTATCAAAATTCACTTTGTGTCTTATTTTGACATCAAAGTTTGAGTGCTATCATTTGTCAAATTCTCAATTCTAGCCAACTTTTTAACCAAGCAACTCAATATTTAAAATGAGGGTAGATATCTATCTTGAGCACTCTGAGACGCTCTCATAGACTCGTCATCTGGTCTTGTAAGAAGGGAAAGTTGAAGGAGGCTATGGATTATGATTATGTTGAGGATGTGGGTCGTGAGAGTGGGGAGAATGAGGAGAAGAACATAAATGAGGAAAATGAGAAGGATGGGGAGGTGTAGATATAAACTAGCTCAGAGATGGCTAAGAGCTCTACCCATGTCTCTTTAATCTTGAGGTCTGGCCTTGTAGACCTCACCAACGACATGATGCCAAAAGAGGACGAGGTTGTTGCTTGGACCTATAAAAATGTTCAGCCTGAGACCTATGTCAATTGTAATGTGGTAATGGAGGAATTGGATAAGTTGAAGGCTAGAGTGGGGGAGCTAGAAAGAAAGACCAGGAGCATCTCAAGATTCAGTTTGAGGGTGATGCATAGCTCAGTCACTTCACTATGTCTGCTACACAAAAAATATTCTAGGATCAGATGCCAACAACAAGGGGAACTACAAGGAACTATTTAAGTTCCTTACTAATGACTGCTCTAATGTCCCGTAGCAAAATGGTTGCAAGATTAAATGAGCTAGGTGGGAGTAGATTCTTGAGTTCTTTTCATTTTCTTGCCGATAATAGTTTTAATGGCACGATATTTAATTTCTATATGTTTATGTTGTTTATGGTTAAGACTATCAATAGTTGTATGTTGTTGGTTAGGTATGACCCTATATGGGTTATTCATAAGACTAATATTAGTTCCATTAGATTTGACGATAGGTGTGTTTACAAAACTGATAATATCTTGATTAGCTTAGATGGTAAGATCAATATTACTCGATAGATTTTCTCACTATTTTGTTAGTAGTGGTTTTTGATATTGTTAGAGTGTTGTTAATGTATTGTTATCGTGCTTATTTAGTGTTTTAGACTTTTAGCCTTTTGTATTGGTTGTAATGGGACAACCCCTACTTTTGTAGCTGTTAATATAAAAAAACAAAATGTTTTGTATTATCAAAATTTTAAATATCAAACATTAAACCTAACTAGTCCACGATAACAACAATAATATAAATTATAAGTCATTCTAGAACCAAAATTTACAATGGTCATGTCAAACAAAGGTTAAATAATTAAAATAATTGACATAAATTTTATCATAACACTCTTTCAAAAACCTACTTTTAACTAACACTAAAAAGTAATAGTAATAAATAAGGTTATAAAAGCCTAAATTGAGATAAAAATTTAGAACCATCATCCTTTAAAAATATTGAACATTAATTTTTAGGATATGTGTGTTTGTTTGTGTGTATAAGTGTCTCTCTATGTGTGTACACACATACACATATATACATACAAAGTATTTGTGCACAATTCTAAAAATCTTTATCATGTAGGAATAGATATGTGTCACATCAAAAATTGTATGTCCTTGTTACATTACATTTTATACTTGTTGATGTGGATTTTGAAACACCAACATATCTATAGGTCATGAAATCTATTGAGTGGAACAAAAAAATTGTTCCCCTACTTGAAAGGTGGCCAACATCAAGAGTCTTTATTATATATCTATAAAATAATATAATAAATATAAAAGGCTAACCAAAAATCCTTGAGCTTTGGTTGGCACATTCACAAAGGGCTACATGAATATTAGAATAATCATCATTAAAAAAAACCAACATAGTGAAAATCCAGATATTAGCCAATTATTTTATTCATTCAAAATCTTAAATATGTGGGTGGAAGACAAACTATCAAATATGTATAAACCTCACAATATTGTGTATACAACATATTTCCTTACATTATTCAAATATCATTAAGATCTCAATCTAGCATAATGATAACTAGCACTTGCACCAGAAGGAGGTGAGGGATACGCCAATAGGACAATATTTTTTAAGTTTGTAATTGATGGTTGTATATTATAATTTATTTGTGTAAAAAAAAATTCTTTGTTATTTTTTATTCCATATACAAATTTTATTTATAATTGAAAACTGTAATCGTTGTGCAAAAAGTTAACATTGTATGTGAAGGAAGAGCTTGCTACAACTAAATTTAACATTTTGGAATAATAAGAATTTGGAAATAAATTTATTTGTCTTCTAGTATATTAAAAAAAAATGTTTTTAATAGTTAAGTTGGTCGTGTTAAGGTTAGTGTAAGGAGAACGGGAATATGGAGTTAGTAGGTTTTAATTTAAAATAATGACATAATTAATTTTATTTATTTGATTTATGTCTAATGTTTAAGTAGAGTGATTTAAAGTGAGCAAGAGTTATTATTTGCATTGTAAATGTTGGAGCATTTTATTTGTGAGATGTTACTACCTTTTTTATTATTTGGTAATCTAGTGTTGATATCAGTAGATGATATCTTAGTACAAAATTTGTAAAAAGGTATAGATTATTTTTAATAATTAAGTGCTAATTATTACAAAATAATTATATTAGATTCATATACATGTATCATGTATAATATAATTTTGTACATGATTTTACAAATGAAATTAGAGACATTTAAAATATAGTATTTCTAAAAAAATTATGGTTATTTGTGATTATTGCAGGATATGCACAAAATGATATTGTTGAAAAAGCTTTAGAAACTTCCAAGAAAATGCAAATGGGAGGTATAAGGCCAAATTAAATAACCTTTTCCAGCATCCTCCCTATATGTGGTAAAAAGAGAGCTTTGTAATAGGGTATGGACATCTATCAAAACATAATGAACTTGGATTTTTGTCAAATATTATGGTTGGAAATGTTTTAACTTAGGTATGTATAAAAAGTGTGGAAGCACAAACAAGGCACATGAACTATTTGACATAATGCTTCAAATAGATGTTGTCTCATGTAACATAATGCCTCAAAGAGATGTTGTCTCATGGAATGCAATCATCACAAGAATTGCAAAAAATGAGTGGAATGAAAAGGCTTTCGAAAATTTCAATGAAATATAATTTGAAGGTACAAAGGAAAATGTATTTTCATTGTCCTCCTTGCCTGTGCCAAAATGGAATCTTTGGAATAGGGTATGGACATACATTGAAGCTTAATGGTAGGGAGATTTTGTCACATATTATAGTTATGAACATTGTGTTAGACACACATACAAAATGTGGAATTATAAACAATGCACCTAATGAAATGAAATGATTTCAGAATGTCCACAAAATGGATTTTTTCCAAGGAAGATCTCAAAATATTTGAATGAATGAACCATTCTTTATTGTTGATCATATATGAATATAGGATACATATTTCCAACACTACATTATCAGTTGGATCTAAAAAATGCTACAATAATGCAACTCATGCTCTACTCTATGCAAAAGTGGTGAGGCGTGTGAGGTTCAGGTAGTAAGAAAATAATAGAGATGTGAATCTCAAATTGATATGACAGTTTGAGTGAAAGATCTCTAGAAATAGTAGAAATTGTTGTGAAGATGATACAAGAAGGTTTACCAAAGGTAAACATTAATTCTTCCTTTCCTCTAGTATAGAAGTTAAAACTTTTGTTGAACTTGTTGAGGTCCACTCATCACACAGTAAAGATAAGTAGAACAAGAATATTTGAGGAATCTAAATGAAAAAAGGCTAGTGGAAACATCTTATAGATGTGAAAATGTGCACAACATTTTCTAGTGAAATATGAAATACATTCATATATGTTTGGAAGAAGTCACCATGCTATACCAATTTTGTTGGCCAATATCTACTAAACCGTAAAGAGCCAAATTGACTCCATTGAGTCACAAGTTTCACACATGGCTACTGTATATGTGTTGGAATTAGGAGAGATAGGTATTGAGAGGGGAGGGGTGAATCAATGCCTTCAAAACTTTAATTGCAAAACCTTTCTGATCTATGACTAAATACTGTGATAACCGATCAAAATAACTTGAATCTAATTGCATAAATCAATCATCTAGTTAACTTAATAAAGTAAACAATATGAGATCAATATGACAATCACGTAACACAAGTATTTTGATAATGTAGAAAACCTTGTTAGAAGGTAAAAACTGCAGTGGGGATGACACCCACAAATTCTTCACTACTGCAGATAGAAAAGGTTTGCCTATTAAGGCTACAAGTTTTGATCACTTCTGGTGATCTTACCCTGTTAGGAGTAACATATTAGATCAGCTAGATCTACCTAGTTATAGGATTTAAGAACACTATATGAAGTGTGTACTCGGTTAAGAGATTTATACAAAGACTGTTAAGTCTACTCTGTTAAGAGATTTCACAAAAACTCTATCACAATTGTCAGAAAGTAATAGGTAACTATCTGCTAGTTGACAACTCAATTGTCTGAAACAGATCTATAAGTTCTTATCAAAATATCACCTTATTTGTGATGGTTCTCTGCTCGGTAGCCTTGTTTGATTTTGTTCAATCTGAAAACCTATGTACTCTGTTTTGCTCAGTAAACTGATTGTCTTGAAGATAGGCAATTTCTTCAAGTGCTCCGTGATTCATATATATCAGTTCAACAACCTTATAAAATGGTGCGAACATATACACTATATAGTGTTTTGTTTTTGCTGCTTAAAGAAAAATTAGGTTACAAGGAAAAATCATAACCCTAAGATCTACGGTGCAAAATAACCTAGATCAACTAATACAAATAAGATAATCATTGCATTTAATGAATATCTTTTACAATAAATGCTCCTCGATCTTGGTAAACCATTTTACGATCTGTTATAACCATTTGTATAGAATAATGTGCCATTTTTTATTACTATGTCGTTTACTGTGATCATCGATAAACACTGTATAATCTGCTCGGTGTACACTGTGATGCTCAGTGTTTACTGACCGTTGGTGTCAATGTCGTTGGTGCTCGGTTAACTGTGAGATGTTCGGTATAAGGCTTTACCGATTGCTCTATCTTACTTCTAGTTACCGACTATCTTAATGTAAATAACCGACTGACCTATTTACTATCCTTTGATACTAATGACAACCTAAAATTCTCAATAGAGATTAACAATATGATCTAATAAAGGATGGAGATGGTTCTACAAGAGCACAAATATAAAATTTACACCATAAATATCCCTACTTTAGGATCAAAGAGATGAAACATAGTTCAATCAACCAAGGGAAGTTGTCAACCAAGACTTGCATCACTGATTGGAATTTTATTAGATGTGGAGAAAGTTGATCGGGAAATGAAAGTGTTGAGCATTGCAAATAAGGAAAAAAAAGTTATACATTTAGTTTGAATGTTAGAATGACATCCATTCTTCAAAAAACTTGCATTGGGACACTACTTTGGCTCTACTTAAGCTAATCTATAAAAACATATTACCCTCTAAGTGAGTTGTAGATAATTGTTGACAAGACAATATTGTAATTATTTATATATGTGGAGGATAAGTGTAGAAGACCAAATTGTTCCTATATCAAGTTTTTAGGAAACTAGTGTTTCATCACACAATGACTTTTGTAATGGGATCATACAATTAAGGGGACCATAATTTTGTATAACAATAAGATGATATCTCATTATTATTTTTTCTTGATGTCAAAGGGGGAGAGAAGAGTCATAAATAAGTGTTGTAATTAGTGAAAAAGGGGGATATTATTGCAATATTTTATCATTGATGTGAAATTTCTACTAATGCTAACCCATAGAAAATGTCTATAGAGATAAATTGGAGAAGTAAGCAGAGAGAAGACTTGGTTTCAACATGTTTGAGAGAGATGGTTTGACACAGATGTAGGTTTAGGATTAGTTGTTTGAGGATAAGTAAGACTTTCTAGATGGGTTAGCATAATTATAAGGCACTCTAGAAGACCATATAGTATGATGAGGACATGTAAGTTATTTGGATGGGTCAACATTGTTAAGAAGTGGTTTAAATATCTATTGTAGAAGGCTTGACAATAGTATGAGGTCTAGAAGCCCAAGAAGATGTAATCATGACTTAATGTAGTCTGGAAGCATTGTAAGTATATGTTGTACCTCTTACTCTATAGTTCATGATGAACTTATTCATGCATAGAATATATTGAGGATTTTAATCATGTAGATTAAGTCCTAAATATTTAGTAAATATTAGTAGAGCATAAAAGTATCGAACTCCAGCTGATTTTTTGAGAAAACTGCCAAAGACATAAACAATGTATATGCATAGTACTAGGTATGATTATTTTGGTTTGTGTTTGCACATTTCAAGATCTTGTCTTAAAGTTATAGAATTAAGATTATAAAGCATCAAGGATGATATATCCATTTTTTTACATAACGATAGATTTTAAAATAAAATTTAGAATTAACTATTTCCCAAATTATATTAAGGTAGAGTGAATATTCTTAGAAGATAGATAGAATGGTTTTCATTCCTCCATATCAGTAAATATGGCTGTGAACATTTGAGGATATGTTCAATAAGGCATGAGATATGTTGCATGCAAGATTTAGGTGGTTTTATGTACCACAATGCAATATCTGAAGTATTTAAGTGTTGCTATCAGTTCAATATCCTCTATTTTTATTTGTACAATGTATTTCTCTACTTGCACTAGCAGATACTAATCATAATATTTAGAAGAATGTTATAGGAATATTGTAGAATGACTACATAGCTCATATATTAATTCACATGATGTTTTTGGTTTCTCTTCGATGGCACAATGTTGTGCAATTGATAGTTTAGGTGAATTTGTTCATGTTGGGTTGACAATCTTGTTTTCTTGTGGTTTGATTGTGATTAATTAGGTTGATAGTATTATTTTAGTGGAAGTCTAGCCAGATTGTTCAGAATTTTCAACAGTCTTACAACAGATGTCAAAAAATCTATAAAAATGGGAAGATGATCTTCCAAGCGGATACAATGTGATAATATAGGCGGTTACAAGGAATCAACCACACATACTCTCATGTGACTATATTTATTTTTCGCTCATCTCTTTCTGAATGTAACCATCAAAAAGAATGGTTACATTCAGAAAGAGATGAGCTCTCACATGCTCCCAGCTCCCAGCTGGACTTTCTCCACTATTAATTAGGTTTTTGGAGAGCCCATAACAGTAAGCTCTCATTTGATTATACATTTAATCTGATTTGAACTAATAAAGTCTCTGAAATATTTAAGATTGGTTATGTCCTATGAAGGTGTGTATGCTTATGATATCTTGATGTTGGATGGTTTTGGGTATTCAACATTTTTTTATTATTCTTTTGGCTTGGAAAATCTTGGGCAAGTTTATTGCCTAATTTTAACATAGTGTGAGTGGGCTTGAGCATATTCTTAATATTAGTAAACCTATGTCACACCATAATCTTGTTGCATATATTATATTACTATTGGAATATTTTTTAGCATGTCAGAGTTTGGTATTTTTATGTGCTGACATTATTTTTTTGTCATTGACGTCAACATATTGATTAATGTTGCAGAAAGTGTTCTCAGTATGTCTAGTGAAGAAGATTTTAGTTTTTCACATGCTACATTGAAGATATTTTTTTACAATCGTAATGTATGGTTCAAAGATGTTTGTAGTTTGTCTACAAAGGTTCGTAGGTGTTTGGGTGACATTTTGAGGAAGATGTTATTATTTTATCAAGTGACAGTATTTCAGTGCTCCTGTTGTGACACATGTTGAGTTAATGCTTTGGTGAGAATTGGTATGGTTGATTCAAATTTCATGAAGCATGTGGTGTGTTTGGGACTCACTCTTATACTTCAACTTGTGTCATTCATGATTTAGAGTTCAACAAGTTATCTTTCTGTTGAGACAAAATTTGGTGTTTAGTATTGTTGGTATTCAATGCAGAGATGAGTTTGGATTTTGAGTTTTAGATGATGATAAGGTTCAAGAAGTTATTCATGATACTTGATAGTATTATTGGATTGTGTTATGACCTTTTTGTTGGATCACATTGATCGAGGTGATCGTGTGTTCTATTTTGCTAGCCTATTGGTGTTTCTTCATTTAGACCCTAGATGACTTGGTGAAGTAATATCTTACAATTATTGGACGTAATTTGGTGAAGCTATAGCATGTTTGAGGATAATATTTTGGATCCTACCTAAGTCTTCACCAATTTTATTTGCATCTCTTTGTGATTTAAGCATAGTTTTTATATTTTTTATTGTAATAGATCTTGGCCGACCTAGTTGATGTTTAATCTTTGTAATGTGTCTAAATGATAGATCTTTTTCTAATTGATAGAAAATATGTATGTGTGAAGGTGATATAATGGTATTTTTACTCTACATTGGAGGAAAAAATTTTACTTCATTGGAATTTTATTGGCATTGAGGATGATATCAATTAGTTCAGTTGTAATGGACTATATGTCCACCCTACTATAATCAAATCTAGATCGTTGAACTTGATTTAGGGCCAAATTTGTGATTGTATTGTGAGTAGTGAGATGTGGCTAGTGGGCATGTGAATGCATGTGCATTCCTCTTTTATTGTTTTCCATTTATCTTAATTGAGTAGTAATTTTAACATAGTACATATATGTAGTGGGTATCATCTCCAATAGGGTTTTTCCCTTAAAAGGGTTTCCTTGAGAAAAAAAAATTGGTGTTCTGTGTTATGTATTGTGGATCTTGGTTAATTGTTTATCTTTCAAATATTTAATTAGTATAAGTGGATTTAAATTTTAATTGTTAGTGACTAATTGATTTACCCACCCACCCCCCCCCCCCCCCCCCCCTTCTCAGTTGTGCATGCCTCCTTTTGGGCCTAACAATTGGTATCAGAGCTAAGTCCTTTTTGAAGAAGCTTAATCACTTGAAGGAGATCCGACATGGAAAGAATAAGGAAAGAAATTCCTAAGTTTGATGGAATAAATTACTTGATATAGAAGGATCATAGGACTACTTATATGATATGTATGAGAGATGAATACTGGGATATCACAGAGAAGCTTTACACAATTCCTAATGACTTATCTTCGGTTACTATCGATGAAAAGGACAAATTCAAGGAGAATACATTAGCAGGAGAATCTTTCATCAGTGCCTTATCAGAAATGGAGTATTCACACATCTATATCATATTGAGGATAGTGCATGAGGTATGGACTAAATTAAAAATATTTATGAAGGTGATAAGTATGTGAAGAAAACTAAGTTGCAGGGTTTTAAAGGAAAATTTGAAGATATTAAAATGAGTGAAAGAGAATCTATCTCAGCCTATATGAAGAGTGTAAATGATATGGTTTGTGACATCATCTGTGCTGGTGGTACCTTGAGTGATGATGATTTTTTAAACAAAATTTTGAGATCTTTACCCGTGTGTTATAGTGATAAGCTTGTATCTATTGAGGAATTGAGAACTATTAGAGACATTTCAAGAGAAGCTTTGGTTGGTAGACTATGTGCCTATGAGATGACTACTCTTAGCAAGGACCTTTTGAAGGTTGAAACTAAATATAAAGCCAGTATGACTAAGTATGAAAAGGGAGAGAACTCCTCTAAAGAAAACTTCAACCACTATGCTAAGGAATGGGAAGAGATCATGGAAGAGTAAAGGAACATTGATGAACTTGAAGCCTTGATTTCAATAAGACTACCTAAGGGCTCCGGTAAGTATGAAGGAAAGTTTCCTTTGAAATGATTTAACCATAATAAGATTGGTCACATTTCATCTAGATTTCCTAATAAAGTTTCTAAGGAATCTAACTTCAGATCTAATAATTTTCATTCTAGGGGTCATAAAAGTTTTTATGTTGAAGCTGTGATTGATGATGAAGAAGAGATTTTGTTTATTAAAGAAGATAATCCTAAAGAAGAGAAATATTTAGTTTTGCATGTTGACAAAAAAATGAATGGGTCATTGATAGTGGATTCTCACATCATATGACTGGTGATAAAGATAAATTTGTGAATCTTGAAGATTATGATGGTGGTGTTGTTAGATTTGGTAATAAAAATTCTTGTTATATTAGAGGAAAAGGATCTACCATTCTTGATGGTTACAATAGTACTAATGATGTTCAATATGTTTTTGATTAAGGTAAAAGTAGGTTTTGAATGGAACCCAAAACCATTTACATAAGATCATAAATATAAAGCATTAAAGTCAAACAAAAAGAAACGCCTATTGGAAAGACAAAAGGACCCGATACATCCCTAAAAATGACAACAAAAGCAAAGAAAATAGTTCAGTATGTTGAAGGCTTAATACATAACTTATTGAGTGTTGGACTACTAGATAAGGGCTACCAATTGAAATTCATGGATGAGAAATGTAAGATTATTGGAAGCACAAGAAATCTAATTGCATCTGGTACATAGATTGTAGGTACAATCTATTTCATTTAAAAATTGTTGAGAATAAGTGCTTGGTTGCTAAGATTGTTAATACTTGATTGTGGCATAGAAGATTTTTTCATGTGAAGTTTTATAATATGGTAAAGGTTAGCACTACTAATGTTGTAAGATATTTCCCTAAGAAGATGAAGCTTGATAATATGTGCAAAGAATGTCAATTGGGTAAGATGACTAGATCTACTTTTAAGAATAAGACATATTCTTCAAGTGGGTTGCTAGATTTTGTGCATACTGATTTGTGTCGTCCTACTAAGATAAGAAGTTGTTATGGAGATAGATACTTTATGCTATTTATTGATGATTATTCAAGGATGATGTGGGTTACCTTTTTGAAAGTGAAATCAGAAGCCTTTTCAAAATCTCAGATATTTAAGAAGATGGTAGAGACTAAGTATAGATAGAGATTGAAGTGCCTAAGATCAGATAGAGGTGGAGAATTCACATTAGTTGAGTTTTATGATTTTTTGTGAAGAACATGGGATAAAAAGGAAAACTTCTTCTCTGCAAACCCCATAATAGAATGATGTTTCAAAGAGAAAGAATAGAACTATTATGGACACAAATAGGACTATGATGATTAAAGGAAATATTTTGTAGATCTATTGGAGATAAGTGGTAAGAACTACAATATACACTTTGAAGCGAGTATAGATAAATAAAGGAACTGGTAAGAATCCTTATGAACTTTAGTTTGGTCATGTTCCTATAGTAAACTATTTTAGAATTTTTGGAAGCAAGTTTTATATTAAGAGAGATGAGGATATTGGAAAGTTTGATCTTAGAAGTGATGAAGGGGTATTTCTTGGTTATACCAGTAAGAGAAAGTCATATAAATGTTATAACTATAGACTAAAGAAGATTTTTTAAAGTGAAAATGTCAGATTTGATGAGAATGTGCATAGATCTGAGAGAACTTATAGGCATGATAAACCTGAAGTGTAGAATTAGAATTATAATGGTTTGGAACAACAAGCTAAACCTATAGTAAATGAGGAAGATTTTGATATCAAAGGATCTGATACAAAGCCTATTCTGAAGACTCCGTGATATGTAAGAATTAATCAACCTGAAGATGTTATTATTGGTGATAATAATAGAGGTATTTAGACTAGAGAAATACTTACTAGAGAAGAAACATGTTTAATATCTGAATTTGAACCTAAAGATGTAAATGAAGCATGTAATGATGAGATTTGGGTGAAAGAAATGAAAGAACTTGATCAAAATGAGAAAAAAAAGACATGGATTCTTGTTCCTAGACCTATGAACAAGAATGTGATTGGAACTAAGTGGGTATTCAGAAACAAGTTGAATGAAGAAAGTAAGGTGGTTTGGAACAAAGAAAGACTGGTTTGAAAAGGGTATTCCTAAATGAAAGGTATTTATTTATACAAACCTTTTCTCCTATAGATAGACTTGAAGTTGTTAGATTACTTCTTGCATATGCATCTTACAAAGAATTCAAGGTATATCAGATGGATGTTAAGTCAACATTTTTTAATGGCGAGTTAGAGGAAGATGTTTACATTGAACATCCTAATGGTTTTCCACTAACTAAAGAAGGAGATATGATTTGTGAATTATAGAAATAATTGTATGGATTGAAGCAAGCCCCTAGATCCCGGTATGCTAGATTAGATTCAACAAAGGTACTATAGATAGTAATTTATATTTCAAAATAGTTGTTGATAATATCTTGATTACTAAAGTCTTTTTTGATGATATCATATTTGGTGGTAATGATAAGTTAAGTAGAGGATTTGTTGATTTAAATGAAAAAATAATTTGAGATGTCTATGATAGGTGAGATGAAATTATTTCTTAAATTACAAATTACACAACTGGATAAAGGAATTTTTATTACATGATCTAAGTATGTCAAGCAATTGTTGAAGAAATTTGGTATGGAAGACTCAAAACCGGTAGGGACTCCTATGGTTACTATTTGAAAAATGACTAAGGATGATGAATCCTATTGTGTAAATTAGAAAAGATACAAATCTATGATTGAAGGATTGCAATATCTAACTCATACTAGACTAGACATATCAAATGTGGTTGGAATTGTTGCAAGATTTCAAGTAGAACCAAAGGAACCACATATGGTTGTTGTCAAGAGAATTTTCATATACTTTAAGGGTACAATTGACTACGGATTATGGTATGGAAAAGATGATAATTTTAACTTAAGTACATATATTAATGTCGATTGGGTAGGTAATGTAGATGATAGGAAGAGTACAAGTGGTGGTGCATTCTTTTTTGGGTAATAAACTAATCTCTTGGACTAGTAAGAAACAAGATTGTATCTCTCAATCCACTACTGAAGCTGAATATGTTGTTTCTACTATAAATTGTAATCAATTTGTTTGGATGAAGAAAGTGCTGAGGGATTTGAGGATAAACATTGATGAACTAATTGTTATCTATTGTGAAAAATACAGTGCTATAAATATTTTAAAGAACCTTGTGCAACATTCAAAGACAGAGCATATTTCTATTAAGTATCATTTCTTGAGGGATAAGGTTAGTGAAAAGGAAGTAAAACTAGAGTATGTGTCTACTAAGGAACAAATTTTTGACATATTTACAAAAATATTGTTGAAGGATACATTTGAGTATCTTAGAGAGAAGACTGGGGTCTTGGCCCCTTCTAATAAGAGCTAATGATGCTAGAGATTGCATCAGTCCAAAAATTTATTAGAATATTGTCCAGATTGATGAGTTTGGGGACTTCTCGTCAGGGGGAGTAGTCTTTTTATCTACTCTTCTTTTTGAAGTGAATATGGCTCTTTTTTATGTCATTGGCCCTTTTCCATTGATGTCAAAGGGGGAGATATTATGTGAAAAATAGAGATGAATTAGATTGTGATTATGTTGAGAGGTTTGAAGTTGGATATTCACAGTGATCAGGAGGATATATTGATAACTTTGTGCATTGATTAGCTTTTCACTTATTATGTGGCCATCAATTCCAAAGGGGGATATTATTGGAAGATTGTTGAGTATATCAAAGTTTGGTGTTTTTGTGTGCTGACATTAATGTTTTGTCATTGATGTCAACATATTAATTAATTTTGTAGATAGTGTGTTCAGTATGACTAGTAAAATAGATTTTGTTTGTTTAGATGCTACATTGATGATCTTGTGTTGTGATCATAAGGTATGGTTCAGAGATGTCTGTAGTTGGTCCATAGAGGTTTTCAGGTGTTTGGGTGATAGTTTGAGGAAGATATGATCACTTTATTAGGTGACAGTATTTTAGTGCTCTTGTTGTGACACAGGTTGAGTTATTGCTTTGGTGAGAATCAGTATGGTTGATTTAGATGTTTTGAGGCTTATGGCATGTTTGGGATTCATTTTTATGTATTATATTGGTTTTTTTCATGATTTAGAGTTTAGAAAGTTATCTTTTTGTTGTGATAGAATTTAGTGTTCAGTATGGTTGGTATTCAGTGTAGAGATAAGTTTGGATTTTAAGTTCAAGATGATGAGAAGGTTCGAGAATTTATTCATGCTTTTTGTTGGTATACTTGGATCATGTTATGACCTTGTTGTTGGATCACATTGATCGAGGTGATCGTGTGTGGTGTTTTGCTAGCATGTTGGTGTTTCTTCATTTAGGTCCTCGCCGACTTGATGAAGTAATGTGTTGTGATTCTTGAAGGTGTTTTGGCGAAGCTGTAGCATGTTCGAGGATAATGTTTTGGATCCTATCTAAGTCTTGGATGACTTGATTTGGATTTCTTTGTGATTTAAGAATAATGTTTATATATTTTATTGTAATAGGTCTTAATCAACCTAGTTGATGTTTGATCTTTGTAATGTGTATAAATGAGAGATCTTTTTTGAATTGAGAGAAAATATGTATGTGCTAGTGATAAGGTTTTATGTCCTCCAAGTTTTTTATTCTCCGAGGCTTCCATTAGGTAAAATTTTCATGATTTGCAATATTATTATGTTCCCTAGAGGTTAGGGTTAGGTTTTAGTGATTATAAAATGTGTCATTTTAAGGAAAACCCTTAAATCTTATATTTGGTCATTACCTTTTTGAGTCTTCTAAAGTTAAAGGATGGGTTATATTATCATTAAAGGGGACTTGGTCACTTTATTTCCTAGCGCTTTGTGTTTTAAGTGTTGGCCCCATTTTATTTTTCATGCCTTAAGTTTTTATTTCCCTAAGTCCCAACACCTTTGTCTTTTTTGTTTTAATGCCTAAGTAAAGGGTTTTGCAGTTGTCTTAGGCGGGTCCCTTTATCTTTACCAATGTCATGACACATGGTATTTTCTAATTTTCTCACAATCCCATGATGATGTCACATCTTAGACCCAATTGATCAAAGGATAGAAAGGAGCTGTCATCTGTCATATTTTAGTTGTTCTGTGGTATTTCTTCATACTTTATATTATGTTTAATAGTTATTATGGTTAAGTCTTGAGCTACTAAGATTCCATCTTTTAGCACATACAAGAAATGGATGGCAATATTCTATTCAAAAGAAAGGGGTGCTTAGTTTTTAACTAAAAGATGAAGTGAGCTACGTTAGTCACTGGTTAAGGACCTACAAAGATCAATAGCTATCATGATCTCGTGATCAAAGTTGCTAGATCTTTATTCACTGTTGGATAGCGAGATATTGCCATGTGTCCTAGGCTAGTGAAAGAATGAGAAGGTAGGACCGGGTCATAGACAACTATTGCAAAATGATTGGTCATGGGAATTATTTAAAGAATTTTATATCTTAGTTATTGATTATATTGATGTTATCTTGCGTGAAACTAAAGTGATCATCTTTTCACACATTTTCAAGAAAGATGTTTTAATCTGATCCAAAAGATGCTTGATGTTTATTTCATGAAGTTGGGTTTGTATTTTGAGTAGCATCTAAAGAGAGGCAAAGATCAACGACTATGGTGATCCTGTGATCAAACCTGAAAGATGTTTATTCATTGTAGGATCATGAGATACTTCCATGTGTCCCAGGTCACCGAAGTTTGGAGGATGGTAGGGCCAAATGATGACATGTTACATTAGGTGATATGGTGATTTCTTGTTGGCTGATGCTTGCACCCATTTGTGGACGTGGCGGTCAATGTTAGAGTGACTATTTGTAACCGTGGATATGCTTAGATTGATGAATTAGATTTAAATTCTGATTCAAGTTGTTTTCGAGTGGTTTCTTTGTGCATATGAATTAATGGGAAATCAAAGTAGTAGTTATAGATGACATAAAAGGCCAATTCAATCTATTTTTTGGTCATTCTACATTCACATAATTTCTTAAAGTGCTCTTAAGTTGTGATGGTGATCAAGTGAAGTTTTCTATGTAGGATTTGGTCTTGTTAGGAAGAAAAGATGTAAGTAGGGTTTCCAACTTTCTGTGTTGTTTCATGGTGTTTTCATAGTGAATTAATTTGAATTTGTGGGGGAAATATTTATTTTGAGTGTTGAATTTGGGATAGGGTTAAAATTATTGAAATTGAATTAAAATTTGTTCTGAATTTTTTAATTTGATTAGAAACCCTAGTTTACACTAATTGTGGAACTATTATAAATAAAACCCTAGTTTATCAAAATTCCACTCTCTAGACACCACTTAGGCCAAAAAAATATCTGAAGAGAAATATTTTTTATGATTTCTAGGATCAATTAAAGCCCTCAACAAAAGAAATGCTAGTGGTGTAGAAACTGGTAGGACATATTGTGGATGTAGGGTTATATGAGAAAACCTCCCACATTTTAGATGCCAAAGCATCAATAAAATGATTGAGTATGTTTAGAATGTGGTATGGAAAATCACACTTGGCCAACCCAGAATCAAATGCATGGCAGTATGACCTAGGAAAGTTGGTAGTGCTGAATGTTTTCATGGATATAGACTTGATGTTAGAAGTTACAAATAGATATGATCCAATGGCTTGTATTGTAAGAGGTGATGATGGTGAGACTCTATTAATGATTTTTAGAGAGGATTTCCAAGAGGTTTTTCACTTATACCAACCTCCTGCATTTCTAGAGACTATCAAAATTTGGAGGATATAATAGAGAAATATAAAAACACAAATGAATTTGTCAAAGGGAAGCTCTTTCCATCTCATTTGGACAAGGTAGTGAGTGTAATGTATTACATCAGACCTAGTTCCAAAGACCCTTTTTCCATTGAGGCATTTTATTCACATTCCAGAGCCACATTTTAAATAATGTGCCAAGTCTTAGGGAAGCACCCTTGTACAATGATTCCACTAGATTACATATGTATGGACATTATGATCTAGAACCCTAATTTCACAATGATTTATGATTTGTCCCTATACCTTATAGAAAATATACATGAGGGTTTGGTAAAACTGAAGAATGGAGAGAAACATTGTTTTTATTGGTACTCAATGCTAATGCACATGTTCTTGTTCAAGAATGTAGACTATTTTTTTGAACATGTGAAGTTGATCAGAACTATGGATGGTGGATAAATTCTAGTACCAACTTGTAGTACTATTATGTCCAAGGATTGGGAGGCTCCAAGTTATGTTTTATTTGATAATAATTTTTCTTCAAGGATAAGGGCTAGATTGACTATTAATCCCCCAAGGATTTTGAAGGAACTATTGGATTTCTTAAGGCCAAAAGAAAGAGTTCCTGAATTAAAAATTGAGCACAATTATGGGGATGTTATCCCATATTTAGTGAGCACAATTTTGAGGGTTTATGGCTATGGTGGTAAACCCCATGTTCTACCATTTAATATAACTTTGAGATTAGGTTTTACAGAAGTCATGAGATAAATTGCCTAGATATAGGAAAAAGAGTTGTCAAGGAGGAGTAAAGGAACCATTTTCCCTGACTTCATTGGTCTTCCATATTTTGTTGTTAATAAAGGTGGGTGGGTGCACTTTGAGAAGATTTTTGATCCATACCACTTGGGAGTCAACACAATAAGATACAGTGATCCTGAGAATTTTTATAATTTGTTCAGGAAAAGAATAAAATTAATTCCTCAACCCCATGAATTTAATTATCCAGGGGATATGATTAGGAATGTTTATGATGAGAATCAATAGGAAGAGAATAAAAATAATTGGGTGGCCTAAAAAAAATTGTTGGATGAGATCAGGAAGGTTGATCCCAAGTATGACCCCCTACAAATACTAAACCTATTTTGTATGAAAATAAATATATTGACAAGTCATTTTGAGGAAACCATACTTATGATGACACAAAAGAAGAATAGAACAAAGGCAGAGGAGAAAATTGGTATGTTGCAAAAGTTTCAACAGGAACCTCTATCATCCTTCAAGTATACCATGTTAGCCTCTAAGGAAATACCTCCAATCCCACCACTCAAGGAAGGAGAAGGAGAACATAGACCTCCAGAGTAACCTCCTCTAAATATCAAAGTTTGGAAAAGGGTGAGAGGGGAAGAGGTAAGAGATGAAAGTAATAGTGATGAGGACAAGAGAATAAAAGGAAAAAAGATTATGAAGTATGACATGTCTTCTACTCCTCCCCCTAGACCTTTAAAGGGGATTCACATTACTGATGCTCATGATGATCCAAGAATAGAACCTTCCCAACCTTCTCCATCACCGCCATCACCATTGAAGTCAAAGGGAAATGAGCAACCAGAGGTACAAGTTGTAGATGAGGGTGGTAATATTGAGCATGATAGTGATGATAATTGCATAATCATATCTGAGCATGATTTACAAGTTGGAATGACATCCCAACCTATTGCTCAAGTTTCTAATTTTAATGCTTTAGAAATTCAAGGTAGATTCAATAGAGACATGAGGAAGGAACCTTGTCATGCCTTCCTACAAGATGAAAGTTTTCTGAAAACTCATGCATTCTAATAGTTGCTTTGGAAGGTACACCTTAAGGTGTATCACAAAAGGTGTGAAGAGAAGAAATCTCAAAGGACTGATTGGTCAGGGGAGGAAAATGAAAATGAAGTAAAGCAAGAAATGAAAAAGGAGTTTGAGGAAATAACCCCATAAGAAGGGAAAAATATTTTACACCAATCAGGGGTCCTCATTCTTCCAAAATGGAACATTGCAGATGTTGTGGCTTTTGATGTTGTAAGGAAGAGTATGATTTTTCATGATACAAAGGCATAGAAAGTAAATATTTCTATAAAAGGAGCATACTACAATAGTGACTATGTAATGTTGTCCATTTGGTCATTATCCCTTGTAACACAAAAGACATATATTACATAGATCAACCCAGGTTTAAGGGGAAATGTCATTGTTCAACAAGCAGTTGATATTGTAGGGGTAGATGCAACATAGATAGTGTTAGAAATAGCTAGAATGACACATGATGTCACCAAAAGGGAAAGGGATGAATTACAAGAGTATAAAAAAAGGATCCACCATGTGTTTGGTGAGTATAGTAAGTCCAAACAAAGGTGCACAGAATTGGAGACAAAAGTGACTCTGCTAGAATAGAGAAATGTACAATTGACATCCTTTGTTCTATCTATTAATATAATCCCATATTCTTCAATGGAAAACCCATCTTCTTCACATGATGCAGCCCCACAAGATGTTCAGAGGGAAGATTGCCCATCTTATCTTGAACCACTAGTGATTGAGGAATTGGAATGTTCAGTGGATCCTTCAAAGGGTCAATTGTTGCAAAAGATTAGTGATTTAGAAAATAAAATTATTGAAGGTGAGCATAAATCTATTGCAAAGGATATTTTTTAAACCATTTTACATCATTTGAATGAAAAATTAGATGAGAAGTTGGTTATTATTCATTCCTATTATTATTTATTGTTTGAAGTTGTACAAAATTTTGATAAAGATAAGGGAGTTTCTAGGTCCCTGTATGAAAAGTGGATACAAAGTGACAATGATTTAAGGTTGATTAATCTCGGTTCAAAGCACCACATAGAGAGGCCCCCAAATATTCAACACACATTTTTATTTGTAAAATCTTTGCAGGAATTTAAGATGCTTCCAGAGCATATAGAGGAAAGGATGAGAGAGCTTATAAATAGTTTCAATGGTATGAAATATTCTCTACTGCCAAGTATCATAGATCAAAATGGAAAGATAAAATATCTGCAAATGTGGAAGGATGAAGCCAAAGAAAATATTGAGGATAAAGTTGATAAAATTTGTGATGATCTTGATGCTGGAGTTTTGGAGAGTAGCATGGATATGATCATTAACACTGGGGAATTTTTTGATAGTTTTGAAAAGGAGGTTAATCAATGTGTAGTTAAGTACATTCCTTATAGGAAGAAATCTGATGAAGTAATGTGTTTTGATTGGCCAAGTGATGAAGAATATGATGCCTACGTCAATTTTTACGCTGAGGATTGAGGGAATCAAATAGTTAGTCTCAAGTTGTTATATGTTTTAGTGTGACAATAAATTTTGGTACTTAATGTTGCAATTCCCCTTGTGGATGTCAGGTATGTAGTCATGGGTTCAGAGATCAAGTCTTCATCAGAGAACATGATGCAAGCAAAGTACAAAAGGAATGTCCTCGACATGTGGTTTTTTTTTGGTCCTTTTTTTAACATATTTTGTACAAGATTTTAAATTGTGTTCAATGAATATGTGACACTTATCTTTCTCTAGCCCAAAGCTTGTTTCTCCATGTTTCTATAAAGGGAATTCATGAGCATGAGATAAGGGTTCCATATTTTGATTATTTTAAGTCTAGGTCCCATAGTGAAGCCTAGATGCAGATTGAATACATTGTGTAGAATTATTTACAGAGTATGAATTTAAAGGGATTGTGTGCCATACTCTTACAGGACATGATTTTATGAGTTGATTTTTGTATATGACAGAGATAAGTTTTGAAAATTAATGAAGAATACTAATTTTCTAGCTTATTTCTCTTCTTCATGTGAATGTTGTTGAGTTTTGAATGAATTTAATCAAATATATTCATTCATTAAGTTCATTGTTATGATGTATATGATATTTATTCATACTATAATTCAAATAATTAATTAAAATGCTTGAATAAATATTATAGATTCACAAGTTCTACATAGGGATTCTGATAAGTAGTTTGAGTTAGAATTTATTGTTGAATAATGTTGTAATGAAGAATTGTTTAGAATGTTGAGTTATCTTCATATTCTATTGTCTGCACTTTATAATTCATATAATTTGTTTCCCAAATGGAGTAAGACACTACTCATGTGTTATATCATTTTACAAAGAACGCAGTTCTATTTCATTTGCTTTGCTACCCAAATTTATAAAATCATGTTAAATCTGTTAAGTTTGTTGTTATGGTGATTTGTTGTGATCTCATGCTCCAATTTAGTTGAGGATCAATATAATTTTAGCCCATTTATAGTATTCTCCTATCTCTATTGAGATTTTTATGAGATATATGTTGTTGTGAATTTTGTTTGATGTTTTGGTGCAAATATTATTACAAAATTCATGGATTACCCTCCTGAGTTTTGCAAAGGCCAAAGTGAAGAAGGGTTTGAGTTCTCCTTGTTAGTTGGTCCAAGACCTAAAGATTTATAATAATTGGAGTTGGCTTATCCATAAGATATTTGAAGGATTATCTTGGTATCTTTGTAGAGTAAACCCTAAGTTTCCAGGAACCAACATGTGTGAAGGTGATATACTGGTATTTGTATTGTACGTTGGAGGTAGAAATTATGCTTCATTAGAACTATATCAACATTGAGGATGCTATCAATCAGTTTGGTTGTAATGGACTGTATGTCCACCTTGTTATAATCAAAGCTAGATTAGTGAATCTGACTAAGGGACAGATCTATGATTGTATTGTCAATAGTGAGCTCTAGGAAGTGGGCATGTGAATGCATGTGCATTCCTCTTTTGTTGTTTTCATTTTCTCTTAACTGGGTAGTACTTTTAATAGATTACATATATCTAGTGTGTATCATCCCCACTAGGGTTTTTCCCTTTATAGGGCTTCCTCGAGAACAAAAGTTTTGTGTTCTTTGTTATGGGTGGATCTTGGTTCATTATTTATCTTTCAGATATTTAATTGGTTTAAGTGGATTTAAGTTTTAATTGTTGGTGCACAACTAATTCAACCTCCCCATGCACGCGTGTGCAGTTGTGCTTGCCTCCTCCTTTTGGGCCTAAAAATTACTAAGGTAGTGAATTGAACTTGGGTTCATCCTATTACAAGCGCACCTCATTATCATTAGACCAAAACTCCCTGGATGAATTTTACCATTTTTTTATTGTAGCCCATGTGGACATTGAGATTTTCTTGGTTGTCCCTATGGATTTGAATTAGATACCATTCTATTTTTATTTAATTATTTTAGTGGAGAAATTACATTTGAGAGTTCTTGTCATTATGTAAGTAGGAAAACTTGCACAACATAGAATATGAAAGTGATGTTTTTTTTTCTTGGTTAATCGGAACATTCTATGCATCCGACAAGCCGAGCTTGGTCACCTTCACGCTGATAGAGCTCATGGCTCGGTTATAATTTGATTTCTTGATAAGGATTGAAACCAAAATTAATGGTGAAGAAAAAATAGGAGTCAATTTTAATGATATAATTACACCTTGAAAGTCAAGACTAAGATGAACAGAGTTGGAAGTCTACCACATAAATAGCATAATTTATATAAACAAGTTTTAGTTATGGATCAAAGTATTGGTAGGAATGAAAATAATGTTGATTTTAGTTAAGATCGTTAAAGCATATAAAAATGTGTAGATTGTCAATATGAAATCAATTTATATTGATTTAATATTTTTTGCAATGAAATTAATTTTTTGTTATATAGGTTGTGACGGGAATATTTAAGAATGATTTTCTAAATCCACAATATCTTCTCATCTTCCAATTTTCACGGATATCAAATTGCATCATACATAGTGTCATTTATCCGTAGAAAAAATTAAGTGAGGAAAGCATGCCAAAGCCAATTGAGTATCAATGGTGTTTTGATATTTCTTATTGTCTGAGTAACCTTTTGTATCAGACAAATAAGATTATTTATCACTACCCCCTTGCTCAAGTTATGAAGAAACACGAAAAAAACAATGTAGCAGAGTATAGTTGAAAGAAACTAGTATTTGTATTATCTTTCTGGAATGGAAAATGATGCTCAATAATAGGCACTGAATGCTTAACTTCTACTCGGCATGTAATACTATTCAAAACTTCTTTAAAAATATCAAAGTAATTATTATATATGATTTTTTCTCAAATTCATTGAAATAATAATGTGTGCATATTATTTTTTCTAATCGAAACATTTACAATGGTTTCAACAGTGTAAAAATAATAATAAGTATTAATGTTTTAAATATATTTATTAATAAAAAGATTATTATTTTTTTATTACTATTATTTATAAAACAAAATTTTTAATATTCTTTATATTTCTTATATTAAATAAATATGATAAACATGACATTTGTTTAATATTACATAAAAAAAACTACTGCTCTATGAATAAGAAAATAAGTGAGAACGTAAATGAACTCATGACGCCCCATGTTTGGTTGTTGGTTTCTATATCCAACATGGTATCATGAAGATCTCAAAATTTTCCTCTTTTAAGGATTACCCTTCACTGAGTGATCTTGAAGGAGAATGGCATATGGTTGTAGGGAAAAATATAAGAAGCAAATGATAGATAAGATGCGATTGAGTTTTCCCTAACACCCAGCTATGGAAGAATGAATTTAAGATTCAACAGGAGGCATAGTCTTCCTTTACAAACCTGGAAAAAAGTTTATAAAGGAAAATGTTGGCACACAAATTTTCAATTTGATTTTTCTTCCCATCTAACATATTTTGAGCTTATGTTTTGGTGAATCTATGTTAATCAAGATGTCTCTAGTATATAAATCATAAAAATTCTTTATGTTTTCATTTTTAGTTAAGCCATGAGAATAGTTACTATTGGATTGTATATGTGTAGGATTGAGTCAAAGGAAGCAAATATCAAATGAACAATCCATATGTGACTTGGCTCATGAAAACTAACCCTTAGCTAGACAGCTTAAGGATAGCACTGAGATGAGACAGGGTGGAAATATGTCTTCTCAAGTTTTAGAGGAAGCTTACCAGACATTTCTGAGAAAGATTGAAGTACAAGTGTGATCAAAGGCATGTGGTGTTCTCAATCAATCGACATGGATGGACTTTCACATTGATAAATTTTACCAAAATATATGCTTTCAATGGTGGGCGTTCAAGATTTTGTGGGGCGACAATACCAAAGTTTGGAGGCAATGTTCTATGCAAAAAGATTCAAAAAAATATTTACACCAATCCAAACTTTGCCTATGATGTGTGCACACAAAATAGGGGTGGTAGTTTTATGTAGGGGGCCTTTGGGGGATTTATTCCACATTGGCTAGGAGGTGTGCCCAACTTGTCTTTTTAAAATATCAATGCACCGATATTGACTTACCTAAGGCATGCCACCTTTTGGCAAGGATGGATTGTGCGCGAAGGCATCTTGGACTTAGAAGTAGACTTGACAACATTTTGTGGGCCTGTAATGACTTAGTAGATGACATGGCAGACAACCAGGTGGTGAGTATGCAGTCCAAGGGTGACAAATGGCACATGTTTCAAGGTGAGGTGGTGGGTCTAGGATGACACATGGTGTCATCCTGTAATCCTGCTATCCTAGCTAAAATAAAGAGAGATTAACCATGGGATCATTAGATTGTGACACATGGTAGGTTAGTTGGTGTGGCCGGTGATGGGTCTAGGGTTATATGGTAACAGGTGTTAGGCACTCATGATTTTGTAGTCTGGGATGATGATAAAAGAGAAATTTCCCAAGATTGTTGGAGGCCACCATGTAGACAATACAATTGAGATGGATGGAGGGCCTAGAAGTGATAGATATTGAGTTCATGTGATCCCAAAAACTAGAGGTTTGAGGATAGAGAATAACCATGGGATCATGAGAATGCGACACATGGTAGGTCATCTGGTGTAGATCGATGATGGGTTCTAAGTGATATGGTGATAGGTGTCAGGTGCTCGTGATCCCACAGTCTAGGATGATGAGGAAAGAGAAAGTTCTTGAGATCACAAGAAGGAGCCATGAGGCACGGGAGAAGGAGATGGATGGCAGGTCATGGAGGAAACATAGAAAAATTTCATGATCATACTGTTGACACTAAATATTTTAGGTTCCAAATGGATGAAACGTCAGGGAAGTATGATGTTTTATTTTCAATTTTATATAATTTCCCTACGTTAAAAAATTAAAATGATAAAAATGCATGTATGTTTGTCATTTTCTATTTTCATGTATTAGGTTGTTAGTTATTTCAACTAATTCAACGTTATTCATTTTTAAATAAATAATAATTCTAAAAATAATAAATAAAATAAAATAAGTGAAAAAAGGTGGCAAGAGGGAGTTGAACCCTCAACCTCTCAAGCTGACCTTTTCTCCTACCTATCTACCCTCCTACCCCCTAACCAGTTAGTCTATTTATTTTCTTCGAGAGGATTAGGAGGAGGAGATATTTATTTATTTTTGTTTGCATGTGCAGGTGAGAAGTTAATACAACCTCTTACACAGGGAGTAATTTCTTCCTTAATTACTTTTCAAATTAAATAATGTAAATATTATTTGTCTATGTATTTTTCATTTTCCAATTTTAGAAAATGAATGGGGAGAGGGAGTTGAACACTGTTGGAAACAATTGTCTGAAGGAAATTGCTACTCAAATTATGTATTGTCTTTGATGCCACACTATGTCATAGTCCGCAACATTCAGTACCTACCGAGCTCAGTCAGTCTGCCAGGCAGTAAATTTAGTGCTTACCGAGTTCACTCGGTTATCAAAGAAAATTCAGTGTTTACCGAGTTCAGTCGGTCGTCAAAGAAAATTCAGTGTTTACCGAGTTCAGTCGGTTGTCGAAGAAAAGATAGCATCTACCGAGTTCAGTCAATTTTCGAAGAAAAAGGATTATCAGTGTTTACCGAGTTCCCTCGGTCTCTGAAAGATTGTAGAAAGTTATGGTCACCGAGCATTGTCGGCCCTTGAAGGATTTTTGCAAATAAAGTTTGCTTAATTCAGCCGACTGTTATACTAAGTAATGTCGATTTGACAAATCTAAAATCATATAAATAAAAGGTCAAATACGAAAGATAAAAATATACACAGCAGAGGATATATAGAAGAAAGACAGGAAAGGTGTGTGCGAATTTGTGAAGGATGATCAGATATCCTTGAGGTGCAACAGAGATATATTCGATCAGAAAGGATCACACTTATGCAGAACAGAGATCTGTAATCAGCAAGGTAGTTGCATTATTATACAGGTCATTTTCATTGTTACCTTTTTATCATTGTAATAGTGAATTCAAAATCTCTTAACCGAGTTGGTTTAACAGCCATATTGTAAATCCTCTAACAAGGTGACAATTCCATTGAATTGTTTTCAAGACCTCTTACCAGGCCACTCCTAGCAGGGTGTTTAAATCCTCTAACAAGGTCACACCTAACAGTGTGTTTTGTAACCTTTTACCGGGTTGGCTTCTAACCGGGCATCACTTCAGAAAAGTGAAAATCAGTATCTAGATACATTGGTGGTTTTTCCCATATTGGGTTTCCACGTTAAATCTTGTGTCTCTTGTGTTCTTAATTGCTATCTTAATCATATACAAGTGCTGATAAATATCTAAAGATAATTTACTAATACTTTCTGCATCTTCAAAGTTACTGCAATCTTTTTTTACCGAGTGTTAATGATGAAGGGTGCTCCCCTTAATACCACAAACACATAACAGAAATAGAGAAACAACAACAATATGCAAGAACAGAAAATTGGCTTCTTATTATCTCCACAAATGTGGAATTACAAACTTTCAGAATTACAATATGCAAAGCCACATGGGCATTCCCTTACAATATTCTGTAGGACAAAGCCTCGAATCAATACCCAGATCTACTACCCAGAACTATTCTGAACTGCCTAAGACAATAATACAGCCTTCCTTATATAGGCAATTTTCCACCGCCTGGGAAGGTTCCAGAATTTTAGCCAATAAGGCCAACCAAACTTAGAATTATTTTTTTTATTTTACATTTCATTACATCATAGTCGGCTCAAAATAAATTTTGAAACCCGAACAGAAATTTTGAAGAAAAATCATTTTCCGCCATTCCAGGTGACCCAACTTCCGAAGACCATAAGTCATCACCAGTTGACCCGATTGACTATTGTAACCCCATTTCAGAAAGGGCGCGAGGAGCTCTACAACGCTTGAATTAAGCAAGCTTCATTCAGCCCAAAATTCGACCTCATCCGGGGCCTCTAAAGCCTTCAAAACTGAGTTCGAAGTTTCTGTACCCTGCTGCCAATACCGAAAATCTTCAATATCTTCCAATATACACTTGATCTGGCAATGAAACTTTACTGGCAGACTTATATGACCAAAACGAACCTCCAAGAAAGAAATCAGATCATTCTGAGCACATACAAAAATTACCAAAAAAAGTAACTTTCCATAAATAGCAGCTCTGCACAAAATAGCCCTTATTGAATACAAAAATAGAAATATTTTTGGGTGATGCAAGATTGCTCTTACACCCAGGATGCTCCTGCATCAGTTAAACAGATAATATTCATTAAGATATCCTAAGGGATCTGGAAAGGAATAATAAGGAAGTGTTTTATGGTTGACTGATTCTCCCCCCCCCCCTCTCAGTCACTTCATCCATATTCCATCAATTCGACCTCTCGACCATCCTTTTTCCTACCTAACTACCCGACTCTACCCCTACCAATTACTCTATGATATTCCTTGAGAGTGTAGGTGTAAATAAAGGTATAAGTTAAAGATAATCTTATTTCCTTTAAAATAAATTATTAAGGGAATGAATTTTTTGTGTGTGATAGAAGTTTTATATTTTGTAAAATTATTATGGTTACTAATAATTGTTTTTAATCTTAATTTATATTTTATTCCTAAAACCCTAAAGTGAATAGATATGATAAAGTAAATGTGTATGTGATAAATATTATTATGTTTTAGGTTTTTGATACGTTTTTTAATATTAATTTTTAGTTTTCATATCCCTAAATGTAATTTGGTATTTTCACCTTATTGTATTCTTAACTTCTATAATTTTATCTTGTAGGGTGAAAAGGCTTTTAGTAATTTTACATTATTATTGTAATTTAGTTGTAAATATAAAATTACTTGATTTATCACCTTTATTTTAGGGTTTGTGTTTCTAAAATATTTTATTTCCAAAAATAAACCTTGAATTTGTCCTATTTATGGCTTTATTCATTAAGGGTAATTCTTAAGTGAAAATATTAAAGTTAATATGGTATGCAAATAAAAGTTTGAATTTAAAACTATCATACCATTTTTCTTTTTAATAAATATATCTCATTTTTATAAATAAAGTGGGTGGCTTATAATTAATATTTTATTTACACTTTATTTATCAAATATATCTACTTGAGTTATATTATAATTTTATCATGTTTTATTTTTGATTAATTATTAATTAACAAATAAATGATAATAGTTTTTTATGAAAACCTTATATAGTATGAATGTAATGATTTTTTATTTTAATACTATCTAATGTTAGGTGGTTTTATGTAGGAAAGTAAACATCGGATTATTATGCACGGAACACCTAAAGTATCATAAAGCAAATTAATTGTACAGGAAAAATTTCCCTAAGAACCATTATTATGGTTTAATTGTATTTTTAGGGTTAGTTGCCAGGATTAGGTCTTGTGAAAGGGCATGTCCTTTCACATGGAACCATTGGGAAATGTATTTATATTGATTTAATTTGTAAACTAAGATCATCACCAACACATCACGACAAAATTGGAAAACTCTCCCAACTTACAGTTTTGAACATAATGTCCAAATTCTCAAGTGCAAATGACAGATAAGTGCTTATGCTTTAAGGTTAATATAGTTTATTATTTTCAATTAGTTTTTTGGATTACTCTGTGAACCAGGGTATCCTATTGTGTTATTTATTTGATGCATTTATTTATGGCTAATTTATACAATTTGAATAACAGTTGCATGGTCTGAGAACCTGTTATTGTTCCTTTCGGGCTCTTAAGTTGGGTTAAAATCCATAGGACTAATTGTATAAGTTGTTTAAATTTTTGTTTCAATTAAAGCCTATAGGATGATGGTCTTGCTTTACAAGAGTGAGTTACCTTAAAACCATCTCCGTCTATATGTAAGATTGAATGTAATTGACTCTATTACCAATTTGGCATTAGGCACTGTCTCATTTCATTTGTAATTGCCATTTTGTTCTTTCTGTAGTTTACACATTTAATGTAATATCTCTCTTTACAAAGCATTCAATTAGGTTTTAGTAGTACTTTTAGGCTTTAGTTTAGATATCAAACTTTTTAACAGTTAGGAGATTAGCTTATTATCCTCCAAGGATTTGTTAACCCCTTTGGAAGGAATTACTTTCATCTGTGCACGTGTTTGTGCAGTTAGAAAGCACATTTGATTTAGGCCTACTAGCCTTGGCTCGATTGAGTCAGAATTGCAGAGGCACTTATTTGTGCCTGTCAGTTGGCCTCAAAATGGTCCAACATTTTTGAGCACCAAAATGTACCATCTTAGGATGTATAAGGGTGATGTCAACACTAGATCATGAGGTAATTCCATGTGGAAAGATCGACCAATGTGCAATGATGTGGTAGTATGCAGAGGTGGAGCCGACATAGTAGAGGTGGTGCATAGGTATACTAGAGAGCCAATCAGAGGCTACCACATGACAATCAGGGGTGTGGTTGAAAAGGTGAAATTTGAGCAGGAATTTGGAAAGTATGTTCCATGTGGTTGATCATTTATGAAGAAGATTGCATATCATTCTTTGAACATTCCTGAATGACAAGTAAGTTTTTATTTTTTTAATTAATATATTATTAACTTATTTTTATCTATGTAGGATCTTTTTAGTGGAAAATAGTATGGAGGGATTCACGGAACAAAAGGATGAAAATACTACATAAATGGAATGGTTCATCATGCTAGAGATCATAGTTAGGGATATCATCCATGATGCAGATACTTACAACTCCAAGAGATAGTTATAGAATATCAAAGATGTGGCGAGCTATTGGGGGTTTAGTTCCTATGTCTAAATGTTTTCAAAATTGTTGTCTAAAGGAGTTTTTATGTAATCAGCCTATTATGTCAGTTTGTTTGGTTGTTAGTTAAGAAGTTACAAGTCTTTGTTAAGTGGTGTGCCTTTTCACCCAAATTGAATCCTTGTTTATATATAGGGGATCATTTTGATGTCTACGGTAGAAGAGATATAGGATTACAGATACAATTTTTTTATACAATGCAATTTTGTCTTGTCTCTTGAAGATTCACATCTAGAGAAGAACAATTACCAAGTTTATATTTAGTTGGATTTAATCAATGCTTATTTCAATATAATTCTAGTTTTCCTTTCACTCCTTATGGTAATTTTCTTCATTTAAGTTGATCAATTCTTTGTGATAATATATTTCATTTAGATGCTTCAATGTGCAATCTTATGACATAATAATTTGAATTAGTTTTAGTTTTATCATCAATTTAAAGGTTGTTTGTCAAGGTTTCACTCTATCTTATTGGTCTTTCATAAAGAAGATAAAATCCATAAGACTAACTGTAGTTCAACACATTTAAATTATTATGCATATAGATGTCTTTGGGATGATGGTCTTAATTGAGAAGTAAGTTATTAAAACCGTCTCACGGGATCATATGTAGGATCATTTTAAATTGAATTGATAATACTCTACAGAGGATAAAGGTACTGGTCTAATAATAATTTAAGGTGATTTAATCAAGTATCTTCAAGGCATTTCCATTCAAAGAATCATATTTATATTTTACATTTAATTTATACAATAAATCATTCATACATTATTATAAATAATTATTTTCAAAAGAAATTCTATTGAAGTAATCTTTCAACATTTGAATATTCAGTTGTTTTTATATTCACAATTAGATTTGTCTATGGAATTCACTTTCCATCTTGAGAGACCATTCAAGTTTCATATATATTTTGATCTCTACTATAAAAATCCTCTAGCCAGGAGATTAGGTTGAGGCAGAAGCCCACCCACCTTGGTTCTGCAGAGCCTAAATTATAGGGAAGCACTGTCATAATCGATCACTCTCATCTTTTAGATAAGTCAGTTGGTAAATCACATAATTGAGTTGGAAAGCTTGTAGGATTTCCAATCTGTCTATTTGGGAACCAACAGATTGACGACTCTATTGGGGAATTTTTCAAAAAACATTTTTCTCAGATCTCTAGAAGATGCTCTACTAGAAAAAAGAACTCAGAATACCAAAAATAGTACTTTCCTCAAAGAGAGGTGGTGAATCTATTCAAAAAATAATTTCAATCAGTGACTCCACTAAGGGAGAAAACCCAAAATGAGATGAAAATTTTCTTCTTTAAAAGAGGTAGCTATTTCATTGAAAATGAATTAGTTCAGAATGTATCAAAATAAATAACCATTTAGAGAAAACCGTTTATTCTAGATGGCATCAGACCATTGGATTTTAGAAGGTTTCAATGTGTTCCAAATAAGTTATTACGTAAGCTTTCACAACTTGTACCAAAGTTTTATGAAGAGTATGACAAATCAACACTTGATCATTTGGATGTATTTTATACATTCATAGAGGATTATGAGATTTGTGTAGAGGATCAGGATTATGATCAGCGACCCATAGTGAATGCTTTTTCATGTGATCCATCATGGGGAAGAGATGATTATAGTTTCTTTGATGATGAATACATGTTGGATAATTATTCAAAGAGGATATACCAGCAATGGAATACCCAAAAAGTATTTTCATATGATGAAATCCCAACTTTGAGGAAAATTACAAATGAAGAAAAAAGAGTGTGTACTTTTGCAGCCTTAGCACAAGCAAGGAGAAATTACTAGCTAAGGAATAGGAAAGTGAATGTTGATTAAGGAAATCTCGTTGGAATATTTGCCAAAGCACCAAAGTAAAAAAAAAGCTAGATGAGCACTTTGAGAAAGATATAAGATGATGCCCAAAAGAAAGAACAATCGGTAGAAGTTCCAAATGTAACAAAACTAGTGGACAAGCCAATGGTTAGTAAAAAAAATTCATTTGGTAATTTTTTATATCTAATGCATTGCCACGAGTGAAAATTTATATTCCTTTTCTTGAAATGATGAAAGTCTCAGAATATAAGAATGAAACCTTGAAAATATTGTCTAATGTAGGTAATATTTCTAAAGAAGAATCTAATCAAGAACAAGTAAATGAAGTACCACTAGTTGTATATTTAGGAACATCTGTTACTAAAAATAGAACAAAAGTAGATCCCTTTTATATTACATTGTTAATTAACAACAAGTTAGTTAAGAATTGTATGATAGACTCAGGAGCAGTAGTAAATATCATGCCATCATAAGTTATGAAGGAACTTGAAATGAAAATTGATACCACTTATGGAAAATGTTATGTTATGTATAATAGATCTATGATTGTTGTTGGAATAATGAAGAATATAGAATTTAAATTCTCTACTTGTCTTGAAGTGTCATATAGGATTGATATTACTATGGTGGAAGTACCTGTGAATTATGGAATGCTTTTGTCTACAAAATGGTCTAATCTAGTAGGTGGGCATATTCAATTGGATTTATCTTATGCAACTATTCTAGTGAATGGTGGGGAAGTAAGAATCCACATAGAACGTAGGGCATCATATATAATTGAGGATGTTGATCCAAAGAAGGTGAATTGTTTATGCCACACTGACATGGATAACTTCAAGGTAAGTATTACTAAAAATGCAATGCAAAATAATGAACAAATTGAAATTCATGAAAAAGAAGATCGAGAAATGATGTGGCAAATGTATTTTGATGGTTCTTGCAGTAAAGAGGGAAATGGTGTTGGAGTGGTTTTTATTTCTCCTACTGGAAAGTCTTTTAATTTCTCTTTCCTTTTAACTTTTGAATGTACTAAAAGTATATTCAAATATGAGACACTCTTTTTAGCACTAAGAATTGCTAATAAATATGGAATAAAAATACTAAATGCCTTTGGAGATTTAGACTTAATTGTGTCTCAAGTTAGAAATAAGTTTATTACTAAAAATTGCAAATTAAAATGTTATTGGAATGAGGTTTGGGATTAGTTGGAATTATTTGATGCATTTTCAATTAATTGGATTGTTAGATCTAGAAATATTCTAGTAGATTTTATGGCTAACTTGTCTATCAGGAAAAATGATAATCTTTTTGAAGATATAATTTAGGTTGAAATCAAGACAAGGCTAGTGATACCAGACAATATTCAAAATTGGCAAGTGTATTTGGATGACCATGACATAATGAAATTTATCACAGGTGAAGATAAATATGAAGATCAACTTATAGATTGGAATGCATATGTGGAGAAAGATGAAGGTAAGGAGGTTCTATTTGAAAAAGAGATAGTGCAATTAAAAGAAAATAAGATTCCAAAAGGATTGGTTGCTTTGGAAATAATTTTTGACAATAAGGATAGGGTCGATTTAAAGTCAAGCCTTGCAAATAAGGATGATGTAGAGAAAATAAATCTAGGCAATGAGCATACACCCAAAGAAGTATACATTGGAAACAAGCTTTACCCCAAAGATCAGATCAGATCTAATAAATATATTGAGAAATTATAGGCATTTGTTTTCCTAGTCATATGATGACCTTAAAGCATATAGATAATATCTTTTTCAGCATGAAGTACTCTTGAAGCTAGATGCAAAACAATTTAGGGAATGCTAGAGGCCTATAAGCCCAACATTGGATCCAAAAATGAAAGAGGAATTCATGAAGTTGAGAGATGTAGGGATCATCAAATCAATCAAGCATTTAACATGGGTGTCTAACTTAGTACCTATCAAAAAAAGAATGGTGACATAAGACTTTGTGTAGATTTCAGGAATTTGAATGTGTCATCATTAAAAGGTAATTATGTCTTGCCTAACATGGAAGCATTATTATAAAAGGTGATAGGAAATTAATTTCTCTCTATGATGGATAGATTATCAAGTTATAATTAAGTGAAGGTTAAAGAACAATAACAATATAAGACAACCTTTACAACTCCATGGGGAGCATATGTCTATACACAAATGTTGTTTGGACTCACAAATGTTGGAGCTACTTTCCAGAGGGACATAGATGTAGCCTTTGATGGTTTAATTGATTTAATTTTGTTTTTTATCAATATGATTTGACAACATACTCTAATATAGTAGAAGAACATTGTAGCCATCTTGAAAGAATCTTCTTAAGAGCTTTAGAATATGGAATATCATTAAATCCTAAGAAATGTCACTTCAGAGTAACAAAAGGTAAACTACTAGGACATATTGTTTCATAGGATGGAGTAAGAATAGATCCTAAAGTAATAGCTATAATAGATAAGATTCAAGTACCTAACAATGTTAAGACTATTTGATCATTCTTTGGTCAAATTAATTTTTTTAGAAAATTTATCTCAAATTTTGCAAAAAATGTTAAACCAATTACGAAAAATGCTAAAAAAAGGAGCAGAGGTTAAATGGACAAACAAAACCTTGGAAGAATTTACAAATATCAAAAGATAAATAAAATAATCCCATGTTCTCAAGAATCTAGATTTTGAAAAGCCTTTTCATATTTTCTCATTTGCATCCTATCACACAATAGTAGTTGTCATGTTACAAAAGGATGATGAAGGTTATGAGAAACCTCTGGCATTCTTTAGCAAAATCTTACAAGTAGAAAAATTGAATTATGACATCAATGAGAAACAAGAATATACATTGGTCAAGGTGATTAAATATTTTAGACCATATTTGGTTAGGCCTGCAAGTGTGGTGGCATATGTACCAAATGTTCCAGTAAAAGATATATTCAAGCAAGCAGAAACTTCTAGCCAGAGATGCAGATGGATAAATCAAATTCAAGAGTACAACATTGATATCCAAATCATCAAGCTAGTAAGGGGTCAAGATCTTGCAAAAATCATGGAAAATTCCAACTTAGAAGCATCCCAACTACACTAGGAAGAATTGGAACATTCAGAGGTAAGTATTGAACAATGCCCTTGGTATAAAAATATTGTTTATTATTTAAGACATGTGAAATCCCAAAAGGGTCTCACTGATAGTTAGAAAAGAACAATAAAGCTCCAGGAAGCTAGGTATGTATTAATCCAAGGAGATGTGTATTGAAAAAATAGAGATGGTGTCTTATTGTTTTGTTTAGATGTGTATCAGTTAGCTATAATCCTCAAGGAATTACATGAAGGAATTTGTGGAGGACATTTCTCAGCAAAGACCACAACACAAAATATATTACATAATGGATACTATTGGCCTCATCTTTTCAAATATTATCATTCATATGTCAGAAAATGTGATCCATGCAAACAGTTTTTCAGGGAAGTTGAAATATGATGGGGCTTTACCTCTCAAACCTCTACATATCGAGGAGACTTTCCTGATGTGGGGTTTTTATTTCATTGTTTAGATTAATGATAAATTAGGTGGAGGCCATAGATGGATCTTGGTGGAAAAATACTACTTTACTAAATGGGTAGAAGCAATACCAACCAAGAAGGCTACAAGTAAAGTGGTAATCAAATTCCTGATGGAAAACATTCTAACCAGGTTTTGGGTTACTTATAAGATTGTGATATAAAATGGAATATATTTTAGATGGAATATATTTTAGACCAAAATATTTTTCTAATTTCTACGAGTCCAATGGAATTACCTTGTCTTATTCTTCACCATACCATCCACTAGGAAATGGTCAAGAAGAATCTAGCAATAAAAGTATTATGAAGATAATCAAAAGGATGCTAGATAATAATAAAAGAGCTTGGGACTCAAATTTGAATTTAGCATTATGGGTTAACAAAATGACTATTAATAAATCTACATGATTTTCTCCATATGAATTAGTCTATGGAAAGAAATCCATACTCCCCTTAAATAACTTACTTCCAATATACAAGTTTATGACAGAGGAGTATCTTGAGGACATAAATTTCATGGAGGAAAAGATCAAGTAGTTGATAGAATTGGATGAGATCAAAAGGGAGGCTTAGGAAAGGAATATCATATAGTAGAAACAAGTGAATTTTTTGCATGAAAATAGAGCACACAATAGAATTTTCAAAGTTGGTGATTAGTTGCTAAAGTGGAACGCTAAAGATCAAGACAAAGGGAAACATGGAAAATTGGAAGAACTATGGCTAGGTCTTATATTATTGTGGAAAAAGGAGGAAAGAATTCTAATTTTTTACAAAATACTTAAGAAGTTCAAGAATTCCCAGTGCATTCTTAGTACCTTAAGAATTTCTTCTCTTAGAAGAAATAGGAAGTATATCTTAAAATATGATGTTTAATCATTTTATTTTTCATTTTTTATTTCATCCAATTCTTCTTGTTTAGCCTTTTTGGTATTCTCTATAGAGATAACTAGTATCTCACTATGTCCCCAGAAAGAGCCATTGTTGGGACACAAATTTTCAATTTGATTTTTCCTCCCTTCTAACATATTTTTAGCTTGTGTTTTGGTGAATCTATGTTAATAAAGATGTATCTAGTATATAAATCATAAAATTTATTTATGTTTTCATTTTTAGTTAATCCATGAGTATAGTTAATGTTGGATTGTACATGTGAAAGATTGAGTTAAAGGAAGAAGATATCAATTGAACAATGCATATGTGACTTGCCACCTAAAAACCAACCATCAGCTAGGAAGCTTAAGGATAGCACTAAGATGGGATAGGGTAGAAAGATGTCTCTTCTCAAGTTGGAGAGGAAGCTTACCAGACATTTCTGAGAAAGATTGAAGTGCAAGTGTGACCAGATGCATGTGGTGTTCTCAATCAGTCGACATGGATGGACTTTCATGTTGATAATTTTTGTCCAAATATATGCTTTCAATGGCGGGTGTTCAAACTTTTTTGGGGCAACAATGTTCAAGTTTGGAGGAAACGTTCTATGTAAAAAGAATAAAAAATATTCATACCAATCCAAATTTGGCCTATGATGTGTGTACATAAAATAGGGGTGGAATTTTTATGCAGAGGGCCTTTGGGGGATTTATCCCACATTGGCTAGGAGGTTTTCCCAACTTGTCTTTTTATATATCAATGCATCAGTATTGACTTGCCTAATGCATGCTACCTTTTGGCAAGGAGGGATCATGCACAAAGGAAGCTTGGACTCGGGAGATGACTTGACAACATTTTGTGGGCCTGTGATGACTCAATAGATGATGTGGAAAATAACCAAGTGGTGATTTGGTAGTCCAAGGGAAAATTAAAAGGTGACAAGTGGTACATGTTTTAAGGTAAGGTGGTGGATCTAGGATGACACATGGTGTCATCCTATAATCCTATGATCCTAGCTAACGTAGAGAGAGAATAACCATGAGATCATGAGATTGTGACACATGACAGGTTAGAATGGTGTGGTTGATGATGGGTTTAGGGTGATATGGTGACAGGTGCCAGGAGCTCATGATTATGTGGTCTGGGATGATAATGAAAGATAAAGTGCCCAAGATCGTGGGAGGTCACTACATAGAGAATGCAATTGAGCTGGATAGTGGGCCCATAGGTGATAGATGATGAGTGATCATGATCCTATAAACTAGAGGTTTGAGGATAGAGAATAACCACAAGATCATGAGATTATGACACATGGAAGGTTAGCTAGTGTGGATCGATGATGGGCCCCAGGTGATATGGTATAGGAAGGAAATTCAGTTAGTACAACCGAGTAGAAACAAGAAGAAATTGATGAATGGGATGAGCCTCCACCAAGAGATAAAAACACTAATGAATAGTCTGTCAAATCCATGTTAGAAAAATATGTGAGAAGACACTACTCACCAAAAAATATTATTGGAGATAACAATGCAGGAGTTGTGACAAGAAGTAAGTTGAAAGATACCACTTGTGTGATTTCTAAATTTGAGCCAAGACTAGAAAAGGATGCACTAGAGAGTGAAGAATGGATGAATGCTATGAAAAAAGAAATAGATAAAATTGAAAATAATAACACTTGGTCACTGGTACCGAGACCTAAGGACAATAATTTGATTGGAACAAAATGGATTTTCTGTTAGAAAGAAAAGTCCACCAAGATAATTGAGAGGGGGGGGTGAATCAGTTATCAGATGATTATAGCTTTTATCAACTTCAACATAATTTAACCATGTAAGCAATATAATGACCAACCATAGAAAGATATTCATACACAATGACACAAGATATGTTGACTAGGGAACCTCTTGATCAAAGAGTAAACCCCGATGGAATAATGCCCACAAAAGATGCACTAATATGAATATTCCTTATGAAAGTATGGAATTTTTTAGGAGTCTTATGAAATACATTCAATACATATGAATCCCTATTAGGAGATTTTGAATCCTTGCTAAAAGATTCTAACCCTATTAAGAGTTATGGAAGACAGAATGACCCACTGAACACACTGTCCAACTGATCTTTGTATTACTCAATAGAATAATACCAAAATATTACTAATCTCAACAATATGTTACCTCTTCTCTGACAGTGCCAAACCAGATCTCAATTTCAGATCTTTGTACCTCGCATGTCTTCCTTCACAAATTCTCTTTCACAATTGTATTAGCTCTTTTCTTCACTTCATGCTTACATCAAAATTCAACCATATATCAACAAGGAAAAAAATATCTTCCTTTATACCACACTCAAGTAATTACAAATGAGTTGGCATCCAATTACAAAATAAAAGTTTCCACACACTACATCAAAATTACACAAAACTGTCGGCTTCCAAATATAATAATTCTCCATCCATGTGACCTCAAAGTTCATGTTCTCATCCACATCACTATCAATGTGTCTTCAACTTCCCTATAACTGTGCAAAACTAGATTCCATCCCGATTAGGAGATATCATCCAATTTCCACAAACTGCTACTCAGGAATACTACCTGAATACTGCTTCTACCAAAATGCTCATAACTTCCATGAATAAATGAATTACTATCTATGCTCTTAACCATAAACATATAACATATCAAAGAGTAAATCTTCAACATCACATAGCTCTATCTACAATATCCCACATCCGCTAATCCAAACACTGTCTGCTCTTCTGCAAGTCTCCAAAAGATCACTGTGTTGACATCAATGACAATCATAGTCATGAATGCAACAAATACTACTACAGAATGGCTGCCAAACATTCAGCATTCATTCCTAGCAATCTCCACCATTGGCATTGATGGCAACATAGATGAAAAACATCCAATGTTCCAAAAATCCAATACTGCTATATTGTTGCTCTGAAAATGCTTTCAGGTTCTTCAACAATCAAATCTTTCTTCATTTTCCTATTCAGTTCTCTCAATAGATGCTACAAATGGTTTTTCATGTACACTTCTCCCCATTGACATCAATGACAAAAAATTTCATCATTATGTCAACAACAACTCCAATGTCAAAAGACACTATTTATAAAATACATTCACTAGAGTCCTCATGACTCAGCTCAGATACACATACTCCCCCATAGAGGAAGTACCAACATCCAATCCAGAAGAAAGATAAGGCTCATATACCACTGGACTAATGCAACCAACTGCATCACTTCTCAAGAGTAGGCTAGGGCATAACCCCAAGCATACCTCTCAGATACTCAAATGTATCCTTAGGCAAAGGATTTATAAAAATGTCTACTATCTGCTCCTTTGTGCTTATGTACTCCAGTCTAACTTCTTTCTCGGCAACTTTCTCTCTTACTACATGATACTTAATCTCTATATGCTTTGTCTTAGAATGTAATACAGGGTTCTTAGACATACTAACTGTGTTGTTGTTGTCACAATGTATAACAACATGCTCAACAAACTTTATTCCAATATCCTTCAGCATTTTCTTCATCCAAATTATCTGGTTACAATTATTTGCTACTGCTACATATTTTTCTTTTGTTGTGCTTTGTGAAATGCAATTCTGGTTCTTTCTTAGCCAAGAAACCAATCTTCCTCCAAGAAAAAAGGCTCCACCACTGGTGCACTTTTTATCATCAACACTACCTCCCCAATCAGCATCTATATATGCACATAGGGTAAAATCATCAGATTTTTCATATGAAAATCCATAGTCCATTGTGCCTCTTAAATATCTTAGTATCCTCTTCAATGCTGCATAATGTGATTCGCTAGGTTCATCTTGAAATCTTGCTATAGTTCCAATTGAATGTGCTATATCAGGTCTTGTATGAGTCAAGTACTGCAATCCTCCAATCATAGATCTATACTTTTTCTATTCAATTGCCTGTGTTTCATCTGTGCTAGATAATTTATTTCTAGTTACCATAGGTGTTCCAATTGGTTTACAGTTCTCCATTCCAAATCTTTTCAACAAGTCATTCATGTACTTTGTCTGACTTACAAAGATACCATCACTATTTTGTGTCATCTGTAATCCCAAAAAATATTTCATTTCACCAATCATACTCATTTCAAATTCAGTCTTCATTTCATCAGTAAATTTGTCACTATCTTCATCTTCTCCTCCAAAAATAATGTCATCAACAAAAATAACTACAATCAACAAACCATTTTCAATTTCTTATGTACAGATTGCTATCAGTTGTTCCTTTTGTAAATCCCAATTTTAACAAATACTTATCCAATCTTGCATACCAAGTTCTAGGTGATTGCTTTAGTCCATATAATGCTTTCTTCAGTTTACACACCATGTCTCCTTCATGAGTCAAATGAAAACCTTTAGGCTGCTCAATGTAGACTTCTTCTTCCAATTCACCATTCAGAAATGTTGACTTCACATCCATCTGATATACTTTGAATTTCTTATAAGCTGCATAGACCAAAAACATTCTTACTGCTTCAATTCTTGCTACTGGTGCAAAAGTTTCTTCATAGTCAATTCCTTCTTGCTGTGAGTATCCCTTACATACCAATCTTGCTTTGTTTCTTACTACTTCTCCTTGTTCATTCATCTTGTTTTTGAATACCCGTTTAGTTCCAATACCATTCTTATCTTTAGGTCTAGGGACCAATTCCCATGTCTTGTTCTTTTCAATCTGATCTAGTTCTTCTTTCATAGTTTTAATCCAATGTTCATCTTCACAAGCTTCACTAGTAGATTTAGGTTCAATTTGAGAAATAAAACATAATTGTTCTTGTACCTTATTTCGAGTTAGAACTCCTCTGTCAATGCTTCCAATAATCTTCTCAACGAGATGATTCCTTGATAAGTTCTTGTTAGGTGTCATTGTCTCAGATCTCACTTCAGGTGTCGGTTCTTCAATAACTTCAATGTGGCTTTCATTTAACAAGTCACTGCCAGTCTCATGGACTAATTTAGTAGTTTCAGTGTTAGGCTTAGGATGAGTTCCTTCATCAGATTCATAACCAAGCATTCTTTCCTGAATTTTGAACTTTTCATCAACTTTAACATTTGTGCTCTCAACAATAGTCTTAGTTCTCTTATTATAACATCTATAAGCTTTTCTTTTTAAAGAATATCCAAGAAATATTCCTTCATCACTTTTAGGATCAAACTTTCCAATATCATCATCTATCTTTATATAACATTTGATTCCAAAAATTCTAAAATACTTAACTGAGGGTGCATGTCCAAACCATTATTCATAGGGTGTCTTGTCTGTGTCTAGTCTGATTTATACTCTATTCATTGTATATACTGTTGTGTTCACTGCTTCTCTCTAGAATATCTTCACCAAATCATTCTCAAATAACATAGCTCTTTCTACTTCAGTCATTGATCTATTTCCTCTTTCTGCAATACCATTTTGTTCAAGTGTTCTAGGGGCTGAAAATTGTCTCTTAATACCATTCACTTCACAAAAGGTGTTAAACTCTCTAGAAGTAAATTCTCCACCTCTATCAGATCTGAAACATTTAATCTTCATTCCAAATTCATTCTCAACTTTATTCTTAATGACCTTAAACTTATCAAATGCTTCAGATTTTTCTTTAAGAAATGCAATCCACATCATTCTTGTAAAATCATCAACAAGAATCATAAAATACCTTTCTCCATAGAATCCTCTAGTCCTGCTAGGACCCCTCAAATTTGTATGAACAATCTCCAACTTCTTTCTAGATGTAAGCTTCTTACTGGGAAAAGAACTTCTCTTCTGTTTAGCCATCACACATTCCTTGCAAATCATGTTAGTAGGCTTCATAATTTTAGGCAAATCCCTTACTGCAAGTGTAGTACTTACTTTCACAATATTATCAAAATTTATATGACAAAACCTTCTATGCCATAACTAACTATCATCAATCTTAGTAATCAAACATGTCATCTTAGTAGGATTCAACTGAAATACATTACCTCTACTTTTAGATCCAGTTCCAATCAGATTTCCATCTTTATCCTTTATCACACAAGTTTTCTCAGTAAATGAAACTTGATATCCCTTATGATCAACTAGTTGTCCAACACTTAAGAGATTATGTTTCAAACCATCCACAAAGTAAACATCATCAGTATTAGTCTTTCCATCAAAAGTAATAGATCCTATACCTTTAATCAAACAAGGTGCATTATTTCCAACTCTAACAACTCCTCCATCATAATTGTTAAACTTTATGATTTTTTTCATATCTCCAGTCATATGATGTGAACAACCACTATCTATAATCCAATCAGCTTTCTTTTCAACTTGAGAAACTAGGGCTTTTTCTTCCTTAACATCTATTTTAGGATCTTCTTCTTTAATTGCTACAAATCATATGTCATCATTATTCTCAGTATCACTTTCACTTAGAGTTCTCTCTATACTAGCTTCAAGATCTTCATCATTAGCATAATAACATTCCTTGGATCTTCTAGGTTTGAAATTGTTTCTATACTTTTTAACTCTCTTAGGACATTTAGATGCAAAATGACCATATTCTTGACAAGTCCAACATTTAAAAATTTTCTTACTGTCTGGTTCTCTCTTCACAAGCAAGGCAATACCTTCTTCAATCTTCATGTCTTCTTCATTTATAGATCTACTGCCACCAGCATAATCTCCACTCACACTGATGCTTCTTGATGAAGTAGGGCAAATACTAAGAGAACTGAATGCTGTCTCCATTCTAGGTACATCTCCTGATAACCTTAGGTTCATTTCTGCTACTTCCAATCTTCCAAGAAGAGTCTCTCTTGTAAAGTTTGAAGTACAAGGTATAACTTTTTCAATCATCTATTTTGTCCACTTAAACACAGGAGTCAATGTCCTCAAAATTTTCCATATCACTTCATTCTCTGTCTTTGTTCCTCCACATGATTTTATGCCTGCAACAAATTTTGACATTCTACTAATATAGCTTCTAATAGATTCATCTTCCATCATTCTTATATCTTCAAATGCACATATCCAATTATGTAATCTAACTTTCTTTGCATGTTCATTAGCTTCAAAAGTAGAGTGTAAAGCTTTCCAAATTTCATGAGATGTTTTCAAACATTTTACCTGATTGTACTCATTCTCTGGAAGGGCTGTCAAAAGTGCTTCTCTGGAAAGTATGTTACACATGAATAGATCTCTCTCATTACCAGAAAATGTCTCAAGATTGTCCTCTTCAATGATAGTCTTCTCATTCTTTGTGATCAGCCAATAACTTGGTCCTATACACAATAGATGTGTCTTCATCTTTTCTTTCCAGCTGTCAAAATTTGCTCCATCAAACTTAGGGCTTTCTTTCCTGAAATTCACCATGGATCTCCTTAAGCTGTTAAACTTCTCTTTCAAGGACCTGCTGCTCTGATACCAATTTTTAGAAAGTAAAGTCCACTAATATAACTGAGAGGGGGGGTTGAATTAGTCATTAGATGATTATAGCTTTTATCAACTTCAATAGCATTTAACCATGTAAGCAATATAATTACCAACCATAGAAAGATATTCATACACAATGACACAAGATATGTTGACTAGGGAACCTCTTGATCAAAGAGTAAACCCCAGTGGGAATGATGCCCACAAAAGATGCACTAATATAAATATTCCTTGTGAAAGGATGGACTCTGTTAGGAGTCTTATGAAATACATTCAGTACATATAAATCCCTGTTAGGAGATTTTGAATCCTTGCTAAAAGATTCTAACCCTATTAAGAGTTATGGAAGACAGAAGGACCCACTGCCCAAATAGCTTCAGGGTAAGATCACTGAACACACTGTCCAACTGATCTTTGTATTACTCAATAGAATAATACCAAAAGATTACTGATCTCAACAATATGTTACCTCTTCTCTGACTGTTCTAAACTGCACTCACTGTTGCACCTGATCTCAATTTTAAATCTTTGTACCTCGCATGTCTTCCTTCACAAATTTGCTTTCACAACTGTATTAGCTCTTTTCTTCACTTCATGCTTACATCAAAATTCAACCATATATCAACAAGGAAAAATATTCCTTCCTTTATACCACACTCAAGTAATTACAAATGAGTTGGCATCCAATTACAAAATAAAAGTTTCCACACGCTACATCAAAATTACACAAAACTGTCAGCTTCCAAATACAATAATTGTCCATCCATGTGACCTCAAATTTTGCACTATCATCTACATCACTATCAATGTGTCTTCAACTTCCCTTTAACTATGTAAAACTAGATTCCATCCCGATTAGGAGATATCATCTGATTTCCACAAACCACTACTCAGGAATACTACCTGAATACTGCTTCTACCAAAATGCTCATAAATTTCATGAATAAATGAATTACTATCTATGCTCTTAACCATAAACATATAACATATCAAAAAGTAAACCCTCAACATCACATAGCTCTATCTACAATATCCCACGTGCGCTAATCCAAACATTGTCTGCTCCCCTGCAAGTCTCCAGAAGATCACTATGTTGACATCAATGACAATCATAGTCATGAATGCAACAACAACTACTAAAAAATGGCTGCAAAACATTCAGCATTCATTCCTAACATTTTCATAAATAAATTCAATGAGAAAGGAGATGTGATCAGAAGTAAAGCAACATTAGTCTGCAAAGGGTCTACACAAGAAGAAGGTATACACTATGGTGAGACATTTGCCCTTGTTGATATATTAGAAGGTGTAATAATATTACTTGCATATGCTTCCTACAAAGGATTCAAATTATATCAAATGGATGTTAAGTCTGTATTTTTTAATGAAATTCTTGAAGAAGAAGTCTACATTAAACAACATGATGGATTTTTTGACAAGAGCAATAAGGATATGGTCTAAAAACTACATATATCTTTATATGGATTGAAGCAGGAACCTCGAGCATGGTATGAAAGGCTACACTCTTACTTAATTAAGACTGGATTTGAATGGACTAGTGATAAAAACAATTTATACTTGAAATGTGATAGTTTTGATGAACTTTTGATTGTTGAGATATTTGTTGATGACATTATATTTGGGGGTAATGAGATAATGTCTAAGTCATTTTTTGAGGAAATGAAAAAGGAATTTGAGATGTCTATGATAGGAGAGATTAAATTCTTTATTGGACTTCAAATTCAACAAGTAAAGGATGAGATCTACATAACTCAATCTGAGAATATCAAGGAGACCTTGAAAACATTCAATATGGAAGACTCAAAACCAGTTGGAACATTGATGGCTATTGGTTGTAAATTGTCAAAAGAAGATGGCACTAGGGAATTGAATGAGACACTTTACCAATCCATGATTGGTAAACTACAATATGTTGTTCACAATAGACCTGATATTGCACATTATGTTGGTATTGTTGCAAGGATTTTTACAAACCCAAAGGAGACACATTTGTCTATAGTTAAAAGGATAATCAGATATCTGAAAGGGATTGAAGATTTTGGTTTGTTATACACAAGAATAGGAATTTTTATCTTAAGGTATATATTGATGATGACTGGGCAAGAAATATTGATGACAAAAAATAACTAGTGGCAGAGCTTTCTTTTTAGGAGAAATATTGGTGACATGGTTAAGAAAGAAACAGAGTTGTATTTCACAATCTATTGTTGAAGCTGAGTATGTGGCTATAGCTATGAATTTTTCTAATATTGTATCGACCAAAAAACTACTGGAAGGTATGCATGAAGAAATTACATCTGATCTTATTACAATTTATTGTGATTATATCAGTGCTATTAAAATATCAAAGAATCATGTGATGCATTCAAAGACAAAGCATATATCTATTAAGTATCACTACATTAGGGACAAAATACAAGATAAGAATGTGACATTGGAGTATGTGAATTCTAAAGAATGGATAGCTGATATATTTACCAAACCATTACCGAAGGATGCTTTTGATTATCTCTAAGGTAAGTTAGGGTTTCTTCCCCTATCGAATGTGCAATAAGGAAAGATGCATGATGCATCAATTTAGGAACTCATTAGAATATCTATTTTGTGATTTGATGCTATTGTTCACTCTTTAGGTGAATCCTGAAGGTGTGGATGATTTTTATGAATGCAATGGAAAATCTGTACACATGAGCTATAATATGAGAATTCTATGTTTCTTTTGCATTGTTGTCAAAGAGGGAGAAGAACAGATTAGGAGATGAATAAGTCAATTGATGTAAAGGAGAATAACAATGATGATTGCAAAGGGAGATGAACAATGAAGATTAGTGAAAGAAGCTAACAAAAAGAGACAGATTACAAATTGAAGATCAAGAACAAAAAAGGAGAAGTTACTACTTAAAGGAAGTACAATATATGAATAAAATTAAAGTGTACCATCATCAATTGAACACTAACTTTGTTGGTGTTGCCATCAATTCCAAAGAGGGAGATTATTACCATAACTGATAATAATGTTGAAGATTGATTATCTGATGGAGTTGATGATGAAGACTGGCCAAGATAAAAGGGATATCTGATGATAATAGAAAGGTTAGATCATTTATTGTCTGGTCATTGATGTCAAGCAATTGATTTCTAGTTTATATTATGTTGCCATATCATTTGGTAATGATATAAGATGAATGAGTTAAGGAGAAGAAGAAATGAGATGTTATGAAGTTGTAGAACTTAAATGGGAAACTGATACAGATTAGACAATGATTAGATTTATGTTGATATAATAATTTTCTACCTAACATATGATTATGTTAAGTCAGTAAAGCATGGTGATGAAGATTTGATAAGTCGGTAAGTTAAGTTGTTTTGGCTATCAAGAAATATATGTCACTCGGTAAAGAGAAAGGAAGTCAAGGCACTGAACAACAAAGAAATGTTTGGGCACCGAGAAATGTAACCAAAATTCAAATGAAGAACACCGATCAAGGGAAAGATATTAAATAAGGATTGAATCAACATTTAATGATTAGCTATGATGAGTATGATGATCATGATGATCATGATGATGAGAAGAGTTAGTTATAAGAGATCTATAGATAGGAAAATTCAAGGTGAAGATCTATGGAAATATCTAAGCGGAAAAAAGAGATGGAACAAGTTTCAAGAAAAGTTCAAGTTCCTAGGTGAAAAGAAAATGTGTTACCAAGATCCAGATTTAAGGTATAATGAATTGGACAGTTAAGATTAATTAAAGGAAAGTGTAATAGAGGAGATTAAGAGGAAAAATTTGTTTATATAAAGGATGATCTTGTATGGACAAATGGTTGGAAAATTGAATAGTTGAATAGTTACTGACTGATATAGTGTAGAAGGAATAGAGAGATTCCCAGTGGGAAAAGAAGGATTTGATGAAGTGTTGATGCATGTGGATAATGAATAATTGAGGTGAAGATATAAGAGTTTACAAGGATATGATTGAGACAAGATAGTTGAAAATCTACAAGTTATTTTTTTTATTGTTTCTTATTAGCATTTGTAAAAGAGTAGACCTAACAGTCTTATTGTAAAATCTTTATTGAAAAAGGTAACATTCTAAAGAGTGTTTGAATCCCTCTAACAAGGTCACTCCTAATAGGGTGAAGATCCTAACAGATCTAAGGTAAATCCATTGATCAAGTCACACCTAACATTGTGTATTGTAATCTTTAATCAGATTGGCTCTTAACTAGGTGTACTTTAGAAGAGTATTTTCTTAGTGGGTGACGATTCCCATAGTGGTTTTTCCCAAAGCTATATTTCTATGTTAAATATTAGTGTTACATGTTGTGTATCATTTGAGTATATGATTTATTGATTGTTATAGTTTATCTATTATTGTTGGTAAATAGTGAACTATATATTACCAATCTGCTACTGAGTTAATCAGAGAAATTTTTCTAAGGTATTTGGAATCAGGGATTATTGATTCACCCCCCTCCCCTCTCCATAATCCAGCAGTGTCATGTTCTCATGATCCTGCGGTCTGGGATGATGAGGAAAGAGAAAGTGTTTGAGATCACGATAAGGCACCATGTGGCATAGGAGAAGGAGATGGATGGTGGGCTAGGGAGGAAAGATGGAAAAAATTCATGATCCTACCATCTTAGTGTTAGGAATGGGAACACTGAGAGGGGAGGGTTGAATCAGTGTTCACCGTGTTTTATCTTTTCACTTAATATTTAAACTAAACTTAAATGCTTATGTACTGAAATGAACATCCACATAAACATGAAACATGAAATCAACACATAACACCAATATGGTTATAGGGAAACCCAAATAGGTAAAAACCCCGGTGGGAATTAACACCCACTAATATTTGGTACTAGTGTTTTGTGATCCTTGTTAGAAGATCCTTAACCCTATTGGGAGTTGCTTTACAATGTATTAAGTACAGTAGACCTTGTCAAGGGTTAGACCCTATTAGAAGTCTTTTTCAATAAACCCTGTTAGGGGTGTGGATGCACTTTCCTAGAGCTCATTTCTCAAGTGGTGAAGGATACAACCTTTAGATCTTAGATACACACTATATATGTTGGATGAACTGTTACTGTGACACTACTTGTCTGATCAATTCCTTTGATGTGTTGATGCTTTAACCTCTTGCAAATCTCTAATACATCATATAGACTCTTTGCATACTTTTTCATACTTATCTCAACTATTTATCAACTTCCATGCCTATTACAATGGGCGCATCTCATATTTATATGCGCATACAAAACAAACAACTAGGTCGGCCCTTTAACCGATTACATACAACACTTCCAATTGAATTGGCTTAAGCGTGTTTACAAAAAAACATATTTACATGTTGGTAGCCTAATTACAATAGGTGCATAGCCTTTACAACATTAGAATATAACCGCAAATCAAAATGCTAATAGTCAGTTTCTTACTTTGTTTTTCTCTGGCACACACTGGCTGTGTAACTTTAACTGTCTGTAACTTTGGCATACTTGCATAGCTATTCATGCACTCATAGACTAAGCATGAATATAGTCTAACCAACTTAGCTTCTAGGGCAGACACCATAACTCATTTGTACGCACATGCGTTGATGCTTTGAGCTTCAGGTATTCTGTACACTGTCCAATCTTCAACACTTAACCAATTTTTTATCTTCTCATCAAGTGCTCTGACTCCAAACTATTATATGAATTTTTTTCCATAATGACAACACTATAACAAGTCATATACACTAGTATATCCAACTTTCCAACACTTAGGATGTATAAGGGTGATGCCATCATGGGATCATGAGGTGATTCCACATGGAAAGACTGACTAATGTGTGATGATGTGGCAAGATGTAGAGGTGGATTCGATATGGTTTCTAGGTGATGCACAGGTAGACTAGAGAGATAATCAAAGGTTTTCACATGGTAGTCAAGGATGTGGTTGAATAGGTGAAATTTGAGCGGGACGTTGGAAACTACATTCCATGTGGCTTATAATTTATGAAGAACCATGCAAATCATTCTCTAAACATTCCCGAATGATAGGTAAGTTTTTATGTATTTATAATTAATAGATGATTAACTTATTTTTATTTGTGTAGGATCTTGTTAGTAGCAAAGAGTATGGAAGCATTCATGGAATAAAAGGATGCAAATACTGCACAAATGGAATGGTTCATCATCCTAGAGATCATAGTTAGGGATATTATCCATGATCCAGATACTTACGCCTCCAAGAGATACTTCAAGAATATAAAAGATGTGATGAGCTATTGGGGATTTAGTCCCCGTGTCTAAATATTTTCAAAATTGTTGTCTCTAGCAGTTTTTATGTAATCAATTTGTTATGTGAGTTTTTTTGGTTGTCAATTAAGAAGTTACAAGTCTTTGTGAAAGGGTGTGCCTTTTCACCCAAACTGAATCCTTGTTTATATATAGGGAATCATTTTGATGTCTAAAAGAGAAGAGATATAGGATTACAGATACAATTTTTTTATACAATGCAATTTGGTCTTCTCTCTTAAAGATGCACTATTGGAGAAGAACAATTACACAGTTTGTATTCAATTGGATTTAATTATGCTTATTTCAATATAATTCCAATTTTTATTTCATTCTTGATGGTATTTGTCTTCATTTAATTCGATCATTTCTCTGTGATAATATATTTTATTTAGATGCTTTAATGCGATATCTTATGACATAATAATTTGAATTAGTTTCAATTTGATCATCAGTTTGAAGATTGGTTTTCAAGGATTCACTGTGTCTTATTATTCATTTATAAACAGGTTAAAATCCATAAGACTAATTTTCATAGAACATTTAAATTATTATGCATATATAGTCCTTTGAGGTGATGGTCTTACTTGAGAATTAATTTGTTAAAACCTTCTCATATGGTTATATATAGGATCATTTTGAATTGAATTGATAATACTATATAGAGGATAAAGTTACTAGTCCAATACTAATTTAAGGTGGTTTAATCAAGCATCTTCAAGGAATTTCTAGATAGAGAATCATATTTATATTTTTCAATTCATTTACACAAAAAAGAATTCATACATTATTATAAAGCATTATTTTCAAAAGTATTTCTATTGATGTAATCTTACAACATTTGAATATTTATTTGTTGTTATATTGACAATTCAATCTATCTTAGGAATTCACTTTCTATCTTGAGAGACCATTCCAATTTCATATATATTTTGATATCTTCTATACAATCCTCTACCCAGGAGATCAGGTCAAGGTACAGGTCCACCTACCACTAATACATTTAACCCTAATTTTTTACTAGCATTTCAGACCAAGCATTAAAATGATTTTGCTTGGTCGGTTTATAAATGGAAATTTTATTTTTTTTAATCCATTCTCATGTTGGTCAAAATTTTGACCAACACAGACATATAACCTATAAAAAAAAGAGTCATTTTATTTGTTATTATATAACCCTAAGTTCTCATTATATTTGTGTTAGGAATAGTCCCAAGAGATAACTGAGAGGGGGGGGGGTGAATCATTTATCTAAAAGTTTCAATTTTTTATCCAATTAAGTATACTTAAACATAAAGCATAAACACAATGAAAGAACACTTGAACAAAACACCAATATTTTGGTTACGTGGAAACCCAAATAGGTAAAAACCCCAGTGGGAATTGACACCCACTAATAATCTGCACTAGTGTATTATAATCCTTGTTAGAAGATCCTTAACCCTGTTAAGATTTGTCTTTACAATGAATTTAGTACAGTGACATGGTCAAGGGTCAGACCCTGTTAGGAGTCTTTTACAATTAACCTTGTTAGGGGTGAGGACACATTGTCTGAGAGCACACTGCTCAAAGGGGTGAAGGCTACAACCTTCTGAATAACAAATACACACTATCTCTAGATCTTGGTGAACTAATCTTTGACCTGATGTCTGGATCAGTTCTAATGTATAGCAAAAAATCTTTACTTGGTCACATGGACCTTTTGCTGATGGCTCAACACTTCGCACACTCTACTTTGCTCTTCACAATTAACTCTGAACCATACTTTAGCAATCACAAATGACTACCTATAAATATCTTTCATCTAGATGATATAATCAAGTCGGCCTATTAGAACCACCATAAAATCATATTAGAGAAACCATAACATACTTCAATAATAATTTTGTCAGCTCTACTAAGCACGCAACACAATCTGGGACCTATCCAATATTAATAAATGTAGACACATGCTACACACCGTTGGCTCTACCAAAGTAATTGAAACTTTCTTCTCTAGATGAATTACATCATGCGCTCTTAATGAAACATTCTTAACTCTTCTCCAATCCTTAATCCAAGGGCACATACCAAAATGATAGGCATAACTCCTGAACATATAATAATCTTTGTCGACTCTTCTGAATAAACATAGGAAACTTCTACAGGTGAATAGCGATTGCATAACTTCACTTTTACTAATCATCAAGCTCTACGTCCATGATTGTAACATCACTAACATGTCTTCATCACATATCCAAAGGTGTAAGGCTCCATGATGACTATATGAACAATCACTCACAGAACACTACCTATAACTCTTTCAGGAACACTAGTGCAACAAGCTGCTACATAACTATCTGTTCTAATAATTAACCTCTGCATCCATGATATCATGCTAATAACATGTCCATGCTACATATACTCAAAGATTACTGCATAAGTCTTCCACACATGCTACTTACCATATGTTGTCATCATTGACAAATATACTATCAGCAATGGCTTGCTGGAAAATCTCCAACAATCTCCCCCTTTGGCATTGATGACAACATATGGAATGAAAAACACCACCAACCCAAATGAAAAATTATTTTATAACTTTCTCCATTTCCTCATCAAAAATCCCCCAAGGATGAATCCTCCATCTATTGTAATATTCTTCAACATTCTCCATTTGCTCAACTGAACTGCTTTCATGACTGAATAGTGCTCCCCCTTAGTATATTACTCCTTTCCTTCTATTTTTCATGACTATATATTACTCCCCCTTTGACATCAATGGAAAAGGATGTCATACATTTAAGCTCTAGTACTACTCCTGAAGTAGACTATTCAACCATCCACCAGTCCTTGAGGACTGATGTACTTTCCTCTTTCTCTAAACAAAATCAGGGAAGGGAATTACTCCCAACTTCTCCCTGAGATACTCAAAAGTATCCTTTGATAAGGGCTTTGTGAATATATCTACTAGTTGTTCCTTTGTACTCACATAGTCCATTTTGGCTTCTTTTTCTACCACTTTCTCTCTAAGGAAGTGATATTTGATCTCTATGTGCTTTGTCTTTGCATGCATCGCAAGATTCTTTGACATGTTGATAGTGCTAGTATTATCACAATGAATAGTAATAGGATAATCAATCTGAATACCAAAGTCCTTTATCATCTACTTGATCCAAACAATTGTAGAACAATTCAGGGCTACTGCAACATACTCCACTTCTCCTATTGACTGAGAGATACAATTTTGCTTCTTCCTTGTCAATCTGACAAGTTTGTCACCAAGAAACACTGCTCCACCTGATGTACTCTTTCTATCATCAATGCATCCTACCCAATCAACATATGCATAAGCATGAAGCTCAAGATTCTCTAAGTTAGGATACCATAGACCATAATCTATAGTGCCTTGCAAATATATGAATATTCATTTTACTACCATGAGGTGACTTTGTTTAGGCTCTGCTCCAAATCTTCCAACAATACCAACTGCATTGGAAATGTCTGGTCTAGTTTGAGTAAGATATATGAGTTTACCAATCATAGACTAGTATAATGTTGTATCTACTATTGGAGAATCATCTTCTTTTGTAAGCTTGCATCCTATTATCATAGGTGTTCCCACTGGTTCGCAATCATCCATCTTGAACTTCTTTAGTATCTCTTTCACATATTTTGACTGATTAATGAAAATACCTTTCTTTGTCTGCTGCACATTTAATCCCAAGAAGTATTTGATAGGTCCAATCATGCTCATTTGAAACTCACTCTGCATCTCCTTAGTAAATTCTGCACTAATTTTGTCATTACCCCCAAAGATAATGTCATCAACAAATATCTCTCTTATGAATAGATTACAATCTGTTGCTCCTTTCTTGAATCTAATTTTGGTTAGATATCCATCAAGTCTCTCATACAAAGCTCTAGGGGCTTGCTTAAGTCCATAGAGGGCCTTCTTCAATTTTCATACCATATCAAGTCTATCTGATAGGGTGAATCCTTCTGGCTGCTCAATATATACTTCTTCTTTTAACTCTCCATTCAAGAATGCTGACTTGACATCCATCTGATAAAATTTGAATTTTTTTACTGTTGCATAAGCTAGAAACAACTTAATAGCTTCTAATCTTCTCACAGGTGCAAATGCATCTGAATAATCAATGCCTTCTCTCTATGTATATCCCTTACATACTAACCTTGCTTTATTTCTTAATACTATACCATCTTCATTCATCTTGTTTCTGAATATCCATTTTCTTCCAATTAAATTCTTATCACTAGGTCTTGGAACCAGTTCCCAAGTATTATTCTTGATAATATGATCTTGTTCTTCTTTCATAGCATCATGCCAATCTGAATCATTGCATGCATCTTCAACACTTAAAGGTTCAATCTGAGACAGTAAAGATACTACCTCATTGTTTGCAGAACTCTTTGCTTTTGATCTTGTTGTGACTTTTCCATTCTAATCTCCAATGATGTCATCCTTATAATGGTATCTAGATGTAAAATTTGGAACTTTAGATGATACTGTCTCATCTCCCTTTGGAGTTTCTTCTTCACTTGTTTCAGGGTCATTGAATAACACGTCAATACTATCAAACATGTCTTCAACAATTATCTCACTAGTGTTAAGGTATGGGTTCTTCTTCAATCCTAGGTGAATAATCATGATATCTTTCTTGAACCATAAAATTTTCATCAATCTTAACATGAGCACTTTCAATGATCTTATTCAATCTTAAATTGAAAATTCTATAAGCTTTTCTTTTAGTAGAGTAACCAAGGAAAATACCTTCATCGCTTCTTGCATCAAATTTTCCTACTGCTTCATCCCTCTTGATGTAGCACTTTCTTCAAAATATTTTGAAGTATTTCACTCTAGGAACATTTCCAAACCATAGATCATAAGGTGTCTTGTCTATGCCAGGCCTCAATTGTATTCTATTGATTGTATAGACTGATGTATTGACTACATCTCTCCAATATGTGTGTGCAACTTTTCCTTCAATCATGATGGTGTGCATTGTATCAAGGATGATCCTTTTCCTTCTCTCTAAAATCCCATTCTACTGAGGGGTTCTAGGTGTACTCAATTGTCTCTTTATGCAATGTTCTTCACAGTAATCATAGAATCTATTAGAGGTGAATTCTCCTCCTCTATCTGATCTATGGCATTTTATCTTTAGTCTAGATTTATTCTTAACCTTAGCTTCAAATATTTTGAATTTCTCAAATGCTTTTGACTTATCTTTCAAGAATGCAACCCACATCATTTTGGTATAATCATCAACAAACAAAATTATATACCTTTCACCATAGTATGATCTTGTTTGAGTTGGGCCCCATAGGTCTATATGAATCAGATCCAACTTGTTCTCTGATGAATTATGCTTGCTCTTGAATGAATTCCTCACATGCTTTCCCATTACACATTCCTTGCATATATTATCAACTGGCTTTGCTATGCTAGGTGGGTCTCTAACTGTCTTTACATTACTTATCTTTACTATGTTATCAAAATTTATATGACATAGTCTTTTATGCCATAGCCAATTGTCATCAATTTTAGCAACAAAACAACTTGCTTCTGAATTAAGTTGAAAAACATTACCTTTAGTCTTTGAACCTGATGCAATCATAACACCATCCATGTTGTTAATGATGCACTTGTTGTCTTTGAACTCCAACTAGTAACCTTTTTCAAGTAACTGTCCAACACTAAGAAGGTTACACTTCAAACCATCTACATAGAGAACATTATCAGTGTTGTTCTTTCCATCCAATGTGATAGCTCCTCTACCAATGATAGGTTTAGGTGTGTTATCTTTAAATCTAACCATGCCACCATTATATTTGTCTAGAGGAACAAACCTATCTTTATCACCTGTCATGTGATGTGAACAACCACTATCTATGATCCAATCTATCCTTATGTCTGCTTATGAAATCAATGCTAACTTTTCTTCCTTTTTTCTCATCTTCATGGTTTGTTTCATTATTAATTTTCTCTATGATATAAATGAAACCAATTTCATCTTCAGCTAAATCATCATTTGATACTCCATCTCTAGCATAGTAACATTCCTTTGAATACTTATACTTGTAATCATTTTTTAACTTTTTAGCTCTTGAAGGACACTTAGCTGCAAAGTGACCAATCTTATTACATGAAAAGAATTTAAATGGCAATTGACCTTCATATTTCCCTTTTCCTTTCTTTTATCTTTTATCAATCATAGCAATGAAATCATCTAGTGCTTTCTCTTCATTGTCATCATCAAAATTACCAGAAGTGTTTGCAGATTTCTTACCATGGACCAATGCTTTGAAGGCTGTCTCACTTTTAGGTTCTATCTTTAATCTTGAAATCTCAAAAGCTAAAATTTTGCTGATCAAGGTCTCTCTTTTGAAATTTGATGTAAGTTGCATGGTCTCATCAAGGATGTTGATCTTTCTTTCATACTCTATAGTGAGAGTAGTTATTAACTTATCCATAATATCTTCTTTCGAGATCTCTCCACCATTGTTCCTGATTCCTGCAACTGCTTCATTAATCCTTTGGTTGTAAGCTCTGATGTTTTCTTCAGGTAGCATCTCTAATGAATTGTATCTTTTCTTCCAAGTTTTTTTGTGTGCATCCTTTTCTTGTTTATCTCCTTCAAACATGTCTTCTAGGTGCTTCCATATCTTGTAAATAGTGTCTACTTTCTTTATCTCTAAAAACTCACTATCAGATAGGGCACTGATAAGGGCTTCTTTTTCTATTGCATTCTGATGGAAAAAATCCTAATGCTTGCTACTAGCATCATCCTTTGCAAAATTTTCTAGAGAGGGAATATGAGCTTATTTGATAGCCACATCAAAAACTTTAAAAGCAATGCATTGCAAATGTGCCATCATCTTCTTCTTCCAATCAAGATAATTCTCTCCATCAAACTTAGGACTATCTTTTCTAAAGAATGTCATCTAATCAACCTCAAGCTCTTAAACTTTCTCTCTAAGGCACTTGGCTTTGATACCAATTGTTAGGAATAGTCCCAAGAGACAATTGAGAGGGGGGGTGAATCAATTATCTACAAGTTTCAATTCTTTATCCAATTAAGTATATTTAAACATAAAGCATAAACACAATGAAATAACACTTGAACACAACACCAATATTTTGGTTATGGGGAAATCCAAATAGGTAAAAACCCCAGTGGGAATTGACACCCACTAATAATCTGCACTAGTGTATTATGATCCTTGTTAGAAGATCCTTAACCCTTTTAGGAGTTGTCTTTACAATGCATTTAGTACAGTGACCTAGTCAAGGGTTAGACCCTATTAGGATTCTTTTACAATTAATCCTATTAGGGGTGAGGATGCACTATTCGAGAGCACACTACTCAAAGGAGTGAAGGCTAAAAACTTCTAAATAATAGATACACACTATATCTGGATCTTGGTGAACTACGCTTTGACCTAATGTTTAGATTAGTTCCAATGTATAGCACAAACTCTTTACTTGGTCACATAGACCTTTTGTTGATGGCTCAACACTTTTCACACTCTACTCTACTCTTCACAATTAACTCTGAACCATACTTTAGCAATCACAAATGAATGCCTATAAATATCTTTCCTCTAGATGATATAATCAATTTGGCCTATTAGAACCACCTTGAAATCATATTAGAGAAACCATAACATACTCCAATAATAATTATGTCAGCTCTACTAAGCATGCAACACAATCTGGGACCCGTCCAATATTAATAAATGCAAACGCATGCTACACACTGTCAGCTCTACCAAAGTAACTAAAACTTTCTCCTCTAGATGAATTACATCATGTGCTCTTAACCAAAAATTCTTAACTCTTCTCCAATCCTTAATCCAAGGGCACATATGAAAATGATAGGCACAACTCCTAAACCAATATAATCTATGTTGGCTCTTCTGAATAAACATAGGAAACTGCTACTCGTGAATAGAGACTACATAACTTCACTTATATTGATCATTAGACTCTACTTCCATGATTGTAACATCACTAACATGTCTTCATCACATATCCAAAGGTGCAAGGCTCCATGATGACTATAGAGAATTAACCTCTGCATCCATGATATCATAGAACACTGCCTGTAACTTTGTCAAGAACACTGTAGACACAAGCTCCTACATAACCGTTTGTTCTAATAATTAACCTCTGCATCCATGATATCATGTTGATAAAATTTCCATGCTACATATACTCAAATCTTACAACATAAGTCTTCCATGCATGATACTTACCATATGTTGTCATCAATGACAAATATACAGTCAGCACTAGCTTGCTGGCAAATCTCCAACAATCTACCCCTTTGGCATTGATGGAAACATATGGAATGACAAACACCACCAATCCAAATGAACAATTATTTTATAACATTCTTCATTTCCTCATCAAAACTCCCCCAAGGATGAATCCTCCATCTGCTGTAATATTCTTCAACAGTCTCCATTTTCTCAACTGAACTGCTTTCATGACTGAATACTACTCCCCCTTAGTATATTACTCCTCTTTACTTCTATTTTTCATGACTATATATTACTCCCCCTTTGACATCAATGGAAAAGGATGTCATACATTTAATCTTTGGTAGAACTCCTAAAGTAGAGTAGTTAGCCATCCAATAGTCCCTGAGGATTGATGCACTTTCCTCTTTCTCTTAGTAGAATTAGGGAAGGGAATTACTCCCAACTTCTCCCTGAGATACTCAAAAATATCCTTTGATAAGGGCTTTGTGAATATATCTACTAGTTGTTCCTTTGTACTCACATAGTCCATTTTGACTTCTTTTTCTACCACTTTCTCTCTAAGGAAGTGATATTTGATCTCTATGTGCTTTGTCTATGCATGCATCATAGGATTCTTTGACATGTTGATAGTGCTAGTATTATCACAATGAATATTAATAGGATAATCAATATGAATACCAAAGTCCTTCATCATTTTCTTGATCCAAACAATTGTAGAACAATTCAGGGCTGTTGCAACATACTCTGCTTCTCCTATTGACTAAGAGATACAATTTTGCTTCTTGCTTGTCCAAGTGACAAGTATATCACCAAGAAATACTGCTCCACCTGATGTACTCTTTCTATCATCAATGCCTCCTGCCCAATCAACATCTTTATAAACATTAAGCTCAACATTCTCTGAGTTAGGATACCATAGACCATAATCTATAGTGCCATGCAAATATTTGAATATTCTTTCTACTACCGTGAGGTGACTTTGTTTAGGCTCTGCTCCAAATATTCCAACAATACCAACTGCATTGGAAATGTCTGGTCTAGTTTGAGTAAGATATATGAGTTTACCAATCATATACTTATATAATGTTGTATCTACTACTGGAGAATCATCTTCTTTTTTAAGCTTGCATCCTGTTATCATAGGTGTGCCCACTGGTTTGCAATCATCCATCTTGAACTTCTTCAATATCTCTTTCACATATTTTGACTGATTAATGAAAATACCTTTCTCTATCTGCTGCACATTTAATCCCAAGAAGTATTTGATAGGTCCAATCATGATCATCTCAAACTCACTTTGCATCTCCTTAGCAAATTCTACACTAATTTTGTCATTACCCCCAAAGATAATGTCATCAACAAATATAGCTACAAGTAGTATACCTTCAGATTTCTCTCTTATGAATAGATTATAATCCTCTGCTCCTTTCTTGAATCCAATTTTAGTTAGATATCCATCAAGTCTCTCATACCAAGCTCTAGAGGCTTGCTTAAGTCCATAGAGGGCCTTCTTCAATCTGCATACCATATCAAGTCTGTCTGATAGGGTGAATCCTTCTGGCTGCTCAATAGATACTTCTTCTTTTAACTCTCCATTCAAAAATGCTGACTTGACATCCATCTGATAGACTTTGAAGTTTTTGACTATTGCATAAGCTATAAATAATTTAATAGCTTCTAATCTACTCATAGGTGAAAATGTGTCCGAATAATCAATTCCTTCTCTCTGCGCATATCCCTTACATACTAACCTTGCTTTATTTCTTACTACTGTACCATATTCATTCATCTTGTTTCTAAATATCCATTTTTTTCCAATTACATTCTTATCACTAGGTCTTGCAACCAGTTCCCAAGTATCATTCTTGATAATATAATCTAGTTCTTCTTTCATAGCATCATGCCAATCTGAATCATTACATGCATCTTCAACACTTAATGGTTCAATTTGAGATAGTAAAGATACCGCCTCATTGTTTGCAGAACTCTTTTCTTTTGATCTTGTTGTGACTTTTCCACTCTGATCTCCAATGATGTCATCCTTAGAATGGTATCTAGATGTAAACTTTGGAACTTTAGGTGATACTGTCTCATCTCCCTTTGGAGTTTCTTCTTCACTTGTTTCAAGGTCATTGAATAACACATCAATACTGTCAATCATCTCTTCAAAAACTGTCTCACTAGTGGAAGGTCTGGGTTCTTCTTCAATCATAGGTGAATAATCATGATATCTTTCTTGAACCATAAACTTTTCATCAATCTTAACATGAGCACTTTCAATGATCTTCTTCAATCTTAAATTGAAACATCTATAAGCTTTTCTTTTAGTAGAGTAACCAAGGAAAATACCTTCATTGCTTCTTGCATCAAATTTGCCTACTGCTTCATCCCTCTTGATGTAGGACTTCCTTCCAAAGATTCTGAAGTATTTCACTATGGGAACATTTCCAAACCATAGCTCATAAGGTGTATTGTGTGTGCCAAGCCTAAATTGTATTCTATTGATTGTATAGACTGATGTATTGACTACATCTCTCCAATAGGTGTGTGCAACTTTTCCTTCAATCATGATGGTGCGCGCTATATCAAGGATGATCATATTCCTTCTCTCTACAATCCCATTCTACTGAGGGGTTCTAGGTGCACTCAAATGTCTCTTTATGCCATGTTCTTTGCAATACTCATAGAATCTATCAGAGGTGAATTCTCCTCCTCTATTTGATCTTAGACATTTTATCTTTAGTCCAGATTCATTCTAAACCTTAGCTTTGAATATTTTGAATTTCTCAAATGCTTCTGACTTATCTTTCAAGAATGCAACCCACATCATTCTGGTATAATCATCAACAAACAAAATGAAATAAATTTCACCATAGTATGATCCAAGGGCACATACCAAAATGATAGGCGCAACTCCTGAACCAATATAATCTCTATCATCTCTTTTGACTAAACACAGGAAACAACTACTAGTGAATAGAGACTGCATAACTTCACTTCTACTGATCATCAAACTCTGTGTGCATGATTGTAACATCACTAACATGTCTTCATCACATATCCAAAGGTGCAAGGCTCCACAATGACTATATGGACAATTAGTCACAGAACACTTCCTGTAACTCTGTCAGGAACACTACTGATACAAGCTGCTACATAACTATCTATTCTAATAATTAACCTCTATGTCCATGATATCATGCTGATAACATGTCCATGCTACATATACTTAAAGCTTACTACATAAGTCTTCCATGCATGCTACTTACCATATGTTGTCATCAATGACAAACATATAGTCAGCACTAGCTTGCTGGCAAATCTATAACAATTTTTTTTTGCGAATTGACCTATGAGTGCTGCGAACATTTCTATTTCATTTTTTATTGCTGAGAGTTGAATGAGGCTTGTGAATTGACCTCTGAGTGCTGCGAACATTTCTATTTCATTTGTTATTTTTGAGATTTGAGGGAGGCCGAAAGGAGGGCATCGATCTTAAGGTTCACGGGTATCATTTCTAAGTTGATTAAGTATGCTTTGTTAAATAACTCACCTCATCAAATTCAAATATGTTGTAAACATTTGCAACATATGTATGTTGTGTATGATATTTTCTAATATTTATCATGCTTCTTCCTCTTTGTGTCATTTAATATTTTCAAAAATCACCATTTATGAGTTTTCTTTGTAGTTATATTTGCAATCCCTACTGTCACATGTAAATACATATTTTATCACTTTAAAAGGCATTCATTCAAATATTTGGTAGGGTGTTCCACGTAAACAACAATATTGATACTGGTGAACCCTTGCTTTTGGTAGAATACGGAACATGTTTTTATAGAAAACCAGTTGAAATAAATTTGTAGGCAACATTTCTTAATGCTTTGTCTAGATTCATTGTGTTTATTTGACTTCAAGATCTCAACGAGAGGTAATTCAGCCCTCAAACTCTGTGTCAACCCCATGCTGGATGGTCTATTGCCACAAACAATTTTTTTTTGCATATGAATAGTATACAGTGTTGGAAATATTCAGGAATTAACCAGGTTACTGAGAGGGGAGGGGTGAATCAGTAACTCCAAATTTTCTTCTAATTTTAACATGTATTTTACTTTTTAACCTTTGCATACAGAAAGCATGAAACTTGAAAGCATTCACAATAATGACACATAGATTTGGTTACCCAGAAACCTTCCAAAAGAAAGTAAAACTGGGGTGGGGATGAAACCCACAAAGCTTTAATACTACAAAATAAAGTTGGCCGGTTAAGGCTTACAATTTGATCACTTCTGATGATCTGCCCTGTTAGGAGCAATAAGGATTGCTAAATCCACCCTGTTAAAGGATTTACAAACATACAGTGAAGTATGCACTCGGTAAAGAGATTTATACAAAGACTGTTAAGTCTACCCGGTTAAAGGATTTAGTACTGATTCACCTGTTAGAATGAAACAGTAGATCTCTGCTTTGCAACTGGATTGCTGATTGAGATTCTCTGATGTACTGATCACCTTCTGTGATGAATTTGTCTTTTGCTGTACCTTATACTTCTGAAGCCTTCTGTAATTCGCTTATCTCTGCCTTTCTTTTTCTTTCACAAATATTCTCCTTGATACATTTCATCTTTTTACAACATTGTTTATATACAGGTTTTAAACAATTAATTACAATCACAATTACACAGTCGGCTTGACAAATAAACATAAGTGCTACTAAGTCGGCCCAAATAGTTACTCGGTTCCTTCAAACTGACTCGGTGACTTTCTGATACTCGGCGTCCACTGCATTACTCGGCATCGTCATGCACTCGGTAGAAGTGAAGGCACGGTTCATACTGATCACTCGATAGGTATTGAACTCGGTAAGTACTGGTGTCGGTAGACAAGATGTTACTCGGTTTACATTGTCCTGATCGGTTTGTACTAACTTGCTCGGTTTGCACTGTCTGCTCGGTTTGCACTGTCTGCTCAGTTTGCACTGTTTGCTCAGTTTGCACTATCTGCTCGGTTTGCATTGTTTGCTCGGTTTGCACTGTTTGCTCGGTTTGCACTGTCTGCTCGGTTTGCACTGTCTGCTCGGTTTGCACTGTCTGCTCGGTTTGCACTGTTTGCTCGGTTTGCACTGTTTGCTCGGTTTGCACTGTCTGCTCGGTTTGCACTGTCTGCTCGGTTTATATCCAGAATGCAAATAAGTGTTGTCACTAGTGGCAATTCTGCTTAATGCCAACAATCTCCCCCTTTGGCATTAGTGACAAAAACACTTATTGGCCAAAATTTATATACACCGAATCATACTGAGTTTTATTTTGATTTTTCAAAATTTGTCTTTGTTATAGGGCTTTATACATTGTCTCCCCCTTTCAATGTGCTAACTGTTCCTTATACAAATCTATACAGTATACATATCTCTCCTTCTATACATATCTCCCCCTTTTTGACGATAATGCCAAAGGTGCATATACAAGTTATTTACAGAGAGAATCCAAAATTTGATAAGAAATCAGAATGTACCTTCATTATTAGTGCCAGGGTTCTGTCCCAACTTTCTTGCAGGATTTTACATGTTTGTATAGCAATTTGGACTTCTGCAGAGAGTTCAATCATGTGATCTGCTATAGAGAACCGATTGTCATGAATCAATGTTCTGGAATGTTCAATGTGCTTATACATTGTATTCATGATGGGAAGGATCATGTGTTGGATGTCTAACAGTGTGGACCGGATCCTTGAGTCTTCTTTCAATAGATCAGACTGCATATTAGATAGGTGTGAAATTTTCATGTGATGAGCAGAGCTTGAACTTGGTTCAAGTTGCAGCTTCTGTATGCTAATCTTCATATCCTCATCCATTTTATTCATTTTATCTTTAACATCCTTTGTGAACTCGGCAAAATTGCATAGTCTGGCCAAAAGAGAGGTAGCATTCGAATAAATAGACTCTATGTTAGACAAAACTGAAGACAATTCCACTTGGTTGATAGCTATGTGCTGAGCAATGTGCTCAAGCACTTTATTGTTGAATCTCTTCTTGGCTCTTTCAACTAACTTTTCTGTCCCGGATGAGTCCTCATTGTATTTCTCAACTGCCTCTGCTAATTGTAACAAAACATGCTGGGAGGAGTCTACTTTAATGCCTAATGCATCAGACAAAATGTCCTTAGCATCCTTGATGATTTGATACTCCTTGTCTCTCTCCTCTTTAAGCTTATTTTGTTTTGCTTTCCTTTGGAGGATCTCACCTATGTTCTGCATCTGGTCTGCTGAGAGATTTGCAAAATCTAATGTAGGAATCTCTATCTCTTCATCTAGGTCTATATCCTCAACTATATTTTTACCCAAAAATTTTATACTCGGTAGAGCCTTAGGCTTATCTGTACTAAATGCTCTTGTAGTAGTGACAGTAGATAAAGTAGGGCTGGCTATTGACACTGGTATACTTTCTACTGGAGAGCTTAAAATATTTATACTTGAAGATTCAAAAGCTGGAAAACTTACTGGTACAGGAGACTGCAGCTCGGTAGAAGAAATGGTAGCTGCCTCTGATGTTGCTAGGGATGATTGGACAAATGTGGAAGTTGTCACAACCATGCTTGAAGGTGTCTCTGGGCTGGATGTAGAGATTTTCACTGGAGAGGTAGGAAGGGATGCAATGACTTCTGCTGCTATCCTTACAGTATCATCTACCTCGGTGTCTTCTTCTTGTTCATCGCTGTCATCTTCAATATCTTTTATTATTACAGTTTCAATGCTCGGTTGGTGAAGGTGGTATATGTTCTTCCATGTGGCTTTTGCAGCCTTCACAACCGATTCAATATTGTTGATCAAAATCAAACAAGTATTGAACTTCAATGTCATCTTATTTTCATTTTCTTTTAGTGCCTTCTTTACTTCATCATTGTTCAAGCTCGGCATCAACTGTCTCAGGTTTTGATCAAATATGTCTATCACAGTTTGCCTTGCATTGCTCCATCTCATTCTTATTGGATTCAATAGAACTGCTGGAATCTGTGGGGTAATTTCTTCAGGAGAGTATTTCCACTGTCCCATCTTCTCAACAACAGCATCTTCTATTTCCTTCTGTTCTGCTTCCGATCTGGTTTCATATTTCAAGGATTTTATGTTACTTACTCCAGATCCTGATCCATCTCTAAAGAGTTTGAGCTTTTCTTGAAGGGTTAGAGGAGGCCTTTTGAATACTATGTCTTTATTTGCCTTTTCTACCTTGCCTCTTGTATTTCTCCTTGTAAACAGAGCAGTGGGAGGCACAGATGCCTTAGTGATGAAAACTTTTCCTTTCTTCTTTGCAGGTTCTGGTTCCTCTATTTTCTCATCCTTTTCTCCTTCTTTTTCATCTATATCTTCTTTGTCCTCGGTTATCATTTGCATTTTGGCTATCCTCTTCTTTCCTTTGTTTACCGCCTGTGGAAGCTTTATGCTTAGTTCAATTCTCACCTTAGCTTCATCATATGTTCCAAAATATGGAGCTTTGGGATTGACAGGCTGATTTAGAAGAGCTTCAATGATATTCTTGGTTTCATCAATATTTACCTCATAAGGAAGAGGTTTTACATATACAGTTCTTGGTTTAACTGCTTGAATATACACATTATCACAATCTACCATAAAACAGATGTCATCTTTGTAATCTTCCACCAACTTCTGTGGAATTCGGAATCTGTCATTCATTTTCTCTTTGAAAGACTCAAAATAGTTATCCATGATGCTTTCAAAGTTTTCACCCATTTCTGCGATGTATTCATTAATTTCATAAAGTACTGGCACATCTTTTCTCCATACAACTTTTCCTTTAGAAGGGAAGAATTTCTGAACATAGAAGAATAAACAGACTAACAAGGATCCAAACTTACATGGATTGTTTTTGGAAGTTTTGATGCTTTGCATGTTCTTGTTGAACTGTTTCAACAATAAGTCTGCTAGGTCAAATGTCAAGTTGTTTTTGACCACTTTGTATGCTAGGTCAACAGCTTCACAGGAGACACTGTTCTGTCGACTAGAACTGTAAATCTTGTGGGCAATGATATGTGTACCAAACTTCAGTTCGGCATCGGTAATGCTGCTAACCTTCATGCCTCTACCATCCCACTCGGCTAGGGTTTTCTTCTCTAGTTCTGTCCGACCTAGGGTTTTGGTAGTTTTAGCTTTGTTCAACATGGGAAGACCGGTGACTTGTTGAATCATTTTCTTTGTGATCTCAATAGGTTGCTCAAGCCAAATCTTGCCATCGTGTACTCGGCTGAGAATGTACCTAACCCATTTATCTCAAAAGTTTCGAGGAAGATGTGCAATGTGAACTAAACCCTTATCTTCCAGATGTTTGTGCTCGGGTTTCAAAATACAATCCACACATAGTTCCTCACGCACAATGTCTAGTTCTAGGTTTCCCATTTCTTGAATTGAACAGTTAAAATGATTACGGATATCGTTGATAAGCAGTACCTTAGGAGGAATCTGAGATTGAGCTCCGTTCGGATCTAGGGCTGCTGCAATAGCGGGCACGATCTTAAATTCTGGTGCTTTCCACTCCCCTTGGACTAACATATCAGATCCTTTCTTCGCTGAAGTGCTGGATGATGCCATGGTAGCTCACAGAAAATTCCTTTCGCAAAAGTATTAAATCACCGGGTTGCCCTTGAATTTTTCTGCTCTCAAAGTGCTTAAAGATTTGCGGTGAAGAATGAGTTCGATTACTTGCTTTTTGTTTACAATTCTGTCATTAATGCTCATTTCAAATTAGGGTAGGAATTCTGACAGACTGTCACCCACCAAGAATTAATTGCTCGGAAAAGACTTCGCAACTCGGTGAACTCGAGAATTCATAATGCTCCGACCTCGCTCGGTAAAGACAGGTACCGACCTTGCTCGGTGAAGACTATACCGACCTTGCTGTGATCTCACTGCATCTTGCATGCTGATTTAGACTTTTCTTTTAATTTCGGTTCTGAAACTGCTTGAGACTGATCTATGAGAGTACAGTTCCAGTGCTTCCTTGGAAATTTAGTTTGAGTCGGTAGAGCCATCCATTCCATTACTTGGACTGGATTGCTCGGTAGCTTTAGGAATCCATTTTTGTCTCACCTGTTTCCTGACCTTCGTTGCTTCATTCTTCTTTCCTTCTTCAATTTCACTAGCATTCATGCAGTTTCTGGCTATGTGACCAAGTTTAGTGCATTTGAAACATCTTATGGTAGTATCTCTTTTCCTTAGATGATGTTTTATGCAATTCATGCCAATGTGTCCATATTCTCCACAGTAATGACATCTACACCAGGTGTTGTAGTCCCATCCAAACATTGCTTTCACAATTTGTTCTGCTGGATTAAATGTCTTGGATCTGCACTCGGATGCCTTGTGACCTTGTTTGTTGCACTTGTGACAATTACCTCTGAATCTAGGTTTTTCCCTGCATTCATTTGCTTTGTGACCGGGTTGATTGCAGCTATAACATTTTCCATTGAATTCTGCTTTTTCATTGTTCCAACATTTATTTGAAGTATGTCCTATTTTACCACAATGATTACAAGTAGGTTTTTGATTTCTTTGAGTACCTTGCTTAGAGGATTCACCTTCTTCTTTGTATCCAAGTCCTGCTTTTCCTTTTTGCCTATGAAGATTTCATTCATACAGCTGATTCAAGTCTTCTTGACTTTTCAGCATTCCTTCATTGATTTGTTTTTCAGTGTTTAGGTCATCCATCAATCTTAGATTGGTTTCCTTTTCAGATCTTAGTTCTTCTCTTGTGTTTTCTATTTCTGAGCTTAGATTTAGAATTTCTTCATTTGTATGAGAGATCTGATCAATTAGATTTTCTAGCTGAAGGGTTTTGTTTTGGACTTCAATGTTTCTTCCATCTAATTCATCTTTCAACTTGTTTCTTTGTTCCAAGATCTCATAGAATCTTGTAGAGTGTAGTTCTTGTTCTCTTTTCAATTTTCTCACTTCTTCCTGCAGAGACCCATTCTTTTCTAGAAGTTCTTTGATAGCATTGTTTGCTTCATCTGAGTTATTTGAGGGAAGAAGATCTTCAATCTTTTCTTCAATATAATTCTGATCATTCATCTGATTTGCAAGTTCCTTCCTTCTCCTTAGGGATTGGGAAAGATGTTCTTTTGCTTCTTTGAGTTTAGCTATGGCCATTTCCAGATCTAGCTTTTCATTTTCAATCACCTTGTTCAGTTTGAATACCTCCATAGTCTTGGATCTTTGCTCAAGCTAGTTAAGCTTTGTCTTGAGAACCAATGCAGCTCTGATACCAATTGTTGGAAATATTCAGGAATTAACCAGGTTACTGAGAGGGGAGGGGTGAATCAGTAACTCCAAATTTTCTTCTAATTTTAACATGTATTTTACTTTTTAACCTTTGCATACAGAAAGCATGAAACTTGAAAGCATTCACAATAATGACACATAGATTTGGTTACCCAGAAACCTTCCAAAAGAAAGTAAAACTGGGGTGGGGATGAAACCCACAAAGCTTTAATACTGCAGAATAAAGTTGGCCGGTTAAGGCTTACAATTTGATCACTTCTGATGATCTGCCCTGTTAGGAGCAATAAGGATTGCTAAATCCACCCTGTTAAAGGATTTACAAACATATAGTGAAGTATGCACTCGGTAAAGAGATTTATACAAAGACTGTTAAGTCTACCCGGTTAAAGGATTTAGTACTGATTCACCTGTTAGAATGAAACAGTAGATCTCTGCTTTGCAACTAGATTGCTGATTGAGATTCTCTGATGTACTGATCACCTTCTGTGATGAATTTGTCTTTTGCTGTACCTTATACTTCTGAAGCCTTCTGTAATTCGCTTATCTCTGCCTTTCTTTTTCTTTCACAAATATTCTCCTTGATACATTTCATCTTTTTACAACATTGTTTATATACAGGTTTTAAACAATTAATTACAATCACAATTACATAGTCGGCTTGACAAATAAACATAAGTGCTACTAAGTCGGCCCAAATAGTTACTCGGTTCCTTCAAACTGACTCGGTGACTTTCTGATACTCGGCGTCCACTGCATTACTCGGCATCGTCATGCACTCGGTAGAAGTGAAGGCACGGTTCATACTGATCACTCGGTAGGTATTGAACTCGGTAAGTACTGGTGACTCGGTAGACAAGATGTTACTCGGTTTACATTGTCCTGATCAGTTTGTACTAACTTGCTCGGTTTGCACTGTCTGCTCGGTTTGCACTGTCTGCTCGGTTTGCACTGTTTGCTCGGTTTGCACTGTCTGCTCGGTTTGCACTATTTGCTCAGTTTGCACTGTTTGCTCGGTTTGCACTGTCTGCTCGGTTTGCACTGTCTGCTCGGTTTGCACTGTCTGCTCGGTTTGCACTATCTGCTCGGTTTGCACTGTTTGCTCGGTTTGCACTGTTTGCTCGGTTTGCACTGTCTGCTCGGTTTGCACTGTCTGCTCGGTTTATATCCAGAATGCAAATAAGTGTTGTCACTAGTGGCAATTCTGCTTAATGCCAACAATACAGTTTAGTTTAGCTATTACCATTTGTCCTTATAAATTTTAGTCCCGTTACTGAAATTTCAATTAAACAAAATGCAGGGGCACTTGTAAAGGTTCATGTTCCCAGAATGGCATGAAGTAGAAACTTGAGTTTAGTAAGACCTTGATTTCAAACTCCAACTAATTTGGTTGTATTTAGGCTTCAAGAAAGACATTATAAAGACCATTATGTTAAAACTCAAACATGTTCTTATATTGAATCTCATTCAAACCAAACTCAGATGTTCTTACATTGAATCTCATTCAAACCAAACTCACCTTCTATCATGAGCACATCCTTTAGAACATATGAGCTCATACCACATCATACTTTCATCTAACTCTTCCTTTCAAAGTCATCACATTATGACCACTTTGAGATAAACACATTTTCACATACTCTATCAAACATGCCTTTTGACATCAATGAAAAAACATGCCAAAATCAACAAACTCCCCCTTTGGAATTGATGTAAAAACTCTCTTCCTTATTCCCCTTTTGACAACATATGACAAAGGGATGATAAAATTCTCAATCAACTCCCCTATACTGTGCACTTGTAGAAACATCTTCAACACTGGTCTATTCAATGTTTGAAATTGGTAAGTCACAAATTCATCAATCTTGTCCTTATTGTATTTGTTGCACTAGTAAATACCACTAGAAGTTCTGACTCTTGTGATCATATTCAAGAATGTCACTAGATTAATCAAACACCAAATCATACTAGAGGCTAATCCATGTATAATATACTTTCAAATTATGAAGTAAATCACCTCATTCCAGATCTATAAGCTTTTGTATCATGCTATCTTCAAAAATGTCAACATTACTCAACAATAACAATTTTTGTTATAAAAACTGTACTTCCTATCAACTTCCTACCAGTTTCTGCATCTGTTTCTTGCACTACTTTACTTGCAAATCTTCTTCCATTCCTATCAAAGTACATTTTTGTATTTTATGTTTTCTCTTCTTGTTCTCCACTTCATGTCTTTATTTTATGCATTTCCTATCAACATTTTCTTCATTCCCAATCTACACTTTGTTTTGTACTTGTAGTCTACACTTCATGTCATTTCCTATCTACACTATTGCACTTCCCACCAAATAATGACTAGTAAACTTCTCATAAGGGATAAGTAGTCCACTTTTACAAAGAATCCACCACAAAAGCTTGCACAATTCAATTACAAGTGGTTCTATTTGTTGAAAATCATCACCAAACCAACAAATCTACCATCTCTATTAATTTTCCACCACATCCAACTGATATATGAAATGATGCACTATATGAGTAAAGAATGAAAAAAATCACTCTTGATAATGTCAAAATGGTTGTATAAAGAAATGATCGCAATATTTTCATATTTTCCTTATGTATAGACAAAAACATGATGATCAAGTTGAAATAATATTCATAGCACCTATAAGCCTTAGTAACATACTATCAAGAACGTTTTTTGTCACAAGTCTACACTGCTTCATGTATAGATACACTCAATACCTTCTCTTCATACTTTTTTAACCATTCTTTTTCTTTAATGGCTAAACAATCATTGATCCTTGATCTCATAACACCTTTATTCCTCCATACTACTATAAGTCCTACACCACAACTTTTTTTTCTATTAAAGTAGTTAATCAAAATTGGATAACATTCACCTCTATAGGGAAATTTGAAGAGAATCCAAATATCATAAACTTAGCCCCCAACTAAATATACAGTTTCTAAAATGGGGGAAGAAACATAGCACTATCTACTTGCATGTTTACATGTGGTTATATATACTTTTTACATCAAGGTTTCATTGTATAAAACTACATATACAAGTAAATATTCTACTTTCAAGACCAGTACATAGAAAAAAGGTTATTATCATCTTAAGCTTGATGTTGCAAAATCCCAAATCCATACTTAATCAGCTTTTTTTTTTAAGCAAGCTCTACCTAGGGGCAGTACCCATTATATTGCAAAAAAATGAAATTACAAAGGGAGATGGAACTCCATATTTGAGAAACTTGCAAGGATCAGTGATACAAATACATGATCCCTTTGCCAATTAACATCAGCCTAGATCCTACTTCCTTTGGAAAGAGGTTCCCATTTGCTTGAACAAAAGCCTCAAATTTGGCCAAATCATATTCCTTTATGATGCCTATCTTGAAGGTTGCCCAAGCATTCTGCATCAATTTTTTCTTACCTTCTTCCTCATGAGTGAAGTGACCCAGCAAATAATCATCTGCTAGCTTCATTTCAATATTGTCTAGTGCAACTACCACCTCTGAATACAAGTCATCTTCCACCATCCTGCACACCATACCAACTGTGGGTAGCGAGTGGCCAAGGACCTGAATGATGGGTTGAAACAGATCTGCAATCAACCTCCCATCATGAACATGTTCTCCCACCCAATATTCCACTCCTGGTATCATCACCATAGTTGTTTATTCCTGCTCGTTGGCCCAGCTGAAAATCCTTTTAATCTATTCCTCCAAAAATTCCATTAGCACCTCAACTTTAACACAATGATAGATGATGCCCAAATGATTCACCATCAACTCCAAGATGAAAATGAGTTCCATGGAGGCCATTTATAAACAAAATCTGGCTCACCAGTGGTGTCTCTCTTTGAAAAGATAACTCTTCATACTTCACTGACTGTTACAAAGGAATGGATGTCCAATAAGGGCCATGTGATGAAGATTGTCAAAAGAGCCATGTGAGAAATCTTTGCAATGAGCATGTGCATTGGCCAACATCTCATCCCCCACTACTAGTGTCCTCAAATGTCTAAATCTATCCTATCCTGGACCTTAGGGATGAATCAAGATCTACAATGATAATGTTCTATAGACCACACAAAAATGGATCATCCTGACTGAGCTCCAAGTTTTATGCTTCATCAATCCCCAAATTTTCCAAGTGGTCAGCTACTTTATTGCCTTCTCAGTAAACATACTAAATTTGAAAATCACCTAGATTCTTTAAAAAATCATCAATTCTGGGAAGCCAGCTAGCCAATCTCCAATTGAGGAAACCAAATTTTGAGACACCATTGAAAATGATTTGAGAATCTCCTTCGATGATGAGCCTATCTATACCATTGCTAACACACCAATTAAGCCCTGCCTCAAAAGCTAATATTTCAGCCACATTGTTAGTGGTGACACCCACACTCCTAGCTATTCCCCTCAACACTTTTCCCTTATCATTCCTAACTATAGCACCTAGACCACTCCTACCTAGATTTCCTCTGCTATCTCCATTGAAGTTCAACTTTGCCCATCTGGTTGGGGGAGCCTGGGCCAAAATGATTGTTTCCTCTCTGCCTTCTTTTTATTGAGTTTGTGATCCCCATGGTGTTTGAGTAGCCACACCTTCTCCATGTCATAATCCCATTTTGAAGGGTACTTATAATACAACCCCAGAATTATGTTGTTTACTACTTCCTCTATGACAACTTAAATTTTAACCTTGAGCTGACTGACCTCCAATACTTCCTCTTTGAAGATCCTTTTGTTGCGTTCTTTCCACACATGCCAAACTAATAGAGAAGGGCTCACAATCTAGATTAGTCTCCATTGTGAGTGAGTTCTATTAGTGGGTCATGAAGAAAGGAATTCTTTGAGTGTAGCATTCCTAATAGTGTGCCATTGCATCCTACCAAGCAACCAATCCTAGCATTCTCTAGCTATTGGGCACCAGAATAGCAAATGATCTGCAGACTTCTCTTCATGTTTACACATGATACACCAATTGGGGCCATATATCCCAATCAACTTTAGTCTATTACCTGTCAATATCCTTCCATGTAGAGCAATCCAGAGAAAGGCCCCTACCTTCCGTAATGGCCATTTTCCCTAGAAAATTTTGGATGACCAATATTTGATGCACTTCCTGTGTCTCAAAAGCTCATACCCAAGGTTGACCTTGTAGTCACCTAATTTGGAGGCACTCCAAATCAAAGAATCTGTTGCAGTCGAGCGGATCATGATTCTCTAAGTTAGCAACTCCTACAAGGTTGTGTGATGAATGTAATATAATTTTCTTCAATGAAATGTAAATTAAACAAGACTGGCCCTGTCTCTACTCGTGGGGGTACAGTCCTCTTATTGGTTTCCCAAAATGCTTTATTTCATTGCAATATGGATAGAAAAGATAGATGTTAGTATGATTGTTCATTTATATGTTGGTTTGGATTGATTTGATAGAAGAATTATATGAATGACAATCATAATAATCATAATAATATGCAAGTTGAGGGACTCCAAAACTTTAAAATACATTTTATTGTAAAGGAAGGTATATGGTCGATTGGAGATCAAATGGATGAATGTAATATACTTTTCTTCAATGAAATGTAAATTAAACAAGATTGGCCTTGTCTCTACCCATGATGGTACAGTCCTCTCATTGGTTGCCTAAAATTCTTTCTTTCATTGCAATATGGATAGAAAAGATAGATGTTAGTATGATTGTTCATTTATATGTTGATTTGGATTGATTTGTGAAGATTTTGAAGTGTTTGAACCTTGTTTAGAGGTGACCGTCCTTGGACAGTCAAGGTGTGCAACAAAAAATTACCTTGGTGAAATGATGGATTGGTGAGTCCCCTCACTCCCATGTATGTTATGATGCAAAGGTAGGGGTGGTGGTTGATGATAAATAAGAAAATTTTATAAATTTTAGAGGTTTAGGCATTATACCCTCCCAATCCTCAAATGCTTCAACAAGGCTTAAACTTCCCAAGAATCTTCACAAGACTTCTAAGTGATATATTTCATGTTATAGACTTATATTCACTTAGATTCAATGACTTTCAAGGTTCTAAGTTACCCTTATACTCCCATTCTTCAAATTCATTCTAAACTGCCATAGAGGCCTAATGGCTCTGCCTTGTAGCACTGTAGAGACCTTCTTAGTCTTTGAACTACACACTTACCCAAAACATCAAGAGAACTAAACATAGATATAGATACCCTTTAAGCCATACTTAAACATATCAAGGATTGAGGTATGGTTTTTTTAGAACAAATTAAGGTTCCTAGACTATACCCTTGAAAATGAGCCCCAAAAATGGTAGATTAACAAAGAAATTCCTACTTCTATATTTCCCCAAGACTCCAACTCCTGGACAGAGTCCTCTTATGCTATAAAATGAATAAATCCAAAAGGAATTAGGTTTAAACCCTCAGCAAGACCAAAAACCACAATTTGGTCACTCGAAACCCTTGGAACTAGGGCTTTGTCAATGTTGACCCTCCAAAAACTCCTAATTCAAATTGGTGATTGATACACCATCTCTCCAACATACTAAGGTGATCCAAAACTTAAAACATTCCCCTTGTTCAAGCCAAATAGCCACTACTATACTTGTGCCATGAATTTCAATGTAAACTCTTTGTTTTTAGCCAGTGATTACTTTAACTTTCAAGTTTCTACAAACACACAGTTAGGTAATTATGATACAGAATTATGTTAATCACATTCCATGGATTCTAGGCCTTTCAATCCATGGAATGGTTAGTGTTTACAAGTAAACTTCAAACAAGGAAAGAAATTTGTATAAACAAGGTTACAACATTGTGTGTGAGGGTACAATCATGTTAAATGACTCTCAAAACATTCAAAATATGCAATATTTCCTTCCAAATGTCTTATTGAATCTACATAGATCTTATCCAATTAAAGCTTAATTGGGGATCCACACACAAGATATAAAAATGAAAGAGAATTTAGTTTTATTGATTCTCAGTCATTGTTACACCAACATTAACACATGGAATAGTCAAAACAAAAATCTTCAAAGCATTCAATTGATGAAAGTGAATTTATAAAGTTATCCCTTATTGCATCTTGAATTAGAATCCAATCAAAGACTATTAATCTCTCTGGAAAACACAGATTGTAGTCAAAACTTTATATTTTATTCATTCACTATTCTCATCTATACACACCAGATCCCTATCTACCCATACAATGGGTTCAAAATACAAATAGACATCTCCATCTCAACTTCCCCAACCACTTATGATCAGTTAGAGGGATTAGTTAAGTGTTTTGACATTAAAACTTTAACTTCCCTCCCAAATGGATAACTAGCCATTATGTTTTAAATATTTGAAAATTGAAACTATGAAAATGCTTTTAAAACCTTATTAATTCAAAATTAAGAACTCCAAAGGTTTTCCAACACCTAGGAGACTTAATTGCAACACTCCTACAACTTTAAACTACCATAAGACATCCATTGGACACTAATGGTCCATTTTACAAACATTTGATCCTTTCAAGGATATAAATTAAGTCCACATATCGCAATGTCATTACATGACATTAAAACATAATAGGTTCCAACAACTTGTAGTTGAGGTGATTAACCCTCTTTTCCCTTTGGTTCTCCCTGAAAGTCTTCAAAGGCTTCATAGTCTTCATGATTTCACTAGTTGTCTTCATGCCTTTTTTGTTGACCCTAGGTGCCCCTACACCATTATGGGAAGTGGAAAGGAATTTAAATATGTTATTTGTATGTTTCCTCATGTGTTTGTTGCAGGGTTGAATAGGGGTGAAGAGTTAGAGGTCTCTAATGGAGACAAATTTTTGATTGAAGGGTCACATGTGATGGGACCAGTCATGGTCTAGGAGATTGGTCCATTAGAGGACTACTTTTTATGACATGGATGGTTATGATATGGATAAGAGATGGTGTTGGATCCACTGAGGGGATCTAGAAGTGCTTGGAGATTCTTGAAAGAGAAAGCCATAGGTAAATGTACCTAGAATGGAGGGTTTTGATGTTGGGTGATTAAAACTTGTTGTATTCTCTTGAAAAGTGAAAAATCCTTAGTTTAGTATCATTTTATAACTCTATTTTTGGGTTATAAGTTTTGGAAAGGTGTTGTGATAGCACTTGCTTTGTATTTGGAGACTTATTGGAGGGGTAAAAGCCTATACACAAGCAATTGTTCATATAGATGTTCCAAAGAAGTGATAGTTGGTTTTTGAGTATTTTATGCAATAAAATGTATTTTAAATTTTTGGAGTCCCTCAACTTGCATATCAAGTCCACCATAACAATGTAAAATGTATTTTATGCAAGTTTCTTGTCTCTACCCATGAGGGTACAGTCAATGTATTGGGTATCCAGAACATCTCTTTCAGTGAAAAATGGATTCAAAAGAATGTTATTATGATTGTCATTCATATAATTCTTTTATGAAATCAATCCAAATCAACATATAAATGAAAAATCATACTAACATCTATATTTTCTATCCATATTGTAATGAAAGAAATCATTTTAGGTAGCCAATAAGAGGAATGTTCCCTCACGGGCAGAGACAGGGCCAGTCTTGTTTAATTTACATTTCATTGAATAAAAGTATATTAAATTCATCCATTTGATCTCCATTCAACCATATACCTTCCTTTACTCCTCCTCTCCCCTCTCACTTGGGTCACTTTCACATTGAAGTTCCTCACAAATTCTTCCACCAATTCCTCATAAAATCCCTAATTTTTGGGGAGTTAGGAGTTTATTTGTATTAAGATCCATGTGAGTGGAAGGAGAGAACTAGGGTGGGATGTGTAAGAGACCAAATTTTTAATGATTCCAATCAATAAATAAAAATCATCCTTTCAACAATAAATCTTTGCCCGTGGGTATAGTCACTACAAGAGTGAATTAAATTGCTTATGGAAACGTGTTCTTGAGTGAATAGTGATGTAAGATCATTGCCTTGTGTTTTACTTACATGTTTGTGAATTTTTTTTTGTTTTACTCCTCTAAGGATCCCAATACACTCAAATCATACACTCATTAACATCTCAATCCATTCTTGTGACCATTCTATCTCCTTGCACCAAACTGTCTGAAATGTCCCTGTTAGTTTGTAACCTTGGAAAGCCCGCATTGAAATAGACTCAAAATCTTCAAAGAAACCTAATTGCAACTACCTAACTACCCAAAATTGTTCCATAACAGTCATAAAACTAACTGTCAAAACCAAATAGATCAATGATCAAAGTTTTTAGATTCTGAGAACATGTATATTCAGTGGAGGCTACAAGAAGGGATATTTGTGAAGATTTGCTAGATCTCTAAAATTCTACATAATATCTTCTTCACTGAGTTGAGGTGGGACAAAAGTAACATAGCTCTATGAAACCTTTACAAATATCCCTTCTTTGGCCCTCACTCATACCTCTTCTCAGAATCTATAAACTTTTCAAAGAAACAGGTGATGAACATGAAGATTTTCCTAAGCACTACTGGGAGCTGACCCAACAACACATGTACTATTGTGAAAATCATCACAAGTCCATTTGCTGCTGGGTCAAGTTTTGAGTAATTTTTAGTCAAATCTGCATGTTCTTCAAATCTCAATTGTTAAAGAAATTGTATTCATTGGTTGTGTGATTAGAGAAGGTATATGCACAGGTGATGAACATTCCATTTTTTTTTAATAATACTTTGAATATTATTTTGACCTCTTCTCATAACAATAGTAATATTAGTCTATGTTTTACATGATTGCATTTCGCAAATCAATACTAGCAAAATTTTGAACATATCTAAATGGAATACTTTGTGCCTGACATACTTAAATGGAATACACCAAGAAGTACCAAATGATGAATGCTCAATTGTTGTAACGACAAAGCATTAAAACCGTCCATTTCTAGAACTTGATTTTCTATACTCTTAATTATTTTTCTATACTCTTAATGATTTTTCTATAGTCCTAATGATTTTGAACATTGTTGATAAAGCATGTTTATTTTTGTGATTATTTGATTGATCCTCTCACAAAATTAGAGTTGACAAAATGGTTGTTCAGTGACTGTATTTGCCATTAGAGCCACTTCATATGCACAGGTGATGAACATGCAGATGTGCCTAAGCACTACTGGGAGCTTATCCTGCAACACATTTACTATTGTGAAAATCATCACTGCAAGTTCATTTGTTGTGGGATCAAGTTCCCAGTAATTTTTAGTCAAATCTGCATGTTTTTCAAATCTCAATGATTTTTCTATAGTCGTAATGATTTTTCTTATTTCTTGCCTTTTGTCCCTTTTTTATTTCCTATGTCTATTCTTCGTGATAGGATTTTGTCACCTTTTGATGATATATTTCATTCACTCTATGTGGAATACTATTTTGTTCACTGTTTTATTTTAGCTTGATATTTCATTCATTTTTCATATACACAGAGACTACTTATGCTGATAAAAAAATGAGCTATTTGATTTAGGTTTACTGTTCATGATTGTAAATGGTCAATATTTCTGATGGTACTCCTTGGTGTATTCCATTTAAAAATAATCAGGTTTCTATGGCTATGATAAATGTCACTTTATGTTGAGAAAATTAGAGTTGACAAACTAGTTGTTCAGTGTCTGTATCCGCAGGTTACAAACAAATCATCCTTCTTCCACCAACGAGTCATTCCATTCAAGAAAGACCATGTCTGACAATATCAATCCAGAACAAAATAAGGTGATAATTGCTAGATTGTGGTCTAACTTTAAAAGAAAAGGTGACGGAAAATGTTATTGTCCCTACAAAATTTGCAAGGGCTTAAAGACTCAAAGATATCTAATCAAAACAGTCGAGGAACATTGTAGGCAGCATGGTCACATTGAAGGGGGAAACAAATTTCATCGATTTATATGAAAGCATAAAAGACATAGTGCACATTTGCATGAATAAATATTATTTTTTATGTGATTAAATGACTCTCTTGGAAGTACACTAATGCTACACCATTATGTTGCACATTGATGACCTTTCTATCCCTTAAAATTGTTGAATTTTATTGTATCTAGGACCTTAGCCATATTGTTTGTACCATGGTTTAGGGGGATGGCTCACTTCAATCTTTTCTGAAAAGACCTGAAAACACATCATAAGGTATGATCCTATGATTTCATCTTAGTATAAAAATGGTGACCATGTATTAAAACAAGTTTTACAGTATATAGTATATACTAGCTTACTAACTCTAAATTTGATTTCTTGGTAACAAATTAAAATGCAAGTCATGTGAAGAAATCTTAAAATTTTTAGAATATGATATACAATTCTTCATTATTAGTGATCTATCTAATCACTAAGTTCATCTTTTTCAATATACACAATATATAGTATATACTCGCTTACTATCCTAGATTTTCTTTCTTGGTAACTCAATAAAACACATTTCTCATGCATTGAAAACTAAGATAAATTGATCAACCCTTAAGGTATTTAATGGGTTGATACCAAACTGAGACAGGAAAGAGAAATGTCAAAAGAAAATTGTTTAATGGAATGTTGGAATTGAATCAATCCAGTGATCATTGTTTACTCCATATACTTTATTCTTGACATACTTAAATGGAGTACACCAAGAAGTACCAAATGATGAATGCTCAATTGTTGTAATGGCAAAGCATCTGAACCGTCCATTTCTAGAACTTGATTTTCTAGTCTTAATGATTTTTCTATAGTCCTAATGATTTTTATTATTTTTTGTCTTTTTTCCCCTTTTGATTTCCTATGTCTGTGCTTGGTGATAGGATTTTGAACGTTGTTGACAAAGCATGTTTCTTTTTTTTATTGTTATGGGGTTCCGCATTGTTTGTTTCTCTTGATAAATTAGGCGTTGAATTTGAATTTTTGTTCATTGTTTTATTCTAGCTTGATATTTCATTCATTTTTTATATACACAAAGACTACACATGCTGATAAAAAGATGAGCTATTTGATTTAGGTTTACTGTTCATGATTGTAAATGGTCAATATTTCTAATGCTACTCCTTGGTGTATTCCATTTAAAAATAATCATGTTTCTATGGCTATGATAAATGTCCCTCTATGTTGAGAAAATTATAGTTGACAAAATGGTTGTTCAATGACTGTATCTGCCATTAGAGCCACTTCATATGCACAAGTGATGAACATGAAAAATTGCATAAGCACTACTGGGAGCTAATCTAGCAATGCATGTACTATTGTGAAAATCATCACAAGTTCATTTGTTGTTGGGTCTAGCTCGCAATAAGGCTTGGTCAAATCTGCATGTTTGTCAAATTTAAATGGAATAATTTGTGCCTAACATACTTAAATGGAATACACCAAGAAGTACCAAATGATGAATGCTCAATTGTTGTAATGGAAAAGCATCAGAACCGTCTATTTCTAGAACTTGATTTTCTATAGTCTTAATGATAAAAAAATGAGCTATTTGATTTAGGTTTATTGTTCATGATTTTAAATGGTTAATATTTCTGATGGTACTCCTTGGTGTATTCCATTTTAAAATAATCAGGTTGCAAACAAATCATCCTTCTTCCACCAATGAGTCATTCCATTCAAGAAGGACCATGTTTGATAATATCAACCCAGAACAAAATAAGGAGACAATTTCTATTATTCAAAATGCTATATCCTCGGTTGGATTTGCATCATCGAAAATGCTATTATTTTTTGCATTGACTTTTTTTAGTGTTTTCTTGACCATATTTACAAGGTTAGGGATATTTGGGATATTTATAGGCAATTGACTACACACATCATCACCTCTTCTGTTGATGATCTTGCATTCCATATATAAGGTAAAGGTAATTTGTTCATGTTTACGATCTTGCATATTGTTCATGTTGTCTTCTATGTAATTTGTAGCATATGTATCATGTAATTTTTAGCTAACGTAAGATAAATGATTCACATATGCATTAGTGAAACTCCCTTAGTTTAGTTACAACATATGTGATTTACAATTACCAATGTATTGCTTATGATGCTCAATTAATTATTGTTGATACATGTATATATTTTGTTTGATTTTCACCCTTTCTGGAAATAGGCAATTGACTACACACATCGTCACCCCTTATGTTGATGATATTGCATTCCATATATAAGGTAAAGGTAATTTTTTCATGTTTACGATCTTGCATATTGTTCATGTTGTCTTCTACATAATTTGTAGCATAAATATCATGTAAGTTTTAGCTAACTTAAGATAAATGATTAACATATGCAAGAAATTTAACCCCTTTGACAAGGATCCTCCATAGTGACATGGATCACTAGGTATAAGTCAATAAATATACATAATTTTCTTATATTCTTATTGTTTATCACTAAGCACATATGTTGCTTGTGTGCTATGCTAAGGATATGACTTGTCTTCGTCACTTTTATGATCATTTTATATCGTTCCTATTTTTTTGTGCCTTCCTTCATTTTCAACTTACATTTTATATCTCCCACATATAGACAAAGAAGAACCATATGGGTCACAACTCTATTCAATACTTGATTATTCTATATATATTATTTAATTATTATCAAAATTCTATTTGAAGTGGGGACATGACAATATCTTATTTGATGGATTACAGGATCCACCAAATAGGTACTTATCAGATCTATCTTCCTCGAATGAGGGAAATGCGGGAATGGTAGATGAAAGTTTGACATGTAGTACGACTAAAATAGGGAGATCAACTAGAGGTCAAAAGATTAGAAAAAAATTCAATAAACGCATGCATTTTTCCCATTCTCAAGGGGGGTCATGTTCTTATGATGATGAGACCAAAAGAAACATTAAGGTGCCCTTTTGGTACACACATCTTGAGAAAGAATAGGTACCCAATGAGCTACCTCCAATTAACACTGATTTTTGTGTTAACAAGAGGATATATCGCATAACTCCATCCTCATTACATGGTTTGGGCCCATTTTCCATGGATGGGATAAAGGTATGTTACAAAAAAGTTGTTGAATTGATGGATTATGTCGGACCTTGTTACAATTACAATGATTGGATGCAGATTGTTCAATACAAAAAAAGTATGCTTAGGTATGCACTGTCAGCAAATTATATACAATGGAAAGAAAATGATCAAATTAAAATATTTTCTATGTACATTGATGGGAGAGTAAAAGTAATAGGGAATATTGCAGGTTTTATAAATAGTACGTGACCTTCCTCAACTAATAAGAAACCCAATTGCATATTTGAAGTGCGTGAGGGGAATCGTGTTTTTGTATGTGCGATAAAATCAATAAGTGCGGGGGAAGAACTACTAATAAATTACCATTTAAATCATACAGATAGAAAAAAAGTTACTATCATGGGGGTGGTAAGTACTAGTATATACCATTTAAACTACCTAAAGTTTATGACTCCAATATACTATTTTATTAATAAGTTTTTTTTGCTAAGTCTATTACTTTCAGTTCGCTGAAGTTTTTATATTTAATATTTGTCACAAGATAATGTATGGATCCTCCACATGATAGAGGCTGCAGGGATGCTTCTCCCACCCATTCTTTAGCAATGGTAAACCTTATTGTAATTGTACAAATTAGATAGTTGAGAAATGTTATATTATTATGTTATTTTATTTAGGGTTTTGGAGTTATTCTGATATTTTTACTGATATTCATGTCAAAAATTGATGTTCAGGATAGGGGAAAAGCACCTGCAACAATAGAGGCAATAGTTATAGATACAGATGAGGATATCCTAGATATCCCTAACCCTATAAATGTGGCGAAGAAAAAACTAAAAAAAATCAGTGCAAAAATGAAGCAATAATGAATCTTTAGTTATAACAAAAGTTCAATAAAGGTTTATATTTTATACTCTTTTATGTCGTGAACTAAAATATGTATGTGCTCTTGTTACAGGATTTTTTGTTTGCTCAAGTACCTGGTCATGGACATCAGGATGAGGCCAGTACTAGCAGAACTCCGGCCACCTCAGGTAAAATAATCCTTAAGTTAACAAGTTACAAGGAATTTTTTCTTTGGAACATTCAAAAATTTCATTGGACTTATTGATTAGAAGTGTACATTTTTCATTGGACTTACTAACTCAAAATTTCTAAGAAAATCTTCACTCAAAATTTATTGAAAGCTACTCTTACTTTTATTATTTCAAAATGTCTTTGCTAACAATGTATTGTTTAGGTCATCCAGTGCAGGCGACTCCTCCTACAAGGTTGACCGACATCCATCCAAGATTGTTGAGTGCAATGTCGGCAACAAGGGGCATGCAAACATTAATGCCTTCATGGTCTATGCTTGGTAAATCCTTGTTTTTCTATATTTGGTTTTGTGTTAATTATGATTTGATCATTTATACTTTAATCTTGGGTGCATCTCATAGTGGATTAATTTTGTGGAGTAGGAGATACACCAGTATCATCTTCTACGCTAGATACAGATTAGAGTACCTGTATTGGTGATAATTCACCATTGTTTCATGGCTCTACCTGTGTTTCTAGTATGGGAGTTATGCAAATGTCATTATTGATTCATGATAAAGAATTAATGCCTTTAAAATGTCCTAAGCTTCCAGGTACTTTCAAATTATTATTATTTATATTGTAATATGCATTTACCTATTCATAACAAGTTTTGGATTGATGATCCCATTACATTTTTGTAGGAAATGACTCTTTTTATAAGACTCTTTATGACTTCACGTTGAAGATATTCGAGCCCACCATATGTACAAGGTTGAACATCATAAGTGAACTAACCCTATCCCACTATTTTTATTTCATATCATTAATTGGTACAATATTTTTCCTTTCATTCAGACCTTTTCTTTTACTATATTCAAGGTACACAACTTTAGTTAATTTTTCTATCTAACAATTTTGTGTTTTTTCTTAAAAGGTGGAACTTTCAAGAAAAAAAATTAAAAGATCGGCTCATAAAAGATTTAGAGCATGAGTTTGATAGTAACATTTTTGAGGAGAAGAAAATTTTAGAAAAAGTTGCCAAACATCTTAAGACTGTGAAAGACTCATATAGAAGGAATCTCGTCCAGAACCCAAAGTATGAGCGTCATCCCTTTATTTCAGTGAGGCATTGGAATGAGTTCATTTTGGATGCAAAGGAGAAAGGGGATGCTCAAAGAGGAATTACACTAGAAAATGAGAGAAGAAGGTATGCAATAGTATTAACTACTAGTAGAATGTAATAATGCACTAATTAGTGATCTTTATATCTATATCATCTAACATATTTCAAAATTTTCATAGGTTGCAGGACACATCAAAGGCAACAAAGGCCAGACTGCAAAAGATTGGGCAGCACAAACTTGGCTCTGGTGGATATTCAGAAATTCAAGCATGAATTGTAAGTAGCAGTAAATGAATTCCAGATCAAAATTATTTATAAAATGCAAATAATTTTATTTAATCAAAAAATGTAGGGCTCAGAATTTAATTTAGAGGCCACATCAGAACATAAAAAAATTGCCTTCAAGGAAGGCTATCAAGTCGTGGTTGAATGCCTACGCCAATCTTCCACTGGCCTAATGCAAGAGTCTCCTACATCGGTTGAATAGGTAAATATGCCAACAAAAAATATTTGAAATTGAATACTTGAGGAACAATCTATTTGATGTTAATTTTGAACGTAAATTGACTATTTTTGTTTTTAAAAAGAAAACAATGATAATAATGTGCATGACATTGCAATGCAGCCTCGTAATCCTAACACAGAACCTACACTGCATGATGAAGGCCTTGATGTGCATCGTAGTGTCGATGAAGGTGTTCATTTTCTATTGAAAATTAATTATGTAATTATTAATACAATTTAACATCTTAAATTGAAATTGGTGTAACCTTTTTTGTGTATATTTTAGAGCATACAGAATGTCATGTTGAATGAGTGGAGAATGTTCAGAGTGATCACCATGTAGATGATATAGTGGCACATTTAGGTAAATAAAATCTATGTTTTTTCTTTAAAATTTCTTTTTCGATTTATAGTTCTTTTAATTATTGAAATACTTGTAACACTAATATAAAATAGTGTGAATTTAACCCATCACATAGTTGTTATTGCAGCAGAACCCCCTTTGGCACAACAGCCTCTTGTTCTTGAGTGGATGAGGATGAGACATGTGTTTAGATTAGAACAAGTAGAGGAGGGGAATGACGAGGATATTGATGCTCCGCTTAGCCATTACCTTAGAAAAATGAGCAAGAAACAAAAAAAGGAATGATGGTAATTAACATTTTTTGCTAATGAAAGAATGTTGTCTTAATGGATGTAATTTTGTACTAGTAAATGTTGATGAATGATGTGTTAATGAATTATTCATGAATGTTGTGTGTTAATGAATTTTATGTGTTAATGAATGTTATGTGATTATAATTATTGAATGTTATATTTCAAAAATGGATGAATGAATGTTATTATATGTTAATGGGGAATTTAGAGTTATGTTGGGTGGGGGGGAAATGAGCTTCCACCTTCACATGGTTGGCCTTGTTAAGTGGATAATATTAAACTATTCTTGAAACCAAGTGAAGATCAAACTAAACCAATGACATAGATTCAATGGTCAAAAACACCTACTTCTTATTTCATATTATTTCTCATTCACTTTAAGAAATATTTTACTTCTTAAACATGTTCATCAACCAATCTGCATCACCATGTTCATCAAATTAGATTTATAGATAAGACAGTGAAAACTGCAAAGTAAATCTTGATAGAAAATACACACATAAGGAAACATATTGATAACACCAATGTATCCTTCTTCATATCTCATATCACCCTTGGTTGAGAGGATTTGTTCATAACCTGTCATGACACCCAAACAATACACAGTGTATACTCTGATTGTACAAGAACAATCACCTCTATGCGGTTTTCAGACACACTAAAACTTACCCTTTCAATGTATTAAGGAATGTAACATAATATTAAACCATCTATTTCTATTCATATCTCCATGAAAGATTAGTTTTGAGCATCAAATACACCAATTGTACCCTCATGGGTAGTGACAAGGTCTTTTGAAATGTATTTACATTTTATTGTATCAAGGCATATGTTACAATGTTTTTGTGACACAAAACTCTTAAAAATATCTTCTTAATCCTCTCCCCTCTCCTAACTCACGACTACACCATCAAATAGAAACACCAAAGACCGGTTAATGGTTAACTTCCCTATCAACCGCACACAATCAGTTATTATGACTATTATAATTAGTTTTTTGTTTATGTTGGTTGTCTAGTTGACAACAAGTTGTCAACTTTGACAATTTCTACCCCTTTTCATTCATATCAACCTTTTAGAAAGGCTATCCTACTTCCACTGCCCTCCTAAACCCTTGATAATCCCAACTAAGCCTTTGTTTAGGCCTATTTTGCCATTATAGGTAGATTACACACTTTGGCACTTTTAGTGCTTTTACAACATTTTATTGGCCCTAGTGACCACATTACATTTATTATAGACCTTATATGTCTTTAGATCCCTCTACTAGGCTAGGATCAACATAATGACCCTTAATGATCCCCCTAGGTGCATTTTGACCTTATAATTCCATTCACCTCCTATTACATGCCTTTATATGTTTAGGCTTATTACAAGAAAAATAAATAAGCTATGAAGTTTAGAGAAGGAAATATGAACAAAAATAGCAAGAACCTAATCTTGTGCATATTGCACAAGAAACTTAATTAAAAGCATGAGATTGGTATACAATCAAGAGGCATACAATGTTTCTATCTGATATCCCTGGTTTGAGATATCTATTTGAAAATTTCATAATTTGGTAGAAACATTCAATGTGTTGAGAATATCTTGTCATTCCCTTTAAATCACAATCATGTTAATAGGATTCATTGTTAGTATATTATGATCCTTCAAAATATAGTGAAGTGACTCTTAGATTAGTGTCTATGATAGAACAAATACTTAAGATTATTTTAGGTCTGTACTAGAGTGATATCTTAGTCTATCACTTTGATTTGGCAATATATATCTCAAAAAATGGCTTGAGTAGTCATGTGAACATAAAGAAGGATTTTCTACAACTAGAGATATACAATATGCAAGAAACTTAGAGAAAATATCATCTATTTTGTTGTTGTCCTACACTTGTAAACATAACAGTAGCAAGTAAATGGTGAACATTTACAATGATATTTGAACATGTGAAAATCTTGAACTTGTCATTTCACATTGGTGGAACAATGGATATGATATGTGCATTGCTAATGATTATTTGATAGTTTCTCAAATAGTAGAATTGCTTCATGGTTCAAGGAGGATAGTAACTTAAAGATCAAATGACTAGTACTGATATTGATATGTGTTTGAGTGAAATTAATGTGTCTGATGCAAGATTGAATACTTGAAACAAATAGTTCTTGGTATATCCTTAGATAGTTTGCTAGAATTGATTACCTTTTAATAGAAACTTTTCACGTCAAAAATGACAGTAAAATCTTGGATTGTGAATATGTGGTTGACAGTGATACATTTGGTTCTTTTTTATGCTTTCTTGAACTTTGAGATCCATAATTTTATCTGACAGCTTCTATGACTTATGATAGGGAAATTTATGTGCACAATTCAATGAAATTCCCATTTCAGGTATATTGTTTTCAGTTGACATTTGGCTTTGTTGTTCTTATCATATTAGGTTTGAAATTAATGCAAAAGGGGGAGTTTTTTGTCTCCTTTGGCATGTTTTTGGCATTAATGTCAAAGGCAATAAGATAGTAACATATTCATTGATAAAATATGTATCTTTTTTCATTAGATATTAGTGGCTAATATATCTTTGTCTCTAATAAGTCATTAATGTCTTAACAACTCTCATTAGTAATTCATTAACAACTTGTTACATTCATAGTATATAATTTATTAATGACCTATTCCATATAAGGTTTGTTCATTTCAAGTACTAAGTTGGGAATAAGGAACATTACAAGAATAATCTTTTCCATTACAATTAGTCTAGTAGTTTGAAATAACTACCTTTTAGAGCTATTGGTCTCAACATTGACAATTAATAATTTTAGCATTTTTTTGGAATGATTGATACTTGTGGCATATCATTCTTGATTGTGTTATATATTTACATATTTGATGCACAGTGACGTGACTAGAAATAGAATATGGACAAGTATATTCAAATCCAATTTTAGACCAGTATTCACAAGGTAACTTGTTTGATGTATGGCTTACAGAATTCATGATACTCCTATAATGTGAATAGGGTAGTAGTACAGAGCTCATCTTTAGGAGGAGTTGTTCATGCTTATTCAATAACCCTATGATCCATGATTGTATAGTTCACTATACCTTTGTGTATCATATATTCACTTTCATTTTGATTTCCTTGCAATATTTCAGTAGTTTCTCCTTTGGCATTATTGTCTAAAGGGGAAGAAAAGTGATACTTTGTAGTGATTTGATTTTGTGTTGACAGTGACATTTTGATGTTGTTGCATTTTTTGGTATTGCAGTGGCATTTTGATTCATACAATGACATTTTGATGCATTCTGAATATTATAATTTCATGAATTATATTATCAGTGGTCATTGTATGTGATTCATTTCAATGGAACTAAAGATTTGATACTGATACATTTTGTTCCTTTTTTATGCTTTCTTGAACTTTGAGATCCATAATTTTATCTGACAGCTTCTATGACTTATGATAGGGAAATTCATGTGCACAATTCAATGACATTTCCATTTTAGGTATATTGTATTCAGTTGACATTTGGATTTGATGTTCTTATCATATTAGGTTTGAAATTAATGCCAAAGGGGGATTTTTTGTCTCCTTTTGCATTAATGTCAAAGGAAATAAGATAGTAACATATTCATTGTAATTTCAATTAGTGTTGAGTTGTATTCATGTTCACTGTATGTCCTTATTATGGTCTCCACAGTATAGAGATATTTGATTTTTTATTGGCATACCTTGAAATTGATAAGTATACAGGTATATAGGATGCATGGTTTATCTAATACATACATCTTTGACACACTATGATATAATTGATATATTATATCATGTATACTTGATTTGGCATAATATCTAATATATTAGTCCCGAATTACCTAATTCATATTTTCTATGGTGACAAGACATTATTGATTATATGTGCATACAAAAGAAAGTTTTGAAAAGGTTTCACTATGAGGTGATAAAGGCTTGTCATAGCATGTAACAATCTTAATGTACTCCTTGAAAAAGTCCTTTTTGGTGCACAAAATAAAAGCTTGTGATATGAACATATCCTAAGGCATGGTTAATGGAAGGCATTAATAATAAAAAATCTCATTTTTGGACTTTTTTCCACTTGAAGAGGTTTTTCCTCTTTCATATACTAGACCAGTAGGATCACTGAAATGTTTTTTCTTACAAAACATATCATCCAGTACATTAATACTTTTCTTAAACTTCTTATACTTTTCTAATTGAATCTTTTGATCTTCAAGATATTTATTTAAAGAAACAACCTCTCCTTCAAGCTTATGACACTCACCAGTTATTACATCCAAGTCATAGTTTGTGACTTACATTATCTTCTTAGTTTCCTCAATCTATATTTTCATATTTAAGACTATGTTATTGTTAATATGATTTAGAAAAATAGAGAGGGGGGGTGAATCAATTGTTCTCAGGTCCAGATGTATAAAACAAACTTCAAAAACTTTTCTTTAAATCAGATCTAACAACCAAAACCAACTCGGTCATCACTAATTCAATAATGGAAACATATAACATTGCAGTCCACTACCCAGTTGTATCTAACTTGTAAAACATAGAAATGTTTAAACCAAAACATTCACATAAGCATTGACACTAGGATTTATAGTGGAAACCCAATTTGGGAAAAAACACTTTGTAACATGCTACTATTATTTTCACTCTTTTGAAGTGAGCTCAGTTAAAAGCCAACCCTATCAAAGGTTACAATACACATTGTTAGGTGTGACCCGGTTAAAGGATTTCAATCACTTTGTTACAAGTGAGCCTTGTTATAGGACTTACATACATTCCATTAGAATGCAACCTTGTTCAAAGGATTTAAACATATGACTTTTAGGTCAACCTCTATTAAAAGGATTTTGACTATTACAATGGTTAGAAAGTACCAGCAGTATTGATTTGAAAAACATACAACTCACTTTGCAAATATCAGATCCAATTCCATACACAAATGTTGGTTTATTGACTTTGAAACTTTTCCATCTCCATCTCTGATCTGCTTGGAACTTTTCTTCAAGCAATCACCACACTTCTCCTTCAGCCTTTTCTGCTTATTTAGTCAATAACATCTACTGATCTTCCAACATCCTTTGTTCACCCATGCACACACATACCTAATGCTTAGGTTCCCTTAATACTTCCTCAATTAGGTTAACTCATCTTTTACTACTCAATCTCCTTTGTAGATCTTAGGGTTAGGTCAAATTCATTGAATCTACCCACTTTATGTTCTTTGGCTCCTTTTCTGGAAACATCTCAAATCTCTTAAAGATTTACAATAAAATGTTTTTCAGTGCATTCAATGCTTTCAAAATAATAAATAAATAAAGTCAACATGTTTTACATAATCCAAGAATTCAACAATGTCGGCTCCAAATCTAATTTCTCTTCAAATATAAAAATACTAATGCTCAGTCAATACTAAGATCAACTACTCGATCTTCATGTAGAAAGCTCGGTCATTACTAAAAATGTTTCCTCGGCTTATACTGTCTTTCTCAGCAATTAACTAATGTTCGATCGACACTAGAATTTTGCTCGACATATACTGACTCAGTTGACACTAACATCACTTGGCTTGAACATGATTTCTCCATTTTTGCTCAGTCAAGCCTACAGTCTTCAATCTTACTAAGATAAACAATACATTATCTCATTATTGTACAACATAGTCAAGTACACTTTGTAGTATCAAGATAACTCAACCTTTCCTTAGGTGCTATTGTTACCAACCTTTCCTATCCCCTTAGCAACACTCAAATAGATATAGTACTTTCCTAAGTAGCAACAGTCTTACCAGTTAAGGTTTGACATCAGTGACAACACAACAATTGCTTCAATTGTAGTTTCCAACAGTTATCTGAATCATTAGAAATATCTCTTAATAGAGAATTATTCTCTACACTCTTTAAAAAAATCAAGTTCATACTCAAAATTTCTACACATTTCTTCTTTTTATTTCGACTTGACTCCCTTTTCTTCTTCAATTCCTTTTCTTTCTTCAATTTGAACCTCTGGTTTCTTGGTTTCTATTTTAAGGTTTCTAGTCACATCTAGAGAAGAGACACGCTCTCCTTCAAAATAAACTACTCATTCCAGGTTACTAACACACTCTTGTATATCTTATTTATTCATATTTACCATGAATTCATCTAGTTCTATATTAGACATATTTTCTTCTACAACTTGTGATTTATCATTTTTACTCCTATTCCTCTTTCCCATTGTAATTACTCCACAAGAAGGAATCTCATAAGTTATTTAAACTTATATACAATGGTTTGGATCTAATACCAATTGTTGGAGTATGATACCATTGAGAGGGTGTGGGGTTAATCAATGGTATATCAAATCAAAATGACCTTGACTTAAATTTTTACAACTTTATAAAGTGAAAGTTTTAGAGAATTTAGTTATCAAATATATGTGAGGGTATCTAACATGAATCAACATAAAGACCATAAATTGATCATAGATGTTGTGAAAATTATAAAAACCCAAATGTTGAATTATTCACAAGACTGAAAATTGTAACTTGCAAACCATATTAATCACAAATAATAAGAACACATAATTTTTTCATGAGTGGATCATAAACCACTCCAGGGAAAGAAAATAGTATTCGGCAATTGAGATTTGCTAAGATCTGAGATCATGTGGCTTATTCACAACAAGGTGACATTGTTATCATTGCTCACTAATTGTACCAGTGATGGAAGACACTTTCCTTGATTGTGATAACTTGTTTATTAGTCTGTACCAGCGAATAGAGAAATCACCAAATGTAACAACGTATTGTAATGGATAACATTCTTTCCATTGTAACCTACAATCATTTAGAGATGGACTTGAACATTCAATCAACATACCCACACGCATGTGATACACATTAGCATACACCATTTGGAGAACAATCATTTTAGGAGGTGGTCGGTATTGTGAATATTTAGTTAGTCATCAGTGAATTAAGAAAATTTAGAAACAATGAAGGGAGTTAACTAGATAATTACCTCTGCTAGAAACACATATTTTGGTTATAAAAATCCTATAGATACCTTCAGGAGATATGTAGTAGGTGTAATCTAATAAAAGATCGTTACCAAACTGCAAAGTGATACAATCTTTTATTAGATTACACCTACTACATATCTCTTGAAGGTATCTCTGCAAACTATGGTGTCTATCGCCCAACATTAATGAGACACACTAGATATAGTTGCCACTTCTATTTAGTTCATCAATGTCTTTTAGATTAATTAATGTTTCAAGCCTACCCGAGTAGGATTTTTATAATGAAAATATGTGTTTCCAGCAGAGTTAATTATCTAGTTAACTCCCTTCATTGTTTCTCAATTTTCTCAATTCATTGATGACTAACTAAATATTCCCATTTTTTATCACCTCCTAAAATGATTGTTCTCCAAATGGTGTACGTTGATGTGTATCACATGTGTGTGGGTATGTTGATTGAATGTCCAAGTCAGTCTCTAAATGACTGCAGGTTACAATGGAAAGAATGTTATCCATTACAATAAGGTGTTGCATTTGGTGATGTCTTTGTTCACTGGTACAGACTAACAAACAAGTTATCACAGTCAAGGAAAGTATCTTCCATCACCATTACAATCAATGAGAAATGATAACAATGTCACCTTGTTGTGAATAAGCCACATGATTTCAGATCTCAGCGACTCTCAATTGCCGAATAATATATTAATAGATCTCATAATATATTTTATTTTAAAAAAAACTTAATTTGCTATCGATTTTTCAACGACCAAAGACTGTACATTCGATGAGAATGTTATACTCTCAATGAATTTTTTGACCATTGATCGTCGATATTTTGAAAATTATTTCGATTTCACTTCGTCAAGTTCGACTGCAATGCTATACAGTCGACGTGTTTCTTCGATCAATTTTTCAAACATATGTGGTCGAAAATGTGACCAACATTGGTTGAAAAAGATGAAAGATATGTCGGGCATTCTTCCAGATTGAACTAATGATTTTGATGTTGGATCAGTCGAAAGTTTGAAAACTATAAAGGTTGAATATGAAACAAACATATATTATGTGGAATAATCAATGAAGAAAGCTCAACAACAATAATGGTTGTTTGGTCGACCAAGTTGCATCAAAAAATTGACCAATCCTCATTGAAAATCAAGCTAAAATTTACTAGTGTGCCTTTTTTCTACAAAGCCTAAAGTGAAAGGCAAGAGGATCATAATCAATCATGCCCATGTTCATTGTCCAAGTCAGTTGGAAAATCCCATAATTGAGTTGGAAAGATCATAGGATTTCCAATTCGGTTATTTGGGAACCAACAAATTGGTGAATCTACTGAGGAATTGTCAAAAAATAGTTTTATCAGATCTCTAGAAGACACTCTATTGGAAAAAAGAACTAAGAATACCAAAAATAGTACTTTCCTTGAAGATAGATGGCGACTCTTCAAAAAATAATTTCAATTAGTTACTCCACTGGGGGAGAAAACATGGAATGGGATGAAAAATTTCTTCTATAAAATAGGTAGTTATTTCATTGAAAATGATTTAGTTTAAAATGTATCAAAATAAACAACCATTTCAGAGAAAATTGTTTATTCCAAATGGCATCAGGTCATTGGATCTTAGAAGGTTTCAATGTGTTCCAAATAGGGTATTCCCTAAGCTTTCACAACTTGTACCAAAGTTTCATGGAGAGTATGATAAATCAACACTTGATCATTTGGATGCATCTTATACATTCATAGAGGATTATGAGATTTGTGTAGAGGATTAGGATTATAATAAAAAATCCACGAAGAATGCTTTTTCATCTTATCCATCATGGGGAAGAGATGATTATAGTTCCTTTGATGATTAGTACATAATGATTCAAAGAGGATATACCAGCAATACAATACCCAAAAAATGTTTTTAGATGATGAAATCCCAACTTTGAGGAAAATGGTAGATGAAGAAAAAAGAGCATGTACTGTTGCAACCTTAGCACAAGCAAGGAGCAATTACCAGCTAAATAATAGGATGGTGAATCTTAATCAGGGAAATCCCATTGGAATATTTGTCAAAGTACCAAAGAAAAATAACAACCAAATGAGTACTTTGAGGAAGAACAAATATGACACCCAAAAGAAATAAAATAAGGTAGAAATTCCAAAGGTAAAAAAACCAGTGGACAAGCCAATGGTCAGTAATAACTGTTCATTTGGTAATTCTTTTATATCTAATGCATTGTCACGGGTGAAATTTTCTATTCATTTTCTTGAGATGATGAAAGTCTCAGAATATAAGAATGAAATCTTGAAAATATTATCTAATGTAGGTAATGTTTCTAAAGAATAATTTAATCAAGAACAAGTAAATGAAGTACCACTAGTTGTATATTTAGGAACATCTGTTACTAAAAATGGAACACAAGTAGATCCTTTTTATCTTACATTGTTAATTAACAAGTTAGTTAAGAATTGTATAATAAACTCAGGAGCAATAGTAAACATCATACCATCAGAAGTTATGAAGGAACATGGAATGAAAATTGATACCAATTATGGAAAATGTTATGCTATGGATAAAAGATTTATGCCCGTTGTTGGAATAATGAAGAATATTAAATTTAAATTCTCTGCTTGTCCTGAATTGTCATATAGGATTGATATTACTATGGTGGAAGTACTTTTGAATTATAGAATGCTTTTATCTAGATAATGGTTTAATCTAGTAGGTGGGTATATTCAATTGGATTTATCTTATCCAACTATTCTAGTGAATGGAAGAGAAGTAAGATCCATAGGGAACCTAGATCATCATATATAATTGAGGATGTTGATCCAAAGAAAGTGAATTATTTATGCTACACTCACATGGAAAACTTCAAGGTAGGTATTACTAAATATGAAATGAAAAATACTGAAAAAATTGAAAGTCATGCAAAATAAGATCAATAAATGATGTGGAAAATGTATTTTGATGGTGCTTGCAATAAAGAGGGAAATTGTGATGGAGTGGTTTTTATTTCTCCTACTGAAAAATCTTTTAATTTCTCTTTCCTTTCAACTTTGAATGTACTAATAATACAACTGAATAGGAGGCACTCTTGTTAGGACTAAGAATTGGTAATAAATATGGAATAAAAATACTAAATGTCTTTGGAGATTCATAGTTAATTATGTCTTAGGTTAGAAATAAGTTTGTTACTAAAAATAGAAAACTAAAATGTTATAGGAATGAGGTTTGGGATCAGTTGGAATTATTTGATACATTTTCAATTAATTGGATTGATAGATCTAGAAATATTCTAGCATATTTTATGGCTAAAATGGCTATCAAGCACAATGATATTCCTTTTGAAGATATAACTCAGTTGAAATCAAGACAAGACCAATGAGACTAGACAATAATCAGATTTAGCATGTGCTTGAGGATGACCATGACATAATAAAATTTCTCACATTTGAATATAAGTATGAAGATCAGCTTATAGATTGGAATGCATACGTAGAGAAAGATGAAGGAAAAGATGTTCTATTTGAAAAAGATATAGTAAAATTAAAAACAAATAAGATTCCAAAAGGATTGGTTTCTTTGGAAATAATTTTTTACATGAGGATATGGTGGAGTTAAAGTCAAGCCCTACAAATAGGATGATGTAGAGAAAATAAATCTAGGCAATGAGCATACACCCAAAGAAGTGTACATTGGAAAGAAGTTTACACCCAAGATTAGATCAGACTTAATAAATCTATTGAAAAAATATAGGCATGGGTTTTCCTAGTCATATGATGACCTTAAAGCATATAGAGAAGATCTTTTTCAGCATGAAGTACCTTTGAAGGTAGATGGAAAACCATTTAGGAAAAGATAGCCGCTTATAAGCCCAATATTGGATCCAAAAATGAAAGAGTAATTAATGAAGTTAAGATATGTAGGGATCATCAAACCAAGCAGGTATAAAACTTGGGTGTTTAACTTAGTACTTGTCAGAAAAAAGAATGGTCACCTAAGATTTTGTGTAGATTTTAGGAATTTGAATTTTTCATCATTAAAAGATAATTATGCCTTGCCTAACATGGAAGCATTATTACAAAAGTTGACAAGAAATAAATTCCTATCTATGATGGATGGATTCTCGGGTTATAATTAAGTGAAGGTCAAAGAAGAAGAACAATATAAGACAACCTTTATAAATCCATGGGGAAGATATGCCTATGCACAAATGTAATTTGGACTCACAAATGTTGGAGCTACTTTCTAGAGGGCCATGGATGTAGCCTTTGATGGTTTAATTGATTTCATTTTGGTTATTTATCAAGCTAATTTAACAATATACTCTACGAGAGAAGAAGAACATTGTAACCATCTTGAAATAATTTTATTAAGAGCTTTAGAATATAGAATATCATTAAATCCTAAGAAATGTCACTTCGAAGTAACAGAAGGTAAACTACCAAGATATATTATTTCAAAGGATGGGATAAGGATAGATCCTGAAATAATAGTTGCAATAGATAAGATTCAAGTACCTAATACTGTTAAGACTATTCTATCGTTATTTGGTCAAATTAATTTTGTTAGAAGATTTATCTCAAATTTTGTAGAAATTTTTAAACCAATTACAAAATGGTCAAGGAAGGAGCAGAGGTTAAATGGATAAATGAAACCTTGGAAGCATTTGCAAATATCAAAAGGGCAATAAAAGAATCCATTTTTATGGTGACAGGTGTTAGGTTCTTGTGATCCCATGATTTGGGCTGACAAGGAAAGAGAAAGTGCCTAAGATTGTAGGAGTCCCCCACATAGTGAATGTAGTTGAGATGGATGGTGGTCCCGGGGGTGACAGATGTCGAGTGCTTGTGATCATGCAAACTAGAGTTTTGAGGATAGAGAATAACCACAGGATCAAGAGATTATAACACATGGAAATTCATCTAATGTGGATCAGTGATGGGTCCCAGGTGATATGGCAATAGGTTTCAAGTGCTTGTGATCCTACGGTCTTGGATGATGAGGAAAGATAAAGTGTCTAAGATCGCAAGAAGGAGCCATGTGGTGTGGGAGAAGGAGATGTATGGTGGGACAGGGAGGATAGATGGAAATATTTTGTGGTCCTTCCATCTTAGGAGGCACAAGGGTGATGTCAACACATGATTACAAGGTGATTCCAAGTGGCAAGACCGACCAGTGTGTTCTTATATGGAAAGATGTAGAGGTGGAGATGACATGGTGTGTAGGTGGTGCACAAGTGGATTGTGAGCCAATCAGAGGCTACCACATTGTAGTCAAGGGTATGGTTGAATAGGTGAAATTTGAGTAGGAAGTTAGTAAGTACATTCCATGTGGGTCACAATTTATGAAGAAGGTTGTAGATCATTCTTTGAACATTCCCAAATGACAGGTAAGTTTTTATTTATTAAATTAATATACAAATAGCTTATTTTTATCTGTATAGGATCTTGTTAGCGGCAAAGAGTATGAAGGGATTGTTAATATGATTTAGAACAATAGAGAGGGGGGGTGAATCAATTGTTCTCAGGTCCTGATGTATAAAACAATCTCAAAAACTTATCCTTAAATCAGATCCAAAACCAAAACAAACTCAGTCATCACTGATTCAATAATAGAAACATCTAACAATGTAGTCCACTACCTAGTTGTAACTTAACTTGCAAAACATAGTAATGTTCAGATCTAAACATTCACACAAGTATAAACACCAGGATTTATAGTGGAAACCCAATTTGGGAAAAACCACTTTGTAACATGCTACTATTATTTTCACTCTTCTGCTCGATAAAAAGCCAACCCTATCAAAGGTTACAATACACACTATCAGGTGTGACCCGGTTAAAGGATTTCAATCACCTTGTTAAAAGTGAGCCTAGTCATAGGACTTACATACACTCCATTAGAATGCAACCTTGTTCAAAGGATTTAACATATGATTGTTAGGTCAACCTCTATTAAAAGGATTTTGACTGTTACAATGGTTAGAAAGTAGCAGCAGTATTATCTGAAAAATATACAACTCACTTTGCAAATATCAGATCTAATTTCGTACACTAAGGCTAGTTTACTGACTTTGAAACTTTTCCATTTCCATCTCTGATCTGCTTCAAACTTTTCTACAAGCAATCACCACAATTCTCCTTCAGCCTTTTCTACTTATTCAGTCAATAAAACTTTCCTCTTCCAGCATTCTCTGTTCACCATGTGCATACATATCACAATGCTCAGGTTCCCTTATATTTTCCTCAATTAGGTTAACTCATCTTTTTCCACTCAATCTCAATCATAGATCTTAGGGTTAGGTCAGATTCATTGAATCTACCCACTTCATGTTCTTCAGCTCCTTTTCTAGAATCATCTCAAATCTCTTAAAGATTTACAATAAAATGTTTTACAATGCTTTTAATGCTTCCAAACAATCAATAAATAAAGTCAACATATTTTACATAATCCAAGAATTCAACAATGTCGGCTCCAAAATTAAATTCTCTTCAAATATAAAATTGTTGATGCTCAGTCAATACTGTGATTGTTCACTCGGTCTTCAAGTAGAAAGCTCGGTCATTACTAAAACTATTTCCTCGGCTTACACTGCCTTCCTCGGCAATTTACTGATGCTCGGTCAACACTAGAATTTTTCTTGGCATCTACTAACTTGGTCGACACTAACATCACTCAGCTTAAACATGATTTTTCCATTCTTTGCTTGGTTAAGCCTACCAGTTTAGTCTTCAGTCTTACTAAGATAAACAATACATTATCTCATCATAGTGCAACATAGTCAAGTACACTTTGTAGTATCAAGATAACTCAACATTTCCCTAGGTGCTATTGTTACCAACCTTGCTTAGCCCCTTAGCAACACTTAAATAGATATAGTACTTTCCTAAGTAGCAATAGTCTTACCAATTAAGGTTTGACATCAATGACAATACAACAATTGTTTCAATTGCAATTTCCAACAAACTCCCTCTTTGGCATTGATGGCAACACCATATGATATCATTGAATAACACATGGATTACCAACCAATCCAAAACTTATCTGTCCATCAAAAAATTATTTTATAATATCCTTAGCTTCATTCTGATTCAGAATCCTATAAGCCTCACCTCTGTGACCATTAGAAGTATTCAGATCTCCCTCTATCCTGATTCTTCATTTTAGTTCATCAACCTTATCTTTAGTTTCATTAGTTTATCTCTCATTAGTTCATTTCCCTGTTACTTCATTATCATGTGTTATCATATCTCATGTGTTATCATATCAGTACATTCTCCCTCTTTGACAAAAATGCCAAAGCAGCAATTAAAACATACATCCATCAGATGTAGATAATATATGTGCAGCTCAGTGTTTCTCCCTCTGTCATCTTGCTTATGACTGATTCCTTGTCTTTTCTTCTCTTCACAACTCTAGGCAAGCCCTAAAGTGTGACAATCTTTTGCATCAATTTGTCAAATATTTTGTTGTAGCACATTTGATGCAGTGCTCCTAGCTTGTCTAGGCAACCTCAGTTAGGGGAAGAACCCCTAATTGACTTCTCAAATACTCATGAGCTTCTCTGGGTAAAGCTTTAGTGAATATGTCTGCTAATTGTTCTTTTGTATTCACATATTCCATTCAGACTTCTTTATCTTGTACTAATTCTCTCAAGTAGTGATACTTGATTGCAATTTTTTTGGTCTTAGTGTGCATCACTGGATTCTTATAAATATTGATAGCACTTGTGTTGTCACAGAAAATAACAATAGGTTCAGTGATTTCTTCTTTCATTCCTATCAACAATTGTTTTATCCATACCAAGTTTGAACATTTTACTGCAATAGCAACATACTCGGCCTCGGCAGTAGATTGGGAAATGCAATTTTGTTTCTTGCTTGTCCAAGAGACTAATCTCTGTCCAAGAAAGAAAGCTCCACCACTAGTACTCTTTCTATCATCTACATTTCCTACCCAATTAGCATCTGTATAAACTTAGAGTTCAAATTTGTCATCCTTCTTATAATATAGACCATAATCAGTAGTTCCTTTCAAGTATCTCATAATTATTTTCATGGCCATCATATGTGTTTCCTTAGGATTGGCAGAGAATCTTTCCACAATCCCAATAGCTAATGCAATATCTAGTCTGTTGTGTACAACATACTACAATTTTCCAATCATGGATCTGTATAGAGTCTGATTCACTTCTACAGCATCATCATTCTTAGATAACTTTTGTCCAGTAACCATAGGAGTTCCCACTGGTTTAGCATCTTCCATCCCAAAAATTTTCAGTATTTCATTAACATACTTAGACTGTGTAATGACAATTCCATTCTTCCTTTGATATACTTGTAAACCAACAAAGAATTTGATCTCACCAAACATACTCATTTCAAATTCAGTTTGCATTTCATTTGAGAAACTTTTACATAATGCATCTTGTCTACCAAAAATAATGTCATCAACAAAAATTTTTGCCAACAGGATACCTTTACCTTCTTCATCCTTCATGTATAGATTCCTTGTGTCATTTGTTCTTGAAAATCCAATCTGTATCAAGTAGTTGTGCAAACTATCATACCATGCTCTAGGAGCTTGCTTCAATCCATATAATGCTTTATTTAGTTTTCACAACCATGTGTCTTCTGTTTGGATCAATAAAACCTTCTAGTTGTTCTATGTAAACTTCTTCTTCTAGTATACCATTCAGAAATGTAGACTTGACATCCATTTGATATACCTTGAAATCTTTATAAGCAACATACACAAGCAGAGTTCTTACTCCTTCCAATCTAGCTATAGGGGAAAATGTTTCCCCACAATCTATTCCTTCTTGTGCGCAGCCTTTGCATACCAGCCTAGCTTTGTTTTTAGTGATTTCACCATTTTCATTCATCTTATTCTGAAACACCCACTTTGTTCCTATAACATTCTTGTTTCCAAGTCTCGACACCAGAGTCCAAGTATCATTCTTCTCAATCTGGTCAATTTCTTCATTCATTGCTTGTATCCAGTCTTCATTCTCCAATGCTTCTGTAGTTGTCTTCGGTTCAAATTCACATAGTAGAGATGTTGGATCCTTAGTCTTACTTCTAGTATGGATTCCAGTATCTTTGTCTCCAATTATTTGTTCAAGGTTATGATGTCTTCTTACATATTTTGCCAAAATAGGTTCAGCTTTTCTCTCCTCTATTTCATCATGTTCCTCAATAAGATTGTCAGATTAAACTTCAGAATGCTCAGCAACCTCTTCCTGATACTCAACAACATTTTCTTGTAGCTCGGCATGTTCTTGTTCTTTCTCGGCACTATTTTCTTGATGCTCAGTAGCTTCTGTCTATTGCTCTGCATTGCTTACCCGAGACTCAGCATTAGGTGCAAGTCTGTTACTTGTCTCTTCTTCTTCCCCAATGTACACAAAAGATCTATAATCTTCTGGTTCTCTTTTACTGCCAACTTCATTTCTTTCTGCATACTCATCAATTTTGACATTCACACTTTCCACAATTTTGTTAGTGTTAGATTTCAAATACTTATAAGCTTTACTTTTTGTGGAGTACCCTAGGAATATGCCTTCATCACTCTTAGCATAAAACTTTCCATTCCTAGTGTCTTTTAGTATATAGCACTTACTTCCAAAGATTTTAAAGTATTTAACACTCGGTGCATGTCCATGCCATAGTTCATAGGGTGTCAGATTTGTACCTTTCTTGATCTGTACCTGGTTAAGAGTGTAGATAGCAGTGCTTATAGCTTCTTTCCAATATTTTTGTGCCACATTATTTTCAATCATTAATTTCCTTGCACAATCTAAGATAGATTTGTTTCTCCTTTCTACTATACCATTCTGTGGAGGTGTTCTAGGTGCAGACATCTGTCTTTTAATTCCTCTATCATTGCAAAATAGATTAAATTCATTTGATGCAAATTCTCCACCTCGGTTAGATCTAAGACATTTTAGGCTCCTACTTGTCTCCTTTTCAACCTTAGCCAAACACCACTTAAAGAATTGAAAAGCTTTAGATTTTTCTTTTAGAAACATCACATGCATCATCCTAGTATGATCATCAACAAATAAGATAAAGTATCTAGCACCACAGTAACTTTGTACACCCATGGGTCCACAAAGGTCAGTATGAACCAAATCTAAAATATTTTCAAAAGTAAAGGATTTGCTCTTGAAACTTGACTTTTTCATTTTTCCTAACTGGCATTCCTTGCACATCACATTCTCAGGTTTCTTCAATCTAGGTAGACCTCTTACCTTTTTCTTCTTACTTATCTCTACCAAATTGTCAAAGTTAACATGACACAGCCTTTTATGCCATAACCAAATATCATCAAGTTGTGCAATTAAACATGTTTCTTCAGATAGGTCAAGATAGAACAAATTACCTCTAGTATGATCACCACTTCCAATCAGTTCTCCAGTAGCATTAAATATTTTAGCTTGCTCGTGATGAAATTCCACTCAGTAACCAATTTTGTTAAGCTGAGCAACACTTAACAAATTGTAATTAAGACCTTCAACCCAATATGCATTTTCACAAGATATCTTATCAGTTAGTTTAATCAAACTTTTTCCTCTAATAGGAAATGGTGCATCATTACCAAATTTTACACTTTTACCTCTGTAATGATGTAAGGTCTCAAACTTATTTTTGTCACCAGTCATGTGATGTGAACAACCACTGTCAATAATCCATTTATCATTCTTGTTCACATAGGATATCAATGCAATTTTCTCATCCTCATCAGATTCATCTTTTATTGCAACATAGACTACCTTTATTTCAAAATCATCACTATCAGTGTCAGTCTCTTTTTCAGCAATGTAACAAGATTTCTTACCTTTTCCCTTGTAGTCTTTGTTCCATTGGTAGCTTCTATCATCTTTTCTATCTTTGTGTTTGCTTTTCCTTTCATCATCTTTATCCTTCCTGTCAAGACATCTAGCAGCTATATGACCAACTTTATTACATGCAAAACATATAATAGGGAGTTTACCTTTATACTTTCCTTTTCCCCTTCTCAGTCTTCTAGCCATAAGAGCTTCTAGATATTCTAGGTCTTCATCAGGAGTGTCACTGTCACTTTCACTTTCACTGATGCATCTTTCTATTTCTTTCTTTGGCTTATTCAGAACTAGTTGTGACTTAAAAGTAGATTCAACATTTCCAATGCTTCCAACAGTGAAATTATCATAATTAGAGAGTTCAAAAGCAGTCAGCTTACCAACCAAACTTTCCAAAATGAGCACATTAGCAGAGTTACATCTAGATTCCTGAATAGCTGAGATCTTAATAGCATATATAGGATGCAGGGTTCTTAGTACTTTTCCAATTATAGTTTCATCATCAATAACCCCATTTGCTCCTCTAATAGCATTCACAACTTCTTTTATTCTACCACAATATTATGAAATGTTTTCACCTTCTTGCATTCTCATTTCATCAAACTTACCTCTAAGACTCTCGGCCTTTGCTTTCAGTACATTCAAGTCACCACCATAGATCCTTGCAAGAGTGTCCCACATATCCTTAGCAGTTGTGCAATCCTTAATGTCCTCAAATTCTGGATAGCTTAGGGCAGATGCAATTTCTAGCATTGCGTGATTATGTTCTTTCTTATCTCTCATTTCTTTGGCAGTCAAAGGTGCGACAGGTGAGACATAACTATTCTCAATGTAGTAATTTGTAGAGTCACCAATATCGGCCAGATGTAGCTTCATCAAGCTTTGCCATGCAGGGAAGTTTTCCTTGTTCAGCTTCAGTACCTCCTTATACATCCTGATCATTTGCTTCAAGCCCCTTTAAACTTGATATCTATCAACACTAATAATAAACAACAAAGCTCTGATACCAATTGTTAATATGATTTAGAACAATAGAGAGGGGGGGTGAATCAGTTGTTCTCAGGTCCTGATGTATAAAAAAATCTCAAAAACTTATCCTTAAATCAGATCCACAACCAAAACAAACTCGGTCATCATTGATTCAATAATAGAAACATCTAACAATGCAGTCCACTATCTAGTTGTAACTTAACTTGCAAAACATAGTAATGTTCAGATCTAAACATTCACACGAGTATAAACATCAGGATTTATAGTGGAAACCCAATTTGGGAAAAACCACTTTGTAACATGCTACTATTATTTTCACTCTTCTGAAGTGAGCTCGATAAAAAGCCAACCCTGTCAAAGGTTACAATACACACTGTCAGGTGTGACCCTGTTAAAGGATTTCAATCACCCTATTAAAAGTGAGCCTAGTCATAGGACTTACATACACTCCATTAGAATGCAACCTTGTTCAAAGGATTTAACATATGACTGTTAGGTCAACCTCTGTTAAAAGGATTTTGACTGTTACAATGGTTAGAAAGTAGCAGCAGTATTATCTAAAAAATATACAACTCACTTTGCAAATATCAGATCTAATTCCATACACTAATGTTGGTTTACTGACTTTGAAACTTTTCCATTTCCATCTCTGATCTGCTTGGAACTTTTCTTCAAGTAATCACCACAATTCTCCTTCAGCCTTTTTTGCTTATTCAGTCAATAAAACTTTCCTCTTCCAGCATTCTCTATTCACCATGTGCATACATATCACAATGCTTAGGTTCCCTTATATTTTCCTCAATTAGGTTAACTCATCTTTTGTCACTCAATCTCAATCATAGATCTTAGGGTTAGGTCAGATTCATTGAATCTACCCGCTTCATGTTCTTCGGCTCCTTTTCTAGAATCATCTCAAATCTCTTAAAGATTTACAATAAAATGTTTTACAATGCTTTTAATGCTTCCAAACAATCAATAAATAAATTCAACACATTTTACATAATCCAAGAATTCAACAATGTCATCTCCAAAATTAAATTCTCTTCAAATATATAATTGTTGATGCTCGGTCAATACTGTGATTGTTCACTCAATCTTCAAGTAGAAAGCTCAATCATTACTAAAACTGTTTCCTCGGCTTACACTACCTTCCTCAACAATTTACTGATGCTCGGTCGACACTAGAATTTTTCTCAGCATCTACTAACTTGGTCGACACTAACATCACTTGGCTTAAACATGATTTTTCCATTCTTTTCTCGGTTAAGCCTACCAGTTTAGTCTTTAGTCTTACTAAGATTTTTTTTAAAAAACATTATCTCATCATAGTGCAACATACTCAAGTACACTTTGTAGTATCAAGATAACTCAACCTTTCCCTAGGTGATATTGTTACCAACCTTGCTTAGTGTAATACCTCTCCTATAGTACTATGATTTGACTCTTTTCTATTATGATGGTTAGAACTATGCACTCATGTTTATGTTTCATGGAGGATTACATGTTCATCGGATGATATTTATATGTTCAGTTATAGTTACATTGATTATATGTTTATGAGATCCTAGAAGAATTTATTTTACATGATTTGTATACTAACCCTTATCACGATTGTATTATGGAACCATATGTCTGATGTGTTTTCATGACTCAGGACGGAGTCATAGTTACTCACTCAGTGAGGCCCACACAATGTACCGATCCTAGTCATCTGTCTGCAAGTATTTGATCTATATATATGTACATGTATCTCTTCTTGGTGATGCAGGATGTGCAGGTACCGGGTATCGTCTCCACTTGGCTTCACAGGTCTGAGCGATCCCTTAAATCCTCAATCATTGTTGTTGTCATGGAGATATCACCAAGCCTTACAAAAGAAAACCTTTACCTTGATCATTCACCCTAGTGGGAAACGTTGGATCAGTTCCTGGTAGGGAGGTATTATGTGATTTATCAGTTATTAGGATCTGGACCTTGTTCTTTCTTTTAGGGTATGCTCAATCTTGGTGGTAAGTTATCAAAGTGAGTCTTTGCTAGTCAAAGATTGTTATCGTAGTTTAGATTATCATGTTAGCTTTAAGGGTAAGTTGATATATATACCTTTAATCATACGATTTTATAATTATAAAAAGGATACTCTTAACGTGAATAATCGGTCACTTATAATATATGTGTCATAAACATATGGGTGCACACATACGCTTATGAACACATATACGTATATTAAGATAGATATATATATATAAATAAATAAATATAATATATATATATACTTAATTATATTGATAGAACTAATAATTGGCACTAGCCTAATAATTGTTTGATAAAATTAAATCAAGCATACATATATATATATCCCTATAATTGCTCGTAAATAGAAACTACAATCTTAACCTAATTGTAAATAATAATAAAAGTAATTGCCTTTGGTTAAAAAAACTAGCTAATTAGGAGGGAGTTGAACTCGAGACCTCCTAGAAGTTGGGCTAGTTAGATTCCAATTGTGCTATGTGTTTTCCTTGTAAGCCACCTAATCATTCTTGTTGTTATAGTTTGCTTTGGATGATATGTTAACTAAAATTAATTAAAAAAAAACTTTATTGATGTTTACGGGAAAGATGGTTTGGGAAGTTGGAGAAGTTTCTCCCGTAGAGAAACTCCTCCAACTACCATAGTTGGATATTAAATAATTTGGAAGGATGGATTTTGGGGAGAGAAGGATAGGAGGGCTGGACTTTGGAAGCTGGAAAGATTGTCTCAACAGCAGGAGAATTAGAGAAGAAGAGCAGACCTAGATTTCATCAACCAGACCCGTCAGATTTCCAGGTTGGATCTTGAGTCCGTTTGTTATTGATCATATGCTAATAAAGCCTGATGATATATTTATTTAATCTATGTTAATTATTAGGTGAAATGGATTATTTTATTCTACAGAAACATCTTAGGATCAAAAATATATATATTACTTCATATAGTATTTTACGTTTTGAAAAATAAAATCCTATTATTTTATTGTAAATAAAATAGCGATGTTAGTTAAACTTTATACGGGTAAAAAATAATATATATATTTATCATATATATATAATAATATATATATATATATATATAATATATATATATATAATATATATATATATAATATATATATATATATATATATATACATATTTATATAGATTAAGTTAAAATAAAGAATAAATGATATTTTTTTTAAAAATGATATTGTTTTGAAAAGATTTTATTTTCTTTGAAATTTACTAAGTAAAAATTTAAATACCATTTTGAAGTATTAAAAAAAAATTTTAAAAAAATGAATGATGAAAGGCCGCACGGTAACCTAAGGTACCGTCGACAGGCGGTACACCTGCCGGCGGCACCTTAGGGTGCCGACCGATAGTGACCACACTGCCGGCGGTACCCACGGGTACCGTTCAGTAGTGCGGCCACTGCCGGTGGCACAGGGACCGCCCGAGTTTGGAAGGAAAGGGAGATAAAACAAATCAATTTTTCATGCGGTATAATTTATATTTTAACATTATATTATATATATAATATAATTTATATTTAATTTAAAACAATTTCATGTGGTATAATTTATGTATTGTTGACATTATATTATATATATAATATGTTTAATATTATATATATAATATAAATTATATTATTTAATTAAAAAAAAATTGTATTATATTATACATATAATATTAGGGGTTAAAAAAAAAACTGAAAACAAAACCTTTCCTTTCCGACTTGTTTATGATCAAACCTAGCCAAACTTTAGATTCTTATAAACATCCAAGTGTAGATTTGAAAATTGTGAAATGATCGCTGAGATAGACATGTCAATAGGCTATTATGGGTATGTTGTGAACCAGATGGGAATGGGTTAGGGTTAGGAAACCTAGGACCCTAAGTGAGTGGCTCTCAGTGCGGGGCCGGGGCCCTAAAGTGGCTAGAACCAGGATAACCGACTGATGAGTTAATTAACAAGTGATAACTTAATAAATTTAAGGGAATGGGTATTAAAACATTAAAAAAGATTAATTTGTGCCTCGCCCATGCCATGAGCGCTAGGATAGGCTATGGATGGGAGTGGGAGAAGGTACCTAAGTATAGGTACGATCGAATGGCGCTTGTCTGTATGAAAGGCATTCGATCCCGCATGTGCCTACTTGGGGGCCGGGGCCCGGAGTGGCTAGTACCAGGACAACCCAAGGTGTGAGGGCTATGCGATGACACTCACTTAGGTAGTTTCTAGAGTTTTCTACCCAAGCCTTAGAACCCTAGTTGAAAAGAACTATACTTGTGGGAAATATTACTCAACCCTAGGTGTAACCTAATAAGTTCCTTCTTTTGTGGGCCTGGTGTTTATCTCCTAGCACGGGGGAGTGGATCCTTTTGGGTATCCACGTGGTTGGGTGGAAAAATCTTTCTATCGAGGTATTCTATGCAGATGTAAATAATTAAAGATCCATGCTTGTCTATGCACTTGTTGAAGAATGAAGACTTGTACTTATTTTATTATGATGTAAACTTTATGTATTCTCCCATGAGGAGTTTGAATGTAATGTAATTTCAAGATAATGTAATAATGGGTAGATATAGGAAAAGGGTTATATGGGATGTTTATTTTCATATACAAATGTATGTTGAAAAGATGTAATTATGTAATATTTCAAGTTATGTAAAATGTAGAGCATCAATTGTTGTATTATTGCAATATGTTAAGTTTGATGGATGAAGTTTGATTATAGTAATTGATCTCTAAAAATTTTAAATGGAAATTAAAAGTGAATGTGTTTAGGTGTTTTTTTCTAATAAGGAATATTAGATGGAATTTATATGGGTAGTAAAGGTGGCTAAAAAAAAAAATTATTTATCAGCCTTAAATAAATCATACAAATAAAATTAAGGGAACCTTGGAAAGAAGTTAGAATAAGTTTTGTTTATTTGTAATTCTTAAAAGTTCAAAATTTTTCATAAAACTCTACTTAGGTTTTTCTTTTACAAAGTAAACCTTTGTGCTTTTCCCTGGTTCCCTTGCAGGGCATGACACTTAGCCCCTTAGCAACACTCAAATAGATATAGTACTTTCCTAAGTAGCAACAGTCTTACCAATTAAGGTTTGACATCGATGACAATACAACAATTGTTTCAATTGCAATTTCCAATAGGGATTTGTTGGCAAAATGGTTAGCACTCCCCTCAGGATTCATGACATGGCTTAATTGCCTCATGTGTCTTCTATCAGTCTAGTGGTTGTATCAAGAATTAAAAGGTTGATCTTTTGGTGCAACGACAGCCACTACTTGTAACAAGTGGTATCAGAGCTTGGTCACAGGTTTGAATCCCCTCAAGTAACACTGAGGGGGAGATTGTTGTAAAAATGGTTAGTGCTCCCCTTGGGATTCATGACATGGCTTAATCATCGATTGTGTCTTCTATAAGTCTAGTGGTTGTATTGAGTATTAATAGTTCAATCTTTTGGTGCAACGACAACCACTACTTGTAACAGGATTCACAGAAAAAAAAAATGATGCAAATACTACACAAATGGAATGGTTCATCATGTTGAAGATCGCAGTTAGGGATATCATCCATGATGCAGATACTTACACCTTCAAGAGATACTTAGAGCATATCAAAGATGTGGTGAACTATTGGGGGATTAGTCACTATGTCTAATTATTTTTAAAATTGTTGTCTTGAGGAATTTTTATGTAATCAATCTGTTATGTCAGTTTTTTTGGTTGTCAATTAAGAATTTACAAGTCTTTGTGAAAGGGTATGCATTTTCACCCAAACAGAATCCTTATTTATATATGGGATCATTTTAATGTCTAAGGGAGAAGAGATATAGAATTACAAATAAAGTTTTTTTTATACAATGTAATTTGGTCTTGTCTCTTGAAGATGTATAGTTGGAGAACAATTCCACAATTTGTATTCAATTGGATTTAATCATTCTTATTTCAATATAGTCATAGTTTTCCTTTCATTCCCGATAGTATTTGTCTTCATTTAATTTGAACAGTTCTCTATGATAATCTATTTCATTTAGATTCTTTAATGTTCTATCTTTTGACATAATAATTTGAATTAGTTTTAATTTGAATATTGGTTGTCAAGGCTTCACTATGTCTTGTTGGTTTTTTTTAAAGAAGTTCAAATTCATAAGACTAATTGTAACAACACATTTAAATTATTGTGCATATAGATGTCTTTGGGGTGATGGTCTTACTTGACAAGTAAGTTGTTAAAATCATCTTACAGGGTTATATGTAGGATCATTTTAAATTAAATTGATAATACTCTACAGAGGATAAAGGCATTGGTCCAATACTCATTAAAGGTGATTTAATCAAGCATCTTTATGGCATTTCTAGTCAAAGAACCATATTTATATTTTACAATTCATTTACACAACAAATCATTCATACATTATTATAAAGTATTATTTTCAAAAGAATTTCTATTGAAGTAATCTTACAGCATTCAAATATTCAGTTGTAATTATATTCACAATTTGATGTCTTAGGAATTCACTTTCCATCTTGAGAGACCATTCAAGTTTCAAATATATTTTGATATCTTCTATCAAATTCCTCTAGCCAGGAGATTAGGTTGAGGTGCAAGCCCACTCACCTTGGTTCTACATAGCCTTAAGTGTAGGGGAGGAGGATCATAATTGATCACTCATGTTCATTGGCCAAGTTAGATGGAAAATACCATAATTAAACTGGAAAGATCATAGGATATACAATCTATTGATTTGGAAACCAAAAGTAGGAACAGATCGCTGCTTTCTCATTAAAAGAAAAGGATCAAAGCTAAGATTTAAGATGCAGATAGACCAAATGTTTCTAACCTTCCACAGAAATTTGTAGGAATATGGGTAATACCTTTACCATGTTCAATTCCTTCTTTTTTGTAAGGACAAACAAGTTGTAAATTGGGTCTTCTAGATATCCATCTTCAAATCTAGGGTTTTTATATCCATATACCCTCACATCCATCAAATAATTTAGATGCAAATAGTAGTATTCATCAAAACCCTAAACCTAGGGTTACAAAGACATAATATGAAGACAAGGTTCATAATGGGGGTCAAGATTGTTCAAAAGCTAAAACCCTAACCTACCAAGCATCGAAGTATTTTATGGCTATGTGGGGAGGAATAATCTTAGGTATGGAGGGAATGGAGAAATTGTGGGAATCATCTTTCAATGGATAGGTAAGTATCACTCATCTTGGTAGAAAATTTATAATGTTAGAAAGTAAATTCTTAAAACTCAAAGAGCATTTTATTTCCAATAAATTGATATTTAATGGATATGCATTTCATTTCTTTGACTGGATCCCAAATTTTGATCCCTCATCTTACAAGTTAGGTTCTCACCCTAATTGGTATTGGCTGGGAAATTTACCTACTAAATTAGTCAAATGGGAGATTCTACAATCAATCATAAATAGAATAGGATCACTTTTAGGTTTTGAAAAACCAAGTGCCGATACGGGCAAATTAAAAATTATAATTGATAGTAACCCCGTTTGTAAACCTAAATCGGTATTTGTCTCTATAGATAACTGTAAATATGAAATATTCCCTAAGATCTAATTAGGCCATGTTAATAATAATAGATTAATTTTATCACGCATTTTCTTGTCACCATCTCAAATTATGACCAAATTAGGCTTCACAATTATGGATGGCACAAAGAAATTGGATCCTATAAATGTTAAATTTTTAAATAAAGGTGGATTCAAATTTTACAGGAAAAATCCTAATCTAGCTAATTGTTTCCTCAACTCCAACCTAGAATGTAGACCTCTTCAAATCAAAGGTCACCCCCCATCCTCCGAGAGAAGAAACCTCTTCACCCGATCCACTTATAGAAGGGGGAGGAGAGTCACCTTCTAATTTTCAATATAGCAACCCATTGATCAATCTAGATGTTGAAGATGTGATCATCACATCTAGCAACATTCCATAAATGGAACTCCCTTATGTGCTTTTTCTTACTAGACATGGAAGTTGGCATCCATCAATTAGCCATAGATTTAGAAATTTTAATTATTCCAACAACCATAGTATATAACTTTATGGAATTTATTCCAAATAATTTATCAACTTCTAACAAAAAATAAGAAGAATTAGTTAAATTAGTGGAATGAAAATAGCTCAAATAGGAGAGCTTATGGGGGAAATGCTAATAATGCATGATGAGACTGAAGATGAATTTATGAAATGGAATGCTTTGCAAAAGAAATATCTTCAACAATAAAATATTGGGACCTCTAAGCTAGAAAATTTTGTGCCTTCTCCCATAGTAGACTCATCTATAAACAATAAATCTCCAAATAATCAACTATTACAATGGCATGAGTTAGAAAGAATAAATAAAATGCTACGAGAGGAACCATTAGAGGAGAAAATAATTCTTGACCTCGAGGATCAACCAACTGATAATAACACTTCCTTAACAGAAGAGACAATGAAAGATATAACTTTAATCCCCATAGAGTTTCAAACCTTCTACATCAACATTGGGTTAACACCCAACAAAGAAGAAGATGGGTTCATAGAAGAATATGGTAAAAAAAACTTTGATCAAATAGAAGGGAACACAATAGGTTGTAACAAGGAATAGATTCTCAATAATGGAGAAGAGATAGAAATGGATATTAATTTAGATGAACAAGATGAAGAAAAATTTTCTCTAAGCCTTGGTAAAAGAATAAGAAAAGAATTGGAAGCAAAAGATAATCAAATGGAGGATATACAAGAGTTTTTTGAATGCTTAAATGGAATAACTAACTTGGGAAGGAGATTAGGAATAGTAGCCAATGTGGAAGGCCTAGAGAATCCAGTCATTACTAAATCACAAAGAAAGAGAGGAAGGAAAACAATGGCTGAACTAAAAATCAAAGATGGGGAGGCAAAAACTCAAATGAAACTCACTAATCTTTTTTATGTAGGGAAGGGGAAGTACCTTCCCATGGGCCAATGAAGCTCATTACATGGAATGTTAGGGGCATCAATGCCCCTAACAAATAGATATTAATAAAATGAAACTTATAAAATTATTTAATTCAGATATCATACTATTGCAAGAAAGAAAACTTAACAAAGAAGATGGATAAAAAATCAATCAGAAACTGGGATTATGGAAGGTAGTATGGTTAGAATCAGAGGGAGCATTGGGAGGCCTAGAAATAATATGGCACCCTAGGAAAATAGAATATGAAAATATCACTTCAAAGCAGAATTGGATGGCAGGTAAAGTCAATTGTATTAGTAACTCCTTAAGATTTATGGTAATAAATATATATGGACCTACTAGTACAACCAATAAGAAATAATTATGGATGGATATTGAGTAAAATTTAAGACAATGTACAACAATGATCACTATGTAATAGGAGGAGATTTCAATGCTATTATAGATTGCAACAAAAATATTGGGGGATCCCAGTATGAATCCCAATCACAAAAATATTTCAATCAATGGGTCAATAAAAATAATCTAATAGATATTCAAACTACAAATGGAACATGTACATGGAATAACAAAAGAGTAGGGTTCAGCCACATTGCAAAACGTTTGGATAGATTTTTATTTAAAGGGATTTAGGTAATTTTGACTATTTTCTATTTGCATAAATTATGACTAATGCGGGCTTAGATCACTTTCTTGATAGATTAACGATCATGGAGGAAGAAAAGCCAATTAGAAACCATTTCAAATTTGAAAATATGTGGTTCCAACAAAAAGACTATGAATTTGTTAGAGGTATGGTGGAAAGAGGAAATAGTTGTAGTATCCAAAATGTTTTGTTTTATATCCAAACTCAAAATTATTAAAAACAAAATATTAAGATGGAATAAGGAACATTTCAAGAATATTTTTTATGAAAAGTTTAAAGTTGAACAAGGCATAGGAAAATTAAATAAAGAAGTAATTAAACATGTTATGAATGAAGAAAGTTATTTAGAAAAAAAGGAATTATTAGCTAAACATTTAGATCTTCTAGCCAAAGAGGAAATATTTTGGAAGCAAAAATCTAGAGAAACTTAGCTTGCAGATGGAGACAAGAATACAATTTTTTTTCATAATAGCACTAAAAACTAAAGAACTATTAATAGGATCACTAAAATAAAAGATACCTCAATAAATTTGATAGAAACCCCTACTAAATTAGTAAAAGAATTTGTGAAATTCTATTCAAATATTCTAAATAATTATGAACATTCTAATATAAATTTCCAACAAAAGATGCTTTCCTCTATACCCAGATTAATCACAGATATTGACAATAGATGGATGAACAGTAAATTATCAATAGAAGAAATCAAGGAAGCACTCTTTCAACTTTATCTTGATAAATCCCCTAGCCCGGATGGGTTTCAAAAATCCTTCTTTCAGAAATGATGGCATTTCCTAGGCAAAGAACTTTGGGAAGCTATTGAAGAAACCCAAAATTTAGGCACATTATTAATTGAGATTAATAATACCTTTTTAGCACTCATTCCTAAAAAGGCTAATTGTGAAGAATTGGGTGACTTTAGACCCATATCTTTATGTAATACAATATATAAAATACTTTCTAAGGCCCTTGCCAATAGATTAAAAACATTATTGCCCAAAATTATCTCTAAAGAATAGATGGGTTTTTTACCTAATAGATCGATCTTTGATGGGATCATAATAGCATAGGAAATTATTCACACTGCCCAAATAAATAGAAATCCATGTATGCTCATTAAACTTGATATACAAAAATCTTATGATAATTTTGATTGGAGGTTTTTGTTTAAATGCCTAGAGGCCTTTGGTTTCTTTAAAAGATGGATAAATATGATTTTCAATTGCATTTCAACCCCTAAGATCTCTATTTTAGTCAATGGGAGTCTTGAAGGTTTTTTTGACATATATAGGGGAATTAGACAAGGAGATCCAATATCACCATTCCTTTTAGTTATAATGGTTGAAGCCTTAGGCAAAACTATTAATAAATCTCATCAAGAAGACAAGATTACATGGATTAAAATTACAGATAATAACCCTAACATAATCCATCAACAATTTGTAGATGACACATTCTTAGAAAGTAAAAGCACTAAGGAAGAAGCTAAATTTTTTAAAGAAATCCTCATTTTATACATGGAAGCCTTAGGCCAAAAATTTAATGCAGAAAAATCTGAATTTTTTTTCCTAAACAGCAGACCAGCTGTTGAATAGGAAATATGTAACATTTTAGGTTTCAAGGCTGGAAACTTCACCTGCAAATATCTAAGTATTCCATTAGATAAAGGCATTCGGGTGAACAAGATATGGGATCATGTGTCCTCCAAATTAAACATTAGGACATAAAATTGGAAGGGGAAATGGTTATCAAATGCATGGAGAACAACAATGATCATTTTTTTCTTTTTAGCAATCCCAATATATCAAATGTCAGTTCTCCCTCTATCGGATAATGTTAAGAAAATATTATATAGAAATCTTATGAATTTCTTTTGGGAAGGCAATACTGATAATAGAAAAAATAACTATGATTAAATGGGATAATCTTTGCAAACCAATCTCAGCAGGGGGCTTAGGAATTAAGAATTTATAGCGGAAAAATGAGGCCCTTGATGCTAAACTGGTTTGGAGATTGTTCCAGAAACCAGAAAGGAAATGGGCATCTATCCTCTTAAACAAATATATCTTAGATGCAAAACCCATCAATATTTTTAGAACCAAAAATCACATTAAAGGATCTAGAATATGGAATTTCATTTCAGATTGCAGAGATATCATTAATGATCAACTAACATGGGACATTAAAAATCATGATCAAGTCCTCTTTTGGGAAGACTCATGGGGAAGATATACCCCCTTGGACAGAATGGGTTTAAACTTAAATATTAAAGAAAATCTAACTCTCTTATGGGGTAACAAATTAGAGACTATATCTCAACTAATGAAGGCATCCCCTCCCTAGGTTGGCAATGGAAAAAATTGGATAATATTCCTTTGTCAAATGAGGATAAATCTAGACTAATAGACATCCTCAAAACAAGACACATAACTTTCAGAGCTAGACCTAATAAATTGGTATGGGGAGGGTCTAATGATGGATCTTATAAAGTCAAAGATTGATATAAAGCCATTGTAAATGTGCAAAATATGAAAAATATAGATATACCATTAAATCTATGTTGGAATAAAGTTAGTCTTCCTAAAGAGGGTATGTTTCTATGGGTTTCTTTACAAAAAAGGATATTAACAGCTGAATGGTTCAAAAAATTAGGATTTGAAGGACCATCTAAATATCCCTTATGTGAGCATCATGAATAATATGCGGATCATATCCTACTTAGTTTCTCATACACCCTAGAGTGTTGGAATTGGCTTTGTTATAAGCTAAAATGGAATTCATCTATCTCTAATAATCTAGTAGAGTTCCTCAAAGCATGGCCTACCCATTTAAATAGAAACCTTTATAAAGATATTTGGTAAATCTCACCTTCCATAATGACATGGGAATTATGGAAAGAATGGAATATAAGGATCTTCCAAAATAAGAAATGGAAACCCAATCTCCGATTAACAAAATAGAAGCAATTATTGTGGAAACTTTAAATAACATACTAAAAATAAGAGCAATTTGGAAGGTAAATTATCAATCTAGGATGGTCTTACAAGGAAGAATTGGCATGGACTCATAATACCCCCTCAATTTGGAAAATATGGGAAATAAAGTAAAATAGATAGATCAAATTGTAAATTGAAAGCCCTCAAATACGGTTGGCATAAACTAAATTATGATGGAGCATCTAGAGGTAATATAAGCAATGTTGGCTTTGGTTGTATCATTCACTCTTGGGACGGTTCAGTAAGTGCTAAGATTGCTAAATATTTGTATAACACCACAAACAACATTGCGGAATGTGAAGCAGCAATAGAAGGACTCATATTAAGTAGAGAATTGGGAATCAAATGACTGGAAATAAAAGAAGGCTCAAAAATAATCATTAATGCTATTAGAACTAGAAGACCTCCTAATTGGAAACTTAATTCAACCCTAGAAAGGGCAATAAAACTTTTAGACTCATTTTTTGATATAGACATTAAACACATATATAGGGAGGAGAACAAACAGATTGATGAAATGGAAAATAAAGGAGTTGATGGGGATTTTATTAAGGAAATCTATTCAATTACACCAATTAACTAGAAAATTGGTTCTATTAAACTGGTAAACTATGGCACCCAATCATGACATTCAGGTAAACATTTTATTTCAACTTTACTACCAGTGAAATTCATCTTATGGTATAAACATATATATTTTCAAGTTAATATATGCATTCTCACATTTATATACATACAAATATGCAAAAGTGTACACACACACACACACACACATTGACACAATAAAAACATAGATATTTGTATGTGTGTGTGTGTGTGTGTGTGCGCGCGTATATATATATATATATATATATATATATATATATATATATATATATATATATATATATATATATATATATATATATATATATATATATATATATATATATATATATATATATATATATATATATATATATATATATATATATATATATATATATATATGGAAATGTATGTTTATTTTCCTAGAAGCTGTTAATATGATTTAGAACAACAAAGAACTCTTCAACAAATCAGATCCAACAACCAACAGCTACTCGGTCATTATTGATTTCATAACAAAAACATATAACAATGCAGTCCACTATCCAATAGTATCTAACTTGTAAAACACAGAAATGTTCAAACCAAAACATTCACACAAGTATTAACACCAGGATTTATAGTGGAAACCCAATTAGGGAAAAACCACTTTGTAACATGTTACTATTATTTTCACTCTTCTGAAGTGAGCTCTGTGAAAAGCCAGCCCTGTCAAAGGTTACAAACACACTGTCAAGTGTGACCCGGTTAAAGGATTTAAACCACTTTATTAAAAGTGTGCCTTGTTATAGGAATTACATACATCCCATTAGAATGCAACCTTGTTCAAAAGATTTATACAAATGACTGTTAGGAAACCTCTGTTAAAAGGATTTTGACTAATACAATGGTTAGAAAGTAACAATAGTATTGATCTGAAAAACATACAACTCACTTTGCAAATATCAGATCCAATTCTATACACATATGTTGCCTTACTGACTGTGAACCTTTACCATCTCCATCACTGATCTACTTGGAAATCTCTTCAAGAAATCACAACACTTCTCCTTTAGCCATTTCTACTTATACAGTCAATAACATCAACAATACTTCCAGCATCCTCTCCTCTCCTCTATTCAACCTCATGCTTAGGTTTCTTTAATACTTCCTCAAATTAGGTCAATACATCTTTTTTCGCTTAATCTCCTTCGTAGATCTTAGGGTTAGGTCAGATTCATTGAATCCTTCAAACTTTATGTTCTTCATCTATCCTTTTAGAAATATCTCAAATCTCTTAATAGATTTATAATAAAACATTTTACAGTGCATTAAATGCTTTTGTACAATCAATAAATAAAGTCAACATGTTTTACATAATTCAAGAAGTCAACTATGTCGGCTGGAAATCTGAATTCTTCCTCAAATGTAAATTACTAACGCTCAGTCAATACAGTGTTCAACTCCACGATCTTCATTAGAAAGCTCGGTCACCTCAAAAACTGTTTCCTTAGCAATTAACTGATGTTTGGTCAACATTAAATTTACTCAGCATATACTAGCTCGGTCGACACTAACATCACTCGACTTAAACTAGATTTCTTCACTTATGCTCAGTTAAGCCTACTAGTTTAGTCTTCATTCTTACTTAGATAAACAATACATTATCTTATCATTTTGCCACATAATCAAGTACTCATTGAAGTATCAAAATAACTCAACCTTTCCTTAGGTGCTATTGTTACCAACCTTGCCTATCCCCTTCACAACAATAAAATAGATATAGTACTTTCTTAGATAGCAACAGTATTACCAGTTAAAGTTTGACATCAATGACAATACAACAATTGCTTCAATTGCAATTTCCAACAATCTCCCTCTTTGGCATTGATGGCAACACCATATGAATAACACATGAATCACCAACCAATCCAAAACTTATCTATCCATCAGAAATATTTATAATATCCTTAGCTTCATTCTAATACATAATCAATTAGCCATGCTTGTATGACCGTTCATTGAATCTCTCCCTCTTACTTGATCTTCCATGAAATCTCACCATGTGTATTCATCTGTGATCATCTCCCTCTTTGACAAAAATGCCAAAGCAGCAACTAAAACATACATCCTACAGATGTAGATATCATTTTTTTAGTTCAGTAATAGTATTTCTCCCTTTGTCATCTTTTCTTATGACTGATTCTTGGCTTTGCTATACTTTTCACAACTCTAGGCTGCTCCTAAAGTGTGACCTGTCTCTACATCAATTTGTCAGATACTCTTTGCAGCACATTTGATGTAGTGCTCCTAGCTTGACTAGGTAGCCTCAATTAGGGGAAGAACCCCTAATTGACCTCTCAAATATTCATGAGCTTCTTTAGGTAAAGCTTTAGTGAATATGTCTTCTAGTTATTCCTTTGTATTCACATATTCCATTCAGACCTCTTTATCTTGTACCAGTTCCCTCAAGTAATGATACTTGATGGCGATGTGTTTGGTCTTTGTGTGCATCACTAGATTCTTAGAGATGTTGATAGCACTTGTGTTGTCACAGTAGATGACAACTGGTTCAATGATCTCTTCTTTCATGCCTACCAACAATTGCTTTATCCATACCAAGTTTGAATAGTTCACTACTGCAACCACATACTCGGCTTCAGCAATAGATTGGGAAATGCAATTTTATTTCTTGCTTGTCCAGGAAAGTAATCTCTATCCAAGAAAGAAAGCTCCACCACTAGTACTCTTTCTGTCATCCACATTTCCTGCCCAAGCAGTATCATTATACACTCTCAGTTCAAACTTTTCATGCTTCTTATAGTACAATCCATAATCAATAGTCCCTTTCAAATATCTCATTATCCTTTTGACAACCATTATGTGAGTTTCCTTAGGATTGGCAGAGAATCTTGCCACAATCCCAATAGCTAAAGCAATATCTGGTCTACTGTGTACAGCATACTACATCTTTCCAATCATGGATCTATACAAAGTCTGGTTTACTTCTACAGCATCATCATTTTTAGACAACTTTTGTCCAGTAGCCATGGGAGTACTTACTGGCCTTGAATCTTCCATACCAAAGGTTTTCAGTATCTCATAAACATATTTAGACTGGGTGATGAAAATTCCTTTCTCCATCTGATATACTTGTAAACCAACAAAAAATTTGATCTCCCCAAACATAATCATTTCAAATTCAGTTTGCATTTCATTTGAAAATTTCTTACACAAGGCATCTTGTCCACCAAATATAATATCATCTACAAAAATCTTAGCCAACAAGATTCCTTTACCTTCTTCATCTTTCATGTATAGATTGCTTGTTTCATTTGTCCTTGAAAATCCAATCTATATCAGGTAGTTGTGCAGTCTCTCATACCATGCTCTGGGAGCTTGCTTTAGTCCATACAATGCTTTATTCAGTTTGTAAACCATGTGTCTTTTGTTTGGATCAACAAATCCTTCTATTTTTTTAATGTACACTTCTTCTTCTAATATACCATTTAAAAATGTAGACTTAACATTCATTTGGTATACCTTGAAATCTTTGTAGGCAGCATATGCAAGGTTTTTACTCCTTCCAATCTAGCTACAGGGGCAAATGTCTCCCCATAATCTATTCCTTCTTCTTGTGCGTAGCCTTTGCATACCAGCCTAGCTTTTTTTCTTGTGATTTGACCATGCTCATTCAGCTTGTTTCGTAACACCCACTTTGTTCCAATGACTTTTTTATTTTCTAGTCTTGGCACCAGAGTCCATGTATCATTGTTCTCTATCTAGTCTATCTCCTCATTCATTGCTTGTATCCAGTCTTCATTTTCTAATGCCTCCCTTGTTGTCTTAGGCTCGAATTCACATAGTAACCATGTAGGATCTCTTGTCTTGCTACTGGTCATAACTCCAGTATCTTTGTTTCCAATTATCTATTCAGGCTTGTAATGTCTCATTACATATTGTGCCAAAATAGGTTCTACTCTCCTTTCATCTTGCTCTTCAGGTTCACCAACAATATTGACAGATTCAGCTTCGGAATGCTCCACAACCTCTTCCTGATACTCAGCAGCTTCCTCCTATCACTTGACACGTTCTTCTTCTCTCTCGGCATTGTTTTCCTGATGCTTGACATTGCTTACCTGAGACTCTACATGAGGTGTAAGTTTTTCATTTGCCTCTCCTTCCTCTATATACACAAAAGATCTATAATCTTCTTGTTCTCTTTTGCTGTCAGCTTCATTTTTCTCTGCATACTCATCAACTTTGACATTCACACTTTCAACAATTTTGTTAGTGTTAGAGTTCAAACACTTATAAGCTTTACTTTTTGTGGAATAGCCTAGGAATATGCCCTCATCACTTTTAGCATCAAATTTTACATTCCTATTGTCCTTTAGTATGTAGCATTTGCTTCCAAAAATTCTAAAGTAGTTTACATTAGGTGCATACCCATGCCATAGCTCATAAGGTATCAGATTTGTACCTTTTTTATCTGTACTTAGTTAAGAGTATAAATAGTTGTACTTACAGCTTCTTTCCAGTACTTTTGTGCAACATTGTTTTCAATCATTAATGTCCTTGCACAATCTATGATAGATCTATTCCTTCTCTCTGCCATACCATTCTGTGGAGGATTTCTTGGTGCAGACATCTGTCTTTTGATCCCTCTATCATTTCAAAATAGATTGAATTCATTGGATATAAATTCTCCACCTCGGTCAAATCTCAGAAACTTCAAGTTCCTACCTATCTCCTTTTCAACCTTAGCCAAATACCACTTAAAATTTTGAAAAGCATCAGATTTTTCTTTTAAGAACATTACAGTCATCATTCTAGTATAATCATCAACAAATAGGATAAAATATCTAGCACCACAATAGCTTTGTACACCCATAGGTCCACAAAGGTCAGTATGAACAAAATCTAAAGCATTCTCAGAAGTAAAAGTCTTGCTCTTAAAACTAGACTTTGTCATCTTACCCAACTGACATTCTTTTCACATTACATTCTCAGGTTTCTAGAATCTAGGCAGACCTCTCACTTTCTTCTTCTTACTAATTTCTAACAGATTATCAAAGTTAACATGACATATCCTCTTATTCCATAACCAAATATCATCAAGTTGTGCAATCATACATGTTTCTTCAGATAGGTCTAGATAGAACAAATTACCTCTTGTCTGTTCTCCACTTCCAATCAGTTCACCAGTGACATCAAATATTTTGGCCTTCTTGTGATGAAATTCCACTCAGTAACCAGTGCTACTAAGTTGTGCAACACTCAACAGATTATAGTTAAGACCCTCAACCCAATAAACATTCTCACAAGTGATCTTATTAGTCAGCTTAATCAATCCTTTACCTCTAATAGGACATGGTGCATCATTACCAAATTTCACACTTCTACCTTTATAATGATCTAAGGTATCAAACTTACTCTCGTCACCAGTCATGTGATGTGAAAAACCACTGTCAATAATCCATTTATCATTTTTGTTCACATAAGATATCAATGCAGTTTTCTCATCCTCATCAGACTCATCTTTCATTGCAACATAGACAACCTCAATTTCAAAATCATCACTATCAGTGTTAGTCTCTTCTTCGTCAATATAGCAAGATTTCTTACCTTTTCCTTTGTAGTCCTTGTACCTTCGATAACCTCTATCTTCTCTTTTGTCTTTATGCTTGTTGTCTCTTTCTTAATCCTTATCATCCATGTCAGGACATCTAGCAGCTATATGACCAACTTTATTACATGAAAAACATATAATAGGGAGTTTACCTTTATACTTTCCTTTTCCCCTTTTCAGTCTTCTAGCCATAAGAGCTTCTAGATCCTCAAGTTCTTCATCAGATGTGTCACTTTCACTTTCACTCTCACTGATGCATCTTTCTTTTTCATTCTTTGACTTACTCAAAACCATTTGTGACTTAAAAGAAGATTCAACATTAGCAATAGTGAAGTTATCATAGTTAGAAAGTTCAAAAGTAGTAAGCTTGCCAACCAAACTTTCCAAAGTAAGGGCATTGTTAGGGTTACATCTAGATTCCTGAATTGCTAAAATTTTGATGGCATAAACAGGACACAGAGTTCTCAATACTTTTCCAATTACAGTTTCATCATCAATAGTTCTATTTTCTCCTCTAATAGCATTTACAACTTTTATTCTACCATAATATTGTGCAATATTCTCACCTTCTTGCATTCTCATTTCATCAAATTTACCTCTTAGGCTCTCAGATTTTGCTCTCAGTACATTTATGTCACCGCCATAGATGTTTGCAAGAGTGTCCCACATTTTCTTTACATTAGTGCAATCTTTGATGTCTTCAAATTCTGGATAACTTAGGGCAGATGCAATCTCCAACATTGCTTGGTTGTGCTCTTGTTTAGCTCTCATATCCTCGGCAGTCAGAGGTGAAACAAGTGTGACATAATCATGCTCAACATAATACTTTGTAGAATCACCAATACCGTCTAGATGCAGCTTCATAAAAATTTTCCATGCAGGGAAGTTCTCCTTATTTAGCTTCGGTACCTCCTTATACATCCTGATCATTTGCTTCAAGTACCTTAAAACTTGTTCTCTATAAGCACCAATAGCTTTGATACCAATTGTTAATATGATTTAGAACAACGGAGAGGGGGGGTGAACCAGTTGTTCTAGGTTGAGATGTATAAAACAAACTTTAAAACTCTTCAACAAATCAAATCCAACAACCAACAGCTACTCGGTCATTACTGATTGCATAACATAAACATATAATAGTGCAGTCCACTATCCAATAGTATCTAACTTGTAAAACATAGAAATGTTCAAACCAAAACATTCACACAAGTATTAACACCAAGATTTATAGTGGAAAACCAATTAGGGAAAAACCACTTTGTAACATGTTACTATTATTTTCACTCTTCTAAAGTGAGCTTTGTGAAAAGCCAACCCTATCAAAGGTTACAAACACACTGTCAAGTGTGACCCGGTTAAAGGATTTAAACCACTCTGTTAAAAGTGCACCTTGTTATAGGACTTACATACATCCCATTAGAATGCAACCTTGTTCAAAGGATTTATACAAATGACTGTTAGGTCAACCTCTGTTAAAAGGATTTTGACTAATACAATGGTTAGAAAGTAACAGTAGTATTGATCTGAAAAACATACAACTCACTTTGAAAATATCAGATCCAATTCCATACACATATGATGGCTTATTGACTGTGAACCTTTACCATCTCCATCACTGATCTGCTCGAAAATCTCTTCAAGCAATCACAACACTTCTCCTTTAGCCTTTTATGCTTATACAGTCAATAACATCAACAATACTTCCAGCATCCTCTCCTCTCCTCTATTAAACCTCATGCTTAGGTTTCCTTAATACTTCCTCAAATTAGGTCAATACATCTTTTTCCGCTTAATCTCCTTCATAGCTCTTAGGGTTAGGTTAGATTCATCGAATCCTTCCAACTTTATGTTCTTCGTCTATCCTTTTAGAAATATCTCAAATCTCTTAATAGATTTATAATAAAACATTTTACAGTACATTAAATGCTTTCATACAATCAATAAATAAAGTCAACACATTTTACATAATCCAAGAATTCAACTATGTCGGCTGGAAATCTGAATTCTTCCTCAAATGTAAATTACTGACGCTTGGTCAATACAGTGTTCAACTCCTCGGTCTTCATTAGAAAGCTCGGTCACCTCAAAAATTATTTCCTCGGCTAATACTGTCTTCCTCGGCAATTAACTGATGTTTGGTCAACACTGAATTTACTCGGCATATACTAGCTCGGTTGACACTAACATCACTCGGCTTAAACTAGATTTCTTCACTTTTGCTCAGTTAAGCCTACCAATTTAGTCTGAACATTCTTACTTAGATAAACAATACATTATCTTATCATTTTGCCACATAATCAAGTACTCATTGAATTATCAAGATAACTCAACCTTTCCTTAGGTGCTATTGTTACCAACCTTACTTATCCCCTTCACAACAATCAAATAGATATAGTACTTTCTTAGATAGAAATAGTCTTAGCAGTTAAGGTTTGACATCAATGACAATACAACAATTGCTAGTTCAATTGCAATTTCCAATAGAAGCATATATGTATATTTACAAAATTGACTTGATCTTACGATATATACATATTTTCAGGCTAATATAAGCATTCTTACATTTATATACATACAAATATGCAAAATTACACACACACGCACACATATACATTAACACAAAATACACAGATATTTATATGTATATAGATGTGGAAATGTATGTTTCTTTGCCTAAAAGTATATATGCATAATTACAAATGAGGAAATATTTATGACTTAATGATATATTAACACTTAACATACATTTTATTTATTAGATATATATGCACAAATAAATAAATATATTTTTAAATATATATTAATAGCTTTACATATTATATTCATATGTCTATACTTCTCTAAATATTACAACGATAATACATATGCATATTAATATGAAATAACCCTTATATTCATTTTCTTCTCTGCGGACGATCAGATTTATATCTCGACATTAAATTCCCCACTCGTTGCAATGATTATTTTAACTTTCATTGGGATTTATGCTTTGGCCTTTTTCCAGGCTTTTGTCTCTCTTAATATCTTTTGAGTAGAATTATAATATTTTCTTATAGTGATATGTAAATTACTCATAAATAATTCTAATATATATCTCAGATTAAGTTGCTCTTTATTGTTGTCCTTTATTGTGTGATTCTATTTTTTTGGCTTTCTTGGAAGGCAAAATTATCAATTATAAGAATTCAGGTTAGCAAAGGGTAAGTGCATAGCAATATTTAGAATGGACATACAAAGGTTTTAATTTAGTTTTACTAATAAATCAAGGAGTTTATAGGATAATTCATATATTCTTTGCTATATTAGTAAAAAGATACTAAAGCTTAGTAGGAAGGCTCAAGATAGTAAAATGAATTTCTTCTATTTCCTAACCCATGATGTCTTTAGTATGTGTGTGTGTGTACACACACACACACACACACACACACACACATATATATATATATATATATATATATGTGTGTGTGTGTGTGTGTGTGTGTGTATGTATGCAATTGAAGGTTTATGGAGCCCCATGTATCACTTGGCTTTTAACTATAGAGATGGAATATTTGGGTCCATGTATCTGGGTCCTCTTTTGGCATATCTGCTAGGGGTTAGGTACAATAATTCCAAATCTAAATTGATAATTTATCTACACATAGTACACACTCAATGACATGGATTAACAATTAAGTTCTATATATTGGTTTTCTTAACTACTCACAGCTCCTTAGTAGAATAATATTCTTGGATGTCATAATTTTACCAGCTAAGGAAATTTAGTAACATTGGCATATACACAAGAAATGATTTTATTTTTCAAAGTTATACTAAATGAATTTTTGAAGGATTGGATGTTGTCCTTTTGTTAATGTAGCCTTCAAAACCCCTCACCCAGAGTTTGCACAATTTCAAAATGACTCTCGACAAGAGACTCAAGGCTGTAATAACACAAGGGAATCATTCCATTCATGAAAGATCATTTTCATTATTCTATGGATTTACTATTTTTTTTTAGATGAATTCACAATAGAGGCACCACCAACTACAATCTTAAAAGAGGTTACCCTCAAGAATAATTTATTTATGTCCGCCAAACAATACATTTGGCAAAATGGTAAGATCGATGCTAGATTAGGGATGGTTAAGCTTGAAGATCTTGTTACAAATATAAACTTTCACTCCTTTGTTACAAATATTAACTGAGCTCAATCCTCTTTTAACAAAAACTAGCATTTTCCTCTTATAGAAAAGAATAGAAAAAAAGTTCTTAAATCTTGATGATGCGTGAGAGTTTCAAAATAAATTTTTAATCTATCTTTGTTACTTTATATTGAGGCTACATGATATACATTTAAGATATTTTCGCTGCTTACAAATATTGAGGTGGTTTTTATTCACAAAATAATAATAATAGAAATAAAAGTAGGACATGGGATTAAAAGATTATTCTAAATATGTTCTTAACTTTGATAGTACTAATTTCTCAACAAATTCCTTGGTAGTATGCTTTTGTTGTCTAAAGTTGTGATGTAGATCACAAAGAAAATCACAAATACCAGATATATCTCAAGAAAGTTCAGATGTAAAGGACAAGAAGTCAAGCAACCAAACCCAGAACAATGTGAAGAATAGAAAGAAAATTAAAACTCTGATAAAAGATAAATTGTATCAAACTAGACTTGTATAGCCCAAGGGAAAAATTTATGTTGGTTGTCGAGGGTAAAACATTTTCAAGATGTAATTTCACTGAATTATGAATTGGGTTGTAAAACCCCGAGCAAGACCGGAGATTTTCCTAGTCCCATTCTTTCCTACTGGTGCTTGCAGTGAATGGGACAAATTTTGTAATTTTAAAATTTATATAATCAATAAAAAATTTGCCTAGGCCTTTTACCGATCAAAAAAAAAAATTGTTTAATATTGTGAAATAGATTTATTTAAAATATTTCTATTTATTTTTTGAATTATAATTATCATTTATTTTCTTAAATCAAATCTTAATCCTCACAATAATTCTAATTCTAATTCTAACCCTAATTCTTTATTATTTTTGTTTAAAATTTATTATTCAGTTAATATTTTTTTATCACACTCAACAATATATTTAAATTGAGAAACAATTATTTATATATATATCTATTTTACTTATGTAAATTAATTAATTTTTTCTCTTCCTTATCATAATTTCATATCTATTTTCTTTTCTTTGTAAATAATAAGTATGTGTGCGCACCCATTGTCTGCCAAGGAGCTTTGTGACTCAATTTTGCAAAATGATATCAATCACAATGAGTTGAATTTTTCCAATTTCCAAGTAAACATAATAAGTCTTAAATAGAAAAATAATAATTGATGAATGATACAAATCAGCAACAATGGAAGATGGTGCTAGGAAGGCTTCCACTTTACTCTCCTTGCCTCCATTACAACTCAAAAAAATGGTGCAAGGTAAAAATTATGGTATTTGGATGTTTGTTATCCATAAGGCTGGTAGTTAGTCCCTTTATCGCAAATAACAATGGGGCTTCTCACAGTGTGATCAACACTTTTCCATGCCAAGTATCCATATTTTTTATTCAATTGAGTTAGAGCCCTTCTAGGTTAGATATTGAAGTGGCAATTGTATGTTGTTGAGGTTGATGTTTAGTTCTTGATTTGACATTAAAGGTGTATGATGTTTCAATTGTGTATCTTTGTGGCTATTGAAGCACATGCTTTTCATTGATTGGTTGATTATGGAAGTTGATGATGATAATGATAATTATGAAATTTGAATTAGAATAAATGGATGAAGTGATAATGAAGGAATCAAAATGATGAAATGTTTAAGATGTTGATAATGACAACATAGTGATGAAGGGCATTGAGTAGGGCAAGACATCAAATACCACCTAGGATTTCGTCACAAGCCAACCTAAAATATTAATGGAGAATTTATTACCTCACAAAAGACATCCGAACTTGTAGAACAATGACATAACTAGTCCAACCAAAATAGGAGAAATACCATCCATCAGTCTAAGCAAAATGTGTTTTCTTTGTTGGGATATGTACTACTTAGATCTGATGAATTCCTTAATTTTTATAGGTAATAATTAAACTTACCTTGTAGGACCCTATAAAATAGTAGATAATAGTGTATGTTAAGGCATGTGGAATTAAATGTGTTTTCTTTATTGGGATATGTAATACTTAGATCCAATAAATTTCTTTGTGAGAATCTAGAGTAAATATTTATGGTACACTATTTTAGAATCCTAAGAAATTGTGTTTGTTTCTCACTTTCATTCCTTATAACCCGTTATCTTGGTTCGTTGTGCAGATATGTTGAGACGTGGGACTATTGTGATTCATGATTTCTTCTAGCATGTTGATCTCCACAGGATTCATAATGAAAAAAGATGACACTATTGTTCACTAATTTGCCTAATTTGATTATAAATTTCTTCTATTGGTAGAAATTTTTAGTTGTATAGTAATCATCTCAATATCGTTATTTTTGTAATAACAAATAATATTGTATAGCATGATATGTGTCAAAAGTCTCATCATATTCTCCTTTTGGGCACTCAATATAAATTTTGTGTTAGCATTTTACAAATGGTAGAATTATTCCACTTAATGTTTTACTATATAACAAAAAAATATGACCAAACTTTTCACATTAGCAAAACAACAGCATCATTTTAGATATATAATATTATCGGCTTAACCATTGCACCCTTCAAAGGTGCAAGTGCAAGTTATATTTTCTTTGGAGGATGTGTTGTAATGTCTTTGTGCCTAGTTGTTCTTTGGGTTGATTTGAAACTAATTTTGTTTCATGATGCATGCATGATTTTGAGGCCAATTAATAATGTGTTATATGCTTTTGATCAAAAGCTATCTTGGAGCCAACCTAATTGGTGTTTTGAGTAGTAATGGAGGATATTTATAGAAGATTGAATCTTTTGTGACATGTATGAAGTTGAGACAGTTGGAGAAGTGTGTGAAAAATGGAACTACATCTTCATACAACAAATGTATTGTATATAAGTTTATGTTTATGTATTACATTCATTGTAATTAGGGGGAAGTGATCTTCCTATAGCATCATCATAAAACATTTCTTCAGGGAGTAGTTACTTCCTTGGGTTACAACCCTAAAATGAAGATATAAAACGTTCATTTATTGTGAGACAAATCTCACCATGGTTTTTCCCGAGCATTGGATCTTCCATGTAAAAATTCTAAGGTCATTGTGTGGAATGTTGTGGTGCATGTTTTACTTTTAGTTATTTCTTTTGACAAACCCATTTTGAATTTTAATTTGCAAATGAAATTGGTTGAGTTTAAGTAATTACTGATTCACCCTCCCCCAACTAATTTGGTGTGTTCAATAGGAAAAATAAATATTTACAAAATGGAACATACCGACAACAACATCAACACTCTACTAACTTATTGTTTGCTTTGGACTACTTCCATAAATACCTAAAAAATTAAAAAAATAACATGGAGGCATAAATACTATAGGAATCTAATTCATATGATGCTATGAAGGATTTGGATGGAACTATAGTGGTCCAACTTGATAATTTACACATGCAAAATCAACACCATCAATTGTAAGAATAAAGAAATAACCTCATCTAAGGAATAAAATAATTAAGATAAATTATGAGATTAAGGCTACCTCCAATAATGGGTCTTGTAGTGGATGTTTGAAAAATAAATGGATCTATTTAGATTCCTTCTTTTATCATTGATCGAGAGAAACTTTGTTGATAATTATTAATGCACATGTCCACCTTCTACAATAATTCATTCTATAATAGAACAACAATTATAACCACCTACAAAGCATCCATAATAATATTTTCCATAAGAGGGATTTTTCTTAACATTTTAGAATAATTTTGAGCATTACAATTTTTTAAGCATGGGCCAACAAAACAAGTCAACATCACTTGAATACATGTGTTAATCTATTGGGTGGCATTAGAAATACAATTATGTTACTCCCATTAGGTTGGAAACCCAAAAGGGTGGCCTAATGGAGGTCAATGATGAAAATTTGCAAGGTGTCAAACATTAGCTATGATATAGGACATAACCAATTAGAGTTATTTCAAGCCAATAGAACAACAATGCAATGCCTACATATGACTTCCAATAACAACAAAGAGGTGTGCAACTATGAAGAATAATGGAAAAGGACATGTCCCTACATTAATGATACACATAAATGTACTACATAAGGACATGGAATAGAGGGAGTGTATAATAATATAACATGCATATAAAGAGATAAGTGAAATGTTATGAGAAAAACATGTACTAAGATATTGAAGAACAATGTGTGACTAGTTACTACATTAAGATATAATGAATATATGAATGTTGTTTGGATTTGATATATGTATGGCTTGTGTGTGAATGCATGTTTATTTTACTTTTCAAATTATGTATTCCGCTACATTAATATGTAATCCATGACACAAGTTTTGATCATCCCATCACCCTAAGGTAAACTACACCATTATATAGAAATAACATAGATCCTTGTTACGTCGAAGGCATTTCATATATGGAATGAACGACCTAATGTCCAACATCAAAGGTTCACATTTGCCAAGAGAACATGCAAGATAAAATATATATGAACGTTCAATTGTTTTACCATTTTTCTCTTAACTTTATTTTAAAAAACTCGGTCCATGTTTTATGCATGTATGGTGGCATTTCATGTGGTGTCAGTGTCCCTACATTTTGCACATGTATAGTCTAACTAGGTATATGCATGTGTGGTTATGTGGTGTTGCACTACATATGCGAACCATGTTGTGTGTTTGCACATGAGCATTGTACATAGTTACACAAGAAGGCGTTTTATTACATAAGCACTATTTGTTGAGGTTGCACCATGTTCGGTGTGTTGATGAAGCAAGGGCATGAAACTATACTTCTAACATAGAGGGGTCACTTGTATGGCTTTAATTGCAAGCATGCTTTGTAGGTCAATTTTATTTGATATAGTTCCCAAAATCTTTGAAAATCTTTAAAACAACTTAGGTTGCTCCTATATCCTTCTTCAAGCTTCTACCACATTATCACCAAACATTGAACATAAAAAAAAACCATTATTGTTAACTCTTCCTTTCTAGTTTCTTTCCAGTCACCATCTCTAACAGTTTATTTTACTTAGCATAGATCATATTAGTGTTTAAAAACTATAATGTCATTCAAAAGAAAACTCTAATAAGTCAAGCACTAGGTAGCACATTTTTATTAGTAATTTACCTAGTAGTTTAGATCCCAATTCAAACATGTCTAATGAGAACATTTTTTTGCTTGAAGTAAAAATTTCTAACATGAGTAATAACAACTACAATTCATGGACTTTATGTCTTGTAAAATAAGAGTAAAAAAATTTTAATATAGATTTTCGAGCACAAATTTTAAAAATATATTTTTAATGAATATTATTAGTTTTAAAAATCTTCACAAGTTGATCATTAGCATCAAAACACCAAATTGATTATTTTTTCTAAAATACTAAATAAATTTTTAAAAATTGAAAAAAAAAACGCAATGGAGGAAAGGATTATTGTCCAAACAAAACATTTTTCAATTCAATATATAGTCATAAAAAATTATGGCACACTTTCAAGTGTCATGTTATTAGTCACATAATTTCAAAGATTAATTAAAATTATATGCTTATCAAAATTATTTTAATTTTTAGACATTAAAATTCAAAGTTCACAATATGGAAAATAATACAACAAAAAGAGTCGCTACATATAAATTTATACATCAATTCATTTTTGAGAACTTTATTGAGCAATTAAATACTAATGTCCACATCATTTATATGTTAAATATAGGCATTAATTATGTTCAAAAATATATGTTTGATCAATTCACATCATTTCAAAATTCAAAATAGATAATGTCAATTTTAAGTGTTTTAAGTTTAAAAAATTATTCCAAACAAAAAAAGCACAAACTTGAGGAAGAAAGCATAAGCACATCATTCTTGGGTATAACAAGAGGTTTATGGCATATAGGCAAGTTGATCATATATCCCTAAAGATCTCAAACAAAACCCTACAACTATCTTGTTGAAAGGGCAATGATGTAAGGAAGATAGGCAATTAAAAATAACCCTTAAAAGAAGACCCTAAGGAAGACCCCAAGGAATAAGATGAATTAGTATATCTTAATAATCAAGATATGTTGGATGCATCTAAAAATATCAAACAAAGTAGACAACATTCAAACTAAAAAAGATATGTTGGATGCATCTAAAAATATCAAACAAAGTAGACAACATTCAAACTAAAATAACATACTTATCATATGGAACACGCGGCTCAACAAGAGTTCAAATACATCCAAAATATATATATAAAATTATAAATAGCAATCCAAATACACACCTCAATGAGGTAACTTTAGCTTTGATGAGCATGGTGGTTCAAACTTTAAAACCAAATTACATTGGCTAGGTGATGGAATTCAAAGAATGAACTAATCCAATGACCATTGAGTATGACTATCTCATGAGAAATCATACATGGGAGCTTGTGAATACACAAATAGAAAAGAAAATCATGAGCTATAAGAGTGTACTTTGAACAAAGTACAAGTTTGATGAAACTATGGACTAAAACAAAGTTTGATTGGTAATGAAAGGAAGGCATTGATCGTAAAGAAACCTTTTCATCAACAATAAAGTTGAAAACAACTAGGTTTATTTTCACACTTGCTAAACTGTGTGGCTAAGTGCAATGGATGTAAAAAGCACATTTGTAATTAGAGAATTGCAAAAGGAAGTTTGCATACATCAACTTAAACTATTTGTAATAAAACATAAAAGAAAAACTACTATACAAATTAGTGAAATCTTCGTATAGTTTAAATACAATCTAATTATGGTAAAAAAATGGCAAACATACACATCTTTTTTCATTGTTTACAACTTGTACATCCGAAATGAATATGAGTATATTTAATGCTTAATGTATTTGTTGATGACCTTGTCATCACTAGAAGAAATGATGAGTTAGTGTTTCAAGTGAAGAAAGATCTAAATAGGTCATTTGAGATTATTAGTGGTCGCTTGTTTACTATTGCCCTGAGTTAGACGTGTGACAAATAAAAGATTTTTTATCTCTCAAGCTATATAGGATAAGGAGTTGCTTGGAAAAAAAAATGTCTAAATGCAAGCTAGGTGCAACCTAATAGGTGTATACCTTAAGCTGTCTAGATTTCATAAATTAAAGGTAAATTGCACACCATATAAGCAGTTTTGCGAAAAGCTTCAATTACATCAACAAAATTAGACCCGGTATGAATTTTTCATCGAGTTCTCTCAAGTTTTTTTGACAACCTAAAATCTTACATTGGAAAGCAACTAGGAGGGTGTTAAGATGTATATATAGTCTTGAATATTTGCACCAAACATGTGTATAATGACAATTTCAATTTGACTAGATGAATATACAGAATTGGAATAAGAGTTGGAAGAGTATGTTGATACTCCTTTAAGTATGTTGATTATCATTAATTCATCTCTAGAGACAATCTAGAAAATAATGCAAGGAACTATATGCCTTGCCTTACAACATGACATTGTAAAATTCTAAATGAAATAAGTATTTATCATTAGATCAACCAACTAACATTTTGAGGTTAATAAGGACCCTTAAAAAGTTATTTTTTAAATAAACACTTCATTTAAAAGTGGCTTTGTTAGAGTAGTTAGATCTTGTTGTAATAGTTTGTACATGTTTGTTAATAGTCCAACTTGTTTACATATTTATTTAAAACTACTAATTACACTGGGTTTTAGATTTCTTATGATGAAAAAATATATAATTATTATATCATAGACTTCATAAATAATTGTCAAAAATATTGGGAATTCTCTTTGCATTAGGAGAAACAAAGCACTTGATGAATATGCAAAAGGAGCTTACCAAAATATATATATAACCCAACTCTCTAACAACCAAATTTTCAGGAACGCCTCAATGATGTTAGGAATCCAAGAATGGCAAATATGATATAGATGAAATTGTACTTTCCCTACACCATATGAGAATCTGGTTGCTGAAATTTTTGAGGTCATACACTAGAGTGGGTGATAAATCATTCATTCCTTAGATTAATCAAACTGTCAGTTTCTTTTCAATCAGCATATTCCCAGATTTGCAGATTTATCCATGATTGCAGTTTCTTTTCAATCAGCATATTCCCAGATTTGCAGATTTATCCATGATTGCTTATCTATAAATTTGTTCATAAACACATCTGTAACTATACATTTGTCATCTTAGGTCTCATGTTTATTCAAGCGTGTCCATTAGTTTGCCTAATATGCATTTGCCTGGCTGTGGATGGTGTTGCTTACCTGTGTTCATCAAGAAAGCTGGGTGACAGAAGCAAATACATTTTTGTAACCCTTGAATTGTGATCAATAGAGATATGCACCCAACATTCTTATTTTGCCCTGCTACCACTCATGGCTCAGTTGCTAGTCCCCAGAAGTTTGAGCTTGTTTGTGGAGAGAACCTTGAGCAAGGAACATGCCTGTTACCGAAGGCATGCAAATTCCAATCACCAGGGATGCACTCCACAATAGTTGCACAACAGTCTCAAGTATGTATACACATGAAGATGGTTTGCACTACCCAATTGGGCTTCAGATTGTATACAAGCTTATACTGTTAGTAATTCACTTAATTTTGCAGATTCAAATTCATAATTTATATTGATATAACATTCTCGTAATACTTTTCACAAGAATTGAGGTGGGATCTCATAGTATTAAATGTAAAACTGAAATCATGTCAGATGTACAACTTCTATATATTTAAGTTAATGTCCGCACCTTCCAACCAGTCCTGTTCATAAAGGTGATTGAATAAGCCAAATAACAATACCGACAAGGGGTAGAGCAGCGTGTCTCTCTTGAATGAACACTTTATGTTCAACCAATTCATCGTAATAAAAAACATAATCAATTAATTGCACCAATCTCAAGTGTACTTTGTAAGCAACCAACAACTTAATTTATCAATTATCATAAAAGCTTGGCAAATTTATGTCATCTGGTCTCATGCTTCTTGAGGTTAAGTACAACCAATCCCTTTAACCAGCAAAATGGAAAATGCTAAGTCAATGTTCTTACATATGTAACTGGTGACATGTCAATGCACCCAAAGCAATCCACTTAATTAAGTATGAATAAAAATCATTATAAATAATGACTGTTGGTCCAGGGTGTTGTTATTGGATAGCATTAGTGCCAAGCAGATGCTACAGTAAGTACCTTATCTTGCCATGCAAAGTGTAGAGCCCCATTTTCTCTTTTAAGCCTGTACCTGGCACCACAAGTTTCATACAACTTCCTTACACGGTTGTCAACATTTGAGCTGAGGGGATAACCAGTAAAACCGGCCATCATCATTCTTGCCTTCCATTTTCCTGCTACTTCATACCTCTCAGTTCTTTCTGCCCCCTCACATGCAATAATATTTACTATGTTGCGTGCAAAGCAATGCTTCTCAATGTTGATCCTGTCTTTGCTTTCCCTTGCAAGGTGACTATCCAGGGATTCAAACACTGCTGAATAGTAGTTCAGTGCTTCCACAAAACGTGGCATGAAAGGAGAAGTATTAGTATTAATTTCATTTTCCACAATAGTTACAACTTTAGGATTCAGGCTTTTAACCATTCTCAAAAGTTGATCACGGGGATTCTTTGTAGAGACACTTTCATCAGGTATGTGATGCAGCTGGAATGCAAAATTTACTGCTACTGCCTCATCTGGTAGACATTCCAGCATCAGTGGTTGCACATCTGCTGTCTTTGCCGAAATGATGTTGAACTGTAAATTAACACCAACAGCATTTGCAAGTTTTTCAAGTCCTTCCCCTACCACATGCAAGCTTCCAACAGCATGGGAGGTTGACTCGGGGTCATCCACTACAGTCATGCGAACCTTGGGAGGTCCATCAGTTCTTCCAGCAAGATCATGGATAAGGCTGATGTATTGGCTTCCCTGCTTAATTTCAAAATCTATAATGTGTACATTCTCCTCATTCTCAAAAGCTTCAAGGATGGTGCTGTTTGCTGCCATTAACCCGTACTTAATGTATGGACATACTTCAAATAGTAATTGAGCTGCAGACAAATGATCTCTGCCGGATGTTTCTTTCAATCTCAAAGAATTATATGAGCCTTGTGCTGATAGGCCAGACCGTGTAACAAGGCTTTCAAACATATATGCAGTAAGCCGTTGCGTGGGATCGCCATCAACTGAGCTGATTCTCCTTAGCTTTCTTATCAAGGTTGATTCTCGGTCAGCATTTGTCTCAGAGATGGCAGTTGCACACTCCACCAAAAGCTTCAAAGGATTACTACCTTGACCAATTTGTGCCTGAACAAGAGATGTCTTGGGCTCTATTTGCAACATAAATGGCTGCTTTTGATTTTCTTGATGAGGTCTACAAGTTTGGCTTGTTGGACTTTCCTTCTTGATGTAAGGATGACAATGGGATTCACATGAAATGGTTGGAGTTGCCAGAATGGCATTGTCTGATAGAAGGGTCTTCATGGTACCAAGAACCCACTCCTGATCCAGGTGATTACTTTGTTCAGGGCTAATGGCACTTGCAATAGCTGAGTCGTCATTGTCGCTTAGCAGCTCTCTCTCCAATTCTTGCAGTCTGTGCCGGATGCCTTCTTGGTCTTCAATCAATTTAGTACTACCACCCAAAGGCAGACTCTGGACATCAAAGGATTTCATGTTTGGTAAAAAGGAGTGCATTTGTGCAAAATTCTCGTGAGACATGGAATTCTTGAGAGGCGCACCTTGTAGAATTGGCAAGCTAAGAAAATCATCACCATTGGAATCTGAAATACTCAACGGTGATAATGATGTTGGGCTATGAACAGAGCCTTGGCTATGAGAAGGACTAATGTTCAGCTGTTGTTTATGGGAGGTGAATGACCAGACACACTGAGGCAGAGAATCTGAAAATTCAGATAGCAAAACAGAATCCAGGGAGGGCAAAGGTAACAGTGGCAAGTTATGACTCTTTTGTCTCACCACCCTATGTATAGCCTGCCTTTCTGTCTCAGATAGTGACCTCTTAGAGAGCACGTCTTTTGTTTGGAAATGAATTTCTGATGTTGGTGAATCAATTAGACCACAAGGATGTGAAGCAGTGCTACTAAGTTCTGGTTTACAGTATAATCTTGTCAAGTTTCCTGAGTTCGCCGATGCAGGTGTTCCACCTGTGTTGCTTCGCCCAGCATAAAGAAGGCCTTCATTGTTAGAGTTACCAGAAACTTCTAATGGCCTTAAGATAGGCATACTATCTACCCAGAGGATGCCAAGTTCTTATAATCTCTTAAATCGTTTTGAACTCCTCTGCATCCTTCGTTCATTCGGAAGGAGATTGTATGCCCATTATCCTCCCTAGATATTCCTGGTGCCGGTGTTTGCACTGGAAAATAGTGTCATTGGTAGAAGCAATTTCTGAACATCCTGGTAAAAACACCAAAACCTGTCATCAAAAACTGAACTTGACTTGATATCACAGTCTTATACAAATCAATGGTCTACCACTCAAAATCTATTTCACATTAGAAAAGGGGTAAAATTAATCACCAATCATTTTTCCTTTTTTCTATAGTAGCCTGCCTAAAATGCTAGCATCTTATCTCCATTTGTTGGTAATTTTGCTAAACGAGATCTTCAAACTGGAACTATGATATATTTATTCAATATTCCTCCAAATAGAAGCTCTTAGCAAATGACATCAATTATTTTGACTGCAGATGGTCTTATTTCCTATCCAAGGATTTCAATTAAAGAGAACAAAAAGAGAGCTAAGGCAAACCCTTCATTCAATTCACTAATTCTATAAACAAGATAAATTTGTCTTCTCTTGTTGCAATGATTTAAATTTATACTATGAACTACTTATTTATTGGATAGTTCTTTTCTGGAGACCGTCCAAGATGCCCACGGCTACTTCATGTTAATGAAGTGAATAGAAAAAATTTACTTGCTACAAACAAAATTCTGCTACGCTACCTTCTCATCTCATATGTGAAGTTGTTTTCTTGTTCACAGTGGATAAACTAGTTAATTTTTGCATCCCATTAATAAGCACACACTAATAACTAAACTGGCGACGGAGAAGACCTATGCACAAGTAAAACAACAACATAGCGTGTTGTAGTTTCCCTGTTAACCCAGCAAGTGACATTGAAATCTTCCAGCACATATCTTGTAGGGATGTGTGAGAGAGATTTTCAACTGAAAGAGACAAACAAACAAATAGAACCGGCAAACCAAATCAAAAACCTAGTCAACGCATGCATTCTTTTTCTCCTAGACATTAAAAAGTTATGTTGCGTTTGACAAATCAAGAAATACAAAAGTGAAAACTAGACATTATAGGGTTTTTGTTGCATATCATCAGAAACTCATTCCATCCGTTTCTTCATAAAGAGGTTGTTAATCCGGTGAATCATCCATCCATTATGATCCTCAGATTTCAAGGTCTAGGATACAAAATTTCAAGCAGTATTTTTGGAATAATGTCACAGCTCCTTCCAAACCATTGTACCGTACTAGAAATCCATGGTATGGAAAATACATATATTATACAGCAGTACACATATCTTATACAGGTTTAGGTTCACTGCTGAATCCAGTGCTCAGAATAACAGGGTACAGTATTAATAGAAAACAGCCATGTAAAGCTTCCATGGGGGCAAAGTTGTATAGATTGGGAGAACAAATATAGAAGACTGCCCTGTGAACCAGATGTCAAGCTCTTGAGAGTGAAGTCCAGACTACAAGAAAGCTTAAGCTCACAATGCAAGACCCTTTAAATATAAATGGCATCAATCATGCCGAAGTTTTTGGTCGTTAAAGGAAAATCATAACCTACCATTGTCGCCAACATAAGAACTTATTTTGGTAACATGAAATGAAAAGGGACAACAATCTTCATCCCTCTGTGTGATATCAAGAACAGAATAGCAAAAACAGAGGATTCTGCAGTCAGATCAGCTTCTCATAAAACGAAACAAAGAAATGCATTGACATCTATAGATAGCTAATAGTCGGTCAATAAGTATGGGAAAGTACATCAACCTCGATCTTATCATATCGAAAGACCTAAAACGGGGAGTTGAAAATAATATCTTTAAACCTGTGAGAAAAAAACTAGCTGAAAATATAATCCACCTTTAGGGGAAATCCCATGTTCTGGCGCCATCAATGAATCGGATAAGTGAAACCCAGACAAGATTCTCAGGCACGAGTTGTTGAAATATCTAGTTCCTTCAACTTTGATCATGGAGTAGAGATGGTTCACAGAGCTATAATCTGTGACAAGAAACAGTACACATGAATCAAAGACAAGCCGATTTGTTGCCCCGCTAAATTTTGATTTTCAGACACAAGATTGAAGGGGGAAAAGAGAATCAAAGAGGAAAACAGGATTTTGGGAGCAACATCAGAGCACAGTATGTAGTATCAAAAACAAGCAACAGCATGGATTTCTGACCCAAAAAAGTAGGTAGCAGGTCAGATCATCCCATAACAAACCCAACAACCCTGTCTTCTGAACTCAAAAACAATCTAATACCCGCATGAAATAACATAAAAATACCTGGGTCCGCCCACATGTAGACATATTTTCCAGCGTAATAAGCCCCCAATTGCAGAGATAACTAACAAGACTATCATGAAAAAGGAAAGATGGATCAAAGAAGAGCAATTGCAGCTGCCTTTATGTACTTACAGACAAAGGAGAAACAGGAAGAGTATAAATCAACTGGCAAACACTGCACAACAGCTCCAACTCAGAAAGAAGAAAAAAAAAAGCAAGATAAAAAGACCCACATATTCCTCCCCAATCTCTCTATCAAGAGCAACCGCTTCTCTTTCACCTTCCCAAATTCCAATGCTATGGTTATAGTAATTTGTGTACCTTCAATGCCCAATCACCCAAAACCGGCATCAGCAAAAGTCGATTTCCTATATCGAAACGTATGTATCAATCAAACTCCTTCTCCAATGCACTCCAATAAGGAATGTTTGATTAGAGGAGAACAAGATAAATTTGGATGAAACAAAATAATATATATAAAAGGATTAGGCTATATTAGTATGTATGAGTCTTTAAATTTTAAATATTAAGAAATAAAAATGGAAAACATAATTTAGAGTTATCATATAGTTTCAAGAAAGTAAATTATATTTTAAAAAATGGAGTTGTTGATGAGATCAGAAATTAATTAAAATTATATTTAAAAATAATAAAAAATAAACGTATGTTTTAGTATAAATGTCTTATAGAAAATAAGGTACTACATCATAAAGTATGTAGCTAACATTCATATATCTATGTCAAACTTTAAAGATTATTTAACAGTAAACAATCTAATTCGTTTTGTTTTAAAAAAAATATAAACAAATCAATAATTCTTTTGTGATTTAATTGTAATTTTTTAGTCAAATTCATTTATTCATATTTTATTTTCATAAGAAATGGGTTTGTGTGAACTTCGATTAGCACCATGTAGATCAATGAATTTGATTCACAAACTATTCAATTAAACTCTAAAAGAGTTACCATGAAACTGTAAGGATTAGCACCCTTGTTATGCTGCTTTCTAATTCAAAAATAATAATTATCACCTAAAACTTGCATCAAGATTTAAAAAAAAGTATTATATACATATAGTTTCACAAGTGAGTGATAGTAAATATAGTATTACATCATAAAGTAGGTAGCCAACACTTATATTTATATCAAATTTTATAGATTATTTAAAAGTAAACCATCTAATTATCTTATTTAGAAAAATATGTAAACAATACAATAATTCTTTTGTGGTCCAATTGTAATTTTTGACTCAAACCACTACATTCATATTTCATTTTCATGAGAGGTAGACTTGTGTGAACTTTACTTATATAATACCAATCAATTAATTTTGCTCAAAAACTACTCAATTAATTTCTGGAAAAATAATAATAAAACAATAACCTATCATTCAAAACCCTCATCAAATAAAACAATATTCTTTGTGTGTGTGTGTGTTTAATTAGAGGAGGAACTAAAGTTAAAACAAGAAAATGGTGCATGGAACAAAATAATTATAATTTAAATGAGTAGGTGAAATATAATTTTGTACCGAAGTTAAAATATTAAGAAATAAAGATGTAAGATAAAATTTTCATTTATCATATCTTTTTATATTGTGTTTATAAGAGTTAAACTTAAATGAGAGAGTGACAAAAAAGTTTACATAAGACTATGTAAAGATGTTATTGTGAAGATAAAAATGATATCATGACATTTTTTAGATAAATTAAATAAAGATTATATTTAGAAAAAAATAAGAAATGAACAAATATATTTTCTAATAAGTGAGTGGTGGAGATAACATAATACAACATCATAAAGCATGCATAATATAATAATATCTATATCAATTTTGAAGATAATGTAAAATAGACAATCTAATTTTATTTAAAAGACATCTATGTATAAAAACAAAACAATACGTTAAGAAAGGTCTCTTTTCCGTCTTCTTTTGTATTATTTTTTTAATCTTGCATTATATCAATTAAAAACAAAACAAAACAATAAATTGATAAAAAAAAATACTACATGTAATATAATAATTTATGAATAATGAATAATGAATTCAATTATTCACTTATAGAATAATGAATTCAATTACGAAATTACACAAATATTTATCATAAAACAATAAAAATTTAACTCAAAACTAGAATAAAAAATTTCATAATTTTCACTAAAACTCAAAAGCTTCTCTTGCTCCAAGAAATGTAGGGTCTCGTGATGCTATTAAAACCCATAAATTATTTATTTATGCACATTCAATAGTAAAACTGTAGTTTCACATGATATAAATTTGGCAGTGCGAGCGTTGAGTTACATCAACGGTCACATCGTGTTGAGTGGCTTGGCCATTTTAACAGTTAATCTCCACAATGAAAGATATAATTGTAGGTGACTTAAACAAGCATCATATTTGGACGCAATGATGAAGTATGCAGAATAAAAGCTATTTATTCCTCACCTATCACATTTCTTAATGCTACGGACCCTTCCACCCATTTATGTTTCTTTTCCTTACACTATAAAGGTTATTACATATTCAATACAAGAAAGGAATTTGTTTTCAATTTAATTGATACTTTGCATCATTTCTTATTAATCCAAAAGTTTGCGTGCTAATATGTATTTGAAGTAAATTTGGGTATTTTTAGGTAATAGTTATTTAGTAGTTTTGATTTTTATATAGTTTAAGTTTAATTCAAAACAGATCTAAGTCAACTTTACTAAAGCTAGTTATTACGTGTACGTAAAATATTCAAATACAATTAAAATCATCTAGAATAACCAGTGTCATTTTCATAAATGAGGATAAATACATGGGCATTTTACAATCTACATGGCATCTATTTGATCTTGTTCAAATATTGTTAAATCAGTGGACCAAGCTTGACTATGATCAAGTCAAGTTGTATATTCCCCAGCTTGACAATAGGGCCTACAAATGCTTTTAATAGCCACACTATCTAGATTTACATAGGTAAATAGATTTTTAAGGAATTATGACACATAATTCAAGACTATCATTTTTAGATCAAGATCATAGTCACTCGTACAACTTTTATTGTCAACTCTTTTCTACTAATACAAATCTAGTAGTAGATTCCAAATTTAAATCACAAATTATATTATGATACAATATTTGTCATCACATACAAAGCTAAAAGCTTTTATCCTTCTTCATTGATTTTAACATTTATTTGAGTACTTGTCCAAAATTAGTTCTTTTTGTCTAGGTAAATTTGAGGATAGTTTGTTTATTGCATTGATTGGCCTAGATATATTTAGTGTAGGGTGTGCTCATTTCTTGGCATAAATTGATGAATCTAATGTGGATTATAGCCCCCAAGGTTTGACCTTAGGAATTATCCTTCTATTTTTATTCATATGTAATATGATTGATTAGAATTATAGTTTGGATCTGTCCTTGTTATATTGTCTTAGTGAATACTTTTTTCACCCTTCTAATGATATATACTTTCTATCTCACTTTTCTTTATGATATAGCTTTATATTCACTCAATGCATCCATTGATGATTCATTATATATGACTCTACACCTTCATTGATTAATCATAATACTTTTTATAAAAGTAGCAACAAAACTAGGGTGTTGTCCCATAGTACAAACAAAGAACTATCCCAAAGGATTAACACTAGACTACCATTAACAACACATTAACATCAACTAGTGAATATTAGCCAAAATAAGAAACGACATCCTAAATCTACCTCTATAAAAAATAAAAGACCAGTTATGACCAGACCACCAACCATAGTTATAGAACCACATAGCAAGTAAAGTAGAACAACCTAATCTAATAGAGTTCACAGTCTTAGCAGTATTAAAAGTAAATAACATGTGTCATGCAAGGCAATACCATGGAGAGTTAACCTTGGCATAAAATCTATTTAAACTAAAGTATTACGACTAATGCCCCGGAGGCCAACAAGAAGCCAAAAAACAAAAGGACCAGTAGTCTTCATCATGATTTCTTCTTAGTTGACATCTTTGACAGCAAAACTTTGGCCCACTCCTCAAAAAGAACTGGAACAAATCTTTGTAATCTTCATCTTCCTTTTGCTTGCCACCCTTCATATGTCCATGGAGTAGACATAAGGTGGTGATGGAACCATGCATAACCTTTAGAGTGAACCTACTCACATCTTGCAGACATTTACACAAACTCGCCACTTCATCCCTGAGGTTTTGAAGGTCACTTTCAATGCCAATAACATGTTGTTTAATTTTTCCAATGATACCACCAGGGTCATGACTTGGACTACAGGTATCTTTATCCACAATTTCTTCCACAATAATATTGTTCTAGGCAATTTGGGGTGAGGGGGGAGAAGTAGGAGGGTTGGTAGTAGCCACAAGGGCAAGGCACATGTCATGTTTAAGGCTCTCTGACACATGGGAAGAGAATTCCTTCTCAGATTCATCTTCCCCATTACTCTCAGTCTCCTTAGAGTCTTCAAGGCTCAACTCTTTCATTTTTCTTTTGCCCTTCTCCTTAGCAATTTTGTTGGAGCATTTGGGGGTGATAGCTTCCTTTGTAATCTCCACCTCTGAATCTATCTGGTAGATGGTATTTTTAGTTTTTTTAAGGGATTTAGTCTTCGAGATAGGTTATCAATTTTTTTCTTCTTTAATTTACAAGTAGAGTTGGTCATGGGAGACACCTCCTCGGAACCCTTAATCCTAAGGGGGTTTTTGACGCACCTCTTTCTACCTATGTCAATGGGAGGGAGGAGACTAATTTTAGGAAGGGAATACATTGGTGGCAACTTATTGAACAGAGACATTTCTAGGAAGACACAAAGACAAATGGAACTTATAAATGTCATACATCAACCCCTGATGTAAAATAACAAAGTTTTTCCTCATGGATTTTGCTTCAGTAATTTCATTAATATTACTTTCCATAGAGTGTAATAGAAAAAAGGGTGGTAACCTTTTTTTTTCCTTTTTTGTATTTTGACATTTTTGAAATGGGTCTTTATGCAGGAGCATCTCGAGTCCTTAGCAATCCTATGTCACCAAAAAGATGTTTGAAGTTTTCTATGTTGCTCGATTCCTTCTTTGACTGAGTTGGTTCGATGTTGCTCAATTTCCTTTATTTACCGATGTTGGTCAGTTATCTCTTTGGCGCTCGGTGAATTTCCCTAGCGCTCAATGATGCTTGTCTGGCACTCGGTTATCCTTGCTTACCAAGTTGTTTATTTTGGATTTTTGTTGAGGCCAACTCTTGCATTTATATTTGGTCACAGATTTAATGTTGGTATCTATCATTGGGAATCATGTGGACCTAGATCTAGTCATTCCTTCCATTGATGGTGGATCTGAAGGCCAACTTTGTTCGGTAGCCTCTTGTATAAATGTAGTTGTTTGGTTAGAGTTTTAGTAGTCAATTTTTAGGAGATAAGTTTTGATAAAAGAAGAAGATAGAACATTAGAGGTTGTTGGAAGATCCTCACATGTTGGAGGACTTTTGTACTTAATTGTAATATCTGGCCTAAATTGGGAAGGCCTTACAACCCGGGATGTATGAACCAATTGAAGATAATATATAAAAGTATCTACATTCTCTCTCTCACTATTGTGTTTGTTGCTTCCGCATGTGATGTCTGCAAGGTGGATCTGGTTAGGGTGTGCCTTTGGCCCCTCTCCCCATCTACCCTTTGCATCAGGTGGTATCAGAGTGAGGTGAGATCTGGATCTAGGTTTACGAATCTAGGTTTGAGGGTTCCTTCTTGTCAAACCCTAGTTGAATTGTTGTGGGGTAGCAGATTGCAATCTAGCCTGCAATTGCAGAGGATTTCAAGATGGTTCATGGGAGGTGAGATGTGGATCCAGGATTGGCAAACATGTTGAGACAACTTGCTACTAGATTAGAAGCTGTTGAAACAACCCAGAGAAGAGGAGGACATCTTGAAGATGTTAGTGATGATGAAATTGAGGAAGAATAAGTTGATGTAGAACTTGCACTGGCGATGGATCAAGGTGAGGAAATATTGTTGAAGGCTTTGACAAATCTGAAGTCTACACCACACTTTAATCCTCCTGAGTATAGCAGAAAATTGGATTCTGATGAATTGGCAGACTGGATCACTGAGATGGAAAAGTACTTTGAATATGAAAATGTACCTGAGGAAAAGAAGGTGAAAATTGCAAGCACAAAGTTAAAGAGTCATGCATCCTTGCGGTAGGAACATTTGCAGTTGGACAGAAAGAGGAAATGCAAAGACAAAATCAAGGTATGGAATAAAATGGTGAATAAATTGAAAGGGAAGTTCTTATCTTGTGATTATCAGATTAACCTAGTTAGGCGAATGCAAATTTTGAGGTAGAAAGATAGCTTGGTAAAAGAATATACTGAGAAATTCTATAGATTAGATATCAGATCTAGATATGATGAAGATGATGTGGAAAGAATTGCTAGATACCTGAATGGTTTGAGAGTTTCCATCCAAGAATAAATCAGTTTGGTCAAATTTGAGAACATTGAAGAGGCTTATCAATTTGCATTGAAAGCTGAGGAGAAATTGGACAAGAAACATGAGCAAAGACAAAGAGGTAGAGGTGGTAGATTCCCTAGGGAAAGAGGTAGATCTTATGGTGAAAATAGTAGATCTGAACCTAAAAAGACAATTCTAGATAAAGGCAAGACCGAGTGGAAAGGTGAAAGTTCATCTAGAGGAAGAGGCAGTAACTACCGAGGTGGTTTCCGAGGAACTTTTTATAATTGTGGAGAAGAAGGATATAGATCATTTGAGTGTACACATGCAAGTAAGAAGGTCGGTAACAGTAGAAATACTTTGGTGCAAGAAGAGTCACCGAATGAACCTGAGAAGGAAAATAACTTGATGGTAAGGAGAGCACTTTAGAGTGAAAGTAATAAGGAAGATCCGATAAGGAAAAGTTTTTTCAAGACCAGATGTAGAGTTTCTGATGAAGTTTGGAAGGTAATCATTGACAATGGTAGCTCGGAGAATCTGGCATCTAAGGAAATGGTCACAAAGTTACAGTTGAAAAGGTTGGAACATCCGAAGCCCTATCAGATTTCATGGATCTAAGATGAGCATACACTCTTGGTAAGTGAACAATGTTATGTGAATTTAAAAATTGGAAAGTACTATGATAAGGTGTTATGTGATATCATGCCTATGGATTGTTGTCATATTTTGTTGGGTAGACCTTGGCAATATGATAGACATGCTATATATGATGGGAGATTGCATAAATATACTATTTGGGCTAATGGAAGAAGACAAATCTTGTTACCTTTGATTGAAGAACCTGTTAGTAATGTTTGCACATCTGTGAAAGTTTTATTAATGGAATGAAGAAAGTTTGTTAAGGATTTGAAGAAGAATGATGTATGTTTTTTTGTGATTCCTAACAAATCGAGTCAAAAAATAGAGGATAGTGTCCCTAAGGAAATTGATAAGTTACTCACCGAGTACAATGAAATCATTTTTGATAATGTACCTAATGGTTTACCACCGAAGAGAAGCATTGATCATTGCATGGATCTAATCCCTGGAGCTAGTTTACCAAATAAAGAACCACATCGGTTGACACCTACCAAGAATCAGGAATTGAACCGACAGATTCAAGAATTGTTGCAAAAAGGTTTGATCAAAGAAATTTTGATTTCTTGTGCAGTACCTCATGTATTAGCACCTAAGAAGAATGGAGAATGGTGAATGTGTATTGATTCTAGAGCAATCAATAAGATAACAGTGAAATATAGGTTTCCTATACCAAGAATGGATGACATAATGGACAGTTTGACTGGAGCAAAGTATTTTACCAAAATTGATTTGAAAAGTGGGTATCATCATATCAGAATCAGAGAATGTGATGAGTGGAAGACTACTTTTAAGACAAAAGAAGGTGTGTATGAGTGGTTGGTTATGCCTTTTGGTTTAACTAATGCACCGAGTACTTTTATGAGATTAATGAATGAAGTTTTGAAGAAATTCTTGGGTAAGTTTGTGATTGTATATCTTGATGACATTCTGATATTCAGTAAGACCAGAGAAGAATATTTTTTGCATGTTAAACAAGTATTATAGAGGTTGAAAGAAGAAAAGTTGCAGATAAATCTGAAAAGGTGTTCATTCATGAAAGAGGAAATTGTGTATTTGGGATTTATGATTTCAACTGATGGTTTGAAAATGGATCCTGAAAAGGTTGAAGCCATTTTGAATTGGCCTACACCTGAGAATGCTAGTGAGGTAAGATCATTTCATGGTTTGGCATTTTTTTACCAAAGTTCATTAGGAATTTCAGTTCAATATGCAATGCTATGACTGAGACTATGAGAGGGGATAAAAGAGAATTCAAGTGGACACATGGAGCTGATAAAAGTTTTGAGATTATGAAGCAGAAGGTTGCTGAATTGCCTGATTTCAATAAGGTATTTCAAGTGGAATGTGATGCAAGTGGAAGTGCAATAGGAGCTATGTTGAGTCAAGAAGGTAAACCTGTTGCTTTCTTTAGTGAAAAGTTGAATGATGAAAAAAGGAAATATTTTGTGTATGATCAAGAATTCTATGTCATTATTGAAGCACTGAAGAAATGGAGACATTATTTGATACCGAGTGAATTTGTGTTGTATACCAATCATAAGGCTTTATAGTATTTGGGTAGTCATAATAAGTTAAATCAGAGACATATGAAATGGGTTGAGTATTTGCAAAGTTATACATTTCTGATAAAGCATTTAAGAGTGGAGTCACTAACTGAGTTACTGATGCATTAAGTAGAAGAAGATCTTTGATGACTGAGATGAAAATTGAAGTTCTTGGCTTTGATGACATGAGAGATTCTTATGAATTTGATCCTGATTTTTTTGAGCCGTGGAGAAAGTGCAAAGCACTTATTCAAGATCAACCGAATACTAAATGGGAAGAATATTTTATTCAAGAAGGTATGTTGTTTAAGGGTATTCAATTGTGTATACCGAGAGGAGCAATGAGAACTAATTTGATAAAGGAGAAACATAGTAGTGGTTTGGCTGGACGTTTTGGTGTTGATAAGACATTGAATTTTCTTAAGGAGAAATACTTTTGGCCACAGTTGTATAAAGATGTTTAGAAATTTGTGAAAAGTTGTGGAATTTGTCAAGTTGCAAAAGGAATAAGTCGGAATACTGGATTGTATACACTGATTTCTATTCCTAAGAAACCTTGGATTGACATCTATATGGATTTTATTCTTGGCTTACCAAAGATAGTAAGAGGTAATGATTCTATATTTATTGTTGTGGATAGATTTTCTAAAATGGCACATTTTATACCTTGTAGAAAGACATTAGATGTAGTACATATAGCAAATCTTTTCTTTAAGGAAATTTTCAGATTGCATGGATTATTGAGGATTATTATCTCTAACCGAGATAGTAAATTTGTTGGATACTTTTGGAAGACCCTTTGGAGAAAGTTTGGCACCGAGTTGAAATATAGTTCTACATTTCACCCACAAACCGATGGACAGACAGAAGTTGTGAATAGAAGTTTGGGAAATATTTTGAGATGTTTAGTTGGAGAAACACCAAGTAGTTGGGATTCTGTGTTGGCACAATCAAAGTTTTCATACAATAATTCAGTGAATAGAAGTACTAAAAAAATACCTTTTGAGATTGTAAATGGCATACAACTGAGAGGTATATTAGATTTGAGGGATATTGCTTAAGAAAGAAATAGAAGTGTTGAACGAGTGAAGTTTGCTAAATACATGAAGACATTGCATGAAGATGTGAAACATAAGTTGGAAGTAAGTAATCAGAAATACAAAGACAGAGCTTATAGATCAAGAAGATATAAGACTTTTATAGTTGGTGATGAAGTAATGGTTCATTTGAAGAAAGGTTGATTTCCTATTGGAACATATAAGAAGTTGAAAATGAAGAAGTTTGGCCCTTGCAAGATACTGAGGAAATTTGACAGTGGAAATGCATATGAGATTGAGTTACCTAATGATATGGATATATCACCTATATTCAACATTACTGATTTGTATGAGTATCATGAACCTGATGAAGAAATAACAGTACCGATGGATTATCATAAGAAACAGATAGAAGAAGTTGAGCAGATTTTGGAGCAAAGAATTGGTAGAAGTACAAGAGGAAAACAATATATGGAATACCTAGTAAAGTGGAAGAATAGACCGATTGAAGACAGTGCATGGATTTCACAATCTGAGTTGGATGCGGCTCGGATCGTACCTATTTCATGATTTGGAGAATCATTTCAAATAACCCCAAGTGTTTGATGCAGGAACATCTCAAGTCCTTGGCAATCCTGTGTCACCAAAAACATGTTTGAAGTTTTCTATGTTGCTCAATTCCTTCTTTGACTGAGTTGGTTCAGTGTTTCTTAGTTTCCTTTGTTTATCGATGTTGGTCGGTTATCTCTTTGGCACTCAGTGAATTTCCCTGGCGCTCGGTGATGCTTGTCTGGTGCTCAGTTATCCTTTCTTACCGAGTTGTTTATTTTGGATTTCTATTGAGGCCGACTCTTGCATTTAAATTTGGTCACAGATTTAATGTTGGTATCTATCATTAGGAAGCATGTGGACCTAGATCTGGTCATTCCTTCCATTGATTGTGTTTTTTGCTTCTGTGTGTGATCTCTGTAAGGTAGATCTGGTTAGGGTGTGCCTTTGGCCCCTCTCCCCATCTACCCTTTATGTCAGGTCTACTCTAAGAGTCATGAATAGTAATTATGCAAATGCAATATTTTGATAGGATCTGATAGAGGCTGACCCTCTGATGTGGATATCTGATATGCTCCAAATCCATAGACTATTGTGATGATGTAGGGACCCACTCACTTTGGTTCAAAATTTCCTAGTTTTTCTCTTTTCATTTGATTTTTTTTTAATTTAAAGACCATGGTATGACCTTTTTATTATAAATTCTTTTGAGACATTGTTGATATTCTTGCAAGTGTGTTAGTGCATTTTTTCTCTTTTCATCTAGAAACTCTAGCTCCTATAGTTGAGATACTTGGTATTCCTCCTCTGAAATGGTGTGTTGAAGGGACACTCATTGTAATGAGAGCTTGAACTCTATTGGAAAGATAGTTTTAGTACCGTATACTAGTGGATATGGATTGGTTTTTGTGGGGTACATAAACTAGTGTGGTATACCCATAAGGTAGGGTTGATTTCAAGGTTCCAGTCCCAACCATCTCCATTGATAGTTTTCTTTAGGATTTTTATAATGGTTTTATTCATAGTCTTAGCCTGGTCATTACCTTTGGGAAAGTAGCGTGAAGAGTATCTATGATGAATGTAGAATTTTTCACAAAGCTCATACATTTGTTAATTTTTGAAGGGGTAACCATTATCAGTGATAATGGTTCGCGAGACTCCATACTAACTTATGATATAGTTCAAAAGGAACTTGGAAATCTATTTACCAGTAGTATAGTTTATTAGAATTTCTTCAACCCACTTTGTGAAATACTTAATGGAAGTGATGATGTATATATGATTGTCAAAATATAATGGATGGATCTTTCCAACGAGATCAAACCCCCATTATGAGAAACACCATAGTGAAGTGAGTGGTTGTATCTCCCGAGCTTGCACATGTATGAGGTTCTTGTAAATATGACATTTTCTTTATTTATAAACAAATAAGAAAGCATCTAATTCTATTGTGGGCTAATATACCCAATTCTTACAATATTCTTGGCTAAGGTCAAGGTACTAGATCGGGCACCACAAATACCCTTGTGTACTTCTAATATCATTATTTTTTCTTCCTCTGAGTTGAGATATCTTAAGAGTGTACCATCTAGACTACATCTTTAGAGTGTATTGTTAATGATAGTGTAATGGGATCCTTGCCTTATCAAGGAATTATTTTGGTTGCAAGAATGATTTGGTTAGTAAGGTAAGCATAGATTTCCTAGTACTATGGTGAATTGGGACCAACAATCTCACACACAACCTTAGACTTGGGGACTTCAAGGGCAGGGACCATGAGTTGTTCGACCATGAGCTCATAGTGTGTCACATCAAGTGAATTTTCTAGTAAAGATCCTACACTGACCATGGAATCCACTGCCTTGTTTCTTATCCAATGGATTTATTCAAATGATATATACTCAACGTGTATCTTGATATCTTCTACCATGGATTTATATGGAATCAATTTTTCATCTTTGATGTTGTAACTACCATTGACATGGTTGACAATAAGTTGAGAAACCCCATATACCTATAATTGTTGGATCTTTGATTGGACAACTATTTTGAGACCTATGAGTAGCGATTCATACTCAATAATGTTGTTGACATAACCAAACTTTAGTCTATAGGATCTAGATGTGTGTGAGAAAAAGTGAGTGTATAACTGGGAATGAAATAATAAATCAAATTTCTTAAAATAGTTCTAGACCGTATTTCTTATTTATACATTGTCACACAATTTAATGTATCGAGTGTCACAAATTTATTTGCCTTCAAGAAACAAACTTTCATGCCCATGGCTCTAAATTTTGAGAGGAGCTTCCTGAAATGGATGTGAAGACAAAAGAGGAAATGAAATCTAATGAGGACAACATGATTCTAGAATATGAGTCCTTTGTATCAGATGATCGCTTTATAAAATAAGATGATTTTAAATCCATTCTTTATGAATATAGAGCTAAGAGGATGAGGGAAACCATTCCAATTGTCTCACCTGATAATAAACAAAATTTGTTGGAAAGTTTAAAGAAAGACATTGAACAAGAGATAAAAGTGATGAAACCAGAAAAAATAATAAAATTGTTATAGGAGGCTGGCATTATGGTCTTTCCAGATTGGGACTTGAGTGATGCATTTATTTTTGATAATTTCTTACATATTGAAGACATTGGCTATAAGTAAAAGGGGATAAGGATATATTATGGTTCAAGGTATAACCTGGATAATGAGTCTATGATGATTTGGGCATTGTAATCACCCAACAAAAGACCAAAGATAATTGACATTGACAAATCCTTTGGCCACATGATGAAACTCAAAGTGGGGGATGTTAGAAAGTAAAGATCCCTTGGTATAGCTGAGAGGGAGGGGGGTGAATCAATTATACATCTTAAACAAATTTCTACCCAACTATGGATATCATTTACTACTTTTATACATGCATATAGTAAAGTAATGAAAAGTAAAATCAAGCTTAACATAATGAAACACATAACTGTTGGAAATAATTGTCTGAAGGAAATTACTACTCAATTATGTATTGTCTTTGATGTCACACTATGTCATAGTCCGCAGCAATCAGTTTCTACCGAGCTCTGTCGGTCTGCCAGACAGGAATATTAGTGTTTACCGAGTTCAGTCGGTCATCGAAGAAAAGATAGTGTTTACCGAGTTCAGTCGGTCATCGAAGAAACGATAGTGTTTACCGAGTTCAGTCGGTCATCGAAGAAAAGATAGTGTTTACCGAGTTCAGTCGGTCATCGAAGAAAAGATAGTGTTTACCGAGTTCAGTCGGTCATCGAAGAAAAGATAGTGTTTACCGAGTTCAGTCGGTCATCGAAGAAAAGTTAGTGTTTACCGAGTTCACTCGGTTATCAAAAGGTAAAGGATTGTCGGTGTTTACCGAGTTCCCTCGGTCACCGAAAAATTATAGAAAGTTATGGTCACCGAGCACTGTCGGCCCTTGAAGGACTTTTGCAAATAGAGTTTGCTTAATTCAGCCGACTGTTATACTGTTATAATGTTGATTTGACAAATCCAAAATCATATAAATAAAAGGTCAAATGTGAAAAATATAGATATAGCAGAAAATATACAGAAGAAAAGAAGGAAAGGTATATGCGAATTTGTGAAGGATGTTCAGATATCCTTGAGGAGCAGCAGAGATTTATTCGATCAGAAAGGATCAGAATTATGCAGAACAGAGATCTGTAATCAGCAAGACAGTTGCATTATTATACAGGTCACTTTTTCATTGTTACCTTCTTATCATTGTAACAGTGAATTCTAAATCTCTTAACCGAGTTGGCTTAACAACCATATTGTAAATCCTCTAACAAGGTGACAATTCCATTGAATTGTTTTCAAGACCTCTTACCAGGCCACTCCTTGCAGGGTGTTTTAAATCCTCTAACAAGGTCACACCTAACAGTGTGTTTTGTAACCTTTTACTGGGTTGGCTTCTAACCGGGCATCACTTCAGAAAAGTAAAAATTAGTATCTAGATACATTGGTGGTTTTTCCCATATTGGGTTTCCACGTTAAATCTTGTGTCTCTTGTGTTCTTAATTGCTTTCTCAATCATATACATGTGCTGATGAATATCTAAAGATAATATTGCTAATACTTTCTGCATCTTCAAAGTTACTGCAATCTATTTACCGAGTGCTAAAACAGATAACATTATTAAGATATCCTAAGGGATCTGGAAAGAATTAATAGGAAGTGTTTTTATGGTTGACTGATTCACCCCCCCCCTCTCAGTCACTTCATCCATATTCCATCAATTGGTATCAGAGCGTTTGGTGCTTGCAGGAAGGGTTTCAAGGACCTAAGCTAAAGATCAGGATGTCTTACAAGAGGGAAATTCCAAAGCTCAACAGAGATAACTTTTCAGCATGGCAAGGTCTCATGCGACTTCATCTGGCTTCCATTGGTGATTCAGGATGCAAATACATTGATGAAGAATACACAATTCCTAATGGCGCATTAACTGTTGAAGACATTGCAGATAAAAAGACTCACAACACCATGATGATAGACATTGCATCTGCTCTCAGCTATGAAGAATTTGATGATATTAAAGACTGCACTACTGCATATGAAATGTGGGTGGCACTGAAGAAAATATATGGTGGTGATGCAAATGTGAAAAGAGCCAAAGCAGAAAGCCTAAGAGGACAGTTTGACAAGATGAATATGAAGGAAGATGAAAACATTGCAAAATATGTTGAAAGAATCAAAGCAAGTGTAAGTGCAATTAGAGCTTCTGGAGGAACAATCTCAGATGAGACTGTTATAAGTAAGGTACTCAGAACACTACTCCCTATCTATGCAATAAGAGTATCATCTATTCAAGAAAGAAGATGTGAAACAAACCACAATATAACTTTGGATGCTTTAGTTGGAAGATTGACAGCTTTTGAATTAGACAACTATGATAACTATGTTCCTAGTTCCAAAAATATTGAATCAGCATTTGAGGCCAAGGTTTCACTAAAGAAGAACAAGAAAATTAAAGAAGTTCAGTCAGAAAGTGAAGAAGAATCAGAAGAAAGTTCTGATAGTGATCTTGAAATTGTAGAAGCATTACTTGCAAAGAAGTACTCTAGAGGGAAAGGTAAATATAAAGGTAAAACTCCTTTAATCTATTTTTCATGTGAAGAAATTGGACATATTGCAGCTAGGTGCCCAAACAAGCAAGTCAAAGAAGAAAAGAGAAGTCACAAGTACTATGGCAAAAAGAATTTCAAATCATACAAGGATAAAGGTAAGAAATCATGTTTTTTGGCTAAAGATTCTGATGATAGTGAAGAAGAAATTATCTTTATTGCTATAAAAGATGAATCTGATGATGATGAAGATAAGATGGCACTTATTTCTCATATAAGCAAAGATGATATATGGATAATAGACAACGGATGTTCACACCACATGACTGGTGACAAGACAAAATTTGAATATCTAGAAGACTGTGATAATGGTAATGTAAGATTTGGAAACAATGAACCTTGTTGTATAAAAGGAAAAGGAAGAATCTCATTAACCAAAGAACTCATATGTGATAATGCTTACTGGGTTGAAGGACTAAAACATAATCTTTTAAGTGTAGCACAGCTAATCAACACTGGTTTCAAAGTTGAATTCATGAATGGTCAAGCAAGACTGCTAGATGGAAAAGGAAAACTCATTGGATCAGGCAAACAAACAAAAGGTAACTTATTTTATCTTGATCTCAATGAATATTCATGCTTTATTGCTCAAATAGAAGAAAGTTGGCTATGGCACAAAAGGTTATGTCATGTGAATTTTGATAACATGATAAAAATAAGCAAATTCAAGAAGGTTAGAGGCATTCCTACTTTGAAGAAACCTGACACTGGTCTATGTAAGAATTGTCAGATTGGCAAAATGAGTAAAACTACTTTCAAGAGTAAGAACTATCAGTCTAAAGAAATTTTGGAAATTGTGCATACTGATTTATGTGGACCTATTGGAATACAAAGCTATACTGGAGATAAATTCTTTATTCTTTTCGTTGATGATTATTCTAGAATGATGAGTGTTATGTATTTAAGAGAAAAATTAGAGGCATTTGAAAAGTTCAAATGGTACTTAGCAAGAGTAGAAAAATAAACAGGGAAAAGATTGAAATGCTTAAGATCAGACAGAGGTGGTGAATTCATCTCCCATGATTTTAACAACTTTTGCATTGAAAGAGGAATCAAAAGACAGGTATCAGCTCCTAGAACTCCTGAGCAGAATGGAATAGCAGAAAGAAGAAACAGATCTATTATGGATTGTGCAAGGACTCTAATGATAGAAAAGAACATTGCTATAAAGTACTGGAAGGAAGCTATCAGCACTGCAGTTCATACCTTGAACCGAGTACAACTGAAGAAAGACACATTCAAAACTCTTTATGAATTATGGTATGGCTATAAACCTAATGTAAGTTACATGAAAATATTTGGTAGCAAGTGTTATATCTTAAAAGAATCCAGAAGAAATAAATTTGATGTGAAAAGTGATGAAGGAATATTCCTAGGATATTCTAGCAAAAGCAAGGCATACAAATGTCTGAACTTATCTACTCACAAAGTCATAGAAAGTATACATGTAAAATTTGATGAGTTTGCAGAAAAGACTGAGGAAGAAAGCAAAAGGGAACCTGAGAACTACAGAAGATTCATTTACATTGAACTTGAAAAATTGACAAACACAACTATCAATAAGGAAGCTATATCTACCAAGCCGAGCACAGTTACCGAGTCACAAACTGAGTCACAGGAAGAAGTTCAAACTGAGTCACAGGAAGAAATTCAGACCGAGTCTCAGCCTGAAGTTACCGAGCAAATATCTACCGAGCCCGAGCAACCTGAAGAAGAGATCCTAGAAGACAACAGCATGAATCATTCAAGAGGCAAGGAACCTATATTAGCCAAATATGTCAGAAGACATCATACACCAGATCAAATCATTGGAAACAAATCAGATGGTACTATGACAAGAAGCAAGCTAAAAGGTACGTGTCTGCTTACTGATTTTGAACCTAGAAATATCAAAGATGCATTAGAGAATGAAAGTTGGATTGAAGCAATGAATGAAGAATTAGAACAAATACAAAAGAACAAAACTTGGACTCTTGTACCTAGACCTAAAGATAAGAATGTAATTGGAACAAAATGGGTATTCAGAAATAAACTGAATGAAGATGGTCAAGTATCTAGAAACAAAGCTAGACTGGTATGTAAAGGTTATTCTCAAGAAGAAGGTATAGATTATGGAGAAACTTTTGCTCCTGTTGCAAGATTAGAAGGTGTAAGAACTCTACTTGCTTATGCAGCACACAAAAGATTTAAGGTATATCAGATGGATATAAAATCTGCATTTCTGAATGGAATTCTTGATGAAGAAGTCTACATTGAACAACCTGAAGGTTTTGTTGATCCAGATAAAAGGGATATGGTCTGCAGGTTACACAAAGCATTGTATGGTTTAAAACAAGCTCCTAGAGCATGGTATGAAAGACTTCATAACTATTTGATCCAGATTAATTTCAAAAGAGCTAATGATAACAGTAATCTGTATATTAAAGAAGGACCGGATGACAAAATTGTATTGGCAGAAATATTTGTGGATGATACTATATTTACAGGGAATGAGGATCAGTGCAAAGAATTTTCAGAGCAAATGAACAGAGAATTTGAAATGTCTATGTTTGGTTTAATAAAATTCTTTGTTGGTCTTCAAATTCAGCAAAGCAAGAATGGTATATACATTACTCAATCCAAATACATTAAGGAGATACTTAAGAAGTTTGGTATGGAAGATTCAAAACCAGTTGGTACACCCATGTGTACTGGACTGAAACTTACCAAAAATGATGATTCAAAAGAAGTTGATCAGACCCTATACCGATCTATGATTGGAAAATTGCAGTATGTAGTACATACAAGACCTGATATTGCCTTAGTAGTCGGTATAGTAGCTAGATTCGCAGCAAAACCTAAGGAAAATCACATGATGGCAATCAAAAGAATCTTAAGATACTTAAGAGGAACTGAAGAATATGGTTTGTGGTATAAATTTGGAGGCAATCTAGATTTGAAAGTTTTTATTGATGCTGATTGGGTAGGAAACATTGATGACAGAAAAAGTACAAGTGGTGGAGCATTTTTTCTTGGAAAAAGACTGGTATCCTGGACTAGTAAAAAGCAGAATTGCACATCTCAATCCACAGCTGAAGCAGAATATGTTGCTGCTGCAGTAAACTGTTCAAATATTGTTTGGTTTAAACAGCTATTAGAAGGTATGAAGGTTGAAATAAAAGAACCAGTTGTTATATTTTGTGACAATACCAGTGCAATAAACATCTCTAAGAATCCAGTGATGCATTCCAAAACCAAGCACATTGCTATTAAATATCACTTTGTCAGAGAATTGGTACAGGACAAAGAAATCAGATTAGAATATATTCATACAAAAGAACAGATTGCAGACATTTTCACCAAACCATTACCTAAGGATGCATTTATGTATCTAAGAGGTAAGTTAGGGGTCATTCCCCTATCCGAGGCTCACTAAATACAGTTTTAGTGATGCATCAACCAGAACATGATTGAAAATCAACTTGTTGATGCAGCATATTAAAGGAATGATTGCATATGAATCAGTACTTGAGGTACATTAACCTTCACTGGTAATATGAGAATTGTCTTTGGCATGTGTTGTCAAAGAGGGAGTGTTTGCTATGTCTTTGCTATTACTTCAAGAAATTTTAAAATAGTCAGAAGGAAGAACTTTCAGGATACAGGAAGTTTGCTGATAGAGGGAGATTTGAATCTAAACTGAGCTAACTCTTTCAAATTTCTTATGCTATGACATATTGTGTTGCCATCAATGCCAAAGAGGGAGATTGTTGGAAATAATTGTCTGAAGAAAATTACTACTCAATTATGTATTGTCTTTGATGTCACACTATGTCATAGTCCGCAGCAATCAGTTTCTACCGAGCTCTGTCGGTCTGCCAGACAGGAATATTAGTGTTTACCGAGTTCAGTCGGTCATCGAAGAAAAGATAGTGTTTACCGAGTTCAGTCGGTCATCGAAGAAAAGATAGTGTTTACCGAGTTCACTCGGTCATCGAAGAAAAGATAGTGTTTACCGAGTTCACTCGGTCATCGAAGAAAAGATAGTGTTTACCGAGTTCACTCGGTCATCGAAGAAAAGTTAGTGTTTACCGAGTTCACTCGGTCATCGAAGAAAAGTTAGTGTTTACCGAGTTCAGTCGGTTATCAAAAGGTAAATGATTGTCAGTGTTTACCGAGTTCCCTCGGTCACCGAAAAATTATAGAAAGTTATGGTCACCGAGCACTGTCGGCCCTTGAAGGACTTTTGCAAATAGAGTTTGCTTAATTCAGCCGACTGTTATACTGTTATAATGTCGATTTGACAAATCCAAAATCATATAAATAAAAGGTCAAATGTGAAAAATATAGATACAGCAGAAAATCTACAGAAGAAAAGAAGGAAAGGTATATGCGAATTTGTGAAGGATGTTCAGATATCCTTGAGGAGCAGCAGAGATTTATTCGATCAGAAAGGATCAGAATTATGCAGAACAGAGATCTGTAATCAGCAAGACAGTTGCATTATTATACAGGTCACTTTTTCATTGTTACCTTCTTATCATTGTAACAGTGAATTCTAAATCTCTTAACCGAGTTGGCTTAACAACCATATTGTAAATCCTCTAACAAGGTGACAATTCCATTGAATTGTTTTCAAGACCTCTTACCAGGCCACTCCTTGCAGGGTGTTTTAAATCCTCTAACAAGGTCACACCTAACAGTGTGTTTTGTAACCTTTTACCGGGTTGGCTTCTAACCAGGCATCACTTCAGAAAAGTGAAAATCAGTATCTAGATACATTGGTGGTTTTTCCCATATTGGGTTTCCACGTTAAATCTTGTGTCTCTTGTGTTCTTAATTGCTTTCTCAATCATATACATGTGCTAATGAATATCTAAAGATAATATTGCTAATACTTTCTGCATCTTCAAAGTTACTACAATCTATTTACCGAGTGCTAAAACAGATAACATTATTAAGATATCCTAAGGGATCTGGAAAGAATTAATAGGAAGTGTTTTTATGGTTGACTGATTCACCCCCCCCCCTCTCAGTCACTTCATCCATATTCCATCAATAACACCATATTTTATTAACTATGAAAACCATGGCCAAGGGAAAACCCTAGTGGGGATGGTACCCACAAAATGATCCACTAATCAAAAGTATCTTGTGAAAGATATTGACCCTGTGAGGAGTCTATTACATTTGTATAGTGTATATGTTCTTATGAGAGGACTAGGCCCTGTTAAAATCCTTTTACCCTATGAGGTAGAGTAATCTTTAAGAAACCCCCCTCTTAAAAAAGATATAAAATCTTGGCGAATCTTTCATTTTCTTGAAAAAAAAATAATTTCTATTGGCAAATCTCTCAAATTTTTTGAAAAAAAAAGTATTCTTATTGGCGATTATTTTTTAATAACAATTTTTTTGTAGAAAATATTGGTGAATATCAAACAATAAAAATAAATTAATTAATCACCATGGTGAATATTTCTATTTTAAAAAATAGAATTCTTATAGAAAATTATTAGGCTTAATGTGGAAATCTTTGATGGGTTTTACGAATAGACTCTGTAAAAATTACTTGCTTACCATTTATTTAAAATATAATCTAATAACCTCATTGTATTGTGTGAGATAAATGTATTGATATTTTTAAATACTAATGGGGCCCAAAATTTCTTCAAGACCATTGATTTATATTGAGATCAACAATCTGGGACAAATTTTAGCTCCCATAAGCATTACAAACCAAATAGTAACATTTTTACCTCATAGAATATAATGAGGGTCACAAGAATATACTTTAAGTCAATAATGGAAACTAAAAGTTGGTGATAGATCCCTACAATAACTAATAAGCATGATATATTATTGGAGAATTAATTTAAGTTTCTACACTAACTTATAAAATTATGGCGAATCAAATCTAATCATGTATCAAATATTGTGGCGAATTTTCAAGTTCAAGTTTTTTATAAAATAAATGATTTTGTGATTTAAATATTTCTAAATTAAAATTTCGTAAAAATGTGGCAATTTAGGTTGCCTTAAATCTTGAATTATTAGCCAAATTTGGATTCTCAAATTTCCAAAATTAGCCAATTGGAGAATATTAGCCACTAAAAATTACAGTTGTGAGGAGTCAAATATACAATACAAAAATTGGATCTCACTACTTATACAAGGTGTTCACTGCACATACGATACATATACAACTTCACAAGATATATATATGAATACAAAACTTTGATTGCTACTGATATCTTCAATATCTAATCAGTCCTTGTAGGTGCTCGCATAAAATCAAACATACAACTATCCTTCTCTACTTTGATCATTAAATTTTCATATATACATAACATAAAAAGTGCACATATGTCAATCATATCATTACAATACAATTGGCGATCTCAACAAAGTGCCTTCCTTAATACCTTTCTCTTTATCTAGTTGGCCTTTAACTTAATTATACAATACTAAAAATTTAATATCTCATTCTTCTATGTTAGGATGGAAATCTAGGATGTCATCCCAAACTAATCCATAAATTTAATTTTACAATAAAAAATAACTTGTTAGCCAAAAACTCAATATACTCTAACTTGCCCTATTTCTACGATATACATGATGTCTACAAAAAACTTCAGAAATCATAACCAAAACATAGTATATTCTTTAGTGTAATTGTACACATCATCAATGATGGCCATACTATCTATAGTGAAGCTCGCTAAAGTCCAACTATCAACAGTAAACCTCACTGAATAGATCTTTGTACCTTCTCACTATAAACTTCCTTATATTACACAATTTTCTAAGTATTCCTTATCCAAACTTCAACTATAACTATGCCCGCTTCATAGATGGTTATACCTATCTAAAATATGTCTATACGTGTCCATTAATGACAACCCTATCATATTCCCTTAGCCAAATTTCTAACAATCTCCCCCTTTGGCATTGATGGCAACATATGAAAAATTGGCTAAGTATGCATAGTTACAAAATCTTCAAAATTGGCTTGTAAAAAATTTATGTGAAAAATTTATGGATCATCTATATGTTTACCATCTTATACATACTATACTCCCCCTTTCTATATATTCATATACATTTCCTTATGCAATTTTTTTATCTACTTCTCCCCCTTTGACATCAATGACAAAGATATGGTAAAAAGGTCTATATACATGTCAAAATTTTGCTTCTTACCTTCATTTGTATCCTTCATGGATGTGAGATTTGTGGTGGTGGCTGAATGAATCCCATAAGTTGCATACAATCCACAAATCTGGTCTTCAAATTTGAAAATTTTGTGTCCTAAGAGGTCTTCATTGTTAACCCTTTGCCAAGTGACCTACACAATCCATAAGATGTCACTTATGCTCCTGTCAGATTTATAAATGCAAATTTCCCAAAAGTTATCCTTTCTACTATCAAATCATCAAGTTCTTTCAACAATAGATCAATTTTTATGGATAATTGTCCTCTAAATAGGTCGAATCTCTTTAATAGCACATCCTTGTTTTGATGGAGAGTAGTTAACTCTTCATATGCTTGGTTTATCTTATTTTCATCACTAATTATCCTTATCTCATTGCTCTTTATATGCTCAGCCATATCATATATTTCCTTTTCTTTGGATGGTATGGTATTTGTTGTACTAAAAATGTGTTTGTGCGCCCTTGCACACTCATCAAAAATATATTTCTGTTCTAAAATTCTAAATCTTATATCCTTTATGCATTTGTCTAAGTGTTCCTAGTCTTCCTTGATGTTCTCATTTAACTTGTTGAACAACTGTGATTCATATTCTGTTTGAGCTATTGTCTTTGATGTTTCTTTTTATGAAGAAAATTGTGAATAAAATTCTTCAATAATTTTTTATAATTTCATCTCCTTCTCATGCTCAACAAATTGAATTTGATATGGTAATGTTTTCTGTAATCTATCAAGTGCTAGATCTACACATTTGTTTGCTAGTTATATTTTTCTCTTTGTTTCCTTGATACCTTTTGAAAATGCAAGTGCTGACAATTGCATATACTTTAACGGACATGTCATTCCTTTGAGTAAATCTAAAATATCATCATGTGAGGAAGATGTTTCTACTTTTTCTTTACCTTTTTCTTTTTGTGCTAGAATAATTTGTTTTGTTTGCTCTATTTCTTCCTTCTTCTGTACTCTTATCTTGTATCTTTGAATCCTTTTATACTGTGGGAGGTGTGGTAGTGGGTGCTTGAGTGGTCTATGCAGCTAATTGTTGTTATAGCTCACCCTGTTGAGTATCTTCTTTCTCTTTACTCTGCTCTTCCTACTGGTTACGTTCACTAATTTGCATATCCCTACCCAAATTGTCAACATCTTCTATTTGATCTTTAAATGGGTCCTCTTTATCATTGATGGGGTCCAATGTAATCTCAACTCCTTCCATAATCAAATATGGTTATTCACTAGTACTTGGCTGATCATCTTTTGTAGGTATTTAAATTGAAGCTTTAGCCAACTTCTTCAATGCATCTTTAGCTATTTGTTCAGTCTCTTCAACAATTTCAATGCATTTTCCCAATATGAATAAATTCATTCTTTTCTTGCTCCTTAGGGAATTATCCATGATGCTAAGTACCTTCTTTAATTGTTCTTCTAAGATATTGAGATTGAGTTTCCTTACTACATCATTTCTTAACTTCAATTCCTCTTCATTTTGTATATCCCTCCTCACTTCTATTCTATCATATACTTCTCTAGGTATGCTGCCCTAAATTTCTATAAGTGCTCTTTTGTATTCCAAAAGATATTTCAATACTGTAATTTCTAAAGCTATCTTATGATTAAGGTTATATCTATCAAATAATTTCAATTGATCAAGATTACCTTCTTTGAGTATTATATTGTTCAGTTTCCCAAGGTTATGTTTCCAACCTTTCCTTGTGTTAATAGAAGGTGTCTTCTGTTCAATGACGTTTTCTTTCTTCTTATCTTCTTTAACCTATTCAATCTTTTGTTCAGCTTTATCTTCCTTTTTTTCAAATTCTTCTTCATCTGAGTCCTTAGTGTGAATTACCTTAGGCTTCTTTGTTGTAGGTTTATGCATCATATCCTTTTGTCTCTTAGGTCTGTTGGGAGATGTAACAACTAGTCCTATTTTCACGTTCACTCCTTTAGCTGCAGGAGATATTCTTGTTGATCTCTTTGTGATTGGTGGTGATGATGGGCTTGGTTGCACATGAATTATTTCTACATCTTATGTACTTTCTCCTGGTAATGGTTTTGCTGGTGTTGATAGTTGTGAAGACCCTGCTACTATAATAGGTTGAGCTGATATTATATTTGATCCTCCTTCACTCATTAACTTCGTCGAATACTTTGTGTGCTTTCATTCTTCCTTAGACATTCCTGCCTCTTTAGCTATCTTGTCCATGATTTTATCTATCTTCTTCTTTACTACATAATATTCTTCTTGCCCTTTGATTTATTAAACCTTTCTTCACAAGTCCCCCATCTAGGACTGTCTTCATCTTTTTCTAATTTTAATAAAATATCAATGCATTCTTCCAACAAATCATCTAAAACTTCATACTCCAAAGGTTTGATAAAGTGAATTCTAGGTTCAACTCCCTCTAAACATGTGTTAGTCTCAGCCATTATATAAATTTCATTCGTATACTTGTTGACTATAGAGGGTGAAACTCTAAATCTCTATTTCATCTGATTCTTAAATACTTTTGTCATTCTAGTAATGTCACTTTCAATTCTTTCCTTAGGCTTCTTTCTATAATAGTTTCTAACTTTATCCATTATGCATCCATCTAAATCCCATTTAGATGCAGGCATTGTAGGAAATGTTCTATTAAGTTGGAAAATTAAATATACAAGATATGATCCAAGTCTAAATGGTGTATAATTATCTTGTTTGATTCTCCTAACATTATTAGTCAGTTGATTTCGGAATATCTCACAAATATTTGCATCTTCTCTATCAATTACTATCTTATAGGATGCATGAACAAATCCTGCAAAAATAGAATTAGTTCTTGAGGTGTAAACCATCTTATAACCTAATATCTTGCTCAACAATCTCACATTTGTTTTCTTTATTGTGTGAACTCTCATGCCTCTTCCATAATATTCTACCTCTGTATTATTTTCCACAAGCTTTTTAACTTGTTTTTCTAATACATGATTGATTCCAGTCATGCTTAGGCTAGTACGATTATGAATAATTTCATCTATTATCTATATAGGTTGATCCCCAATCTAGATTTAATCATTATGGATCCTAGTTAGTATAATTATTATATGTTCCTAATTGTCAAAATCAACATGGAAGATCTTCTCCATTAAGTCAATCTTCCCTAAAAAAATTTAAAACCTTTTTTGTATGTCCCATCATGTAGGTTGTAAACTTTATCCATATCCTCATATATCTCATTGTAGCCTATTGTTTCAATTTTTTAATGTATGTATCTCCATGTATTTTCTACATATATTACATAGCTAGGAATTTGCAAAAAGGCTCCCGCCGGATTATCCAATTATAGAGTAATAGATTTTTTCTTGAAATTATGTCTAGGCTCATTCCTAATATCTCCAACTACTTGATTGTCCATTTTAACAACTGAATATCCAAGATTAGTAACTAGGTTAATCTCACAAGATTAGTAAATACCTTTCTCTGCTCGTGCTAGGATTTCATGATAACACACTCGATATTGCTTCAACCAAACTTGAAATCTTCAAATCTTTTGTGCTCTTCAAACTCTCTAAGTGTGAATCATGAGTAAATTCATCGATCAAAGTCCTTATATTTACCAAAAATTTGAATATGCATTAATTGCTCAAAAAAGAAAAACAATTTCCTTAAGCCAGTAGCCTTCCATCCTTTGATGCGGTCACATATGTGAATATTATTTTTTGCACGGTTAACTGTATCTTCCTTCATTCTATTCTAGGGTGTACCCAACTGCATGGAACTCCATTCAACTAATCAGGGGTTTAGTGATATTATGATATGCTTACCCCTTTAAGGTGCAATATATTTAGTTCAAGGTGCATTTCTCATCAGGATCTGATGAGTTCTTCTTTTCTCCAAGATAATATTTTGTCTTCTTATCCTCTAATATATCCTTCTCCTTTTCAGCCCAAATCTTTGAACTTGCAAGTAACTTTTCTTTCACAAAGGTCTTCTTAAGGTCATCCACTTAATTCCTATTCACATTTTGATCATTCCTTTCATTTTTGTTCATTTTTCTTCTAGGATCTAGTGATCTTTTATCCTATGGTCTTTTATTTCCATCGAATCTGAAAAATCTTCCTGTATGTTCCAACTTATTACAAACATAACATGCCAAAACTCTTTTTCCTTGTCTAGCTCCAAACTAGTTTATCTCAAGTCTGCATTCTCTAGTAAAATGTCCAAATTTTTTTCATTTATAACACATAATAGTTATGTTTCTTTCCTCCATTGATCTTCTTCTTGTCATGTTAGTCCTTTCATGCATTTTACTATCATATCTAGGTTTCCTACATTCTCTAGCTCTATGTCCAAAATTAGAACAATTATAAAAATAACCAGAAAAGGGTTTAGAATACTTACCTATGTAGTCCTTCTTCATATGTCCAACTTCATTTCATATAAAACATTGTGCATTGAATTTCCTTCTAGGTGGTTCAATTTGATCTTGTGCTTGTTTTACTAGATCTGGTGTTTGAATAGGTTCTTCAATCATAATAGGTTCATTATTTATGAGATCTAATTTTTTCTTCGCTTCAATATATTTAGTCATTTCAGATTGTTTTGATGATTCTCCTTCATTGTAATTGATTCTTGTCTTATCTACTTTAGGTCTTTGTGCCATGATCTATTCATCAAGATTTTTTGTACTTGAATGTAACTTCTTAATATGTTACTTTTCTTGTGTAAGTTATCCTTTTATGATACAATTGTACTTCTCAAGTTTTGAAAACTTTAATCTAGAATCTTCAAGTTTAGATGTCACTTTCGTAAGTTGTAATTTCAAATCTTCACTCTCAGATCTTAATTATGTATCTATTTTTATCTCTTCAAGTGTCTTGTTTGTCTTCTATGTAATGATATCAAGTTCATGTCTTACGACTTTGTTCTCCTCCTTAGATGACTCAAAAACTTTGATTTGATCATGTAACTCTTTCCTCTTCTATCTTGAGTGTTCAAGCTAATCTTTTAACATCTTAATATAATCTTGTGCATCTCTCAACTTGTTCTTTAATCTGTTTCTTTCTTGATTCGCTTGATCTAATTCTTCAAGAGTTTCCTCAATATTTTTTTGAATATACCATGAATCCATAGTGATCTCCTTCAAGATGTTAGGCTTATCCCTTAAGAACCTAAGGATCTGATACCAATTGTTAGAAAGTAAATATCCCTTGGTATAACTGAGAGGGGGGGTGGGGGGGTGAATCAGTTATAAAACTTAAACAACTTTTTGGCCAACTATGGATATGATTTACTACTTTTATACATGCATATAGTAAAGTACTAAAAATTAAAATCAAGCTTAACATAATAAAACACATAACACCATATTTTTTTAACTAGGGAAACCCTAGCCAAGGGAAAAGCCTGATGGGGATGGTACCCACAAAATGATCCACTAATCAAAAGTATCTTGTGAAAAATATTGACCATGTGAGGAGTCTGTTACATCTGTAGTGTATCTATCCTTGTAAGAGGACTAGGCCTTGTTAAAATCCTTTGAACCTATGAGGAGTTAAATTTACAATACAAAAATTGGATCTCACTACTTATACAAGGTTCTCACTACACATACAATACATATACAACTTCTCAAGTCATATATCTGAATACAAAACTTGTATTGCTACTGATATTTTCAATATCTAATTTGTCCTTGTAGGTGCTCGCATAAAATCAAACATACAACTATCCTTATATGCTCTGATAATTAAATTCACATCTATACATAACATACAAACTGCACACATGTCAATCACATCATTACAATACAATTGGCGATCTCGCTTAAACAAAGTGCCTTCCTTTATACCTTTCTCTTTATCCAGTTATCCTTTAACTTAATTATATGTTACCAAAAATTTAATATATCATTCCACCATGTTAGGATGGACATCTAGGATGTTGTCCCAAACTAATCTATAAATTTAATTTTACAATAAAAAATAACTTGTTAGCCAAAAACTCTATATACTCTAACTTGCCATGTTGCTGCGATATACATGCTATCTTCGGAAAACTTCAGAAATCATAACCAAAACATAGTATCTTCTTTAGTGCGATCATAGACATCATCAATTATGTTCATATATCTATATTGAAGCTTGCTAAAGTCCAAATATCAATAGTAAAACTTGTTGAATAGATCTCTATACCTACTCACTCGAAACTTCGTTATACTTAGACAATTTTCTTAGTATTCCTTATCCAAAATTTGAGTATATTTATGCTTGCTTCATAAATGATTATATCTGTCTAAAATATGTCTATATGTTTCCATTAATGACAACCCTATCACATCCCCTTAGCCAAATTGCCAACAGGGGATACCGACTCTCTGATTACTGCTGGCATGGGAGTACATCTATCCAAATTTAATTTAGCATAGACCAATTTTTTGACGAAGGAAAGAGACACTCTTAAGGTGGAGAATGAAAATTTGAGATTTGATATTGTTTCCCTTAAGGATCAAATGTTAAATATTACTTCTGGTGATTATGTTAGAAATTGAAGCAGTCTAGAATAGTTGCAAAAGAGAAATAATAAGTTGAGAGCCATGGGGGATAGTTTAATATTTGATCTTGTTTATGTTCTATTACATAAAATATTCTCTAGTTTAATGATATGGATGAAGTAATATTGGATTTCACACCAAAAAACCTATGATTCTATTGTGGAAAATAGAAGGTTGCATAATAAAATAGCTAAAAAGATACATGATATTCAACTTGGAAGAGTTTCTAGTTATAGTTTGGTTGATCCTCAATTTGTAGAAGATCACTAGGGCCATGGTGAAGAATTGAACAATGATTACAAAGTATTTGAGGATATAGTTAAACTTAGATTACCGACCTTTTTTACTAAAAATGTTAACCTCAAGGATCAACATGAATGGTTAGATGAGTGTAACAATATATTACAGTGTGCTTTGGATGCAGTAACATATGACATACTAAAATTGGAGGAGACTCACAAGAAGATAGAGAATCTGATCCACATCGAGTTCAAGATAAGGTATGTCATCCATGATTTTGACACATACAAGAAAATGGATTATACAGCTCACTTGTCTAAATTTTATCTCTTGCTAGATAAGAGTTAGTTATCTTTTTGTTTATGTTTGTTATAAGTTGTTAAGTTTTCAAGAGACTTGATGAAAGGATATGATCCTTTCTAGTTTCTAGTATATATATCAAATGCATTGTGAAATCAAAGGAGATAGAATATAACTAATATAATAGATAATAGAATAGGAGGAAGCAGTGCAAATTCTAAATGTTATGTACCAATCATTTCAAAATTAATACAAAGACTTAGTTCATTCTTTGCAATTGTGGTGTGGATTATTTTATTTTCAAGTTAGATATTTGTGATAATTAATTCAAGGATTTAATTGCCATTTTAAATACTTGTACAAAGAATTTATTTAATTTCACACTAATTCAAATATCAAGAAGTGTTGGCCTTACATTTATTGTCTGATTGGTCTTTTTAAGGAAAATTTAAACTCAATTAGATTGGTTGGTGTGTTATGTGTTTAATCATTTTGTATTAATGGAATTAAACGGTTGACAAATTTACCTAAGGGGTAAGTTTAAAATTTTTATTGTAAAGTTATACATGAATATTTGAAGGGAGGTGACTCTGTGCCTAATAAGGATAAGGGATTTTTATTAAACATAAAGATATAGATTTTAAATAATAATAATTATCACTTTCAGTAGGAATAGATAACAACATAGATTAGAAGTGAAGAAGTAAAGAAGAAGAGAAAAATAGAAGAAAAAAAATCAAATAATTGAAGGAGTAAAGGATTAGTAGGGAAAAAAGTAGAAAGTTAGAAATTGAAGGAATCAATTTTGTCTCAAAACTTCATGCCATTTTGAGGAAGAAAATAGGAGTAAGATATAAGATAAAAGAATAACATATGCTATAAAAAAGATCAATTAGAAGATCAGTTGGAGAGAAGGTCTACCCACATAGGTTCCATAGAGCCTAAAGTGAAGATCATTTTCAACCATATTAGGTTGATCTTTTTCATTGGCCAAGTCAATTGGAGAGTTTGAGCACAAATCTTGGCATACTTTGAGAACTTTCTAATCTGTTGATTTGGGAACCAATAGAGGTGTTAGTGGAAAATTAGATCCTGTGGTTGGCCTAGATTATTTTTGAATCCTTAAATGATGGATGAAGTATATAAAAACCTCATCTCTCCTTATTCTTATAATCAATTACTACTCTCAATAATTCATGTTCAAGAATGTGTTCAAGCAATCAAGATAAATTGAGTAATTGGATTCAAGATTTGAAGGAAAGCATCCAAGATCTAATTTCTTCAAATTTTTCAAGTCAATTCCATGGAAATGTTCTCCATTTAAGAAATTTTCTCTCTCATGATGGCCAAATAGAGGAATTATCAATCAAGAAAGAAGATCCTTCCTTCCATCCACATTCATCTTCTTCATTGCAAGTGATTATCAAGCATATCTACATTGAAGATTCGGGAGTGGTATTCATAGATCCATGAAATTGTGAGGGATTTCTTGATTCCTATTCTTCATTTCAAGTTGAACTCCTTAATTTCAAATAAATTCAAGCATCTTCATAGGTATGAGTGATTCCTACATTTGTTCATAAGGGTTTATGCAAGGTGAATAAATTTTTTACCTTTTTACATACTTTTCTTTATGCAATTTCCTTTAATTCTCAAGGTTGCTTCCTAAATAGGGGCTTGACCAAGGAAAATCCCCTTTACCCAACCTTTTCCCCGATTTTCAATTTTTAGGAAGAGGTTATAGAGATATCAAAATCTTTTTGAGTAGATTAGGAACAATCAGAGAATCCCTGCAAGTTTTAGGCAAAAACCCAAGGTAGAAAACATTTGAAACACCATGTACCTAGTTATAGATAATTTAAAACACCCTATACCTCATAGATTTATCTCATATTTTACCGAAAGATGGGTTACAACTTCAAGATCTCAAAACAACAGTTACAAATATTTCTAGGATTTTGTATGTCTAATATTTAGATTTGAAGTAGCATATGTCCTATTTTGATTCTAGGAGTATATATATATTTCCTAATTTTAATTTTTTATCTCATTATCATGTACCATTTCTATTTTACATATTTAGTTAAGTATCATTGACCCATTCAGTACTTATGTCATCACTTGAGCCTATTAAGACAGTTTCCTTCCAAATGTGCAACTTTGAAAAGGAGAAGTGATCTACCTCTTTGCACTGCTTCCATTTTATTTATTGTACGTCTTGGTGAACCTGACTCATGACATTTCCATTCTAATTTGGTGTCTAGATCTCCTTTTGTATATATTGCATTTACTACATTGTATGCATTAAATCTTCATGTTTTTTTATGGTTTGATGGATTTTTCATTAATGTACCATTGTTCTTAATTAATGAATATTTGCATATCTCTTCCCAAGTTAATATTTACATTAGATATATCTTTTTCATCTTCTTGCACATGAGTATTATTTCATTGATGTTGGAAATATAAGTGGGAAAGTAATACTGAGAGAGGGGGGGGGGGGGGTGAATCAAATATTACCTACTTTAACCTTTTCACTCTGATAAAACTTTATGCATGACATAAACAAAACTTGATCATTGTAAGCAACCAAACATATTAATCAGCATACATGAAATCACTCATGACACCATAATTTTGGTAACTCAACAAAACTATAGAGATCTACAATTGAGTCCTACTTATAGTATTTTGGTTAGGAGAATCTATAGACTTATGGGTTCCTTTGATCCCGAGTCATCTATGTTTCCTAGGAATCTTTACGAGACCAACATGCCTAATAATGGCATTCCTCCTATTGAATAAAACTCTTCCCACTCTTCTTATTATGAAGATGAAACCTTAAGAGTTCCTCTTACGTAATTCCAAAATCTTTCCCATGACTTTGAAAAAATTGAGCAATGGTTAGGACAAGAAAATTCCAATCCTAAGATCATCTCCATAGAAGAGGGTTTGAGGAAATTAATAATGATGAACATGGTGTTAAAATATTACATACTATCTCTCATCTTATTAATAACAATGTCAAGCCTATTAGAGATTGTGCACAAGAATTGGATCAAATGTTGAGATTTCTATTCCTATTCCTACCTCAATACCTAGTGTGTCTACTTATGCTCCACCTCTCATAACCAATTCCATTCAAAAAAAAAATACTACACATGTTAACACTCCTAACCCTAGTTTTCCTTCTTCTTCAAGTAATCCATGTTTGGCCTTACCTTCATCCATACCCACTTAATATAGTGTTACTTTTTCATATTCTACCATTCCTTCCATTTCTGATAATGGTCCAAATATTTCACACATAACTCATACCACTCTCTCTACCAAACCTTCTATCAATAGCTCAAATTATTTAATCTTTGAAACAAAAAATTGTGTCTATGACTGAATCTAAGTTTAACATTCCTACTTGTGATATTATAGTCTTTTTTCGTTAGACATCATTTCTGTTGTTATCCCTCAATACAAGGAAATTATTCATTTAGAGACTTAAAATGGTAAGGGTGATTCTTTGACTTATGTTAAAACCTTTCAAACATTGTGTAGTGATTTCTCTCATGATTAGAAGTTCATGGCTAAACTATTTACTATAACCTTTCATGATATAGCATTGCAATGGTATTATTATTTTCCTCCTTATTCCATTCATTCCTTTCAAAAACATGCTAATGATTTCCACATGATTTCATCCAACAGTCTTAAAACAATATTGTTCCTAAGATATTTTTTGACAAATTTGATACAATGTAAACAAGGTGTTAAAGAAAAAGTGATTGATTTCATTGGTAGATTTAAGAATTTGCATGCTTAGATTTTTTTAATCTTGTTCCTAATGTTGATATTCAATGTATTTTAATTTATAATTTGCAAAAACATATTAGGGATAAGATATTGTTGTTTGAGTTCTCCCCTTTTACTCAATTGTGTGCAATGCTTCATAATTATCAGCTTCAAGTGAGTCAATTTGAGAGAACTCCTCCAATGACTCTGGATGATAAAAGTGTTGTCGCATTTCAGTCTGATCAAAAGTTTCAGAAACTTAAGAGACTCATCAAAATCAATAATTCATCAAACCATGTTTTTGATTAAGGTAAATATAGGTTTTGAATAGACCCCGAAACCATATACAAAATATTACATAAGATTTTCAATAAAGTTCATACAACCATAAATGCATGCTAAAAGACAAAAAGGACCCAAACCCTAAAAACAACACTAAAGCAAACTAAAACATAAAACCAAAAAGTTGGTCGACAACAGATCTACCAACAATCTTCTAGCAAAAAGCTTGCACAAATTACATCTTAGCTTCAGTGGCCTTTTTAGCCTCTTTCTATTTTTCCTCCATCTTTTGGATGGAATCTTTGAGGTTTATTAGTTCCTTAGGGATATTAAGAACTTTCCTCTTGAGGTTGCTTCTGGTTCTTTTATGAGGCCTTGTAGATTTTTCTTTTCCCCCAACATCATCAACCATCATTAAGGTAGTTTTCTCTAGCAGACCTCTCTCTAGATAGGTGTACAATGATTTTAGATTCATGATAGAGAGATTGAGGCCTTCGTTGCTATGCTTCAGAATTTCTCTAATGCAGTAGCCATTATAATTGATTTTTTCATTAATCTCCTTGAGCTTTTCATCCACAATAGTAGAGATAGTAGCGCTCAGGTTATCATCAGAGTTGTTTGTATTTACCTTGTGCAAAACATCTTCAGTACAATTTTCCCGCGTTCTTTTGAGAGACTCCATTTCATCTTCCAAGGCCTTGAGGTTGCGATATATTTCCTTTAGATCCTATTTGAGCCATTTTTCCACATCTATGTCGTGACCTGCAGAGTTCCTAACCTCCTAAAGAATATTTTCATCAACATCAAATCCAACGGGAATCTCTTTCTCCTTCCCATCTCTCAGCATTTTCAATTCTTTTTTCCCAACCCTTGTCATAGGCTTCCCATGCAGAGTCCCTTTCTCAATTTTCCTTTTTTTCTCTTTCTTATTTTTTGCAATGCTCTCTTCCTTCTCTGAACCCTCCTCTTACATATCCTCTTCCTTGTCATTTTCTTCTTCCTCCTCGTTTACCTCTTCCTCCTCACCCAAATCTTCAACAATCTATTTCTTCTTCTCCCTCCTTTTCCTATCCTTAGAAGAAGAGCCCTTCACAATGGTCTTTAGTTCCAAAACCTCTTCCTTAGCCACATCGAGCCTTCCCTCCTTAGTCTCCATCCCTTCCTCATTTTCCTGAATAGAGGAGTTGTGATCTTCTATGACCTCTCTTAAATATCCCTTTCCCTTCCTAACCTTCATGTCCTTCTAGAACCAGAACTAGAAATTTCCTTATTATTTTTATTCTTCTTCCCTTTAACCATTTTAGGGATAGCATCAAGGATATTATCCCTAGCATGGTTTGCAATAAGCAAAATTAATCCTTTATTACCAAGATTTTTTCTATTTTCCAAAATATTGTTGTTCAAAGAACTTAACAGGTAGAAAGGGAAAGAAAATTTCTTTTGATACCTGAAGTGGTTGGCCAACACAAAATGAAAGTTGTAGACCTTAAAGAAATGCCCGTCAAGTGTGAAATATAACTTTTATCACTTTAGCCCAAATATCCTTAATCCTGTTCATTTCAACATAATCTCTCAAGCATTTGACCAGCATTGCTTCTTCTTCTTCATTTTTTGGGAAAAGCTTTATAGCCTGAGTTCCCATGCGCTTGTTGTTCCTGTAAAACTTCATGCCATCCAAAGGCATTCCTGTTATCTCAGAAATGAGGTTCAATGAGAGAGGGAAGGACTTACCCATTAGGTTAACTCTACCATTTTCCCACCCAATAGAAAATTTCCCTGTAATCTCCTTGTCGTAGCCATGAAGTCTTTCCAGGTAAGGAGAAACCCCTCCCCACTAGAGCTTTCTCCAAACACTCTTCTCCTTTTTCCATTTCTCACAATCCTCAGGCTCATCCCTTCTCAATCCACCTTCCATAGCTTCAGCCAAATTCTAATTTCTCTTGTTAGCTTGTTTCCCGATTTCAAAATGAGATTGGTTTCCTTGATTCAATAGGAAAAAACTAACCCATAATTCATGTGTAATAAATTCTTTCATTCTCTTTGCACACTTAAACTGACGGATATCTCTCCTCAGAAAATTAATTGCCCCCTTCATAATTACTTGAATTAATGATGATCCCTTCCTTGTGATTAAGTCTATCAAACATGATTAGAATTATGATCTCTTTTTGGAGATTAACTTCCTCTTTCCAAATAATGATAGCTTCTTTATGGGCCCCCACATTAGCAAGTCCATCTGCTACCTTGTTACCTTCCCGATACACATGGGAAATATACACTTCTTGAAAAGTGCCTAAAATAGATTTGATTTTATCAATGATATGAACTATAGTCCATGAGGCCATATTCTTACCTTTTATAAAATTTATTATGTTTAGAGAATCTCCCTTCAGCTAATGATTTGTACTTCCAAGATTTTTAGCTAGCATCACAACTTGGAGAGCCACCATAACTTTAGTAACATGACTTGTTTGAATTCCTAGAGGCATAGAAACAACTCCCAGATAATCACCAACACAATATCTCACTAAACCTCCAACTCTAGCCCTACTAGGATTTCATTTGGCCGAGCCATCAAAATTTCCTTTATGCCATCCATTCGGTGGGGTTGTCCATTTGATGTTTTCTCTAGGGTTGGAATCTTTAGCTCTTTTTCCCAAGAAGTCCCAATTATGGATTTCTTTGAAGTCCTAAGAATTATTCAGAAAAGAAGAGTCATTCAAACAATTGGTTCTAAAGTTTTCCATTAGTTTTCTACAGACTTGGTCAGCCACAATCTCAAAGGAGGTTTGTTTGTATCTAAATTTTTTTTTGTTTCTTTCTTTCCAGATTCTCCATGTGAAATGAGGGAGAAACATTTTCCATATGATTTTGATCTCTTTCCTTGGGAAAGAGAAAATCCATTGGTTAACTAGATCTTGAAAATTTTGAGGGTTAACCCATTCCAACTGGATTTTTTTGAATATGGTTTCCCACACTTTTCTTGTGAATTGACAATGCATCATCATATGGTTAGTAGTTTCAACTTTAGCACAACACAAAAAACATCTATTGGGCATGTGGAAACCTCTTTTACAAAGGTTTTCCATAGTTAGAATCTTATTTTGGACAAGTAACTAGTATAACATGTTAATCTTATGGATAAGATTATCAATCCAAACTTGAGAGAAAACCAGATGATTTTCCTCCTTAAAAAAGAGAGCAAAAGAAGAAGAAACTAAAAATTTACCACTGGCTTCATGACTCCACACAAGAGTGTCCTGTTCATTATTTCTAACAAACCAAGAGTTAAGTTCTAGATTCATATTTTTTAGATTTTCATCAATGATACCAAAATCAATCCATTTTTCATTTTCCCAGTAGTCAGAAACCATTTCACCTATTATCTCTCTACAAACCTGGATAACATTCATCCATTCATCTTTTAGCCAATTATCTTCCCAGAATCTTATCTTCCTGCCATCTCCCAGCTTCCATCTAATCCCCTTTCTAACCAAAGACTTAGCTTTACTGATACTGTTCTACATGTAGGATCCCTAAATATCCTCTTGATTACTTAAGGTTTCTTCAAGAGAGAGCAATAGATATTTATTTTTTAAAACAGTGTTCCATTCTTTCTTCTCTTCAAAGATCCTCCATATTTGTTTGGCCAATAGGGCCTTATTGATGTTTTTTATACTTCTAATTCCAAGGCCACCAAATATCCTTGGCTTACAAACCTTGTCCCAAGAAATAAGACTAAGCCTTTTTTTTTCTCTTCTACCCCTGAACAAAGAAATCTTTTTTGAATTTTCTCAATCATGACAACAAACTTTTGAGGGATTTTGAAGAGGCTAAGAGCATACACTAGAAGGTTTTGCAGAGTAGCTTTAAGAAGTTGAACTTTTCCAGCTTGACTAAGAATAGCCCCTTTCTAGCCAGCCAGTTTAAGATGAAATCTATCAAGAAGTTTATTCCAAAAGGAATCATCCAGTTTTAGACATAAAGGAAGACCAAGATAGGATGCTGGGAAAATTCCAATTTTGCAACCAATTATAGTAGAGATTTTCCTTTGTCTTACCTCAGGAGTGTTACTAAAATACAAAGAACTTTTCTCCCAGTTTATAAGTTGGCCAGTGCCATTAGTGTAGGTCATCAAAGCCTTCTTCATGTTCCTAGCTTCCTTGACCGTAGCTTCTCCCATCAAGATTTTATCATCAACAAATTATTCATGAGAGCACTTCATTCTAGCTGATGAGGGTTGGAGACCATATATCTCCCAAGACTCTCTGCCATTATAAAAAATAGGATAGGAGAGATATGATCTCTTTTCCATAATCCTCTTGAGGGATGGAAGAAGTTAGAGGAGCTACCATTCACAATAATAGAATAAGAAACTGAGGTAACCAACTCGATGATCAATCTGACAACCCCTTTTTCAACGCCAAAAGATAAAATAATTTTAGACATGAACAACCAATCTACTCTATCATAGGCTTCAGAAAGATCCAAATTCATCATGAATCCTTTCTTCTTGGAAACTTCAAGAGAGTGAAGATTTTCATGGACAACAATAATAGAGTCTAGAATTTGTCTTCCCGAAACAAAACTATTCTGTTGAGGAGATATTAGATCAGGCAAAATTTTTAGGATTCTGGAAGTGAGCACCTTAGATAAAATCTTGTACAAAGAGTTACAGAGGCTTATAGGCCCGAAGCCATCTATGGTATATTCATCAAACCAAGTTGATAATAAAGTGACAACAACATCTGATGGTGTGGCTCCTTTGTCATGTACTTTTAGACCTCATTATTTTACACCTCTTTCTAAATCTTTGCATAATGTGATGTTGAAGTTGATTAATGCTAATGTTTTACAACTTCCTCACATTAAACCAATTGAAACATCCAAACCTTTTTCTAAATCCTTTGACCATAAAGATTTTTTTTCAATAATATCATCAACCTGGCCATGATACTACAAAATATTTCCATTTGAGATTTGTTATTCAAGACTTCATTTGTTACAATTTTATATTTTTTGAAGCTATTAATGATCAATAAAATAGGTTTGTAGCACCTCCCAACCAAAGCTTTCAAATTTATACCAATCATTTGCCTTCTTTTTGACCAATACACTTGAGTCTACTCATTTGTTACCTTCTTTTTCCACCGATGTTGTTGACTATGACATTGATTGTACTAAATCCAAAAATGTTGTCAACCTTATTGATCAATCCAAACTTGAACCTAATATTTTCATTACATTTGATCATAAAGAGAGAATTAAAGAGCTTAATGGTCCTCTTTGCATTGTAGAAAATTTTAATGGTCTTATTTCTTGTGGCATCCTTTTAGATCCTACTTGTATGGTGAATTTTATAACTGAAGAACATGTTTACACTAGAAAATTGCAACAAGATTTTTATGATTAATCTGATGTTATGATCCAAATTTTTAATGGTTTCACCTTTCCTACTCATGGTTTCCTTATCTTTCATGTAGAATTTGGTGGTAAAACTCTAGATGTCATGTTTGTTGTCATCCCAACTTCTGATCAATTTCAAGTTAGACTTGATATTCCTTGGCTCACCTCCATGAAAGCAATAGACTCTCCTATTCATAAGCATTTGAAATTTCTTCATGATGGAGAAATAATAAAAAATTAAGCATAGCCTCTATCATCCTTTAACACCTTGAGGGAAATTTTACCTTGACTTCTTTTGGCCTTCCATGCCTCAACCAATCCAACCTTGAAAAGAAAATATTTTTGTAATCCTATTAGAAATTCAATATCCAAAATATTTGTGAGCTTAGAAATCCTAAGGATGTTCCATCTCCTTTCCCTAGACCTGGACCATCTCCTACACCTTCCACACCTCCTCTATATGATTTTATTTTTCCTCATATATACTATAAATGTTCCATTGATTTTATCTCTCAACCTGGTGTGGTGCCTTCCATTCTTTCTCCTAAAGAAGAAACTAACCCGATGTTGATTGATCCTAAACCAAACCAAATCTTTAAAAAAAAATATATAAATGTTGTGATTATAACCACCACCATAAACATCATGTTAAATCCTATGAGAATGCTCTCCAAAATATTTCCTCCCTTGAGACACCCACTAATTCTTTGATTCCCTTCGACCGACCTATGCATAGACCAAGGTAGGAAGTTAATTTGAAAAAGATGAAATTCAAAAAATATGATAATTTTATTCCTATATTCTTAGATCCTATTACAATTAATTTGTATTAATAAGATACTCTTGATTATGATGATTTAAATGTTTCTAATACAAATAATGATATTCATTCTAGTGATTCTGATGATATGTATAAGCTAATTGATGTTAATAATGATTTACTAGATAAATTTTCAAAATAATTATCTCTTACTCCTAGTGACAAACAAAGTGACACATCTTCACCACATGGTCCTTGTTTGGAACTTCCTATTTTTACATATTTTGTGCTTTATGTTTCTCCTCTTGCATGTTGTCCACCCTCCCTAAACACTACAGTCCAAGATGGGGGGCAAGTAATATGCTTGAATAGCTCCTATTGTACAATGGATTATTTGTGTTTACATTTTGTAATGTGCTTCCCCTATGATGTGGTTCTTATTATATGTTTATTTAAATTTATTTAGATGATCCTTATTGCTTCATCAGTGCAAGATGATGAAGGAATCAAATTTTTGTGGCATTCCTCTATTTGTATCTCATTTATTTTATATATTTTTACAAATATGATAATTCTATTCCTATCTTAGATCCTATTACAATTAATTTGGATGAATAAGATAGTCTTGATTATGATGATTTAAATTTTTCTAATGCAAATAATGATATTCATTCTAGTGATTCTGATGATATGTATAAGCTTATTGATGTTAATAATGATTTACTAGCTAGATTTTCAAAATAATTATCTCTTGCTCCTAGTGACAAACAAAGTGACACATCTTCACCACATGGTCCTTGTTTGGAACTTCCTATTTTTTCATATGTTGTGCTTTATGTTTCTCCTCTTGCATGTTGTCCACCTTCCCTAAACACTATTGTCAAGATGGGGGGAAAGTAATATTCTTGAATAGCTCCTATTGTACAATGGATTATTTGTGTTTGCATTTTGTAATGCGCATCCCGTGTAATGTGGTTCTTGTTATATGTTTATTTAAATTTCTTTAGATAATCCTTGTTGCTTCATTAGTCCAAGGTGACAAAGGAATCAACTTTTTATGACATTCCTCTATTTGTATCTCATTTATTCTATATATCTTTACAAATATGATAATTCTATTCCTATCTTAGATCCTATTACAATTAATTTGGATGAATAAGATACTCTTGATTATGATGATTTAAATGTTTCTAATGCAAATAATGATATTCATTCTAGTGATTTTGATGATATGTATAAGATTATTGATGTTAATAATGATTTACTAGCTAGATTTTCAAAACAATTATCTCTTATTCCTAGTGACAAACAAAGTGACACATCTTCACCACATGGTCCTTGTTTGGAACTTCCTATTTTTCCATATGTTGTGCTTTATGTTTCTCCTCTTGCATGTTGTCCACCCTCCCTAAACACTATAGTCCAAGATGGGGGGCAAGTAATATGCTTGAATAGATCCTATTGTAAAATGGATTATTTTTGTTTTCATTTTGTAATGTGCCTCCTCTGTGATGTGGTTCTTGTTATATGTTTATTTAAATTTCTTTAGATGATCCTTGTTTCTTCATCAGTGCAAAGTGATGAAGGAAATTTTTTTTTGTGATATTCCTCTATTTGTATCTCATTTATTCTATAAATTTGTACATGTTATGTCATGCATGTGACACTATTCATAAATGTTCCTTTGTGTTGTCTAATTGAGAATGATGAAAAATAGTAGCTACCTATTCCTTTTGGTCTCTATGATGTCGATCCAAAAAGAATTTTTTTCGTAACTCTTATGTGACATTATTTCATTGTTCTTGTAGTTCTTTTACCTTTGAGGAATGATTATAATTCATTTTGATATAATTTTGATATACATAAGTTCATTTCCCTTGGTTTTTCCTTTCTTTGGGGCATCTCATAGTGAAAAAATCTCTTGTGGGCACATGTATGCTCTGTTAAATCTATTTCTCTTGTTAAGGAATGTGCAATCACTTTAATGTTGGGGATATAATTTTCTCCTTGTTTCACATTTTTCACACACACAATGATTAAATGCAATCTCTCTTATGCAGCTAGAAAAGGAGACACTGCTTTCCTTGTGATCATATTTTCATTATTATGCTCTTGTGCATTATTCAACGTATCCCTTAATGGAGATAATTTTTTCCTTAAGGAATGATCCTCCTTTTCTAGATCCCTTTGGAGACAACACTTTCCTTAGGATTGATCACCCTTCAAGATCCCTTAATGGAGAAAATTATTTCCTTAAGCACTAATCCCTTTGTTTTGATGGGTTGACTAGCATAACATAAATTTCTATAATATCAATGCCATATTTTTCATTAATACTTTCCCTTTGCATGGTCTATAGTAAGGGAATACCATACTAGGATAGTGTTTGTGCTTCTCTCTCTATCTCTTGATTCCTCTTTTATCTTGGTTTTTGATTTGATAAGGACTCAAGTCACTTGGAGGCTTGATATTTGTTTGTCTCCTTATCCTTGATAAGATATTTCTTATGCATTGATCTACTCTACCATGAAAATGAGTTTGTCTCATACTCTCACTAAAGTGAGGGCTAAATGTACCATCCTAAAATGTTTTTGATAAAGGTAAATACAGGTTTTGAATGGACCCTAAAACCATTTACATCATAAGATAAAATACATTCAATAAAGTCCATACAAACATCAAATTTTTATTATACAATGAAAAGTAGAACCCTAACTAACCCAAAAAACAACCCAAACCATATTAAAACAAGAAACCAACAAACATTCACTAGCACATCAACCAGAAAACTTCCAGCAATAGACCAGGAGGAACTACATTTTAATTTTTATGGCCTTCTCTGCCATTTTCTACATTTCCTCCATTTTTTGAATGGATTCTTTGAGACCTTTGAACTCCTTAGGCATTTCAGGCAGCTTCATTTTGAGACCGCTTCTTGTTCTAGTCCCCGACCCTGAGGTCCCAACATCATCTTCCACCGTGATAGTTGTATTCTCCAACATGCTACTCTCCAGGTAATTATACAGAGCCTTAAGGTTCATCACTGAGACTGTAAGTCCCTCATTGCTGTACTTCAAAATTTCACTTATGATGTGCTCATTATAACTTATTTTATCATTTAGGTCTTTCAACTTCTCTTCCATAATGGTTTTGATTGTGGAAGTTAGGTCCTAATTCAAATTTTTGTTACCTACCTTCATCAAAAACTCCTTTTCCATCTTTTCTAGTTTAACTTTTAGGGGCTCCATGGTATCTTCCATAACCTTCAAGTGTTGCCTCATCTCTTGCATTTCCTGGCTGATCCACTTCTCCATGTTGATTTCATGTCTCTCCTTGCTCTTGACCTCCTCCAGAATGCATTCATCAATTTCAAGTCTGACAGTGACCTCCTTGTATTTTTCTCTTCTCTGTCTTTTATGATTTCTTTCCCCAGCCCTAGGATTGGACTGCCCATACGATTCTTCCTTTTCATTTCTCTCATCTTCCTTTTCCTCAGACATTTCTTCTTCTTTATCTTCTTCCTTTTCCTCTACCATATCTTCTTCTTTTTCCATTTCCTTGTCTTCTTCCTCTTTTCCCACATTATCAATTTCCTCATTATTCTCCTCTTTTTCATTTTCCTTTGAACTTGAGCCCTTATTTTCTGAGGCCTCCACCTCATTCACATGATTCTCATCATTATTCTTCTCCGAGATAATTTCCTCTTCCTTCCTCTGAGAAGAAGGGATTTGGTCATCAATTTCCTCTCCACTGTCATGGGTACTCTTCTTCTTTTTCCTTCCCATCTTGTGGGTATCTTCCTTCTTCTCTTCCATCTTGATTTTCTTCTTCTTCCCACTAACCCTTTTAGGTATGGGTTCTGGGATCTTTTCCCTAGCATATTCTGCAATGAGCATGATCAACCCTTCATGCAGCACTGGGTTTCTAGATTTTTTCCTATTCTTTGTTATGCTATTATTCAGAGAGCTTAGCAAAAAATAAGGAAATGAAAATTTCTTGTTATGCCTAAAATTATTTACCAAAACAAAATGAAAGTTGTAAATCTTAGAGTAGCGTCCATCTAGAGTAAAATAATCTATCATCACCTTCAGAATCTTAGCCCAGATACTCTTAATTTTCACAATATCCACATAATCCCCTGACCCTTTACTCAGTAGAGCTTCTTCATCTGCATTTTTAGGGAAAAGCTTAAAAGCTTGTGACCCCATTCATTTGTTATCCCTATAGAAATTCATGCCATCTAGAGGCATCCCAGTAATCTCAAATGTTATCGCCCATAATTGGAAGCTTTATTAGGCTCCATTTTCATGATTTCAAGATCTAATGTGCATTATGGTTGATCCTAGTAATGTGATTCCTCTTTTCCTACATCTTTTCCACCATATTGAAACCCAATTTGAATTCAGATCAATCTCTTAGGTATAGAACATTTCAAACATTCTATACCCAAACATTTTGGCCCAAATTTGGTCCAGATCCCCATGTCAAGGTGTTAGTAGGAAATTAGATCTCATACTTTTCCTAACTTATTTTTGAATCCTAAGATCATGGATGAAGTATATAAGCACCCTATATCTCCTCATTTTTATAATCAATTACGACTCTCAAGCATTCATGATTAAGAAGGCATTGAAGAAATTGAGAGCGATTGAGTAATTGGATTCAACATTTGAAGGAAAGCATCTAGGATCTAGTTTATTCAATTCATTTAATTAAAGTGAAAGGAATTATTCTCCATTGAAGATATTTTCTCTCCCATGATGACCAAGTAGAGGAATTCTTAATCAAGCAATAAGATCCTTCCTTTCATCTGCATTCATCTCTTCTTTATTGCAAGTGATTATCATACATATCTATATTGAAGATATATGAGTGGTGTTGATAGATCCATATATTTGTGAGGGAATCCTTGATTCCTATTCTACATTTCAAGGCCAAATCCTTGATTTTGAATATAGTAAAACATCTTCATGGGTATGAGTGATTTCTACATCCATCTATGAAGTTTTATGCAAGGTGAATCAAACATTTACCTTTTTACATACTTTCCTTTGATTTTCAAAGTTGATTCCGAAATAGGGGTTTTCTTGAGGAAAACCCTTTTTTCCCAATCTTTTCACTAATTTTATATATGCAGGAATAGGCCACAAAGCTTTCAGAAGTTTTCTAGGTAGACCAGGAACAATTGGAACATCTTTGCAAGTTTCAGGAAGAAACCTAGAGTACAAAACCTTTCAAATGCCCTGTACCTAGGTATATAAAATTTTCAATTCCCTATTCCTCCCAGATCCAACTCAGATTTGACCAAAAGATAGGTTACAACTTCAACATCTTAGAAAAATAATTATAGGTATTTTTTGGATTATGTCTATCTGGTATTCACATTTGAAGTAGCATATTTCATATTTTGATTCTAGGTGCATATCGATCTTTCCCAATTTTCAATTCTTATCTCATTATCATTTCCTATTTCAATTTTACATATTTAGTGAAGGATCATTGACCCATCCAACACTTAGGTCATCACTTGAGCCTATTAGAACATCTTCCTTCTGAATGTGCAACTTTGAGGAGAAATGATCTACCTATTTGCATTTCTTCCCTTTTATTTATTGTATACTAATATAGACAAAACACATATATAAATATTAAAAAAGAGAAACACATACGGAGAAAATAGAAATGAAGAAGAAAAAACAAGAATGGCTATTTTCTAGCATGCTCTATTGCTAGCAATAATATAGTACCTTTATGAATCATGTAGAATATCATGCTTTGTAGTATGTGACACATAAAGAGTATATAAATTAGTTCATATGGGTCACATGGATTATTATACTTTATTAATTTGTGGTTCATATGAAAATACAATACCATATACTTCATAGACCATCATATTTCAATGCTAAGTAATCCTAATAAGGATGAAACATTCAAGAAAATCTTTGTACTTGGGACCATAGGTTACTGATTCTTTAGGGGACATTTTACCAATGTGGTTATGTTTATATGTGTATGCACATGTGAAAATTGCAATATGTCTCCTCCCTTAAAATAATTATATAAATTGAGTAGGAAATAAGTTTTATGGTACAAAAGATGAAGGTAAAATTTGTCTAGAAAGCACATGTGAGGGATATAAACCTAGTCACTTGATTGGGGTTATCATGAGGAGATGCATGAAATATGACGTTAAAAGAAAGTGCAAAACATAAACCATAATTGTGGAATGAAAAAGAGAAATTCAAATGAAAGACAATGCCACATAGAAATAATAAGAATCTAATGAAATATATAAAGGGATCTAAAACTTGGTGCCAATATAAATATGTAGAAATTATGTGCTCAAAGAATAGGGATGAAACTACTATCATTCCCTAGGCATGTATAAGTATGAGCATAATGGGAAAATACATTTAGTTACAACGCAAAGTAAAAAAAATATTTTTGGTCAACATGGAAGAGATATAAATGTATGAATACTTTGTAGTAGCATCAAAATACATGAATGAAAAAGTGTGTAACATGTATAATAGGGTAAATAAACTAGGAATAAATCAAAGAAAAATATTGCTCATATATGCATGTACCTATGAGGGTGATATGTGCTCTCCAAGGAGAACTAAAAATACATATAATAAATAGGTATAAGAGTTTTAAAAAAAAAATCTTCCCAACTAACACATAATACGCATGAACTACTAAGAGCGATTCCATTCCATCATGTCATCCCCATCCCAATCTAGTCAAAGTGAAGAAGAGGGGACAATTAGCGGTGGATAAGACTCAATAATATCATATTGATGAGAAGTAAAGATATTTGTAATAGTAGGGGAAACTATTTCCTCTTGGTACATGCATGTAAGGGGAAAAGTTTAGTGATTTTATAAGGATCACATATAATTATTGTATATTTTCCACCAAATAAAATAAGAAATATTCTAGGATAGAGAATACACAACCAATCATTTATTCTCCATTTATTGCAACAAAAACATTGTGTTTGTTTGTATAATTGTATTACCATGGGAAAATATCCTCCACACTAGGGGGACTAAATGTATATGAGCTTAATGGTGTGGCAAGGGGCTTAGGCTCAATATTGTGAAAAAATGAGGGTTGGGCTTAGATTTTTGTTTAGGAGGTGGAGGATTTATGTTATTGTCTAAGGTAAGAAGGTGGATTTATAGATATATCTAATGGTGAGTGTGAAAGAGAGGGACCATAAAAGAAAGGGAATTATTGAATATGACACTCACATTATGGAGGTCTAAATAGGATAAGATAATGGGGGCAAATTTTAAATTTATTTAAGTAAAGGCGACTCAAAAGGAGCTAATATTACTTGTATAGTCATTGGGAAATTTTTATTGAGGTTCTTAGGGAGGGTTAGAAGGTGAAGGGATGGAATGGGATTCATCAAGGATTTATATAACAACAACATGCTAGTTATACTTATGAATTTAAGCCAATTTACTTCATCTATTCAATGAATCAAATATAAAATAAGGGGGAGGGTCATTTGATAAAGGTTATTTTTTTCGTCAATCTATCCTAGGGGTAGAGGAAGGATCAAGATCAATTTATAGGTTTGGAGGAGGATAATAAGGAATATGATTATAATATAATGGTAGAGAAGATTATAAAGTATAAGCCAAAAATAATCAAGTGAAAAGTCACTTCAAAGGTTTAGTGCTTGATATAGATTAAGTAGTAGTGTACACTACACCATCATGATGAAATCATATTTACTTATAAAGAAAATAAGGAATAACTCACATCATAATGATTAAAGGATAAAACAACAATGCACATAACCAAAATAGTAGGGATTATACTAAATGGAACATTCATGTCTTTAAATAGGCTTGGATGAAAAGGGTGATAGAACCAAAAGTAATAATTGAGAGGTCACCATGCATGAAAATAGAGATGTCATATGGATCATAAACACCTCTATGGAGTTGGTGAACATATAGAAACTTATTTTATACAATATTAACCATACCCATAGAGTCAACTAGAACATCAATGATGGTCTATTTGTTTACCAAGGTTTGGGTGTAGAGAGGACTATCATATACACATAGACATGTTAGATAAAGACACATAAATTATAGTACTAGAAATAGACTCAACCTAAGAGTTTGAGATCAAGAATTCACCAACCCACCATAGATGGAAATGGTGAAATATAACAGGGAGGGTCGACATCCAACATGACAGAGGAAAAGTCAAGACAAAACTCTAGAATACATGATAAAACACAATAAATGACATTGAAAATGGTGTTTTGAGGGATGAGTTTGTATAAATTTATTATTTTCTTCATTTGGGATAAGATATTAAATTATTACATTAATTATAAACACTATAATACACATGATAAAATACAATCAATGACATTGACAATGGTGTATTGATGGATGAGTTTGTATAAATTTATTTATTTATTCATTTGGGATAAGATATTGAATTATTTAATTTATCATAAACGCTAGTGACCAATATGACATTTTAGCATCATAAATTATATACATTGCCTAAGTGTGTCCAATTACATGCTTATGTAGCACCTATTATAGTGTGTATTCATTATTCTAGGCATTATAGGATTTTTTCTATATATTTAAGACCTTTATCTCAATTTAATTAATGTGGTCCCCTACATATTGGTGTGCCCACTATTATTATTTTATTCAAACATTAGCTCTTGTGTATGTAGGCCCTATTTCACTATTAGTGGTCTTTTGTATGTTTCCATTTATCACACCTTTAGTTTGAACATATTTTTGATATCCTCATTGTCAGATGGACTCATAATTTAAGTTTGAGCTCCAATTTCCTCGTAAAGGGAATCTTGAAGCATATGGGGAAGCTTAATTTTCTCCTACATTATGAGGCACTTGTTATATTTAAAAGTGGGCCTAAATTTAATTTGGAGAAAGGTATTGTGATTTTGGGAAAAGTTTCAATTCCTTTTCAACCTCCTTTGAGTTTTGTGCCTTAATATCACCTAGAGATGTATAAAAATAATCTTACCTCTCCCATTTTGGGATATATGGATACATAGGTATATGCATGATCTATGTATGGAATCTATCCCTATAAATTATTCAATAAATTCATGTCATCATGGTGGAAAGCCTATAAATCATTATGAAAGGATATCTTTTGTGGTGTCCTTTTAGGTCTTTGTGGATTCATGCTATTGCATCAATACTTGTGATCTCATTTTAGGAAGCACTTTCATTATCAATGTATCATAGACTTATCAAGCCTCTTCTAATGATAGCATGCTTCCTTTCCTTTCATATATTGTCACTTTGATTTTAAGGTTAATTCCTAAATAGGATTTTGACTGAGGCAAACCCCTTTCTTCAAATATTATTTACCATTTTTTGTGTGCACGTAACATGTGAAAAAGTTTTGGATTCAATAACAGAAAGGTCTAATAGCCTGCATTAGATCTATAGCTTCTTTACCTCCTTTCGGCTAATCAAGGGTGTCTCTCAAAATCAAGGGTGAGTCAAGTTTCCCCCTCCACTCTAAGTTTCCCCTGACAAGCATTTCAGGATGAAAATTTGTGTGCAGGTTAGTCTCAGTATTGGCTTCTCAAATATGGCTTCAAAATTTGGTCTTTTAGTCTACTATTTCCTCTACATGATAGAAAATCCTTCTTTTTCTCTACCTATCATTTTCTTACTCCTATTACACAATCAAAAATCATGAAACAATCCATGTAGTAAAGGAAAACCCTTACACATTTTCAACACTTGAGTCTATCTTAAGCCTAGATGGTTTCCATTCCTAATGTATTGAGAGAAATATATGGGTGAGATTCCTTGTTTGACTATCCATCATAGTGATCCCCTCCTCACCTTCCATATTTATCCCATTACAAACATTCAATTCAATTACATATTAAATTAAATACATAATATAGACACTAAAAATAATTGACGCATTTCACCATCATTTCCTCCTCTCAAATGAATTATATGTTTTTATTATTCAATCAAGATAATACCATTTATTCTTTCCTAATTTAAATTCAAAATTTCCCTCTATTTCTTATTTTAATAAAATATTTTTTAATTTATCAGTTAATTCATTGATTATTCATTCCTTCTAGATTACTTAGATAGTTTTGATTATTCAATTACTTTATTAATTCCCACCCTTGCACATTAAATAAATAATTTAAAATTATTTTATCAACTCATTTTCACTTAGTAATCACTAAATAATTATTTTTAATTATTTAATTAGGTAACTATTCCTCTACAAATACATAATTTATTTTAATTTATTTAATTATTCTTTCTCTAAATATATTTCTTCTGAAATAAATAAAATTATTTTATTTATTTTTACTCATGCATATGAAGTAATTTTTTTTATTATTGTAATGAAAGAAAATGGATAATGGAGTGGGGGAGTAATCACTAGGATGAATGGACAAACTAGGAAGCTCATCCCTATGTTCTTTTAATCCTTTCACTACATTGGAAGGAAGGTTGATCCACTAGGCTCAAATAGACTTAAGTGTTGAATGGATGCAAGGATTCCTTCGCTTAGAGTGGAAGTTGACTATGAAAAATGGAAATATAAATGCAAGAATAGAAGGAAAGGCAAAGTGTTATGCATACAAGTAGGTAACATATTGTAACCCCAATTCTAAAATTGGATCTGCAAACCTAGAACACCAACTGACTTGTTATCTAAATTTCATCTTGAAATGGTAGGACTCAGGAAAAAAGAAGGTCTAAGGTGGGTTGGAGGTCTAGGGTGAGTTGAGTCACCTTCTTCCTAACAAAATCTGATGAAAATACTACCACCTTTAACTCTCTATTAGATCTTCCTATGGCCCTCTCCAAAACTGTGCCATCTATCACCTACATATAGAAAATGGGGAAAATATTGGTAGAAAGGGGTTCACCTTAGTCAAACCCATGTAGATAAATTAACCTTTAAATCTATATAAGAATTCATAAAAAGGAAGTGTGTTACTACTATTTGAGGCTTGACAAGATATTTATACCTTTGTGATCCTTCATGGGGTCAAATTGCTCGTGAAGATTCTTTAAAGTATTTTTTTATGTTGTCTTGACCTTAGATCTAGGATTGGAAAAATATTAATGCCTTCACACATGCTTAGATCTAAACATTATTTCTTGTCTTTCATGCTTGATTGATTGATCGATTTGAACTTGATTTCTTGAATTGCCTTAACTGCTCCTTGAATTGATTTATTTCTTTCCAATTGAATGCTTATGAATGATTTACCAAAATAAGGTAGTTATGTTTTATTTTATACCTCATCTGGCCATTTTAGGGCTATAAAATAGGAGGCTAAATTGGGGTTTTATAAATCTTGCTAAAATCAAAATCCCATTGTATCAATTAAAATTGGGGATGAATGATGGGGTATGGGGTGACTCTAAAGGTTTTGGGTGAGTTTCCTCACCCCATACCTTCCCAAGCTCCATATACCATCCAATCTAGGCTCAGATTTGGATTAGGGGCCATTTTTGATATAGGAATTCTGAAAATGTATGCAAAATCAAGGTTGGATCAAGAACAATGGGCACGGAAGCCTTGGAAACTAAAATGGGGCTTAGGTAAGGACCAAAATTATAAATGGACACAATTTAGGATGCAACAGTTATCCCCCACTTTAGTGGGAGTATGAACCTACTTCATACCCATGATAAAATAGATCAAAACATTGGAAATAACTTTTATCAAGGTAAAAGAGACAAGGAAAGGCCCCCAAGTGACTTTGGTCATTATCATTCTAAAAACAAGAAAAGAAATACGTGGAGAGAGAGAGAGAGAGAGAGAGAGAGAGAGAGAGAGAGAGAGAGAGAGTTGTGTTATTCTAGTCAACCCATGTCAAGGATAACTAAGACAAGCGATATGTGTAAGGAAATCTTGTTCAAGAAAACAATGCAAAATGATTTCCTTACGAAAAGAATTATCTCCAAAGGAATCCACTAAGAGAACGGTGAAAAAGTATAACCCCTTGGAAAGAATTGTCTCCAAAGAAATCCACTATATAAGGATATTACTAGGGAAAAGGTAGAGTTTGATTAGTATCTGTAGACATGTAAAAATGGCCATGACCTACCACACCACCTTTTTAGCATGTCCTATGTGTCACGCATTCATTCTTCACCATTCCTCAACATAGTGTCATTTTTCCATTAATTAAATAATTTCATTTATTTATTTAATTAGCAATTATGTTATTTATTCTTATAATTTCTCATTAATTTAACCATTTTCACTCTTCATCATTAATCTGATTAAATAATTTAGAAAATGATTTAATCTATATCATTAGTTCACTTTAAGGGAATAATATTTTAATTATTCCCCCCTCTTATTCTATCACGTCTCCTTGGAATAAATCAGTCATATTTATTTATTCCCTTTTCCCTTTTCTTGCAATTAAATATGAAATATTTTATTGCCTAATTTGCTAATTTGGAGGGAATGATTAAATGCAAATATTTAATTTTCCTCTCCCATTTCTAATTCCACTTTCCATTTTTTCTTTCTAATTTGTCTCCTCTTATACCTTTCCCTTTTGGCCCCCACTTGAATTTTCCTCTCCTTTGGCCTTGTTCATTCATTTCCTTTTGATTTTGTTCGTTCACGTGACATAAGAAATCTATAAATTGTGAGCTTAATTCTCATTTTTGGGCTAAACATGATCTTTCTAGTATCCTTGTTTCCATTCTGTTTAATTGTCCTTGGATTTTATCACATTTGTGCACTTGTCCATATTGAGAGAAACATAATTTAGAGGGGAAAGATGAACAATGGAGTGGAATGAAGTTTTTTCATGATGTTTAAATGATTATGTTAGGTTATTTTATGCATTTTATAGTCATAGATTCATTGATGATATTAGGATTTCAGATTTGCATGCTATAATAGCTTTTCATGGTTTAATTTATCATGTTTATTTCTAATACTAATTTTCCTAGTCAACATTTTGGTGAACCTAACATGAAAGAGATATAAATTTGATGAATTTTGGATATTTCTATGTGTTTTCACATACATATCTAGCTATTGTACACTTAACCTAATATCCTGCGCACTTGACTTCCTTCATACATATTTGAAGTCTAGACTTGTGCACTTGTGGCTTAGGAAGCTGTATTTTATAGCTACATGTTTGACCTGCAAACTATGCATTTGTAGCAATTTTCTATACACTTGCTAGTTTCCATTATTGTTTGCATCCAAGGTTATTTTATGCATAGTGTTGATCCCTAAGAGGCTTGTCCCTAAATAAGGGAAGTCAAGAAGCTTTGTAGGAGTGGGATAGGGTGCTCCCTACAAATAAACCTTTGGTATTTTTAAGAAACCATCTCTTCCTATTGGGGTTTGAATGAAAAGGGGAAGGAATATCTCTAAAAAAAAACTAAGGTAAAGGGAGGTGAAACACAAAACTAAGCTTTGTGATGGGTTAAGGGTATGAAAGATGACATTTAGGAGTTCAACCATTCCTTTTCTAAGCTACATAAATGGGGCTTGTTCTTGAGCCAATTAAATAAAACCTTGCTGCTAGTCAGGCATCTATAGCGCTGACAATGTTATCACCTTGGCAACCACTAACATTTCTCTATTTATGGTCAGACATCTGCAGCCCTGATAGAGATGCTAGCATTACTTGAAATTGCATATTTTTACATTTAATGTGTCCATTATTTTTAATTTTCCTTTTCTTTGGTTTTTAGAATTCAAGTCGACAATGAAGTCATTTCCCTTAGGTTGGTTACCAAGGTGGCAATAAAAGATCCCCTTATTTTTCATTTAACATATTGAGGAAATAAATATTGTCAACATTAATGTAGGTAATTAATGTAAAATTATGATAAAATCTAGCTGGACATCATTATTCCCATGAAATGATAGATATTAACACCTTTTTCCATAAAAATCATGTTAGTTTACTAAGGATATCAAAATTAATCTTTCATTTTAAGCCATCCATAAATGCATTACCTCCTTGGTAATGAGGCATCTAAATCTCCATCTAACTACACTATCAACAACCAAAAGAAGGCTCAATGGTCAAGTATAGGAAAAATAGAAACCTTGGAAAGTGATCAATGTACTTCAAGAAACTTTATGTGATGACCTCCTACAATAGAGTAAATTATTAAGTGTGTGAGGAGACCTCTCATTCTATATAAGGAGAATCAATATCAAAAGATGACACAAGTTCATAAAAATAAAAATAAAGTCATAGGCATAGAGTAGAGACAATAGTTTGAAAAGCATGGATAGGCTTGTGAGTCTCACTACCCCTAGGCCACAAAAACTATTCCAAGGACATGTTTTTTATAGTAGACTAGCCAGTCTAGTAGGAATGTATGATGATTTAGTCCTTGTAGTCATTAAATGGGTCTTGGGTAAGGACATTCTAGAAAGTGAGGACTTCTACAGAGTGAAAATGAACATCTCATCTAGGTTTTTGGGTTCCCTACTAGACTTGGGGAAATGACACAAGGGATATATGGGGAGAGGGGCCAAAGGCACACCCTAACTAGATCCATCTTGTAGAGATCACATGCGGAAGCAAAAACATAACAAGTGAGAGAGAGAATGTAGAAAATTTCATATATTATCTTCAATTAATTCATACATGTCGGGCTGTAAGGCCTTCTTGGTTTAGGCCAGCTATTACAATCAAGTACAAAAATCCTCCAACATGCAAGTATCTGCCAAAAATCTCTAATCTTCTATCTCCTATCTTCTAATTGAACCGACTCCCAAAATTGACTCCCTAAACTCTAACCAAACAACTACATTTATACAAGATGCTACCGAACAAGTCGGCCTTTAGATCCACCATCAATGGAAGGAACTACCAGATCTAGGTCCACATGCTTCCTAATGATAGAGACCAACATTAAATCTATGACCAAATATAAATGCAAGAGTCAGGCTCAACAAAAATACAAAATAAACAACTCGGTAAGCAAGGATAACTGAGTGCCAGGGAAATTCACCGAGTGCCAAAGAGATAATTGACCAACACTGGTAAACAAAGAAAATCAAGCAACACCGAACCAAATCGGTCAAAGAAGGAACCAAGCAACACATAAAACTTCAAACATGTTTTTGGTGACACAGGATTGCCAAGGACCCGAGATGCTCCTGCATTAGGAAACTAGGAAAATTGAGTACCTTACAATTGGGTTTTTTGGTATAACCTACTATGAGATAATTGGATATATGTTGGCCATAGATTGATATGAAACTGGGTTCCCACTATAACATGACCTATGATACTTCCTTGATAATAAAAATTCCAACTTCCACTCTAGGTTGCTTGATGCATACCACTGCTATGTACAAAATGAGGCCAATTATTTGAAGAAAAACATAGACCTAAAAGTGGATATGGATGGGGAATGCCTAAAAGATGTATTCCTAAGATCCCTCTTTGATAAATCTCAGGATAGTGAAAAAAAGTTTGTGGACGAGGATTCATCTAACTCAAAAGATGACTCAAAGGACAATGGCGATAATTCATCTTGAGAAGGCCTAACTTTGGCGACATGTGATCTGTGTTGATGTAACCAAGAAATATTTGAATTTGATTTTTTTTAATAATATGCAAATAAAATGTAAGTGATGAAAAAGAAAAAAAATAGATTTTCTTTTTGTAATTTTTCTCTGTAAAGAGAAATTGAAAATGAATGAAAGTATACACTTTTTTCTTGTTCATTTATCCACATCTATCTAATTTCACCATTTGTGTTAACATTACCTTGTGTTTCTTTAAATTTTAAAATAAATAATTTCTGAATATGCAATACATAAAAAAAACTCATATGATAACAAAAGAACCCACCATCAAATAGATAATTTGTAGTTAGTAAGAGAATACCTAACTCTTGGAGGAGCATGTGGTTAAATGGAAAACACCTAAAGCATTGGTATGCTTTCTTTTAATGAAACAAAGGTTTGTAAAGACTAAAATTCATCATTTTAAAAATTTTCTTTGACATGTGATGATGATAATCATGTAAAGAACCTAGAAATGCCAACCCTGGGGAAAATTCTAACAAAGGTATGAAAGAACTCAGGGAAAATGATTGTACATGAGACCCAAAAAAAATTCACCTTATGTAGTAGCACTTATTTAAAAACAAAGAAATCTTAGCCATTTAAATTTACTATACAAACCAAATTAATTACAAATGCCCATTAATGGGAAGAGATAAATAGGTACCTTGGCAACCCAATTTTTTTTCTTAATTATTTTTTCAACAACATTCTAACAAAAATTAGGACAAAAAGAGGGCCTATGTCCCTTTTGTTATGACACATCAAAAAAGAAAAGATAAATAATCTTCTCAGGAGAAGTTATTGATGGTACATGTGACATTTCAACTTTAAAAGTGTTCTCCTCATTTTCTCACATGAGAATGATCTAGAATTGGTGATAAGATACGAATGAAAAAATACCTAATAGAGAACTCACATGTTTTTTCAAAGCAAGGCAACATGAGGAAGGGGTCCTAATATTGATAGAAGATTTTTGAATCCATGGGTTGAGGGACATGCTCATATTGATCTACTGGAGTGACCACTAGTGTGGTTTCTCTTAGCAACATATAAAAGTATTATAACTCCTACTAGAAGAGAATATCTTCATTGATTATCTCCCTACACTTCGATATTGTAGGTGTATATTTTGATGTCTCATTATAAACCTTGAAAATAAAATTATGAGAAAAAAATTGGCACAAATAGGCCTTTTGACTCTCAACATCTTGTGCGGAAGGAAACTCTTCTTCCTCCACAAAACAAGGGAACATAGAAAAAAGAGAGACTAGGTCATCAACTTCTTGTTGCACTAAGGAATGATTCCCCTCTTCACACCTTGGGCATAGTTGTGCATGCTAGACATTGAAATGGGGTTGTTGTTCTCTAGAGTGATCATCTTTGTGAGATGCCAAGACTTGAATCTATTTATTCTTTCTCTCTATGTGCCAAACTATGAGCCCTCCTTCAAACATGGAAATAGTGTCTAGAACTTGACACTAGAAAGAGAAGTCTAGTAATGCCTCCATAATAGATTTCTTATCTTTCCAACATATTTCTTCTAGAATAAATGTGTGCACAACCTCAAATTCTAGGAACAATTATTCCACCACATAAGGAACCTCATGATATACACATGGTGAATTCAAAGAACACCATAGGGATGTTGGAAATCTATTGGGAAAGTGTGGTACTGAGAGAGGGGGGGGGGGGGTGAATCAGATATCAACCAATTTATCACTTTTGACATAAACAAACTTGCAAAGTATAAGCATAAAACTCAACACTATAATAGATCTAATATCCTAATCATCATACATGAAAATAAACATAACACAATGATTTTTGTTACCCAGAAACCCTTGAAAGGTAAAACTATGGTGGGGATGACACCCACAAATCTTCACTACTGTAGTATTAAAGTTTTCCTGTTAGGGCTACAAGTTTGATCACAAAATATGATATACCATGTGAGGGGTCTTGCCTATTAAGATATTTGAGACTTATACAATATACCTTGCAAAAGGATTTAAAAACTTACAACTAAGTAAGCACTCGATTAAGAGATTTACTAAGGTCTGTCAAAACCACTCTGTTAAGAGATTCACTCTGATACACTTGTTAGAATGTCTTAGTACCTGATCCTTCAGTTTGCACTGTGATGCTGATTACAGATCTTCTCCTTACACTATAGATTTGATCTCCTCTATCAAATATGTCTTTGTTATGTCCTTCACTGCTCTTCTCTTTTATGCTCGGTCACTGAACTCTGTTCTTCTATGAAAGTATGAGATCTCATTCATACTCTAATCCTCTCATAATATGTTTTAGGGTTCAGATCACATCTTATATAGACAATCAAACATATCCAAGATTTAAGATCTATGATCTAGATTGTTTACTTTTGCTGCTTAACCTTTTCCTAATTCTGATTGGTTCCATGAATTACATAGGGATTAATGATTACAATACTAAAGCATGATCACTTCTGTGATTTCCTCAACAAACAATAAATGTAATATGGATGTTAGCCAAAATGGTTTACCTAATTTTTTGTGCCATAAAAAACATATATGTCAATTTTGGCTTACTCGACATTTGATATCTCTGGCACTTGACATTCACTATTCTTTATACCCTGGTGCTTGGCATTGACATCTCTACATTACTCGACATAAGCTAACTCAACTAATACTAAAGTACTCGGTGACCACTGTCTTACTTGGTAGTGACTACTACTTAGTAACTTTATAATATACATGAATCGACCTATACATGATGACTCAGTCACAGTGATGACCAACCAACATTGCCTAAAAAATGACTAAGTGTAAGACACTAATAGAAAACAAAACTTAGGGATCAACAATCTCCCCCTTTGACATTAGTGGAAAAAACACTTTATCATGAAATTTTCATTACATTTATAGGAGTACTTAGTACTAACAACAATTTCTATATAATATTCCCCCTAAAACTTGACTCGGACTTCAAATTTTTTTTTACATATATACACAAGACTTCTTATTTGACATACATTCAAATATATATACATTTGCAAAACTATTATGTCATACCATTTGTCCATTGTTATTCCTTCCTTCTACATTCTGATATCTTCCATATATTTGTTATTGCATAGTCATATCCATTACATGTTATGTCCCCTTATGTCATGTTATTTCTATTTCCCCCTTGTTTTTGTCACTTGAAGTTCTTGGGGTGTAGGGGTCTTGAAATATTTGTCTAGGAATGGTTTGTGAAGCTACATGACCATATAATGCATTGTCCCAACCAGACCTTACAGACTTCAAAACCTCAGACTTCACTTCTAGCGGGACAACTAGCTCGACTAGGCTCTTGACAATAGAAAGATGAGGGTATTTCTAAATGAACTCCTTTGTCGTGACTAACTCCCTTTGCATAGCCTCAAGGTGAGGTATTAAAATTTTTTGGATAGATATAAGTCTAGCCCTTATTTTACCATCATTAGCTACCAACTCAGCTAATCTTCCTTGGGCATGTAATAATCTGGTAAAATACAAAGAACTAGAACTTGCATTCATGCTCAGTGAGTGACATGTAGACTTTAGATCTAACTATAATTTGTCTATTAGATCCTAGTTGTCCTTTGTAAAAACTTCTACATTGCATAACTTCTTGTACAAAGAATGTGCATTTTTTACAACTTCTAAATTTGATACTAAGGTAGAGAGTTCTACCTGTTTCACTGCAATGTCTTTAGAGACCTTATTGAGTACCCTAGTCTCAAATTTCCTTTCTGACCATTGCAACAACTTGTTATTAGCCTCATTGTTACCATCAACTACTTTCTTAACAATGTGAACAAGTTTCCCTAGAATAGGGCTAGATTCATTTACATCAGTCATGTCAAAAGCATCTATGAAAATACCTTTTATCTCATGAAGTACCTACTTTTTTTGATGTTCCCTTCTCATCTCTTCTTGTTTTCTCTTCTTCTTTAGTAGATCTTACAATATTTGCATCTGTTCATAGGTCAAGTTATTAGTCTCCCACTTAGGAATCACTATAACTTCTTCAAGTGTCACCTGTGTAGTAGGAGATTTATCCTTCTTCTTTTGTGACTTCTTCCTAGGTGTAGTACTACTCGACATCTATATAAGAGCTTTTATTACCTCTTTCACCTTAGGCTCTTGAATGTCCTGATCTTTCTCTTTCTCCATATTTTCCTTTTCCTTCTCCATTTCCTTCATATGAGGACTTACTACCACCAATGCAGACTGTTCTGCTTTCTCTTTGTTTGACTCCTTAGTAGGTGTACATTGTGGTGTGATTGCCGACTTACTTTGTTCCTCAACATTAGCACTTAGTGAACCTAGATGATCAACTGTGACTATATGGAGGCTCACTTATGGAATCTCAATAGTTGATGAATCCTCAATTCGTGGATGTCTTACACTTGTAACAACACCAGATTGATACTTGACATAAATTTATCCTTGGCTGCCTCAGCTTGTATATGCAGCTAAATTTCTTCCTCAGTCAATATGTTTATTTTCACTGGAGTGTCCTCAATGATATCTACAATAGTTATTTCATCCTTCTTCACACTCTCTTTAGCCTTATGAGCTGATTAATTTTGAATCTAATGATCACTGACATCCTCTTTATTATCTAATTCAACTCCCTTGGATGTTCTTGCAACCTTTTGTGCACTCTTACTAATTATAAGACCAAAAATTATCTTCCACAACCTTAAACTTTGTTGTACAATATCTTCAACCTTGTGTTGAAGAATGGAGTACGCCCGAAGCTTGGGAACAAATATATTCCTATACTGCTCCATATACTTCTGAATGTATTCAGGGGATAAGTCAGGCATGACTTGAGCAAGAGTGCTCTCCCTGATTTTCTTTTAGTCATTAAGGCATATTCTCATTTCTAAGCTATCCTCTGGTATAGTTCATCAGGAATCAAGTTCCCCAATTGAAGTGGTGTCATCTTGAATATACAGAGAATCTCAAGCATAGCTTGTTCTACTCTTCCTTGTCTTCAATACTTAGCTTCTCAAATCTTATTTGTTTAAAACCTGCTAGGCCAACAATGCTCTTGATGTTCTGGCATATTTCATCCACAGTCAATGATTTCTTCTATGTTGGTACCTTCTTCTTTATTTCCTCATCACTATTAGTTTCCTCATCATCCTTCTCCAAGATGATCTTTCTCCTTGGTTTCTTCTTTAACTGGCTTGACAGTGCCTTAGGCTGAACTGATTTTATTTTTCTAGATGTAGGGGTTTTCTTTTGTGGCTCAAAAAATACTACAATATAAGCTGATCTAGTTCTCAGCTTAAGTACTGGTGAGGAGATGGGCTTAGGTTTTTTTATTGGCTTCTTTATAGGCTCAACAATTGATTCCTTCTTTCCTTTCTTTACTACCACATTCTCCTCTTCTTCACTTTCCTCTAGCTCACTAGATTTTTCCTCTCCTAATCCTTGAGTTAATTCAAGAGGTGCATCTACCTCTTCATCTCCTATCATCTTCTCTGTGTTTTTGACTAAGTTCTTTCTTTTTCTCTCCATGGTAGCAGACTTTAATCCCATGGTTAGCTTGGCCTTAGCTTCCTTATAGGTTCCAAAATGTGTGGCCTTCTTGTCAACTTCCTCAACTAATAGGGCTATAATTATTGTTGTTGTCTCATCAATATTTACCTCATAAGGTAATGGCATTAGCTATGATACCCTCAATATAACTTCTTGTGCATATGTATAGTCTATATCAACTAGAAAACATATGTCTTTATAGTACTTATCCACCAATGATATAGAAATTCTGCTTCTTTTCCTCATTTTCTTCTTGAACTCAACAAAATAAATCTCTATTACACTCTCAAAATTTTCACACATTTGGCCAATAAACTCACTAATCTGAACTGTCACTTGTCTATTCTTATCCCATTATACTCCTCCAATAGTAGGAAAACTTTTCTGAATGTAGAAAAATAAACAAACAAGTAAGGAACTAAAATTACACATAGAGTTCTTTGCCTTCTGAATTGATGTAAGATTCTTAGCCAACTGTGTCTATTGGAGCTCAAAAAGGTCATATGTATGATCCTTCTTTATTATCTTACAAGATTGGTCCACTACGATGCATGGGACACTATCCAACTGACTAGACTGATAAAACTTGTGTGCTATCACCGTTATGTTGGACACTACAGTTGGAGCAATTATTGTATTATCATTGATGTCAAACCTTAATTGGTAAGCTTGTTGCTATTTAAGAAAGTACTATATCTATTTGATTGTTGCTAAGGGGTAAGGCAAGGTTGGTAACAATAGCACCTAAGGAAAGGTTGAGTTATCTTGATACTTCAATGAGTACTTGATTATGTGGCACAATGATAAGACAATGTATTGTTTATCTAAGTAAGAATGAAGATTAAACTGGTAGGCTTAACCGAGCAAAAGTGAAGAAATCTAGTTTAAGCCGAGTGTTGTTAGTGTTGACCGAGCTAGTATATGCTGAGTAAATTTAGTGTTGACCGAACACCAGTTAATTGTCGAGGAAGACAGTATTAGCCGAGGAAATAGTTTATGTGGTGATTGAGATTTCTAGTGAAGATTGAGAAGTTGGACACATCATTGATCGAGCGTCAGTATTTTGCATTTGAGGAAGAATTCATATTTCCAGCCGACATTGTTGAATTCTTGGATTATGTAAAATGTGTTGACTTTATTTATTGATTGTATGAAAGCATTTAATGCACTGTAAAATGTTTTATTGTAAATCTATTAAGAGATTCAAGATATTTATAGAAGGATAGCCGAAGAACATAATGTAGGATGGATTCAATGAATCTGACCTAACCCTAAGATCTACAAAGGAGATTAAGCAACAAAAGATGTATTGACCTAATAGAGCAAGTATTAAGGAAACCTAAGCTAGAGGTTGTAGAGTGGTGGATGCTAGAAGTATTGTTGATGTTATTGACTGTCTAAGTAGAAAAGGCTGAAGGAGAAGTGTTGTGATTACTTGAAGAGAGTTTTGAGCATATCAGTGATGGGGATGGTAAAGGTTCATAGTTAGTAAGCCAGCATATGTGTACGGAATTGGATCTAATATTTGCAAAGTGAGTTGTATGTTTTTCAGATCAATAATACTGCTACTTTCTAACCATTGTAACAGTCAAAATCCTTTTAACAAAGGTTGACCTAACAGTCATAGGTATAAATCCTTTGAACAAGGTTTCATTATAATTGAACAAGGTGCACTTTTAACATAGTGGTTTAAATCCTTTAATTGGGTCACACCTGACAGTGTGTTTGTAAACTTTGACAGGGTTGGCTTTTCACCAAGCTCACTTCAGAAGAGTGAACATAATAGTAACATGTTACAAAGTGGTTTTTCCCAAATTGGGTTTCCACTATAAATCCTAGTGTTGATACTTGCATGAATGTTTTGGTTTGAACATTTTTGTGTTTTACAAGTTAGATGCTATTGGATAAGTGGACTGCACTGTTATATGTTTCTATTATGCAATCAGTAATGACCGAGTAGGTGTTGGTTATTAGATCTGATTTGTTGAAGTGTTTAAAGTTTGTTTTTATACATCTAGACCCGAGAACAACTGATTCACCCCCTGCCCCCCCCCCCCCCTCTCTATTGTTCTAAATCATATAAACAATTGGTATCAGAGCTGTTGGTGCTTACAAAGAACAAGTTTGAAGGTACTTGAAGCAAATGATCAAGATGTATAAGGAGGTACCAAAGCTGAATAAGGAAAACTTTCATGCATGGAAAAGCTTGATGAAGCTTCATTTGGCCGATATTGGTGATTCTGCAAAGTATTACATTGAGCATGACTATGCCACACCTGTTGCACCTCTGACTGCCGAGGAAATGAAAGCTAAACAAGAGAACAACCAAGCAATGTTGGAGATTGCATCTGCCCTAAGTTATCTAGAATTTGAAGACATCAAAGACTATAGTAATGCAAAGCAAATGTAGGACACCCTTGCAAACATTTATGGCGGTGACAAAAATGTGTTGAGAGCAAAAATCGAGAGCCTAAGAGGTAAATTTGATGAAATGAGAATGCAAGAAGGTGAGAATATTGCACAATATTGTGGTAGAATAAAAGAAGTTGTAAATGCTATTAGAGGAGAAAATGGAACTATTGAGGATGAAACTGTAATAGGAAAAGTATTGAGAACTCTACCTCCTATCTATGCAATCAAAATTTTTGCAATTCAGGAATCTAGATGTAACTCTACTAATGCTCTTACTTTGGAAAGTTTGCTTGGTAAGCTCACTTCTTTTAAACTTTCTAACTATGATAACTTCACTGTTGGTAATATTGAATTTTCTTTTAATTCACAAATGGTTTTGAGTAAGTCAAAGAAGGAAAAAGAAAGATGCATTAGTGAAAGTGAAAGTGACAGTGACACATCTGATGAAGAACTTGAGGATCTAGAAGCTCTTATGGCTAGAAGACTGAAAAAGGGAAAAGGAAGGTACAAAGGTAAAATCCCTATTATATGTTTTTCATGTAATAAAGTTGGTCATATAGCTGCTAGATATCCTGATAGGGATAATAAGGATGAAGAAAGGGACAAAAAGCATAAAGAAAAAAGAGAAGATAGAGGTTACCAAAGATACAAGGACTACAAAGGAAAAGTTAAGAAATCTTGCTACATTGTCGAAGAAGAGACTGACACTGATAGTGATGATTTTGAAATTGAGGTTGTTTATGTTGCAATGAAAGATGAATCTGATGAGGATGAGAAAACTGCATTGATATCTTATGCGAATAAAAATGATAAATGGATTATTGACAGTGGTTGTTCACATCATATTACTAGAGATAAGAGTAAGTTTGATACCTTAGATCATTATAAAGGTAGGAGTGTGAAATTTGGTAATGATGCACCATGTCCTGTTAGAGGCAAAGGATTGATTAAGTTGACTGATAAGATCACTTATGAAAATGCTTATTGGGTTGAGGGTCTTAACTATAATCTGTTGAGTGTTGCACAACTTAATAGCACTAGCTACCAAGTGTAATTTTATCACAGGAAGGCCAAAATATTTGATTCCATTGGTGAACTGATTGGAAGTGGAGAACATACAAGAGGTAATTTGTTCTATCTAGACCTATCTAAAGAAACATGTATGATTGCACAACTTGATGATATTTGGTTATGGCATAAGCTGCTATGTCATGTTAACTTTGATAATCTGGTAGAAATTAGTAAGAAAAAGAAAGTGAGAGGTCTACCTAGATTGAAGAAACTTGAGAATGTAATGTGCAAAGAATGTTAGTTGGGTAAGATGAAAAAGTCTAGTTTCAAGAGAAAAACTTTTACTTCTGAGAATATCTTAGATTTGGTTCATACTGACCTTTGTGAACCGATGGGTGTACAAAGCTATTGTGGTGCTAGATATTTATCTTGTTTGTTGATGATTATACTAGAATGATGCATGTAATGTTCTTAAAGGAAAAATCTGATGCTTTTCAATTTTTTAAGTGGTATGTGGCTAAGGTTGAAAAAGAGATAGGTAGGAACCTGAAGTGTCTGAGATCTGACCGAGGTGGGGAATTTACATCAAATGAATTTAATCTATTTTGCAATGATAGAGGGATCAAAAGACATATGTCTGCACCTAGAACTCCTCCATAGAACGGTATAACAGAGAGAAAGAATAGATTTATCTTGGACTATGCAAGGACATTAATGATTGAAAAGAATGTTGCACAAAAGTATTGGAAAGAAGTTGTAAGTACAGCTATTTATACTCTTAACCAAGTATAGATCAAAAAGGGTACAAATCTGACACCTTATGAATTATGGCATGGGTATGCACCAAATGTAAAGTACTTTAAAATTTTTGGAAGTAAGTGCTACATATTAAATGATAGTAGAAATGGAAAATTTGATGCTAAAAGTGATGAGGGTATATTCCTAGGCTATTCCACAAAATGTAAAGCTTATAAGTGTTTTAACTCTAACACTAACAAAATTGTGGAAACTGTGAATGTCAAAGTTGATGAGTATGCAGAGAAAAATGAAGTTGACAGTAAAAGAGAACCAGAAGATTATAGATCTTTTGTGTATATAGAGGTAGAAGAGGCAAGTGACAGACCTGCACTTGATGCCAAGTCTCAGGTAAGCAATGCCGAGCATCAGGATAACAATAGTGAGAGAGAAGAAGAACGTGATGAGCGATAGGAAGAAGTTGTCGAGTATCAAGAAGAGGTTGCCGAGCATTCAAAAGCTAAATCTGACAATCTTGTTGGTGAGCTTGATGAGAAAAATGAAAAGAGAGAAGAACCTATTCTAGCACAATATGTAAGGAGACATCACAAGCCTGAATAGATTATTGGAGATAAAGATATTGTAATTCAGACCAGAAGCAAGGAAAGAGATCCAACATGTTTACTATGTGAATTTGAGCCTAAGACAACAAAGGAGGCATTAGAAAATGAAGACTGGATAGAAGCAATGAATGAAGAAATAGACTAGATAGAGAAGAATGATACCTGGACTCTAGTGCCAAGACCAGAAAATAAGAATGTCATTGGGACAAAGTGGGTATTTCATAATAAGCTGAATGAGCATGGTCATATCACAAGAAACAAAGCTAGGCTGGTATGCAAAGGCTACGCACAAGAAGAATGAATAGATTATGAGGAGACATTTGCCCCTGTAGCAAGATTGGAAGGAGTAAGAACTCTTCTTGCATATGCTTCCTATAAAGATTTCAAGGTATACCAAATGGATGTTAAATCTACATTTTTAAATGGTATATTAGAAGAAGAAGTGTATATTGAATAGCCTGAAGGATTTGTTGATCCAAACAGAAGACACATGGTTTGCAAACTGGATAAAGCACTGTATGGACTGAAGCAAGCTCCTAGAGCATGGTATGAGAGATTGCACAACTACCTAATACATATTGGATTCTCAAGGATAAATGACACAAGCAATCTATACATGAATGATGAAGAAGGCAAAGGAATCTTGTTAGCTAAGATCTTTGTAGATGATATTATATTTGGTGGACAAGATGCCTTATGTAAGAAAGTTTCAAATGAAATGCAAACTGAATTTGAAATGAGTATGTTTGGGGAGATCAAATTTTTTGTTGGTTTGCAAGTATATCAGATGGAGAAAGGAATTTTCATCACCCAGTCTAAATATGTTCATGAGATACTAAAAACCTTTGGTATGGAAGATTCAAGGCCAGTAAGTACTCCCATGGCTACTGGACAGAAGTTGTCAAAAAATGATGATGTTGTAGAAGTTAACCAAACTTTGTATAGATCTATGATCGGAAATCTATAGTATGTTGTACATAGCAGACCAGATATTGCATTAGCTATTGGGATTGTGGCAAGATTCTCTACCAATCCTAAGGAAACTCACATGATGGTGGTTAAAAGAATCATGAGATATTTGAAGGGAACTGCTGACTATGGATTGTACTACAAGAAGCATGACAAGTTTGAACTGAGAGTGCATACAGATGCTGATTGGATAGGAAATGTAGATGACAGAAAGAGTACTAGTGGTGGAGCTTTCTTTCTTGGACAAAGATTAGTTTCCTGGACAAGCAAGAAACATAATTGCATTTCCCAATCTACTGCTGAAGCTGAGTATGTGGCTGCAGCTGTGAAATATTCAAATTTGATATGGATAAAGTAATTGTTGGTAGGCATGAAAGAAGAAATCACTGAACCAGTTGTCATTTTTTGTGACAACACAAGTGCTATCAACAAGACCAAACACATTGCCATCAAGTATCATTACTTGAGAGAACTGGTACAAGATAAAGAGGTTCACATAGAATATGTGAATACAAAGGAGAAATTAGCAGACATATTCACTAAGGCTTTACCTAAAGAAGCTCATGAATACTTGAGAAGTCAATTAGGCATCCTTCCCCTAATTGAGGCTGCCTAGTCAAGCTAGGAGCATTGCATCAAATGTGTTGCAAAGAAAATCTAACAAATTGATGCAAAGAAAGGTCACACTTTAGGAGCAGCCTAGAGTTGTGAAAAGCACAACACAGACAAGAATCAGTCATAAGAAAAGATGACATAGGGAGAAATATTGTTACTAAACTAAAAGGATGATATCTACATCTGCAGGATGTATGTTTTTGTTGCTGCTTTGGCATTTTTGTCAAAGAGGGATATGATCACAAATGAATACATAGAATGAGAAGATCAAGACAGAGGGAGAAATTCAATGGATGGTCAAGCATGGCTAATTGATTCTATATTAGAATGAAGCTAAGGATATTATAAATATTTCTGATGGACAGATAAGTTTTTGGATTGGTTGGTAATTCATGTGATATTCATAAGGTGTTTCCATCAATGCCAAAGAGGGAGATTGTTGGAAACTGCAATTGGAGCAATTGTTGTATTGTCATTGATGTCAAACCTTAACTAGTAAGACTATTTCTATTTAAGAAAGTACTATATCTATTTGATTGTTGCTAAGGGGTAAGGCAAGGTTGGTAACAATAGCACCTAAGGAAAGGTTGAGTTATCTTGATACTTCAATGAATACTTGATTATGTGGCACAATGATAAGACAATGTATTGTTTATCTAAGTAAGAATGAAGACTAAACTGGTAGGCTTAATCGAGAAAAAGTGAAGAAATCTAGTTTAAGCTGAGTGTTGTTAGTGTCGACTGAGCTAGTACATGCCAAGTAAATTCAGTGTTGACCGAACACTAGTTAATTGTGGAGGAAGACAGTATTAGGCCAGGAAACAGTTTATGTGGTGATCGATCTTTCTAGTGAAGACCGAGAAGTTGAACACAATATTGATCGAGCATCAGTATTTTGCATTTGAGGAAGAATTCAGATTTCCAGCTGACATCGTTGAATTCTTGGATTATGTAAAATGTGTTGACTTTATTTATTGATTGTATGAAAGCATTTAATGCACTGTAAAATGTTTTATTGTAAATCTATTAAGATATTCAAGATATTTCTAGGAGGATAGCCAAAGAACATAATGTAGGATGGATTCAATGAATCTGACCTAACCCTAAGATCTATGAAGGAGATTAAGTAGCAAAAGATGTATTGACCTAATAGAGGAAGTATTAAGGAAACCTAAGCTAGAGGTTGTAGAGTGGTGGATGTTGGAAGTATTGTTGATGTTATTGACTGTCTAAGTAGAAAAGGCTGAAGGAGAAGTGTGATGATTGCTTGAAGAGAGGTCCAAGAAGATCAGTGATGGAGATGGTAAAAGTTTAGAGTTAGTAAGCCAGCATATGTGTACAAAATTGGATCTGATATTTGCAAAGTGAGTTGTATGTTTTTCAGATCAATACTACTGCTACTTTCTAACCATTGTAATAGTCAAAATTCTTTTAACAAAGGTTGACCTAATAGTCGTAGGTATAAATCCTTTGAATAATGTTGCATTCTAATGGAGTGTATGTAAGTCCTATAAAAAGGTGCACTTTTAATAGAGTGGTTTAAATCCTTTAACCGGGTCACACCTAACAGTGTGTTTGTAACCTTTGACAGGGCTGGCTTTTCACCAAGCTCACTTCAGAAGAGTGAACATAATAGTAACATGTTACAAAGTGGTTTTTCCCAAATTGGGTTTCCACTATAAATCCTGGTCTTGATACTTGTGTGAATGTTTTGGTTTGAACATTTCTATGTTTTACAAGTTAGATGCTATTAGATAAGTGGACTGCATTGTTATATGTTTATGTTATGCAATTAGTAATGACTGAGTAGGTGTTGGTTATTAGATCTAATTTGTTGAAGAGTTTAAAGTTTTTTTTTATACATCTGGCCTTGAGAATAACTAATTCACCCCCCCCCCTCTCTATTGTTCTAAATCATATTAACACCTTACTGTGAATTCAATTTCTAGGTCTGTGATAGTTGAAATAGTCATACCTCTTTTGTTCTATACTACCTGGGTGTTTCATTGTATTTCCTCTATACTTTGACATTGTATTGTCTTCTTTCGAGTGAGCTTAGGGTATCCAATTACCTGGTGAATCATATCTTTGGTAATTTGGACTGGTCCATCCTCCAGCCAAATCTTCATATCATGTATTTTGCTCAGTACAATCTTGATCCACTCAACTTTGAAATTTTGTAGAAAATTGAGAGCATGCACTAACCCTTTCTTGGAAACCTTCTGGTGTTCCAGATTCAACACCCCATTGCTACAAAGTTTATCATATGCTTCTTTGAGTTTTATAGTCTCTGATCTCCCCGATCTTACACATGTAACATGAATGCATATCATTGATAATTAAAGCCTTCTGAGGGATTGATGATAGGGCTCCAGTCAAATATCACATAATTGCACTTTCTAGAATGACCTGATACTTATGTGGATTTCATGCATCGTTCCTCACTAATTGAACATTGAAAACCTCCTTCCCTTGCTTCTTTACTGCAACTGATGATGAAGATGCCATTTCTTTAAACTTAAGGGTTTAAATTCTTAAAAGAGCTACTCAGTAAAATACCTTGCACAAGTGTTTCTCAGATAATTGCTGACAGCACGTTGTGAAGATTTCTGCAAATCACTCTTAGCAATAATCACTCTAGTTAATCACTCTTGAATTGCTCTAAAAAGTTCTCAAATTGCTGGTGAAATGAAAATAAATGGTAACTTCCCATTTTATAGACTTCAAACGGTCATATTAGGGCTTCATTAATGATCTGTATACTTTCTAGGTGAGATACAGTTGTCTCAGCAATCTCATGTCAACTCGATCAACATAAGCTCAGTTGATACAATCATTCGGTTGCAGCTTGATTTACATCACATCTTAGCTATCATAGGAGATCGACAAACAATAGTGACTCAGTCACTATAGGCTAAAATACTGATGCTTGACATCAAATATACTATGTAGCTCTTTACTCAAATCAGTCCTAATGCATCTTAAACTATGCAAATATGGACCTTTTCTTATCAAATGTTAGGAACTGATGTAAAATAAAACATTACAAGATTTAGTTCCACACATACCTTCTTTTCTTAGTTTGAAGTAGTGTGCTCACCTTGTCCATTGGATTGGGTGACCTCAGGCACACTGGCTTCACTACTACTTGCTTATTCTTTCTTCTTCCATGTCTTGTTCATCTGATTTTTCATTTTCTCAATAGTTTCTTCATTTTTTCTTTGATCATTTCTCAGTATATGTGCTCTGCAATCTTTCTTTAGGTGACCAATCTTATTGCATTTATAACATACCATACTTCCATTCATCCAACTCTTGGATTTACTTTGAAATGTGTCTTCAAAAAAATTTCTCCAATGTGACCATATTTTCCATAGTAATGACAACTGTACCAAGTGTTATAGTCCCAATTGGATATATTACCCTTCTTAGGTGCCTTAGTCTATTGATTGGATGCCCACTTAGCTTTGGATCTACACTCATATGCTCTATGTCCACATTTTTGACAATTGAAACAATATCCTTGAAATCTAGGTGAGGTAGCTGGATTACTAACCTTTGTCCTACAATCATGTGCCTGATGTCCATGTTTCTTACACTTAAAATAATATCCATTGGATTTTGGTTTAGAATTAGACTTACCATGTTTTCTTCTGTAGATGTTGGTTGTATGTCCTAGCTTTCCACAATGATGGCATGTGGGCTTGTTGTTCTTTGGCTTTGCATTCTTCTATTCTCCACTCTTTGATGATTCTCCTTCCTTACTGGATGATAAGTTCTCATCATGTCCAAGTCCAGATGTATCACTAGATCTTCTAGGTAACCTCAATAACTCTTCAAAATATCTCACAGCTTCATTAGGCTTGTTCATTCTTTCATTGATCTCCTTTTTAGATCTAATTAGTTCATTCCTCAGTTGATTTTTTTCTGATCTAAGATTTGTGATTTCCACATCTTTCCTGCCCAATTCTTGATTAACAAGCAGCAGTTTATTTACCATGTCCAATTGATTAATTTGTCAATCTTTGCATGTCGCTTGTCCTCTCATCAAGTCTCATTGATATTTTTCTTTTGTCTTCTTCAACCATTGTCTTATCTTCTTCAACTTTCTTTTTCTACTCTACAATGTCACAAAGTCTTACAGATTGTATTTCTCATTCTCTCTTCAGATTTATGATGTCCTCATTCATTATGTTGTTTTTCTTTAGCAGTTCTTTTATGGCTTTGTCACTTTCAAAAGAGTTTCCACCATCAAATAGTCCTATAGTATCCTCTTCTTGATATTGTGTTTCATTCTATTAAATAGATATTTCTCTTCTTCTGCTTAAATATTTCTTTAGTTCACCTCTGTCTGCTTCAAGTTTTTGTAATGCAAGATGAATGTCAATCTTCTAATTCTCTATGATCTTTCCTAACTTTTACACCTCCATTTCAAGATCTTTGACTCACAAGTGGTTAGACTTATTTAAGAGACTAAGCTCTGATACCAATTTTTGGAAATCTATTGGGAAAGTGTGATACTGAGAGGGGGGTGAATCAGATTTCAACCAATTTATCACTTTTAACATAAAAAAACTTGCAAAGTATAAGCATAAAACTCAACACTATAATAGATCTAATATCCTAATCATCATCCATAAAAATAAACATAACAAAATGATATTGGTTACCCAGAAACCCTTGAAAGGTAAAACTGGGATGGGGATGACACCCACAAATCTTCACTACTACAATATTAAAGTTTTCCTATTAGGGCTACAAGTTTGATCACAAAATATGATATACCATGTGAGGGGTCTGCCCTATTAAGATCTTTGAGACTTATACAATCTACCTTGAAAAAGGATTTAAAAACTTACAACTAAGTAAGCACTTAGTTAAGAGATTTAATAACGTCTATCAAAACCACTCTGTTAAGAGATTCACCTTGATACACATGTTAGAATGTCTCAGACATACCCAATCCTTCAGTTTTCACTACGATGCTGATTAAAAATCTTCTCCTTACACTATAGATTTGATCTCCTCTATCAAATATGTCTTTGTTCTGTCCTTCACTGCTTTGTTCTATTTTGCTCGGTCACTGAACTCTATTCTGCTTTGAAAGTATGAGATCTCCTTCATACTTTACTCCTCTCATACTATGTTTTAGGGTTTGAATCACATCTTATATAGACAATCAATCATCTCCAAGAATTAAGATCTACGATCTGGATTGTTTACTTTTTTCGCTTAACCTTTTCCTAATTCTGATTGGTTCCATGAATTACATAGGGATTAATGATTACAATACTAAAGCATGATCACCTCTATGATTTCCTCAACAAACAATACATGTAATATTGATGTCATAAAAAATGGTTTACCTAAATGTTTGTTCCATAACAAACATATATGTCAATTCTGGCTTACTCGACATTTGATAGCTCTGGCACTCGACATTCACTATTATTTAAACCCTGGTGCTCGACGCTGACATCTCTACATTACTTGACATAAGCTGACTCGTATAATACTAAATTACTCAGTGACCACTATCTTACTTGGCATTGAATATTTCTCGGTAACTTTAAAATATACATAACTCAGTCTATGCATGATGACTCGGTCATAGTGATGACCAACCAAAATTGCCAAAATTGCCTAGAAAATGACTAAGTGCAAGACACTAATAGACAAAAAAAATTAGGGATCAACAAGGGCATCCCTATATCATTTAAACTCAATAATCTGCATACCTCCCCTGAAGTCGAGCAAAATCTCCTAGAAACTTGGAGCCTGACTTTCTAGAAAATGTTAAGGAGCAACCCAATCAAAGAAATTATAGTAACTAAGAGCTATGCCTAATCAGATCTTGAGTGTAGATTATCATGTGTACTTTAAGGCTTCATGCAAGCCAAAGGAACCAAAGTGTGCACTATCTTTGGAAATTGTGTTCTTGGGTCCTAATGAGTATGCCACAAAAATTGTTGATCCTTAAGAGGCTCACACATAAATAAGGGTCATTAGAAATACTTGTAGGAGTGGGATAGGGTGCACCCTACAAAGAAACCTATAAGATTTTTAAGAAGATAGTTCTTCCCATCAAGGTTTGATTGAAAAGGGAAAATAACCTCTCTCACAAACAAACTAAGCTAAGGGGAGGCAAAATACCAAACTGATCTTGAAGATGGGTTAATAATATGAAAGATGACATTTATAGGAGTTTAACTATTCCTAGTTAGATATCTATGTATCCATCCATAAGGACACAATGTACCACACACCCTTCATTATTGGATGGGAGAAAAATATGCCAAAGATGAAGTGAAATAAGGCAAAATATTCATATCCTAGCCATGGGAAGCACCTGCAGGGGTCCGAATAAAGGAAAAAAACTCCTAAGGAGAATGTTGATCCCTACACCTATAGAAATGGTATAAGAGCACTACTTATGAATAGAGGAACCATAGGAGACACTCGATATGTATTCCTACTCCTAGACATAAATAGTTCTTATAAGGATCTAGTGAAGGAACCACAACCCCTACAAAACATCTTCTCGAGGAGAAGGCTATAAATGGTGCAATTCATCTTCTATTTTAAGTGCATTGTAAGGAGAGGAAATTCATCATGATCATGAACACACCTTGATAAATATAAAATAATTATAATAACATAATAAAATTGGACCAGACCCGTAAATAATTAGCATGGGATACATTGCTTACAAAAAAGGGAAGGCACCATAGGTACAATCCACATAATTCGTTAAGAGAAAACATGCTAAGGGTGGATAGTATGCCCCAAGCTACATGTGTTATAGTATAATATTGGAATTTGATGTAGGTTATATGTGTATTGGTCACATGATTGTATTGTGGTGTTTCCATTGCTGGAAACATGATTTGTTGACAAGAGATCAGATTTATCGATGGTGTTGAAGAATAAAATTTGCAAATAAACTAAGTGTTCAGTCAATCGGTAAGAAGATAGTATGAAAGTTACAAGCAACCACATCTAGATTTGGATATCAAGTTAAGGTGTATGAGCATACATACAATATCTACAAAGGCATATTTTATTGCATCTATGATCACATTAGTTAGTTTGAAGAATTTAGTAAGTTATTGAGAATTGAATTGGCACTAGCAATAAGAAGAAAGGATAGACAAAGTGAGTTTAATTAGATAAGTCAACCATCCATTTTCAAGTTAATAAATGTTTTATTTATGACTTATTTAATGTTTCATTGAATTTTTTGGGTTGACTAATGCATTTTGGCATGATCAGTTTTGAATTTTATGTTGGTGGGTAAAACATTTTTTGACACAAGGTCGACTTGGAAAAGTTTTGAATAAGAAGGATGAAATCAAGTTTTAGGGTAATGATGTGGTGATGTGATAGGAGGTTTTGATTGAATGAATATGAAGGAAGAAGTTGATGTTTAGGTGGTTTTTTTTAATCAAAAATAAAGTGGATCTATCAGATAGGAAGTGTCATTATCAGATTAGTTTATCCTTGAGTCTATTTAAAGGCAATCCCTAACAGGTTTGCATGTAAAATCATTTAACAAGGTCCCTTATAATAGAGAGAGAATGATCTTTAATAGGATCTGATGCATAAATCCTTTGACAAGGTGAACTCTTAGAAGGATTTTTAAATCCCTTGATAGGGTAGTCTTTAACAAAACTTTTGTAGCTTCTAACAAGGCTAAATACTCTTAACTAGGCATAACCTCATAAAGGTTTTTGTAATTAATCCTAACAAGGAATATTTCAATGGTCCACTATAGAAATTTGTGGGAATTATCCCAACACATGATTTTATCCCTCCAACAAGGGTTTTAATTGAAAAAATAGTGTCTTATGTTCAATGTGTGTGAATGGTTTACTTGTTATACTTCTATGTTATATTATATTTTTCATGTTGGTTATTATGGAATATTATTGTTAAAAGTTTCAAATTTGTGGATGGACTAATTCACCCTCCCTCTTAGTGCCTTATAATACTAAAAATTGGTATCATATCATTAGTTCCCTTAAGAATCCTAATAGCTCAAGTAGGATCTTTAAAGAAAGTATGGGGGATTTAAGATACAAGAGGAAAATTCATGAAGTCGATAGGTGTTTAGGCTTAGAATTACCACCCCAACTTAGGCATTAGGGCTAGACATTATTTCTATCCTAACAATGGAAAGCCTCCTCGAGTTGTGGGTAAACTCTAATTAAGGAGGAGTCTTCGGATTCTAGGCCGGTTCCTATTTGATATGGAATATCACCTCCTAATTGAAAATTAGATGGGAAAAGGGAAAAGGAACTTTAAAAATGAAGGGAAATAGGGGCAATACACAAAAAATGAATCAAATTCTGATTGGAAGGTAAAACATTAATCTCAACTCATACACTAAAAGCTTGACATTTTGAATCATTGATCAACATATAGGCTAAAAGATCTCACTACTAGGGTTGAACCACAAATAGCTTAACCAGTCAACAAACATACATATTCTTTACAAGGTTTGAATTATTGTTAACCTTGAGAAGGAAAAAGGATTACATTCACTTCTCTTGGATAACAAAAGAATAAATGCTTGCAAAGAAAGATGACAATAGGATCTTGAAAATCAAAACTCAAAATATATGGGCCAATGAATCATATGCTTTATTCTGCTCAAAATCTGACAAAAGGTTACAAATAAGATCTCCAAGGCATCAAGGAACAATGAGCTCACTTTTAGCCTTCTCTCTAAAATCTGCCACCCCCAAACTGATAATGAAAATTTAGTTTTAAAACAAGCCCAAGCCTCAAATTTGAAAATCTAAGTCTCAATTATTTCCCCTAATTTGGCCAAAAAACATGCCAAAAACTTAGCCTATAACCATGACTAATGCCTTAAATATTGGTTTAATAAGGATACAAATCTTTTTACAATGCTTTAGCTATATTTATTTATTAAAATTTGAATAAAAATTCAAAATAAAATAAAACCTACACTACCCTAAAAAATAAAATTAACAAAAAAATCCCTAAGTCTATGAAATGCAGAGTGAAAGAGGGTCGACATGACCACTCTTCCCAATTTCACACTATGCAAAATTTAGGGAGTGAGGTGGCACTGTTGTATTTTCAAGGTCTGTAGGATGTGGACATATGCCTTAATGGCATTCAATTTTGTTTGCTGCAGACTTCAAATTCTTAAAACTATTTGTTAATCTCGAACTTGGTATCTTTATTCAGCTTCCTTGAGAAGAACAGGGAAGAAAATAACCCTAACTATGAGGAAAACCCTGACAAAATTTGTTTAGAACTCGGCATGACTGGCAAGGAGCTCTTTATTTCATTGTAAACCCTCTTTGGCACTGATTATGAACTGAAAGTTCATTTTCATGGTAGCTCAGGTTCTCCTCTATGATCTAGAGATCACTTTGCTCAATCTCGGCATGTTTTAGAAATTCATCATTGAGATTTGGAGCTCGGCTTGTGGGAATTTGACTGTGAGTTTTCCTTCATGATTTAGAGTTGGAACTGTGAGTTTCCTTCTCAACTGTGACTTTGTAACTCATTACTTGTGGGTATTTGACATTTGAAACTTGGTTTGATAGCCATGAGCATGAGCTCAGCTTCGAGTTCCTTCTTCCTCAGTCTTGAGTCAGCTTTTTATTGTACATTTTCATTTTGGCTATGACTGATGCTTAATTTTGCTTCCTTCTCAGCTTAGAGATGAAATTGTATCTTTTTAGGAACTCATAGCTTCAAACTTTGAACTTAGCCTTGAAATCTTCCTTCCTTTTGCTTCAGTCACGACTTTGATTGTCATGAATCCTTGTTGTGATCTCGGTGGGGACCCAAAACTTGAGCTCATTATGACTAATTCTTTGGCCAACTAGTAAGCTCAATTTCTTGTATTAACTTTAGCATAACATATAGGTTCATGAAGTTTGTTCATTTTTTACATTTTTGATGTGGGTGCTTTACATCTTGATAGCTCCACCATGACTTGTGGGTTTTTCTTCAGTCAGCTCGGTCTAGTCTAAGTTGGGATTGAGAGATGTGAAAATCTAACTCGGCACCAACTAAGGCATCATTCAGTCATAGCTTTGGACTTTGCCGAGCTAACTGAAACTTTGAGCTTTGAGATATACATATGCAACATGGTTTAAAATGGAGATAAACTCCAGTGATCCCGACCAAGCCTAGGCTGGGGCAGGAGGATGTGAAAGTGTTTCTTAACTTGTAATGTGGACATCCTTCAACCACAACTATAGAACTAACCATGATCATTGGAGTTTCTCTCCATTTGTTTTTAAATAAAGCATTAACGTTTTGTTTTTACTGAATTACATTACTTTGCTTTGTAGTCCTATCTACAAATTGAAAACATCTTTTCTATCATTGACTTTTTCTTCCTTTCTTGAGATACATGCTAGTAAAAACTTCCTTCAAGTGATGTAAATGATGTTTTTTCCTTTTGCACGGTTATTTTGGTAGAAACTAAAACAAACCAATGAGTTTGAATGTTTTTTCCTTGTCGCTTACAACCTATTCCTTAATACATTTGTAACACTCATAGCTCAGCTATAGATGTCTTGTAGATGTTTGAAAATTTGTAAAATATTAATCATACTCACAACTCAATAGATAAATATATGAACTTCAAGGCCCGACTATAGATGCTTATTAAACTTCACAGTTTGACTATATTGCAAATATTTTCTCACTGTTGAACCCGAACCATCTGTGTGTGTGAAAATTGTACCTGATTTGTAGACACAACACTCTAATAAAACATTAGAGGTTAGCTATAATCAAAATCGTGCAAAATTGAAAGCTATCTAACCAAGTGATTTATTGCCTTCTAGTAGGTGCGAGATTAATGTTCTCAAATTGTAATCGAGATCAGTGACCTAGACGACACCTAAATGAAGGATTTGAATGCAAAAGATGGATATGAAATTGAATGCAATTAATCTATATTTTTGATATTTTCTATGCAATAAGAATGATAAATTGATATGCTATGAATGCTATTGAAAACTGATATGAAATGAATGCTAAATGATCTAACAATGAAGATTCTAACAAGATATGAAAACTATGAAATTCTATGCTATGATATAAAAATTATGTAATTGAAATTGATCTCACAAAGCTTTGAATTCGCAAGTTGATTCTTTCAAGCTCCAATTGTGCAAATTCTCCAAATCTGATATGCTATGATTCATGTAGAGTAAGTTTGCAATTTGCGAGATGATTGAGAGATGAATTATGAAGAGCTGAGCCTTGTTTTTATAGAAATCCAGGGCTTTGGAGGTGCATGGATAAAAGCCATAAATCACTCAAATTAACTCATCTTGATTTTTGAGTTATCTGATCATGAAAGATAGTTAATTCTCAAAATCATACAAAAACATGCAAAAACAGCTTTTTAACTCAAATTAGAGTTTAGATAAGCTTTTTGAACCTCAAAAAGATGTTGAGTTCCAAAAAGTCAATAACTTGCATTGATTTTCTGATTTGGAGTTTAACTGTTTCTTTTGAATATGCATAATAATTAAGAATTAAATAAATAAATAAAGTGATTTATCCTCAACTCAACTGATTTTTGAAATAAAATAATTAATTTATGGGTTAATTAACTATTTTACCAAACTTTTATTAAAAATTATATTATTAAATAATGACAACATGCTTTAATTAATTAAATAAGAATTTAATCAATTAAAGATAGGAATTTTGATTTATTGTCAAAATTAAATAATACAATTAATAATAGATAGAATTAAATTTAATTACACAATTAAGTGGCAAAATATTAAATCTAATTAATTAAATATGAAAATATTCAATTAATCAAATTTTAGGATAAATGTGATTTATTGCCAAATAATTATAAAATTAAAGATAATTATGATGATTAGGAATATTACTAGGAATATTCTCCGATGTAGAATTTAAGATAATCAATTATGATTCGATGATGTTTAGATGTGCCTTAGGTTAGGACTTTGATGTCGATTTTGTTTGATTTGTCGATGTACAAGGTTAATGAACTTATAGCCCATTTTTGGGGTATTACATTTTGCCCCTCTTTGAATTACTGTGCGAAGCGCAGTGGTTCAAAGATAGTCTGTGTTTAATAGAGATATAAAACTGATTCAAAAGATAAACCGATCTCAAGATAGAAACCAATTGAGAGATATTGAGATAGGAGGTCCTGAATGACCAGAGATAATGTTCACTGTAGCAGAAAATAAACCTATGATTGCGAAAAAGTGTCAAAACACCTGATTCCGAACCTTAGGATTGATAAGAAGTGAGTGACCCGTTCTAGACTCGATTGTCTTAGCAGAACTAGCAGGTATCACATCCGAATCCTTCAGTTGCCGAAAAACCAAGGAAAGAACACTATGATCTGATGGTTGCAAAAACTAATATAGTTTACAAGATTAGGAGAATACCAGATTGATATGGATCGATGAATCTGATATGCCCCAAGTGATGATAGATTTGCCCCGAGCGATGAGGACTTTTGATGAATCAGCGACTAGACGTGATTGTTGTCTTGATCACTAATGAAAGATATTGATAGATTTGATCGATAGAATTTGATTTACAGACTTTGAATGATGTGCAATACCATGCCCCCTTTGGGATTAAAATTGAAATCTGACAAGAAAAGTCAGCGTTATAGTTTAGAAGCATGTTAATTGATTTGAGAAGTGTGGTGAAACACATTCAAGAACACATTCTGCATCGTTGGAAGGTCCCAAAAGACCAAGTTTGACTAGGTTTGACCATGAGTTGACCATGGTTGACCAAGTTGAAATTTCGATAGTGTGATGTAAGATAATCAGTTAAGTTGAATACTAGATTTCTGTGATGATTGAAGGTTGATTATGCAAGCAATTAATAATATGAATGATCTCAGATTTGAATTTTGATCCCGAAAAAGGATTCTACTTGCTATTTCATTGGAGGAACCTTCGTGTGAGATGCAGTTCTTGTTAGACTTGAAGATGCGATTTGAAGAATCATTTAAGCATTGAAGTTCGTTTAATCATTGTGAGATCATGCAAACATGCAAAATGCAATGAGACATGCAAAATGAAATGCAACCTAAGACCTAGGACCTAGTCACTGATCATATGTCGATTTGTTATCATCATTGAACTTTTAGGTAACCGGATAAATCAATACAATGCCCACTAGCCATGAAACCATAGACATATGAATATCGATTTGTATGCGCAAGAATGAATACAACACCCACTGGTTATACAACCATGGAGATATGAATATTGATTTGTTTTTGGAATGTTGGATCAAATATAAGCACCAAGGCACAAACGCCAGGATGACCTCAATATCATGTCCATTTTGATATAGCAATTTGTACAAGCATCAAAACATGAACGTCGTGATGACCTGAATACACCTTGCATTACAAACACATCAAACAGTCAAGAGATCATTCTAAATCCAATGTGAATTACCCATAGTGACCCTTTATTGTTCACATCCTTAGGCAAGATTGCATTCCACAGTAGGAGAAAGAACTTACTCAAAAAGATAATAGTTAGATCAAACTTCCTTGAATTGTCTGGGTATCAATGGTCGAGGTACGCATGGCCATCCAATTTGAGATAGAGGCTCTTACAATTGGACACCATTTCAATCTAGAAGTTCCAAAGATGTTAGATTTTCACATACAAGCAGAAGACAAAGAAAAGATTATGCCCCCAGTCATCACTCTCTAAATCCTATAAAGGACATCATCGAAGAGCTCGAAGGGACACAATATGCAAAAATCTCAATGCGAATCAGTAAGCCTACAAGGAGATAAAAGCATGAAAAGCACAAATTGTTTTCAGTTGAGTTTTGATGTTTGATTGTTGTAGATGCAAAATCCTTTCTGGAGACGAGACTGACTGACTGACTCAACAGGAAGCTTCAAAGGACTCTGACTGGATAGGAAATGTCTAAGATACATGGGAGACCATAGGATATGACATTGATTGCCCCCAAATTTGAACATTGATAGGATACAACCGCTCAAGCTGATTGGTGTACAGATCGACTTATTGAAAACTGGAAATGCAGGAAAAAACTGGGAGATATGTACAACTAAAGCAAGATTGAAAGCTGGGAAAGACCAAGATTGTGCTGATAGATGGAGCATTTTGGAACAAGTGGCACCCGTTTGCCAGGTTTTCACCATCTTGGTAGAGATTCTATTTTTGCTACCGAGGTGCCTGTTTCCAGGTTTTCACCAAGGCACTTTTTTTTTTCTTTTTTCATTTTTTTGTATTTTTCATTTTTTCAATTTTTTTGTACTTTTGATATTTTTTGATTTTTTTGTGAATCATCAAGGCGCCTATTGCTAGGTTTTCACCAAGATGTTCATTTTTTCAGGACTTTTTCTGATTTTTAAGATTTTTTTAGGACATTTACCAAGCACTGAATGCCTTAGGCATAGAATTTCTTCAAATGGAGAATGTTGATTGGTTCTCGGAGCTGTTCTCCTTCAGTCGTTGAGAGTTGATAGGCACTAGAGCCAAAAGTAGTAGTGATTACAAAGGGACCCAGCCAGTTGGGTTCAAACTTCCCCTTGCATTCTCGATGGGATTGATTTTTAGGATTTTCTCTCAAGACTAGATCACCAACCTGAAATTCTCTGTGTCGGACTTTCTTGTTGTAGCCTCTAGACATTCTTTTCTGATATACTCTGAGATGATCATACGCTTCTTGTCTACACTCATCTAGTAGTTCCAGTTCTTACAACCTAGACACTCTATAGTCATCATCAATTACTAGACCATGCATTCTAATTCTGAGTGATGGGATTTCAACCTCAATAGGAAGTACCGCTTCAGACCCATAAAGTAAAGCAAAAGGTGTAGTCTAAGTAGGTGTTTTGATACTTGTTGTGATACTGGTTCTGATACTTGTTCTGATACTAGTTCTAATACTTTTTCTGATACTTGTTCTGATACTTGTTCTGATACTTATTTTGATACTGATTCTGATACTTGTTCTGATACTGATTCTGATACTAATTTTGATACTTGTTCTGACACTGGTTCTGATACTTGTTCTAATACTTGGTATACTTGGTAGCTTCTTTTTCCATTACAAACTCCCAAGCAATATCATATTGTGCGGTCCCAATGTCTAGCAAGGTGGAGAACAAGAGGGATTGGAAAGCTAGTGGAAGAGATGGAAGACAAGAGAATAAAGGATAATGAAGGGAAGAAATCCTCAAGGGAAAACTCCTCAAGAATACTCAGGCTAGGGAAAAATTGTCATGTAAAGCACATTTGGACAAGCAATGAAAGGCTAGTATAGGATAAGTCACAATAGCGTAATGCCATAGAAGGAAAGGATGTAGTCCAAAAGAGGAGACATGTCAAGAGGCTTCATAGCTCTATGTTTTACTCTTTCTTTCTTTTTTTATTAGATCAAGACCAAAGGGGAAAAGGATAGCGATAGGTGAAAATGAATGGAGGAAGATGGATATGAAGGCTAAACATGGAAGGAATGAAAGCAAGATCACTGTAAGATAGCTCACAAAATAGCCAAATATTCATGTATAGATCAACATTGTCAAGATCAAAGAGAGAAGATGGAATGGATGAAATATGTAGAAGAACTACGCATGATGCTTGATTGCTAGGTTTTCATCATGGTACTTATCCAAGGTGCCACAAGGAAGTGGTTTTCACCATAGGATGAATTTATTTCTCTTTACTTTTGCTACCAAGGTGCCTGTTTCTAGGTTTTCACCAGGGCACATTTTCAATTTTTTATTTTTTTTTCATTTCTTTTTTGGAAGAAGGCAAGCTTTTTAGATAATGCTCCTTGAAAGGATAAACCATGATATGCCAAGGATTCAAAATGACACACTCAAAGATGCTGATAGGGAAAGGGAGATGAAAGAGAAAAATGGAAGATAAGGTTTTATGTAAAGCGAGTGAGGTTGGAAGATAGGAGGAATAGGCAAGTGAGGAAAAAGGATAGAAGGTAGAAGGATAATGAATGGAAGGATTGTGAAAGGGTAGGTGGAAAGGAAGGCAAGATCAATGTAAACACACACCTTGAAGGGTGGCGAGAGGGTGGAGGAAACGTGAATGAAGGAATACACGAAGGAATATGGCAAATGGATAGCAGAGGTTGAGGTTTGGGCGCATGAAATGGAAGAATATTTTTGGAAGGAGATGTAGTGGAAGCCTTTAAAAGCTTGAATGTCAATTTCAATTTTTGTGCAACACCAGACTCTTTCAAGAGAGACTTTGGAATCCATATAGCCATAGGCTTTTTATTTCCTTTTGATGATCTAGAGAGAATATCTTCAATGATGGATTTTGGAACCCATACTTGTCTTGTAATTTTTTTCTTAGATATCTCTTTTGACTTTATGCCTCCGTGTCGATTAGAGGAGACATGGTGATTTTTTTTTTTTGATGGATTCTTGTATTGCTTCTTTTTCTTGTATTGAACATTCAAGTTACTTCCAAAAGACTTGGGACTTTTGGAAGAAGGAGGATATGACTAGTTTAGATGGGTGGGTGGATGAAAAGGATTCAAGGGTATGCATCTATGTTGATCTTGAGGAAAGATGGGAGATGGAGGGATGTAAGGGCCCAAGATGGATGGCGAATTAGGAAAGTTAGGAGGGGAAAGTGAAGGGACATAAGGACCCAAGATGGAAGGAAGGCGTGAAGATCTTTGTAGTGGTGGAAGAGGTCCAAGGATGGAAGTGGAAGACACAAAAGGATAATCAATAAGTTCATCAGCATCTATATGACAACCAAGGATATCAACATCTTTAGAGTGAGCATTAGAATTTTCAATAGAATCGTGGACTTCTTGAATATGAGCACCTTCTTTGATAGGATTTTTCAAAGCTTGCAAAGACTTAGGAAGAGTAGAAAGTGGAAGTGAACTTGGAGTGGTAGAACAAGAAGATGAAAGACTTTGATCTTGACAAGGATCTTCGGATAGCATAAGCGCATAATTTTTCTCTTGTTTTTCAATAGGCTTAACATTGGAAGGAACACCATTTTTACCAACCTTAATGGAAGTATCATCTTTGGAAAGCGCAAATGTAGTAAGGTTATTTTGATTGTCAATAAGCTCAACAGTGTAAGTAGTAGCTTGATCTTGCTTAGGCGAAGACTTAAGACATGGTGGAATGCATGAAAAAGGGGGTACAGGATCAAAAGAACCCTGAGGCGGATAAAAGACATCATGAAAAGGAGTGGATGACATGGAGGGTTCTTGATCTTGATCTTTCTTTATGTTCTTTTCTTCATCATTTTTAGAGTCCTCTTGACATGGAGCCACTTCTAAGGACAAGGAAGCATGTTGGGATTGTATGGATGACTTTGGAAGAGATGGTGGAGGACTAGCTGAAGTAGGGATTATAGCATATGAAGGCTTAGGCTCTTTAGATTTATCATTATTGAAAGTCTTTGCAGCCAAGTGAAGTTTAGCTTGAGTTTCTTTAAGAGGTAGCCCTAGGGGATAACTATAGGGAACCACATGAAAAGTACCAGGGCTTGTGTCAGATGAAGGTTCTGTGAAAGATTTGAAAGACTCGAAAGCTTTAGGCAATGTATGGGTATTGGAGGAAGTAGGGGATGGAAGGGAACCATCATAAGACAAAGGTCCAACATTAACATGATCTTGCTTGAGAGTGTAATCTTTATTTTCAGCCTGAGAGTTCTTAGAGGAGAGATCCTTATAGTATGCATGTTTATAATCAGCGTGGTAAACTTTCTCTTCCTCAAGTGAAACAGATGGATCATCTAGGTATTGTGCATAGAAATCATCAAAGTCTCTTTCATAATCAGAATCATATGGATCACCCTCATGATCTATCCAATGTGACGGCCCATTTGTAGTAAGCAGGAATGGATGATGAGGAGGACTCTTAGGAACAGAGGTGTCATAGGTATCATTACATTGTCTGTCATCATAGTCATCATAGTCTCCAAAGCTAGATGTGTCACTCTCCGTGGAAGAGGTATCATATTGCTCAAATTTTTTTCGGGGGCATGGTGACATGTACAAGTCTTTATCAAATGGAAAAGAGTATAGAGGTTCCTTTTCTTTCTCAAGTTTGTCAAGCTGGACTTGCAGAGCTTGCAGCTGCTTCATCATAGCGGCGATCAGAATTTCTTCCTCATGTGTACTGATTCTTTGAGACATGTGTACTGATTTTCAATAGCTACTGATTTGTTCTTGACACAATGATATTTTTGACAGATTCTGGAACTAGGCTGGAAACATTGGATATCTTGCAATTTGACAATTTCTGACAACTCTCTCAAATTTTTCCAAACGACACTTTGCAGACTCATACGACACTAGGTAGTCTATGAAACGATAGTTGCTAAACTCATATGAAAGTTGGGTAATACTAAAATGACACTTGACAAAACTCGTACGACTTTTGACTTCCTGAAATGACTTTTGACTCCAGAAAAGATTTTACGTCAATTTTTGCAAAATTTAAGGTCTTCAGTTTTGGATTGTTTGCAAATTGTACTGTCCAGATTTTGAAAGTTATACCAGATTTGATCGTTTTTAATAGCCAAGTAGATAAATAAGCATGCAGAACAACAAGCAAGTGATTCCAAGCATGTTTGAAAACAATGAACAAGGGCAAAAGCAACCTTGCGCATGAACAATCAAGTGACCAAATTGTGCTAATCCTTGAGAGTACTAATTGTGTATGTTCTGAAAAGTTTTGCAATAACACACATATACCTGAGAATGAAAAATTGGCCTCTCTAGGGTTTTTAGTAATGGTTTGACTCTGCAACTTTTATGATTCAAAGGGGTGAACTCCAATCCCGGCGCACCAGGGTTTTGACACAGTCTAAGAACTTAATCTTCAAGAGCTACTAGGGAGATCTGACAACCCAACAATGAACCATACCCGTGGAGATTTCTTCCACAAGGACATTTATATAGCGGCTGTCACTACCATGGTGAAAATGGCTATTACCGCTTGAGGTTCCATCAACACAGTTTGCCCTGTGAAGGGATTGTCCGCTATGGTTAACCCTCTCTAAAGATGACTCATAGATTTATACCACAAGGGGACTTGGCTCCAGATTCAAGGTTTTGACACGTCTTCACTTTTAACCCAAACAAAGCAAGCAGATTAATCCGACATGCTAAGACAAAGTCTTTTGTTCCACCAAGGTCTGTGATATCAACTCCATGTGATCTATCAACCTCTCCGGGGAGAGAATGTATCAATCAATAAGAGAAGACACACTAACCAATTTTGATTCACCAAAGCTTGTGATATCAACCCTACGTGATCTATCAACCTCTCCGGAGAGAGAATGTGTCGATCAATAAGAGAAGATGCACTAACCAAGTTGAATGTGAAATGCACTAAGTATCCTCCCTACCTACAAGGATTCTGTCATCAAGAAGGATTTCACTGGGAATCCAATCTTTCAAGAATCATGAATAGTGTTCATAGGGCCTAATTACTATGTGAGCACAGATATATTCCTGAAAGTAAATCTACCAAAAGTACCCAAAAAGTAGAAAGAGGAACACTTAACGCTTAAAGCGAATATGAGATGAGTCCACAAGGTGGAACACTTAACACCTCACACAAGCTGAAAACGAGTCCCCAGCTTAGAAAATAAGTGAGTTCCTAAAAGCACAAAAGGGTTGCCAAGTGGAACACTTAATGCTTCTGTCCTGTTGACCCCTCCCCTTTATGGCGCTGAGATTGCAACCACGGGGCAGAAATGAGGGGCCGGTGGATTAGCGAGTCCAATAACCCAAGATAGCAATCAAGATCAATCACAAGTATTCTAAGACTACTTAATGAATCCTTAAGGGTTCACAACCTAGTATCAATTATGCAAGTGTGTAGAAATAGATCAAAAGCATGAAAAGATGCACACAAGCTTGACACATAAGAGATTTATTTTAAGTCCCAAATCAAAATATTATTAGATGAAGGAGAATACCTGGGATCCTCGCAACGCGCTTGGTAGATTTTACTTGATTTTTAGCAATTTTTGTTGAGATTTTCCATGTAAGCAAGTGACAAACTCTCCAACAAGCAAACAAGCAAACAAGATATGCAAAATATATTCAACTTATGAAAACCATAGGGTTAGCTCTAAAAATCAATTATTATCAGTAATAATAACCAGAAATTAACCCAAATGACAACTCATATTATTCATTGAACCATGTAAAAAAAATAAGTGCATACCCATCACAAAACTTTATTTTTTTTGCTACATTTGACCTAGTCAACAAGATCTAATTTTTTTGATATGATTTTGGTCACGAAAATAGAAATTTAGAATAGAGACCCCTCCTAAAAAATAGAGAGCTTTCCAAAAATGCAAAAATTTTACAAAAATCTCTTCATTTGTGCCCTAAAGACCCGTTTTATCAAAATAGACCAGTTTTTGTAAATTGACTATTTGAGCTATTATATCATGTCCAAATTTAAAATAAAAAGAATGAACCCCCTATAGAATTTAAAGAGATTTCCGAAAATATAAAAATTTCCAAAAAATATGCTGATTTGTGTCAGATATTAATTTTTTCTGGAATTTGAAGAAAAAATTATTAAAAATTCAAAACATCTCAGAAAATTCTAAATTTTTTACTATAGCTTCTCTGATATGTCACTAACCTGAAAAAAAAAATTCAAACCAAAAATTTAAGCTGTTTGGGAGATAAAATTAAATCTTTGAAACTTTGGGGTTTTAGCTCTCAAAAAAATCAAAACCAGCATGCAAAAGTGGGTTGCCCCACGGTGGGTGCTAGAAATGTGTGTGTGAAAATTGTACCTGATTTGTAGACACAACACTCAGTAAAACATTAGAGGTTAGCTATAATCAAAATGATGCAAAATTGAAAGCTATCTAACCAAGCGATTTACTGCCTTCTAGTAGGTGCGAGATTAATGTTCTCAGATTGTAATCGAGATCAGTGACCTAGACGACACCTAAATGAAGGATTTGAATGCAAAAGATAGATATGAAATTGAATGCAATTAATCTATATTTTTGATATTTTCTATGTAATAAGAATGCTAAACTGATATGCTATGAATGCTATTGAAAACTGATATGAAATGAATGCTAAATGATCTAACAATGAAGATTCTAACAAGATATGAAAACTATGAAATTCTATGCTATGATATAAAAATTATGCAATTGAAATTGATCTCACAAAGCTTTGAATTCGCAAGTTGATTCTTTCAAGCTCCAATTGTGCAAATTCTCCAAATCTGATATGCTATGATTCATGTAGAGTAAGTTTGCAATTTGCGAGATGATTGAGAGATGAATTATGAAGAGCTGAGCCTTGTTTTTATAGAAATCCAGGGCTTTGGAGGTGCATGGATAAAAGCCATAAATCACTCAAATTAACTCATCTTGATTTTTGAGTTATCTGATCATGAAAGGTAGTTAATTCTCAAAATCATACAAAAACATGCAAAAATAGCTTTTTAACTCAAATTAGAGTTTAGATCAGCTTTTTGAACTCCAAAAGGATGTTGAGTTCCAAAAAGTCAATAACTTGCATTGATTTTCTGATTTGGAGTTTAACTGTTTCTTTTGAATATGCATAATAATTAAGAATTAAATAAATAAATAAATTGATTTATCCTCAACTCAACTGATTTTTGAAATAAAATAATTAATTTATGGGTTAATTAACTATTTTACCAAACTTTTATTAAAAATTATATTATTAAATAATGACAACATGCTTTAATTAATTAAATAAGAATTTAATCAATTAAAGATAGGAATTTTGATTTATTGTCAAAATTAAATAATACAATTAATAATAGATAGAATTAAATTTAATTACACAATTAAGTGGCAAAATATTAAATCTAATTAATTAAATATGAAAATATTCAATTAATCAAATTTTAGGATAAATGTGATTTATTGCCAAATAATTATAAAATTAAAGATAATTATGATGATTAGGAATATTACTAGGAATATTCCCCGATGTAGAATTTAAGATAATCAATTATGATTCGATGATGTTTAGATGTGCCTTAGGTTAGGACTTTGATGTCGATTTTGTTTGATTTGTCGATGTACGAGGTTAATGAACTTATAGCCCATTTTTGGGGTATTACACCATCATGCTTACTATTGCGATATTCTAATTTTCATAGTCACTGTTACATACCATTTGTTTTGTTTTACTTCAACAAGACTCGGCTAAATAAAATGAATGATAAGACTTCACTGCTACAAAATAGTGATCATGTTTTCATCTTTCATTACCAGTCATTTTATTTATTTTCAAACAAGCCAATGTCCCACTGTACCCTTATGCATCAATCATATATGAAAGTACCTACAACTCCATAGATCAATCCAAGTCTTTAAAGCTCATAGTTTTAATGCTCTTTATTAGCACAGTTACTGTTGTTGCATTTCACCGGTCATTTTTTCCTAAAATCTTTTTGTGTTAGATGAAAACAATCATTTTGATCCTTGAATCTTTCATTGAAAATAGTGAACATTTTTTAACTCACTGGTACATATTAGCATGCTTGAACATAATCCTTCTTTTGTTTAATGCTGAATCTAAACTTTTAATATAAGAAATGCAACATATTAAAAATGTTTGTCTCCTATCTAAGAAGTTTGAGAACGGGCTCATGACATCCAAAGACATCAGAATGTAATTCAATGAAGTTCAAGCACAGGCTCATAACATCCACTAAATGCAAACTGAAAACATTTTAATAACTCTAAAGCTCAATTCTGTAGCATTTGTCTCTTTTTCCAGCAACAACAATGATTTTATTGAATTTGTACTTTGAATTCAACAATACTATTTGAACATGGTACTTAAAGATATGCAATACTAGTGATTATGTAGCTATATCCTGGCATTTGATCATGACTATTTTGTAACACTTTTGACTTTTTTCTGTAATATTTTGGAATGCATATTGCACTGCATCTTCTTTCTCTGACTATGATGTGAAAACTAGTCAGCTTGGAACACTACAAAATATTCTGTTGAGCTTTTCAAACAACAACTTTATAAACTTGTTAGATTAGCGAACATAGTAAATAATTTAGTTTATGGGAATGCCAGAAAAATGACTCTCGTGAATATAAAATTCAAATTATTATGTTCACTAATCTAACAAGGTCCTGCCATTTCTAAAAAAGGTTTCTCAGTTAGAAACATGAAGTCCCTTTCATTCAGATAACTGGTTTATAAAAAAAGACAACATACATTAGAATGACCATTAATAGTAAAAGTTTTCATGCTTTAAAACAAGTCCCTTTAATAGTATCTTTCAGTTAGTTTGGATACACATTTCCTTATTGCATTGAATTTACCAAATAGATATGCAGCATTGAAAACTTAATTGTTACTGTATGTTGTTTGTGTTTCATGAATTGCTTAGATCGAATTGGATCTAACACCATTTTCTTTCTCATGATGTAGGTGGAAAACCCTAAAAACCTAGTGCAGAAGAAGACTTGGACCTGGAGACCTAGGACCTGACAGACAACCAGCTGACAACAAATAGAAAGGCAATGCATGGGACCCATAATCCATACTTCTATCATGTTTTCTATTCTACAAATGTACTCTTTCATTAACAAGAAATATGAAATATGAAAAGACACTTGTATACTACATTCAGTTTGAATGCACAATGTAATGATCAGTTATAAATTTTGAAATTTGAAATGTGATCAATACTTAGAGGACAATAATGAAATATGAATATGAATGTAATAATGAAATGTTAATAAAAGATACCTGAAAGATAGTGTTAATTGTACCCTAAAAATGCAATCTTTTCCTATTTATGCTTATACTTCTGTATGTTGTAATTTTGGGTAACATTTTTGGTGACTTCTGTTGGATGTCTGCCTACTAGACATGACCTACAAACCTTATCATTGGGCAACAAAGTTAGGAATCCATAAACCATGAATGCAACCATTATTGAAATGAAAATGCATCTAATCTAGACTCATGCAACCTAGAGACCTAGTGCTTGGACAACACTTATTGAAATGTAAAGTGGATTTAACATATCCCTCAAAGCAAAGCTTGAGGTGAATTCCATTAACTTGAATATGTAGAACTTCTCCATCAGTTGTAGATAAATGAAAAGCATTATTTTCTTTGCAAGCTGTAATAATAAAAGGGCCTAACCAAACATTGTCAAATTTATCATGCCAGCCTGGTCTGCTCTTCAGCACATCCCACTTGAGTACTAAATCACCCTCCTTGAAAACTCTTGATATAGATTTCCTGTCAAAAGACCTTTTAGTTTGTGCTTGTCTTAACTCCATATATTCCAATGCTTTCTTTCTTTCTTCCTCAAGATGTAGTAATTCAACATATCTCAACTTAAGAGGATCTTCCTCTTCAAATAGCATCATTTGATCAGCTAGCTGTAAAGCTAGAAACTCTGTAGAAATTGGAAATCTTACCTCTTTACCATAAACTAGAACATAGGGTGAATTCCCAATAACCTATTTAGGTGTGATTCTATCCAGCCATAAGGCTACCTTTAATTTAGAATGCCAATCTCTTTTATTTTCTTGCAAAGTATTTTTGATAATCCTAATGATGTTTTTATTAGTAGACTTTGCAAGACCATTACCCTGAGGATAATAGTTAGAAGAAGTATTTAGATAAATGCCATTTTTAACAGCCCACTCTGTTATAATTGAACCGACAGAAGCTAAAGCATTATCTGAGATAATTGACTAAGGTACACCAAACCTGGTTATTATATCATCATAGAATTTCAACATAGAAAATCCAGTAGACTCCTTTAATGTAATTGCCTCAGTCCATATCGTAAAGTAATCTATGGCAATCAAAATCCATTTATGACCTGCACTTGAATTAGGATTTATTGGACCAATAAAGTCCACTCCCCATTTATTAAATGGCTGATCCACAGTGATTGGCTTTAATGGAAATGCTGACAACTTTTCCTTTCCTGCAAACGGAGCACACTTTTGACATTTTCTTGCCCAAGAATGAGTATCTTTGAATAAATCTGGCCAATAATAACCAGCTATTAATATTTTCTAGGCAGTAGTTTTAGGACTGAAATGCTCTCCACAAGATCCATTATGAAACTCAAATAAAATCTTGTCTTGATCAACTAAATCAATGAAATTAAGAAGCATACCAGAAAAATCCTTCCAATAAAGAATTCCATCAATAAGAACATAAGGAATAGATTGTAACCTATAATACCTTCTTTTAGCTTTATCAAGACTGTTTGGACATTGTCTAGTTTGCAAAAATCTAGCCATACTTGATAACTAGGATGGTGAATCATTAATCAACACAGTATTACCTTGGAGTAAGGCAGCCTCCTCAGTGACTTCAACCTTATCTTATTCTTTTTCCATCTAAGCACACAATCCTTTGCCTCTAACTAGCTTGGTTACATGAATTTGCACATCATATTCCATAACTCTTGTTATCCAACCTACTCTTTTTTCATTGACATCTTTATTCAACAAGAACTCCTTAATGCTAGGATGTGCAACCACTAGATGTAATTTATTTCTGGAAACCAAATGCTTAAACTTTTTCAAAGCTTTAATAACAACTAATACATGTTTTTCAACAAAACTATACCTTTTCTCATAATCATCCATACCTTTGCTAAAAAATGCAACTAGTTGCTCCTGTTTGTCTACATTCTTTTGCACCATCATTGTTGAAATAGTGTCAAAACCACCATAGGAATATAAAATAAAATCATTAGAGAAATCATGATTAGTAAAAGTAGGGGTTGATGACAAAGCTTGCTTAATTTTTTCAAAACTCCCCTTTCCCTCATCAGTCCAACTGAAAGGTACATCTTTCTTAAGCATAACAGTCAAAGGTTTTAACAAAATTACAATAACAAGAATAAAGCGTCTAACAAAATTTATCCTCCCAATAAAACTCTGCAATCCTTTCTTATGTTTTGGTAGTGATAACTCCAGAATTACATGAATCCTTTTAGGATCAATAGTTGTACCTTCTTTAGACACTTGGTATCCTAAAATTTTACCCTCATGAACTACAAAAACTATTTTCTTTGGGTTAAGAGAGATCCCAAACTCTCTGCATCTCTGTAAAACTTGTCTCAGATGATTTATGTGCTAGTTTACAACCTTGCTGTAAATTGTAACATCATCTAGGTATACTAGAACAAACTTATACATTAGATTCTTGAAAGCCATGTCCATTTCTTTTTGGAATGTATCTCCTACATTTAATAATCCAAATGGCATTCTTCTGTAAGCCATTGTACCCCATTTAGTTGTGAAGGCTATTTTGAATTGATCAGATTCTTTAACTAAAATCTGGTTGTAACCAGAATACCCATCTAAGAGTGAGAATCTCTCAGAACCTAAGGCATATTGCAAAATTTGTTCCATGGAAGGAAGAGGGTGTCTATCTTTCAGATCTTCCCTATTAAGGTCTCTAAAATACACACAAAGCCTTATCTCTCCATTCTTTTTCCTTCCTGGAACTAAATTGGAAACCCAGGTTGTGTGTTTGATAGGAAATATAATACCATCATCTAGAAGTTTTCTTAACTCTTTTAACATTAAAGGTTCTAACTTGGGGTTTATGGACCTTTGCCTTTGTCTAATTGGCCTAGCATTTGGCTCTAACTCTATGGTATGCTAAGATAATTGGGGATCAAATCCTTTCAAATCAGCATAATCCCATGTAAACACATCATTATATTCTCTGAATAAATCATTAAACAACTCTTTTTCCTTAGGATAATTTATTTTACTAACCTTTAAACACTTGTCTCTGAATATCTCCACTTCTTCATAATGATCTTCTTTAATCAGCAGGCTGGTTTTGTTCCTCCTGAACTCATCATCAGAGTTGAAAGATGACTCTAAGTTGACCAATCCTTTTGGAAGCTTATTAGTGTTTAGGTGAATTATTTTATCTTCCATTTGATGATTAAGTTTATCATTTTTAGGAGTTGAGAAACCATTTGTTTTAGTCATAAAACTTAAGATATGTTCATCAGTATTAAAAACCTACCAATTAATATCATTATTTGGGATAGATGGCCTAACAACAATATTGACATGTGACTGATCTAAAATTTTCCCTTTATTTTCATTAATTGAAACATGTGCACCAATACCAACCATCATGTCTACATGCTAATTTTTCTTTCTAGGAATGGAAATGAGGTTAAATGCATCAAAATCATCCAAGATATTAGAAACTCCGAATTTATATAACTTCAAAAGATCATTTTTAACAACATTAATACCTCTTATTTGATTTAATATCAACTCACTGTCCCCAAATTCCCTTAAACATTTGATTCTCCTTTTTCTTGCCCACTCTAGACCCTGAATCTGACTTTCATATTTAGCCACATTGTTAGAACATGGAAAAGATAATTTGTATGCAACATAAAATTTATCACCATCAGGTGAAACTAATATAATCCCTGCACCAATACCATCTTTATTCCTCGATCCATCAAAATATAAATCCCGTAGCTGGTTAGATAATTCAGATTTAGAATCTTGATCTTTGATCAGATTAGGAAAAACTACATCAGACTCTAGAATCATATAATTACCAAAACCAACATCAAACATCTCATCATTTTGATCATTTCTAGTGGCCCATTCATCCAAAACAATACCATGATACTCCTCAATTTGTGTGGTATAAGCTGAATAATCTTTAATTTCATCTGAATCCATAATCACACAACTTGCATTAATAGGTCTGGGATTGTAAGGCTCTATGCGATCCTTGGCTAATAGCTCTAATTTTATGGTTACCTTAGTACCATATCTAGTTTTGAAATACAGGTGAGACCAATCTAATGAGAAATAACCATATATTTTGGCTGTAAAGTCCCTTGACAGACACAGAAAAATAAGGTGGCCAATCTATGACATAAATATCCTGAAGTATTGAGAAATTTGGACATGAGTGTAAGGTCAAGCTTACATTTTTAACAACCCCTAAGGTCTTGACTATAGTACCATCAAGCTAGACCACTCCTTTTTCAAGAGGTTCATATTTCAAATCCAACAAATCTACTATTTTCTTAGGCATGACAGTACTGGTTGCACCACTGTCTACCATATAATTAATTACTAATTTGTTTCCAATAATCAATGAAACATAAAAAGGAGGAGGTTTATTATTTGCAGGTTTCTTACCTTCCTTTTCAGTTGTCTTTTAGTTATTTGCTAGTTTTTTATCAACTGTCACTGCTGATTGCTTCAAATCTGTAGCCTTTTTACTTTCTTATACTGCTAGTTGCTGAACTTTAGCAAGTTTCTTTTCCTCTTTAGCTATCTTTTCATGAGCTTTAGGAGGCTCTGAGTTAGTCATAACCATTCTAGGAGGCCGTTGTACATCTTTTTATGAGCTAGCTGTCAACATAGACAACCCTTCCTTTAAAATTTCAGCTTGTCCTAGAATAGCTAAGGTTTCCCACATAGACAAGGTTACATTCATTTTCTTCACAGTATTAACAATGTTATAGGGAACAAAAAATTGTACCTTTTGTGGAGATCTAGGAGAACTTTGATCAACATTCTTTTGATTTTGATCCTTACTAGATGAAGAAGATGGATTCTTTAAAATTGAAACTAGTGAAGAGGGTGCATTACCACTAATTGATCTGACTCAAGAGCTTTCTTTTTAGCTCTGGTATTTGCTGAAATAGATGAATCATCATTTAGATCACAAAACTCCTCCTCTTTCCAATTTAGGAAACTAGTATCTGTAACACTCTGATCTGATTGCTATTGTACCTCCTCAACAAGGACATTCTATTATGAATTCATTGCATTTTGCAACATAAGAGCTTGGTTAAGAACCCCGTTGGAACATGTTGAATGATCATGAGCTTGATTGCATGGAAAACACCAGTCAGTGGCAATGTTATTTTGGCTAGGAACAATATCCCTAATGGTATTAAGAGGTGTGGGATTATATTGCTTATTAGGCCTTTGATTCCAATTCCATCTGTTTGCATTATTCTTACCTTGGAATTGATGACTATTAGCCTAATAATTGGGCTTATTAGGATATTGGGATGAAGAACCAGAAAACTAATTTTGAGCTATAGGATTTTCCTATGCTTGATTCCTTTTTAGGGTCACTAATTCATTACCAAAGGATTGTAGTAAACTCTCTATCTTTTTCTAGCTGTCTTTAATGCTCTATAATTCATTAAGAGGGGTAGCTGGGACTACCTCTAGGGCTTTAAATGATGGGACAATAGATAGAAGTGGGACCATCAATGGCATATTGGATTGAATACTTGGAAAGAAAGGGACAGGTGGCCTGGGAGCTATCTTTCCTACCTAAATAAGACTATTCTCTTCCCTAATAGTAGTATCAAAAGATAGGGGTAGTGAAGTAACCACCATAGATTTAATCATAATGGAAATATCACTAATCAGACTCTTCAAATAATATAAGAAAGCATATTCATTTGAAGGCCTTACCATAAAAGGAATCCTGTTCCAAGTCTTTTGGAAATGGAGATTGAAATCACTCATTTCCTCTTGTGGATCCCTTTTGATAGTAGTTAATTGCTCCACCAAAGACAAGTTGTCAGACTTATCCTCAAAGAATTTGGACAAACTCTCTCCCAAAACATCCCAAGTAGGAATAGAGTCCACCAAAAGGGTCTTGAACCAATCAAGGGCTTTACACTTTAGTGATGTAGCCAATAGCTTCAAAGATACATCTTCCACTATGATGTGATGGACATTGCAAAGAGTAGCAACATCTCTGATATGTTCAATGGTTGTTACTTGTCCTTCTCCAGTACATGATGGAAAAATTTTCAAAGCAGCCAACAAAATGTCATTGTGATTTGCAATCCTCAGAGGACTACCTTGATCAAAAGGCACAAATGGTAGATTTCTTACCATTTCTTGATGTAATGTAATAGAACTAGATGGTACAATCTAATTTACCAGTGGTGGTTGTTTAGGAACAAATTCTCTTTGAGATACCCCAAGATCTTCAAAAATCTCCTACTTTGAATATAGAAATTCAGTGCGGTAAGAAGGAGGAGCTGAAATTCTCTCATATCTTTACTTCCTTGGTCTCCTTAGTCTTCTACCTCTTTGAACAGGCTGAATAGAAAACTCTCTAGGACCTCTTGGCTCTCTTTTTTTAGTTCTTCCTTTCCTAGTGAAAGATAGCTGTAAATACTTAAATTCTTTAACACTCCTTGTTTGGATTCGATTCATGTATCTCAAGGTCCCACCGGGCATGCCAAAAACTATTTAGGCTTAGAATTACCAGCCCAACTCAGGCATTAGGGCTAGATAATATTTCTATCCTAACAATGGAAAACCTCATTGAGTTGCGGGTGGACTCTGATTAAGGAGGAGTCTCCAGATTCTAGGCCAATTCCTATTTGATATGGAATATCACTTCCTGATTGAAAATTTGATGGGAAAAGGGAAAAGGAACTTTAAAATTGAAGTAAAATAGGGGTGATACACCAAAAATGAATCAAATTCTAATTGGAAGGTAAAACATTAATCTCAGCTCATACACTAAAAGCTTGATAGTTTGAATAACTGATCAACATATAGGCTAAAATATCTCACTACTAGGATTGAACCACAAATAGCTTAACCAGTCAACAAACATCTTTACGAGGTTTGAATTATTGCTCACCTTGAGAAGGAAAAAGGAATACATTCACTTCTCTTGGATAACAAAAAAATAAATGCTTGCAAAGAAAGATGACAACAGGATCTTGAAAATCAAAACTCAAAATATATGGGCCAATAAATCATATGATTTATTCTACTCAAAATATGACAAAAGGTTACAAATAAGATCTCCAAGGCATCAAGGAACAATGAGATCACTTTTAGCCTTCTCTCCAAAATCTGCCACCCCCAAATTGATAATGAAAATCCAGTTTTAAAACAAGCCCAAGCCTCAAATTTGAAAATCTAAGTCTCAATTATTCCCCTAATTTGGCCAAAAAACATGCCAAAAACTTAGCCTATAACCATGAATAATGCCTTAAATATTGGTATAATAAGGATACAAATCCTTTTACAATGATTTAGCAATATTTATTTATTAAATTTTGAATAAAAATTCAAAATAAACATAAACCTACACTACCCTAAAAAATAAACTTAAGAAATAAATCCCTAAGTCTATGAAATGCAGAGTGAAAGAGGGTTGACATGACCACTCTCCCCACTTGCACATTATGGAACATTTAGGGAGTGAGGTGGAACTATTGTATTTTCAAGGTCTACAGGATGTGGACATATGCCTTGATGTCATTCAATTTTGTTTGTTGTGGACTTCAAATTATCAAAACTGTTTGGCAATCTCAAACTTGGCATCTTTATTCAGCTTCCTTGAGAAAAATAGGGAAGAAAAGAACCCTGACTATGAGGAAAACCCTGGCAAAATTTGTTTAGAACTTAGCATGACTAGTAGGGAGCTCTTTGTTTCATTGCAATCCCTCTTTGGCAACAATTATGAACTAAAAGTTCATTTTCATGGTAGCTTGGGTTCTCCTCTACGATCTAGAGATCACTTTTCTCAATCTCAGCATGTTTTAGAATTTCATCATTGAGCTTTGGAGCTTGGCTTGTGGGAATTTTACTATGAGTTTTCCTTCATGATTTAGAGTTGGAACTATGAGTTTCCTTCTCAAATGTGACTTTGTAACTCATTACCTATGGGTATTTGACATTTGAAACTTGGTCTAATAGCCATGAGCATGAACTCAGCTTTGAGTTCCTTCTTCCTCAGTCTCGAGTTGTCTTTTCACTGTAAGTTTTCATCTGGGCTATGATTGATGCTTAATTTTGCTTCCTTCTCAGCTTAGAGCTGAAATTGTATCTTTTTAGGAACTCACGGCTTTGAACTTTGAACTTAGCCTTGAACTCTTCCTTTCTTTTGCTTCAGTCATGACTCTGACTGGCATGAATCCCTGCTGTGATCTCCATGGGGACCCAAAAATTGAGCTCACTATGACTAATTCTTTGGCTAAATGGTAAGCTCTATTTCTGGTATTAACTTTAGCATAACATATAGGTTCATGAAGTTTGTTCATTTTTTACATTTTTGATGTGGGTGCTTTACATCTTGACAGCTCCACCATGACTTGTGGGTTTTTCTTTAGTCAGCTCAGCCTAGCCTAAGCTGGGACTGAGAGATGTGAAAATATAAATTGACACCAATGAAGGCATCTTTCAGTCACAGCTTTAGACTCTGCTAAGCTGACTAAAACTTTGAGCTTTGAGCTATACATATGCAGCATGGTTTAAAATGGAGAGAAACTCCAGTGATCTTGGCCAAGCCTGGACTGGGGCTGGAGGATGTGAACGTGTATCTTAACTTGTAGTGTGGACATCCTTCAACCATAGCTACAGACTTTACCATGATCACTGGAGTTTCTCTCCATTTGTTTTTAAACAAAGCATTGATGTTTTATTTTTACTGAATTAGATCACTTCGCTTTGTAGTCCTATTTGCAGATTGAAAACACCTTTTCTATCATTGACTTTTTATTTCTTTCTTGAGATACATGCCAATAAAAATTTCCTTCGAGCAACGTGAATGATGTTTTTTCCTTTTGCACTATTATTTTAGTAGAAACTAAAACAAACCAGTGAGTTTGAATGTTTTTTCCTTGTCGCTTACAACATATTTCTTAATACATTTGTAACCCTCATAGCTTGGTTGTAGATGTCTTGTAGATGTTTGAAAATTTGTAAAATATTAATCATACTAAAAGATCAATAGATAAATATATGAACTTCAAGGCCCGACTGTAGATGCTTATTAAACTTCATAGTTTGAATATATTGCAAATATTTTCTCATTGTTGAACCCAAACCATCATGCTTACTATTGCAATATTCTCATTTTCACAGTCATTGTTAGATACCTTTTATTTTGTTTTACTTCAACAAGACTCAGCTAAATAAAATGAATGATAAGACTTCACTACTACAAACAGTGATCATGTTTTCATCTTTCATTACTAGTCATTTTATTTATTTTCAAACAAGCTAATGTCCTACTGTACCCTTATGCATCAGTCATATATGAAAGTACCTATAGCTCCATAGATCAATCCAAGTATTTAAAGCTCATAGTTTTAATGCTCTTTATTAGGACAGTCACTGTTGCTGCATTTCACAAGTCATTTTTTCCTAAAATCTTTCTATTTTAGATGAAAATAGTCATTTTGATCCTTGAATCTTTCATTGAAAACAATGAACATTTTTCAACTCACTGGTATTGTATCATCTTAAAATGGAAGCACTTCCATGATAAGAGCCTTTAGTCCTCTAAGTAAGTGGTCTGGGGTCATGTTAAGTGCCTTGATCAGGTCTTTGCATGTATCTGTCTTTTCTCCCTATTCTGCTTCCCTCTGCACTCATTTTCCATTTCATATCTACATTTCCTGGCAATTTGGGTTGGGGTCTTGAGGTTTTTGACCTCAAGGTCAAAGTCAACCTTGAGGGTTAAAGTTGACCTTGACCTTGACCTAGGTTAGGGTTGACCTTGACCCTAACCTAGGGTAGAGTTGACCTTGTCCTTGACCCCCAGTCCAGATTTCAAATTCCTATGATTTTTGGGTGTCGGGTTTCGGGGATATTTGTTTTCCCACCTCCGGGTTGGCCATTTCGGGTTTTGGAAGGGTAAATCCTTAAATTTCATTTAATCTAGGTATATTTCTAAAGGTTAGGACCTAATTGGGATTTAATTCTCCAAGGTGGCCCCTCTAGAAGATTGTGCCCTAGTTCACTATAAAAGGAGGCCTTCCTCTCTCATTTTCACATCCATTTTTCATATCTCATCTTCAAGAAATTTCATCAACAAGCTCTCAAGTGCAAGAAATTGAATTCAAGCATTCAAGCAAGCCTTTAAGCATTCAAGTGTTCAAGCATTCATCCATCAAGGAGATCCATTCTTAACCATTGAAGGATTCAATCTCTTTGGAGCCCCCTTGAAGGTCCATTCTTCTACATTTATCCAAGCCTCCTCATATGAAAAGATCTATTCAAGATTGGTGTTGAAGATCAAATGCCATTGATTTGAGACATCCTACATTCATTCTACATCCATTGAAGCATTCCTACTTGTGGATTTGAGGATTCGAATCCTCTACAAGGACTTCAACATAAGCGAGGTGAATTGTTTCATTTAGTTTGTTTATGCATACTACATTTCAATTCAATTTCAAGGTTAATTCCTAAATTGGGGTTTGACCAAGGTAAACCCCCCATACAAACAAAAACCCCCTTCTTCTTGTAGGTACAGGTGCATAATTTCAGTTCTGAGATCAGATTTGGATACCCTTTTTGGCGAACTTCCGAGATCTGCGAACAAAGTCAGAATCGACCTTAAAATAAAGAATGTAGCCTTTGACCTTTTATGAGGGTCAAAGACTACCTGTCGTCGGAAAGACAAAAGATTTTTGGGTTTTCTTTGTCTTGGCATTTCTAGTCCAAATCAGGTTGCAAAATTGCCTGAAAGTACACATAGACATTAGAAATTGGCATTTTCCAGATTTTCCCTATTTTGAGGTTAGTACTTGTATTTTAATTACTTCAAATTTCAAGCATAATTCTCCATAGGGAAATATAAGATTTTTCTCTCTCTTTCATATTCTCCATAGATTGATTCGATTGTGCATTAAGCTTTTGGTTGATCAAATTGGATCTCTCCTTTGGGAATTTGGATTTAGGAGTGGATCTCATATTTCCCTCATACATTACATTAAATAGGTGTGATTCCATTTTAACACTATTCATTTTGGTGAACCCAACAAGCTTACTCTCTTTCTTTTTTGGTGTTAGATATTATATTATCTTTTGGTATTAGATTTCTCTTATATGTTAAATCTTGCATGCTAATTAGATTTCAAAAATACAAAAATATTTGTGCTTTATGTGTTCTTAGTTTAGTTCATTTGCATTGCATTAGTTTATGAGCTTTACTACTACTAGTCCTACTTATAACATTCCGGTTAGAAGAAGTTGTAGACTCATGGGTGCCTTTGATCCTAAATCGTTCTCTCCTTTCCTTAGGATCCCGGATGATAATTTGATTTTTCATGATTCCAATCCTACTATGGAGTAAAACTCTTCTCACTCATCTCATGATGAGGATGATGCTTTAAGAGTTCCTCCTAAACAAGTCCAAAAACTTTCAACTGAACTTGATAAAATGGGTTATTGGCTTATTCAAGAGAACCATAATCAAGATTCTATTCAAGCTATAGAGGCTCTTAAGAAAGTTCTTCATGATAGTGATCAAGGTGTTAACCTCTTGTGTGGTATTACTCACCTCATGCATTCAAATGTTAAACCTTTAGCTCAAGAAGCTTGAGATTTAGGGTTGATTCCTCCTATCACTAGTGTTGAACCTCCTTCTAATCCTTTACCTAGTATTCCTACCTATACTCCTTTGGTGACTGTGACACTTCCCTTTGTTCCTATGAGTGTTCCTCCTGTGTCCCTTCCTACATCACAACCTTCATATCATAATGTTCCTTTTACTTATTACAATCCACTTCTAACTGTAGTTCCTAGTGTTCCTCCAGTTGTGTCTTCTATTCCTGTAGCTTCTTACACTTTACCTAGTGTGTCTAATGTTGCTACTCCTCCTATTTCCTCTAATGATTCAACAATCATCAGTTTGGCTCAAACTGTGTCATCCTTACAAAAAAAACTCACTTCCTTAACTCAAAACAAGTTTAGTATCCCTACATGTGACATGGGAAGTCCTTTGTCCTTGGATATTATTCATACTCCTATTCCTCAACAAGGTGATATGCCTCATCTTGAGAATTATAATGGAAAAGGAGATCCCGTTCATCATGTTAAAAAATTCCAAATCCTTTGTAGTGATTACGCTCATGACCATAGGATTTTAGCCAAACTATTTGCTAGAACCTTTCGTGATAAGGCCTTACAATGGTATTGTTCCTTGCCTCCTTATTCTATTGATTCCTTTCCAAAACTTTCTAATGCCTTTATTCAACAATTTCAAAATAACATTGGCCCACAAGTGTCTTTGACTGATTTGATGCATTGTAAATAAAGTACTAAGGAAAAATTAACTGAATTTATTGGTAGATTTAAGCATTTGCATGCTCAAATTTCCTATCTTGTTCCTGATATTGATATTCAATGTATGTTTATTTCAAATTTTCAAAAGGATATTAGAGATAAGATTCTGCTTACTGAATTTACTTCTTTTCAACAACTTTTGTGTAGCGCTTCATCATTATCAATTACAAGTGAGTCAATTTTAGAGCAACACTCCAATGGCTCCTGTTCCAGTTGATAAGAGTGATGCTGCTCCTAATCCAAACAAATTTAAAAAATTCAACAACTATGTCAAGATAAACAAACAAGTGAATGCAGTTGCTGATCAAGTTTTTGTTGCATCTCATAATGCCACTTCTACATCTGCTGCTTTTTGATTAAATCATATGTTTACTCCTCTTTCTAAATCTTTACATACTATTATGAATAGGTTGTTAACTGTTAATATGATTACTTTACCTCCTATTCAACCTCTTTTACCTGCTAGGATTGCATCTAAATATTTTGATCAAAATGCTTTTTGTGAATATCATTGTCAGAATGGTCATGATACTGAGAAGTGCTATTCTTTAAAACATAAGGTTCAAGACTTAATTGACTCTAATGTCTTATCTATTGATAATCTTGATGGTAGTGGGAACAAATCTATCTCTCCTCCTAATCAAAACCTTCAAATATATATGAATCCTTTACCTATGCATGATACTAATACCATTGCTCAACCATCTGCTATGGAAATTGTGTATGATTCAAAGATGGATGATCTCAATCATGTTGTTAATCAAGTGGAGCATGTTGGTCAATCTGTATCTCCACCTCAACCTCCACCTCAACCTTAGATTCAACCTCAAGTTCAATCTCAACCTCGACCAAAACCTAAGCCTAAACTGAAAACTCAACCTAAACCTCAAAAACAACCTAAGAATAAAAGACCTCAAGAACTTTTGATTACCTTTGATGACTTTGAGACTATTAAGGCTCTTGATGGTCCCCTTTACATTTATGCTAGGATTTCTTAGAAACCTACTCGTGGTTGTCTTGTTGATCCTACATCCTTAGTCAATGTTATTACTGAAGAAAATATTTTTATGAAAATCTTACAATGCAATTCTTATGATACATCAGATGTATGGATTCAAACTTGCAATGGTTTTCTTTATCCATCATTTGGCTCTATTACTTTACCAGTTGAACTTTGTGGAAAAATTGTGAACAGTACGTTTGTTGTGGTTCCTACTTCTGATCAATTTCAAGTTAAGTTAGGTTTGCCTTGGTTAAATGCCATGCACGCTTTTGCTTCACCTATCCATAAGTGTCTTAATTTCATTCATGATGAAGAAGTGAAGATGGTTAATCATAGTTTATATCAACCTTCTAGGCCTAGAGATTGTGCTGCTCTGGATTTCTTTTGGCCTTCATTACCTAATTCATGTCCTCCTTGACCTGATAATATTTTTTGTTCATATCAAGCTTATAAACACCACAAGATTATTGAATTAAGCATACCTCCTATGGATCTTAATCATGGTCTTTTGCCTACACCTTTTATATCTCCTTTAACTATGAATTCTAGTTTTGCTAATCAAGTTCCTTCTATCACTCTTCGTAAATAACCTATCAAAGATCCTGTGATTGTTCCTCCTATTGTTGATAATCATATTGATCTTCCTAAAGAACCTGTGAAGGATCCTATGATTTCTCCTCCTAGTTGTCAACCTATTTCAAATAAATCAAAATGTAATCAATCTGCTAATGAATGTCGTAAAAAGCATTGTGCTCATGATAAAGCTCATAATTCTATTCTTCAAAAATCTCTACCTTCTTTGGATAAATCTATGCATGATGTGTTAGAAGAAGTTGTTACTAATAATGATGTTAAGATGCATGATTATGATGAGTCTATTCATATCTTAGATCCTATTTTGATTAATTTGGATGAAGAAGATGCTCTTGATGATACCAATGATGTTAATGATGAATATGAGACTATTGACATTGACATTGATTTACCTAATATTCTTTCATCACAATTAACTCTTACACCTAGTGTCAAACATTGTGATTCTCAAGAGGATCCTTGTTTGGAACTAGCTATTATTCCTAATGTGTTGGATATAGTCCCTCTTGCAAGTTACCCACCTTCCCTAAATGATATACAATGAGATAGGGCACTAATACATTTGGGGTGAAATTGCGACGACAATTTGTAACGGTGGGCAACTGTTATGTCTTTTTGGGTTTTTTTTTTCAATTATACCCCGACAATGTCGCAATTGTGACATTAATGGGATATAAGAAAAAAAAGAAAAGAAAATGTTGGTCATTTCTATAATAGCACCGAGAGGGATTTTTGCAGCCGTTAGATGAGGAGATCTTTGTGGCTAGGCATCTCTGCGGTGAAAGGGATCTACTGGATTGTACATTTAGAATCCAAAAGGCCAAGAAAGGTATGATTTTAAACTTCACTTCCTCCTCATTTTGTGTCACCCTCTCTTCCCTTTATCATGCAAACCTTATATTTAAGGATATGCAACATGATCTCGTTTAACAAGAAAAATGTTTCTGCTATTTCTTCTCAAAAACCCTTCTTCAAACCCTAATTTACCATCGAGTAGTTTTGGCTGGCCGCTACTAGGTGAGAGTCTACTATTTCTAGCTTTCCAAAGGGCCAATGCATTTCATGAATTTTTGGAGTGGAGGATGAAGGCCCATGGAGGAGATATCTTTAAAACCCACTTGCTTGGATCCCCTAGAACTATATTGTGTAGTCTTACGAGATATCATGTATGCTATGTGATAATTGCAGGTATGCTCATGTCTATTGCTATGTATTTTCTTTAGAAGATTCATTTTGATATGTATACGGAGGCAAGTTTTCATAAATTTTGTTTCATAATGCATCTGATCATATCAATGTGTCAACAAGTTTTTGAGTTACAATTCATACTCTAGCACCATTTTATATCATTGAACTGTTGTGGGATAGGATGCCATTTTGTTAAGCAAGTCATCATGGCATTGAAATTGATGTGTTGCTCCTCCTTATTCAACAATCTACAATCTAAGTGACCAACAGTTCAACCCAAACTGAACTACTGGTCATATTGAAAGAACTTTTCCTGCCTATATAATTTTTCTCATCAATCACTGCTTTATACTTTATTCTGATCACTGGTCCATTAAATTGAATTGCATATTCATGTTCTAAGATAACCTAGCTTGTAGAATCATAGACAGGTAAAGGGATTTTACAAGGCATGGACAATCATGTTGCTAATGGAGACTCTCTCCCATAGGGTAGAATGAGATGAAATTCATTTTTTACAGTGAAATTCTAACCGCATATTTTCTATAGCAGATTCATTTTGATATGTATACGGAGGTGGAGATTTTTTAAATTGTGTTTCATAATGCATCTGATCAGATCAATGGGTCAACAAGTTTTTGAGTTACAATTCATATTCTGGCACCATTTTATATCATTGAACTATTGTGGGACATGATGTCATTTTGTTAAGGATTTCTATCTTCATTTTTCCCCTCTCCCACAACCCCACAAATTTGGTTTTCAAATTCACTTCTACCAAAATGGATTTTATTTTATATAGCATATAATCCCATGAATTAACAGATGTTTTATGATGTATAATCCTAGAAACTCAAAAATCTTTTATGGCATAAGCCTACAAACTCTTCTTGAATTTATCATTGGTGGCACTTTTATGGGTAGTGAGATTGCAAGCTAGCCAAAGGGCCTAAATGCTTGCGAGCATTAGCTCTTTAGATAGGGCTCTACCTCACAATTATGCACAGAGTAGTACATTTCTAGTATAGTCAACAAAAGCACAAAAAACCCAACCAACAAAACCACCACCTTTGATGGACTTGACAGGTACTCCCAATAAAGTTCAGACAACTGAGTCTTAATCTTGATTTTATAGTAATTTTTTATGAGCACTTCTTTGATTTACTTACTAGGTTCTTTGTCCCTTATTCTTGTCATAATAAACACATTTCTTATCCCTATTTTGGTTTTTATTACCATCTAGATTGAAGTGTTTGGAGTACTTACGACTATAGGCTAAATCGTAAAATCTCTCAAATGTTTGATCAGTCAAAATTTGGGATTAATTACCCCAAATGGTAACTATTAATTAGTTCATGATTGACTCTAGTTCTTGGAACTCTAGTATATTGATTACTTAATTTTTAATATACCAACACTCTGGTTTTTTGCATGTGTACCCATTGATATTTTAAAGGTGTGTATTCGCACATCTTCGAAGGAATGATGTTTTCTCTACATTATGGATTTGTTATCCATGCAAGAAATCTTTTGCCGGAGTTGGGATGTTAATTAGTTTTTACTTATTTTTCATGAAATATGTTGTAAATGTTAATGGGATTTTTTTATGCTATATTATTGGCTGAATAAACAATTTCTTAAGGTAGTCATTAAGTTTGTAATTGAAGTTTTGTGAAATTACACCTTTGACTTGTAATATTTTTTGCATGTAATATATGAATTCACTATTGATTCCAGGTGCATTAAGGGAGGATGAAATCAATATTGTCAAGGTGCATAAAGGGGGGATAAAGCCAATATTAATTTTAGGTGAGGTTAATAAACTATACTAAGGCAATGACCCATAAATTCTTAGTTATATTTGGATTCATATTTTGTTTTTATTCAGATTCATATTTTGCTTTTCCTTTTTATTTTTCCATTTAATTATTCTAATCAAACATACAAGTCAATAATATAGGTTAATTATATGTTGTTGGAAATATGAATTATACATATGTGTGTGTGTGTGTGTGTGTGTGTGTGTACCAATCTATTTTTTTGTATGAATCACATTGATTGATCTATTTCTTCAAAGATAGCATGTATAATACATATTTTCAACAGCATATAATTAACCTATATATATATGTGTGTGTGTGTGTGTGTGGACATATATATTCATGTATTTATACATACATATACACACACACAAACACACATGCATGTGTATATATATATTACAAACAGACCAGTTAATATTTTTGTACATGTGCATATATATGGATGCATGTGTGTAAAATTGGATGTATATGTAAGTAGATACATAATAGATAGACATATGGAGCATGCATACATATTTGGACCAAAAACTTGGAGTAATATTTAAATATATAGATATGGACCAAGCATTGTATTGGAAAAATATAATGTTCAAGTTACATTGTAATGAGAAGAGCAAAATGCATGGCATGATGAATCATCTACCCACCTTACAAAAAAATACAAATTTCTGGGACCTCTATAAGTAACTAGGGGAATGGTTTTTCTTCTACAAAATATAAAAAACAATTTTCGTCAAATAATCATACTAGTTCTGATGGAAAATTTTACTACACCATCCATGGGGGAAGCATGGAGCAATGACCATCCGTAGCAGTGGCTGCAATGTTAGAACTTGATCCTACATTTGTTTTCTCCTTGGAAGGTGTTATGGGCATTTGCAATTGCTCTATAGAAACCTGAGTGTTGATTGGAAAGTTGGAAACAGATGAATATGAAGGGGCATAAATGTTAATCATGTCTCAAAATTGAATTTTTTGTAATAGGACTTAATGAGTTGCTTAAATGTCTCTGTCTTTCTAGCTCCTTCTTTGCCTTTTCAAATTCCCTCAATCTTTTCACTTGTTCTTTTTTTTCTCTTTCTCTTGTCTTTGTATTATTCACAACTGCTCTTTCTTTTGCTTCTTCATTGCATTTTCTAGTTTCTTTTTTTCCTTCAAGTCCCTTTCAATAAGTCTAGTAGCCTTTCTCTCATCTGTCTGTTCCTTTTTTCTTGCCTTCAAATCTGCAATCTCCTTATTTTTGGCTTCTTGTTCCATGTAAATTTCCATGCACTCATCTCCTATGATTATTTGAGATTGTGGACTCAGCCTAATTGTGCCACCACTCTCATGAGAATATTTCTCATCAACCTTTGCATTTGGAAACTTTAGAAAAGATAATAGTGAATGCATTTGGCTACCTTCTGGTTGGATATTATATGAATCTGTAATATTTCACTCAGGTACATCAAGTGTCGCTTCTGTATTGTGCAACCCGAGAATGACATCTTTATCTTTATTTACTTATGCTTCATTCTCTTCTTTGATTACCTCTGTAATGCATGTGGTCTGTGCTTAGTTGGGAGCCGGTTTGAATCTACTGCTATAGACTGTGGCTCGCGGCATTCATGCTGCTGTTGAAACTGTTCCATATGTGCAGAGGTGCTATTGAGTCCATTTATTATGTCGTGCCCTAGCTCATGGTTGCATGAAGTGATGAACTAAGCCAACTCATGGCCAAGCACCAAGGTCAGTGAGCTGTGTGTTTTGACTACATAGCCCACGAGCTAGGGATACATCATTGCCATGTTAAAACTTAGCATTCAAATTTGCGTCCTTGTTGATTTCTTGAAATTGAACTTTCAAAACCAAAATGGTTAAGTGGATGCAAAAAGTTCGGGGGTAAGAAATGGGAAAAGTTAAGATTTTGGAAAGATTTTCGCAAAAAGTTGGGATTTGTGAATTATTCTCGCCAAAAGTTCATGATTGGGAGTTGAGACTCGCAAAAAGTTAAGGTTTGAGAATTTTTTTTGCAAAAAGTTAATGTTTCCAATATATTTTTGTGAATAAAATGGAAATGCCTTAGAATTTTTAAATTTTGACATTTCAAAAATCTAGGCAACAAGAATGCATAGGTGGCTCACTGTTGGGATGACTCATTGTTAGGTGGCTCATTATCGAAGGGGCTCGCTACCCAAAATGCAAAAGCCAGCTATTATATTTGAGAGGCAGCTTACTATTGGAGTGTAAAATACAAATTTGAATGAGTTACAATTGCATCTGCATATGCATGAAATATAGTTCATGCTAAAGTAAAAATTTATTCTATACAATTACTAAATTGTAGATATATCAGTTCACTATACATGTTAATATATCACTATCATATATCATATATCATAAATCACATCATTATCATTGTCGTCTATTATGTGTTGATGCCACTTTCTATATATACACCAGAACTACATTCCGCAAGTCAACTTGAAATGGAGATGGAATCGTGTGAGCACATTACCCCAAAAGTTAGAGATGTCAACAATCTTAAAAAGGATATCTCACGCTATACCAAATAGGACTAGACCAAAAACTTTATTACACCATTATATAGACCAAAACTTGTACCTGTAACAACACTGTCATTTAATATGTCTTGCTAAAGCTTGTAAATTTTGTTCCTTTTGCCATGTCATGTAATATGTCTTGCCTTGTAGCTTATATGTTTTGAAATTGCTGTTAGGCCTTGTAGCTTATATGTTTTGATTGCTGGAGAGCTTCTAGAGCTAAGCAAGAAGACCATTGCACGAGTTATAGCCGCATGCTTAGGTATGAAAATTGTATATTTTTTAATCTAATGTATATTTTAACTAGACTTTTAGCTTATATTTTTTGAAATTGCTTTTAGTGGCTTAATGTTGTAAGGTCTCTTGAAATAAGACCTTTAGGTGGTTGGTCAAAGTTTTACAAATAATCTTATCCACAAATTTTCCTAGAGCAATTGACTGAATGTTATAAAAGGTGATTGGGTTAAATGTCTTAGGAATAAAGTCAAAGAAAGTATTTTTAAAATATTAAAGTATTTAACTAGGTCTAAGAAGATTTGTGTACTTTCAACAGTTTTGCTTAGTTTGTGAAAGTTGTAGACCGAAGTTTTCATAGCCCAATTTTTGCTTCCTGCGAAGAACGATCATGTCGGATAATATAAGTGAAGAACAAAATAGGGAGACAATCGCTAGATTGTGGTCTAACTTGAAAAGAAAAGGTGATGGAAAATGTTATTGTCCCTGCAAAATTTGTAAGGGCTTAAACCGTAGAAGACTGATAATCAAAATAGTTAAGAGACATTGTAGGGAGAATGGTCACATTGAAGGGGGGCATGACTATCAATAAGATACTAAATATTTCTCTATTTTATCTAATTTATACTTTTCTTTCTATAATGTAGGTATCATTCAAAGACTCCTTCAAAGGCTTGTTCAATGTTGTCATAGTATTGACTACTCCATCTTTGCAACTACAGTGTCTCTGTCCTCCAGCTTGTGACTATGATCTTGTTCAAGGTAAGATGCCCATTCTTGCCTCCACCATACTGTCTTCTTGTCTTCTTGCTGTAATAATTACCTATACACTCTAAAACTTGCAAAAATTGCATTTAAAAAGTTGTCAAAATGTTGTCAAGATTGACAACTATGTTTGTCAACTTGACAACCACTATGACAATCAAAGCAAAAGAACCTAATTTGTGAGACCTAATTGAGTAGGTGGGTTTCGAGATTTTGTTATTGAAGTTATAGAACAATGGGTCAAATGATCAAGGATGATCATTGATGGAGGTGTGCTATTTTATCTTAGTATGTAGACGTTGATGGGCCTTTGTTTAACTTGATCATCAATAAGCCTTGAGTTGTTAAGTTTGAGTATCACCAATACATCAACACACTTATCATGTACAAGTTTTATAATGGATACATCTCGAACAGTATAATACTTGTCACTGTTAATATGATCTGTGTGTGTCTAAAGAAATTTTCACAAAACATTCTCATTATCATAATCAGAAAGAAAAGTGACTCCATAAGATTATTTGACATCAATGACAAATTGCCAACAATCTCCCCCTTTGGCATTGATGTCAAACCTCAAAACATTTTTGTAACAACAAAATATCAAATCAAATTTGAATCATACCCAAATTTGAAACATGGCAAATCACAAAAATTGGATCTGACTCATCTACTATCAATGTTCTTATTTTATGAAGAAATGGTAGGAAAGCTATTTATAATGTGAACCCTGGATGTTATTTCTTCAAGTAATTGGCACAAGTTTATCTAGAAAATAATGTCTACAAGCATGCTGCTAGAATGGGTCAGTGCTTCTCGTCCACATATTGCACAGTTCAAGTTCCATGGGATCAGCTTGAAGAAGACTTTCATGACATTGAAAGGAATGATTATAAATTTTCTAACGGTGTAGGAAAGATCACTCCAGATCTTTCCATGGAGGTTGCTCAGAAATTAAAGTTGATTGTCAATCCCCCCTCAGCCTATTAGATTCGATATGGTGGCTTCAAAGGTGTTGTTGCAACTTGGGAAGTGGAACCTGGAATCACATATAAGCTTTCTTTGAGGCCCAGCATGAAAAAGTTTGAATCTCAACATGATATGCTAGAAATTATCACTTGGACACATTTCCAGCCTTGCTCTCTTAACATGCAAATCATTACTTTGTTATCATCTCTGAGAGTTCTTGACAACACTTTCAGTGAATTACAGGATTCAATGGTGCATAAGCTTAGTCAAATGATTGGAAATGGTGCATAAGCTTAGTCAAATGATTTTCCATGTTTCAAGCACTTTTCAGCAACATTGGATGCAAATTTGAGCTTCTCACGATATCCACCTGAGCTTCCATTGTCGCATGATTGCATGATACTTTTTTACCTCTTGCGATCATGTGACCGCTCCAAAAGAACTGATGTAACATTTAAAAAACTTTCATCCGCCTAGCTTATGTTGTCGCATGAGTGCATGGTACTTTTTTACCTCTTGCGATCATGTGACCGCTCTATTCATTGGCGCATGACATTTACAAAATGAGTAATATTATATTTAATAATCATTCCACCTCATCGTCGCACTTGTGTTGTTGGCGTATGTGGGTCCTGACAGAACACATTGTCACATGATCGCATGGTATTATTTTATTTCTTGCGATCATGCGATCGCTCTATCATTAGTGCACGTGGACTACACCATTGGCATTCGTGGGTCCCAGCAAAGCGCATCTTTTTAGTCTCCTTTTTCATTGAATTTATCTCTCCTACTTAGGCTTCATTATCACATGATCGCATAGCATTTTTTTATTCCTTGCGATCATGCGACCGCTCTATCATTGGTGCATGATATAGTATTTAATAATTAAACCTTCACTTGTCAGGATTACGTTGTCGCATCTATGCTGTTGGCATACGTAGATTCCCTTTTTTTTGGCCTTGTCACATGATCGCGTGGCTGTTATTTTATTCATGCGATCATGCGACCAGTCCATTTTCCAACCGCAACTACCACATTAAACTCAGTTTTATTTTTACACCATAGGTGTTTCTATATGAAAAGCCTCGACCTCTTTAGTGAATCTGATGGTTGCAGCTAGCTGAATAGGCAATGACTGCCATTGAAACAATCCTTGCCATCTATTCAAAAGGGAAGAGGTGAAATATTTATTGTTTGCAAATATTCCAATGACAACACCATGGCAAAATCCAAAATATCTATTCACTAACTTAGCATGTCAGTAGTGGGAGGATAGATAAGCACACATCAGAGACGAAACAAACCATTGGAAGATTGAATATTGAAATAGGTCTTCAGGGGCTGTTGTAAGTTTTAATACCCATTTTCAATTCATCATTAAGCCAGATGAAAATAATTTGGGCTCAAGAGGAGTAGTCACTGTCACTACACATAGTGCATTTGTCTGCATCAAGATCCACATTGTCTGAAATAAACCCAATTTCTATACAAGTCTTGCTGACAATCTGATCATAATCCACAAATGTATACCAAGGCAGTGTGACTACAACATCTCACAGATTACCTCTCCATTATGTTTTGATGGACTATCAAACTCTGTTCCAAAACCCCCATTTTGCACAGGCTGGAATTAAGGATATTGGGGGAGGTTTTGGAATTCGGCTTCATGCCTTCCAAATGCATTTGATCATAGTTTATATACATCCTTTCTCACAATTTGTGTGCTTAATATTCAATCTTTGTGTCCCAAGAGGCAACTCTTCAATGAGGCATTCTTGGTAAAGAGTGCACGTGTCAATAATTATAACTTCTACATACACTGTAGATACATGGAGTTATACAAATCAATAATTTTCCTATATGGTAATTCCTGTCAACAATTGAAAAAGAATTTACTACAGATTACACGTGTAATATTATTGCTAGGCTTTCTTAGATAGATAGACAGTGATTTGCTTGTTATATATATATATATATATAAAGTTTGGAAATACAAAAAGTATAATAAAGAGGCTCTATTGTTAGCCAGATATACCATGTTCTTAATGTTAAGATATTTAAATATGTCTAGTGAGTTGCAATATGTCTCTTATGCATTTAATTTTAGTATGATTCATAATTACAATTTTTAAGCATGTGAAGTGAATTACCATATGTTAATTATAATTTACATTTGATTGCGATAATTTTTTGCAAATTTAAAGAATGTGTGGCAAATGGTAGGTTATATTTGACCATTGCCAATTGGTGCCTTACATATAGGAAACTATTAAGTGATTGGAAAAATAATTCAGTTGATGTTTCTTTCTATGTCGTTGCTTCATTTTTTGCATTCCATCCCACAGTCTTATTGTTTCCTAATATTTCTGATGAGGGCATTATCATCAACTTAGAAATATATAGCTCTTTCCTTCATTTTCTTGCATTGGGCTTTATGCTTTAGATGCATCTTGAGGTTTTTGTGCTTTTTTGGACACTTCTTGTGGTGCAGTTTCATGCTTGTCACATGATCGCATGCGGCTTCCTAACTGCATGCAACCATGTGACAAGCCTCTAGCGGCCAAGTTTTAAATGTGTAATTGTGACGGGGTTGTTGTATCAGCGACGACAATTGGGGCGTCACTGATACAACAACCCCGTCACAATTCTTGGAGTGGCCGTCGCAATTATGACAATTAGTGGTTAACATCTTACGATTGGTCGCATGATCGCATGGGCTCTTTCGAGCCCATGTGACCATGTGAAAAACCGTCAGCGATCATAGTTAAGGCCATTGCAATTGCGACGACTACATGAAGATTTGTGACAGGGTTGCTGTCACAATGAAGGGTTTGCATTAAGATGGAAAGGAGTCGCAATTGCGATGACAAGGAGAAGATGTCATATTTTGCTACTAAAAAATGGCGATGTCTATGACTGTCACAATTGCAACACATAGCAGTCATAATTGTGACACATAGCCGTCACAATTTGGAGCCAAATTTATTAGTGGGGAGAGTAGGCGGCATGCTTGATCAACTTATCCTTCATGGTAGCTTTGTTGTGTGTTTGCATGCTATATTGTGCTTCTCTCGTAATGTGTTTGCTAAATGTTGTTAGATTCTTTTATACGATCCTTGTTACTCAGTTGGTATAAGTTTCTAAAGGAATCGAAATTGTTGTTCAAATTCCTCTATATGTATCTTTATTCTTCTATGAATTATTCCATGTTATGTTGTAATTGTGCTATTGTTCGTAAATGTTTCCTTGTGTAATCTGCTTGGATTTGAGATATGGTAGCACTAATTCTTTTTGGTCTCCATGTCATGGTCCAAAAAGATTCTCCTTTGTATATCTTATGTGATCTTTCCTCCTTTGTGATCATAGTTCTACTTTCTTTGGGGAATGATGTCAATTCATTTGCAATAATATCATATATATATTATCTTATGATCATACTAACCCCATGGTAGGTAGATCCCTTCTATGTTCTTTGTATGTTTTTGTGATATTTCCTTTGATTTGTCTTCGTCTGGGGGCATCTCAACATGGAAACATAATCAGTGGAGTTGTTTATGTTTCCGTTAAAGCCATTGCTCCTGTTAAAGTGTCAACAATGACTTTAACATGGGGGCATACACTCTGCTCACCTATTGCACACACGCACTTTTTGATATGCACATATTTTTCAAAAATACCTTTTCTGCCTTTTTGGATTAGAAACTAATCCTTAAAGCATAGATTTATATTTTAGGATCCCTTGATCTCTCCAGTTTCAAGTATACATATATTTTGATCCCTTAAGGTTGAAGGTTTCCTTAAGACTGGATCTCTTTTGTTTTTTGGTTTTATTCTTATGGAATAGAATATTTCTAAGGGTAAATCCTTGATGGGTTGACTAGTGAGTAGCCACATTCACTAGGCAGTTTAATTCCATCTTTCCAGTTGCGATGTTTCCTTGTGTGGTTCACAATGGGACATAAGTTCTCATTGGGCAAGGTAATCACACCCTTTCTTTTCTCTCTCTAGAGATGCCTCTCTTATTGTGATCTAGGAGTTGACAAAGACTTGAGTCCCCAGGGGCTTCAGGTTTCTCTTTATCCCTTGGATTATGATAAGATTATTCTTTTCATTTTGATATCCTTTACCAAGAGTTTGCATTGAGTCCATGTTAGAAATAGGAAATATTGAGAGGGGGGGGTGAATCAGTATTTCACCAACTTTTACTTTTTCCCACTTATGGATATAACAGATTACTTTAGTGCATACAAAGATTATCAAGCTAATTAACATACATAGTAGTAAATAGAAAGAACTCATAACACATGATATGTTCTCGAGGAAACCTTGGCCAAGGGAAAACCTCGGTGGGGATGGTACCCACAAAGATCACTAATCAAAAGTATCTTGTTAGGGATATTGGACCCTGTTAAGAGTCTGTTTACAATGTATAGTATATCTATCCTAGTTAAAGGACTTTAGGCCTTGTTAGAAGCCTTAACCCTGTTAGGAGTTAGATTACAAAACCTGATCACCAGCTAAGCTCACTACCCAAATAGGTAATACAAAATGTTTCTGACTATAATATGGTACTGCTTACAACTTTGCATCAATAGCCTTTGCTGCTATCACAATATACAACTTTCGCAAGTTATCCTTTTCTTTCTTTTTACAAAAAACATCATACTCATTACATTTCAAGTATGCCTAATATATGAGTTATTAGAGCTAATAACTTCATATGGTTGGCTTAAAAAATCTTTATCCAAGGGTAAACATCTAGGATGTCATCCCTTCATAATGTTAAGTCATTATTTTGACAAGCAAAATAATCCCTTAACTCGCTAATATTGTCTCCAAAACTGTTCTGTCTGCAAAACTGTCTTCGGTAAACTTTGAATAACTTCATCCGTACAACTCCAAAATTTATGCACACTGAGATGGGGTATCCTCATACTCTATAGAAGCTTTAGTTAACTGTGCAAACAAAAATATTGCTCCAGTGGACGTCGCCAACTAAATCTTCATCGGGTGCTGTATCAGGATCACTGTATCCATACTTAGACAATTTCTTCCTTCAACTTGCCATACTTGCATTCCAGATTCTATGCTCTTAGTAGAGATCATATGTTGCCATAATGACAACATCTATGCATCCACATTAGCCAAATTGCCAACAATCTCCCCCTTTGTCATTGGTGGCAACATATGGGAAAATTGGCTAAGTGTGCAAACAAAACTTCAAAACACTTACACAAAATTGTTTCCAAATGTTATACAAAACATATACAATATTATAATCCATAGAATAGCTCCCCCTATGAGTATCCTTCCTCAACATATTATCAATTTTTTGCTATCTCTCCCCCTTTGACAATAATGACAAAGATAGGGTGTACAAAAATTTCAAAAAAAAACTTGATACCTTGTTATCAACTATTGCAAAGCCGGTAGGCTTGCAACACAGTCACCAAACTCTGACTTCCATGTTTTGAAATCTTTCTCCCATATCTTCTTGAGGGATTCAGCAACATTGAGTAAAGTACTCAATCCGTATGCTGCTATCTAACAAGCTTGCAGGGAATTAAAGCTAAACTTCTAAAAAGATGTCTTTGCTGAAAGACACTCCTCAATTTGGTCTTCAACAATTGAGGTCTTGATTGAGACATGCTCTCTCAAGATGTTAATCCTGATCATCTTTCTGTTCTTCTCCTCTGCTAACATTCTGATTTCATCATTTAACTTCCTTATGTTCTTCTCCATAGAACTTATCTTTACATTAGATCTTGTCAAGGTGTTTGTCTCAGCTATAATTGCATCTATCTTCTCTCTGATCTTCTTATCTTCTTCAATTGTTAGGATTTCTGATTTTGTGCATTGTATATACAAACTCTTTCCAGTCTCAAAATGTTTCCTCAAATTCTTTATACATACATCCAAATTACCAATATCATTTCAAATATTTACACTTATATTTTGTTGCATTTCTGCTTCATAAGCTTCCTAAGCTTTTATTCTAGCAATATCCTTCAAGTTAGAAAATTCAGAGTCAAAAGAGTTCATTACCATTTTATCTTTTTCAAGTGGATCCGAGTCAAATACCTTAGTGTTGATCACACTCTCAAGTTTCTCTGTCAAAACTCTAACTTTTCCTTCAATGTCCTTCACCTTCTTATTCTTTCCAATAATTTTATTAAGAGATGTGATGAACTCAAGCTGATCATCATCTTCAACCTCTTTTCCAAGGTCTTCAAAAATTGAACCAATTTGTCTCTTCTTACTGTCGGGTGTGCTAATGTCTTCAACTGGTATAGAAGGTGCACTAGAGGTAGTGACCTCTGTCAAAATTTGTTTACCTTTAACTATCTGCTCTGCTAGAACTGATTCTGATACAGCTGGTGCTTCCTTTGCCTTTGTATCCTTTTCTGATTCTATAACCTTCTCTTTCTCTCCTAAAGCCAAATTGTCAACAATGTTTCCTAGATCACAAAACACTGCATCATCTGACTCTAGTGTCACTTTGGTGCCTTCAATCTCCATTGATTCTTTGCTAATATTGATATGTGAAGAAGATGGGACTTCTTCAATACCAACTTCCTCTGCATGCTGTTCCTCTAATTGCTTCTGCTGAGGATCTGATTCAACATACTTTCTTGTAACTATATCTGCAAGAACTTGCATTACTACTTGCTCAGTCTCTTTTTGTACTTCCTCCTTTTTGCCTCCCATTATAAGAATTGCTCTTCTCTTAGTTCTTAATAAAGTTCCAAGAGGCTTCAAGATTCTCTTCAAATGATCTTCATCCTCAACTTCACAGAACTGTTTGATTACATGTTCTCTCATCTTTGTGTCCTCTACTTGTGCTCTTTGTTTTCTATTCAAAAGTCTATTATACAAATCTTCTGGGATCTTACCATGAATAGTGCTAAATTTCTTATCTGTCAAAATCATATGTGTAATCATTGCATTTTCAAAATTTAATCTGTCAAATGATCCATATAGATCATAGTATTTGTTTATCTTAGTGAAGTCTCCATGCTGCAATATATCTTCATTAACTCTTTCAATTCTTGGTTTCCAAGTTTTCTTCTTGACTGAAACTTCATCATCATCTTTAATTTCTACTAATTTTCTAGGTATAGGTGGTACAATCACTTTTTGTCTCTTGCTGGGTCCTATTGCACTCTCTTTTACTCTTTTTCTAGGAATAGGAGAAAAGGATTTTTCCCTTTCAACTTTTTTAGGTTCTTCAACTTTTACCTTTACTCCAATAGGATCAACAGGGTTCGCACTAGATGCCACAAGTGGAACTACAAGATTTTCACTTTGCTTTAAGGCTTCTGCAGTCTTCTTAGCTATGTCAAAATCATGACTTGACATACCTAATTCTTTCAGTATTTTCTTTATAGTTGATTCAAATCTCCTACTAGATTGCTTCTTTTCTTTCAAACTTATTGCAGAGTTGAAATTCTCTTCATAGGTTCCAAACCTATTTGCATGACCTTCCAACTCACACTTTAACAGTCTATTCACATATCCTACTATTTCTGCTTCAGATACTTCATAGCCAAGAGGGTCTATGAATTCCATTCTAGGCTCAACTGCTTCAATGTAGGTGAAATCAGTGTCTACCATAAAACAAATGTCATCTTTATGCTTTTCAACTAAGGATTGAGGAATCCTTGATTTGTTCTTAACAATATTCTGAAAAGTCTTCAACACAAGCTTCACACTATCATTGACTTTATCAATTAGGTGCTTCATGTAGACTGAGTTTATTCTTTCCATTGTGTTCACATTGTCACTCTAGGCAACTATGTAAGGAAATCTTCTTAAAATGTGGAAAAACATATAGGTTATCAGAGATGAAAACCTAAACTGTGTGTACTTAGCCTTCTTAATCTTTTCTAAGTTCTCAAACAACTGAATTCTCAAAATTTCACATAGGTCTACTTGTTTCTTCTCAATACACATAAGATAAGCTACATGAACCATTCCTGCAGCCATGTCATCTTCCCTTGAACTACCATAGAATTTAGTTGTTAGGATCTTGCAAAGGTACCTAACATCATCTTGCTTAATCTTACTTATCACAATTCCTATACCATTATAACTAGATTCAGTGTTGTCTAAGACAATCTTTCTCATGTTCTTTTCATTCAGTGGAATCTCTCCAACTTTTGATAATCTAGTAACATCATGAATTAGATCGGCAGTTATATCAATAACTCTATCCTCCATCCATAATTTCCCATTGTGGATTCCACTTAAAATGATCTTGGTATATTCCTCATCATCAAATTCATACTTCATGGAATAATTGATAATTTGATTGTTCTCTAGGTGCCCATAAGCTGGTTTAACTAACATGTCTTGATTATACAATTTCTTGTAATCATCATTAAAATCTGCATCTCCCAAGGTTTCAAACTTGCAACCTAAATATCCTTTAACATTCTCAATGTGTAATACTCCGTCTGGTACGGATGATAGTGCTAGTCTGTCATCAATTTCAGCTGGTTCTACTAGTTCTTTCTTAATCTTAGGTCTATTCTTATCTTTAACATTATGAACCATAGAAATATCCATCTTATCAACTGATTAAAGATCGAAAAATACCTCAACTTTGCAAATCTAGGGTTTCGGTATGATCGGCGCTGCAAACTACTTCCAAACTTCTTCAAATCATCCTCAACTCACTTTTTCTTCTTTCAAATCTCTTTTCAATCACTTTGAAATCATAATAAATTTGATTTTGACCTAATAACACTTCACATTAACTCGATCTGACATCGCATTCATTCATTTTCTACTAAAACCTTAAAAAGTTGATTCTGTAAACCTGCAACCATAAAAATTTTTGCGACCTCGCAAAACACAATATTTTCTTTTGCACACTTAACCACAGCATTAGTACAACATAAAAAACCTATATCTAACTACACAAAACTTAACTCATTCAAATTCCTAATCTACACTAATCCTAAGTCCTAAACTACAGAAACTTACATAATTTAAGTACTTAAAGAAGGGTCAGGTAAAGATTCATCCTTACCATCAGATACATTACCTTCCTAACTACTTTCAGTGCTGAATATACCTCCTTGATCTGTGCCTTTATCAAATTTCACTTCATCTTTATTGCTACAACAACCTTTCTCTTTGTTTCCTGCATTTTCATTCCTTCTTGCATTGTTCCTAGGGTTAGGGTTATGATGATAACCTCCATTGTTCATTTTGCAAACTCTTGCTGAGTGTCCAAACTTGTTGCATATCTGACAAATGATTCCATTATTTTCAAATCTCTATCCTTGCTGGTTAATCTGTGACCTGCAATTTCTAGCAATATGTCCTACTTTGTTGCATCTAAAACATACTACCACTTTTCTTTTATTCATTGCTTCAATAGATCTCTTATCTGCATTGTTAGTATTCCCAATCATTCTATTATCATAATTATTCAAAATTACTTTAGGTCTTCTACATTCATTAGCTCTATGTCCAAAACCATGACAATTATAACAATGTCCATTAAGAGGTTTAAATTGCTTACCTGTGCAATCTCTCTTCATGTGCCCAATAGTATTACAAGCAAAACATCTACCTTTGAATTCTCTTTGCATACCTTTAGATGATTCTTCCTATTTTGATTCTTCTTGCTTTGATTCTTCTTTCTCTCTAGGTGGTTCTTCTTTAGGTGGATCTTCCAATGTGTTCTCATCTAGCTTCATTTCCTCCAAACTTTCAGATGTCTTCAGATCTGGCTTCTTACTTTCATGATTTGTTCTAAACATACTAAATCCAAATCCAGTCTTATCAAAGAATGGTTCTCCAAAAGAAATTTGTTTTTCAGTCCTATCACCATTAGAGTATATCCTTTCAAGTTATTGTTTAGATTGAGTCAATTCACCTTTCACAATTTTATTATTCTTCTCAAGTTCTGCATATTGTACTTTTACTTTTTCAGATTCGGATGTTACCTTTTCAAGTCTTGATCTCAGATCTTCATTCTCAATTTTCAATTTTATATTATCAGATCTCAAATTTCCATCTTTCATACTAAGCTTCAAATTTACCATCTTCAGTTCATGCTTAAGGATCTCATTTTCTTTTTCTAATTCATCACAATCTTCAACAAGAATATTAGATTTCATTTCAGATTTTAGATCTTCAATCTTACCTTTTTAATTTGTCAATAACATTCTTTGCATCTTCATACTTTCTTCTTAAGGAGTTTCTTTCATCAGTAAGCATATCAATCTGTTCAAGAGCTTCTTCAAGATTCTTCTTAAGTTGATCCATATCCCTAGAGATCTTACTCAAGCTACTAAGCTTTCCTTGAATGTTCCTTCTCTGAGTAACTATGCTCTGATACCAATTGTTAGAAATAGGAAATACTGAGAGGTGGGGGGGGGGGGTGAATCAGTATTTCACAAACTTTTCCTTTTGTCCACTTATGGATATAATAGATTACTTTTGTGCATACAAAGATTATCAAGCTAATTAATAGACATAGCAGTAAATAGAAAGAACTCATAACACATGATATGTTCTCGAGGAAACCTTGGCCAAGGGAAAACCCTGGTGGGGATGGTACCCACAAAGATCACTAATCAAAAGTATCATGTTAGGGATATTGGACCCTGTTAAGAGTCTGTTTACAATGTATAGTAGATCTGTCCTCGTTAAAGGACTTTAGGCCTTGTTAGAAGCCTTAACCCTTTTAGGAGTTAGATTACAAAACCTGATCACTAGCTAAGCTCACTACCCAAATAGGTAATACAAAATTTTTCTGACTATAATATGGTACTGCTTACAACTTCACATCAATAGCCTTTGCTGCTATCACAATATACAACTTTTGCAAGTTATCCTTTTCTTTCTTTTTACAAAAAACATCATACTCATTACATTTCAAGTATGCCTAATATATGAGTTATTAGAGCTAATAACTTCATATGGTTGGCTTCCAAAATCTTTATCCAAGGGTAAACATCTAGGATGTCATCCCTTCATAATGTAAAGTCATTATTTTGACAAGAAAAATAATCCCTTAACTCTTTCGCTAATACTGTCTCCAAAACTATTATGTCTGCAAAATTATCTTCGGTAAACTTTGAATAACTTCATTCGTACTACTCCAAGCTTTATGCACACTGAGATGGGGTATCCTCATACTCTGTAGAAGCTTTAGTTAACTGCACAAACAAAAATATTGCTCCAGTGGATGTCGCCAACTAAATCTTCATCAGGTGCTCTGTTAGGATCACTATATCCATAATTAGAAAATTTCTTCCTTCAACTTGCCATACTTTCATTCTAGATTCTGCACTCTCAGTAGAGATCATATGTTTCCATAATGACAACATCTATGCATCGACATTAGCCAAATTGCCAACAGTCTATACTCTTGCTAAAGTGGGGGCTTAATGTATCATCTTAAAATGGAAGCACTTCCATGATAAGAGAATTTAGCCCTCCGAGTAAGTGGTCTGGGGTCATGTTAAGTGCTTTGATTGGGTCTTTGCATGTATCTAGCTTTTGCCCCGGTTCTGCTTCCCTCTACACTCATTTTCCACTTCATATATGCATTTCCTGGCAATCTGGGCTAGGGTCGTGAGGTTTTTGACCTCAAGGTCAAAGTCAACCTTGAGGGTCAAATTCAACCTCGACCCTGACCTAGGGTAGAGTCGACCTCGTCCCTGACCCCCAGTCCAGATTTCAAATTCCTATGATTTTTGGGTGTCAGGTTTCGGGGATATTTGTTTTCCTGCCTTCGGGTCGGCCATTTCGAGTTTCAGAATGGTAAATACTTAAATTGCATTTAATCTAGGTATATTTCTAAAGGTTAGGACCTAATTGGGATGTAATTCTCCAAGGTGGCCCCTCTAGAAGATTGTGCCCTAGTTCACTATAAAAGGAGGCCTTCCTCTCTCATTTTCACATCCATTTTTCATATCTCATCTTCAAGAAATTTCATGAGTGGGCTCTCAAGTGCAAGAAAATGAATTCAAGCATTCAAGAAAGCCTTCAAGCATTCAAGTGTTCAAGCATTCATCCATCAAGGAGATCCATTATTAGCCATTGAAGGATTCAATCTCTTTGGAGCCCCCTTGAAGGTCCATTCTTCTACATTCATCCAAGCCTCCTCATATGAAAAGATCTATTCAAGATTGGTGTTGAAGATCAAATGCCATTGATTTGAGACATCCTACATTCATTCTACATCCATTGAAGCATTCCTACTTGTGGATTTGATGATTCGAATCCTCTACACAGACTTCAACATAAGCGAGGGGAATTGTTTCATTTACTTTGTTTATGCATACTAAATTTCAATTCAATTTCAAGGTTAATTCCTAAATTGGGGTTTGACCAAGGCAAACCCCCCATACAAATAAAAACCCCTTTTTTCTTGCAGGTACAGGTGCAGAATTTCAGATCTGAGATCAGATTTGGATACCCTTTTCGACGAACTTCCAAGATTTGTGAACAAAGTCAGAATTGACCTTCAAATAAATAATGTATCCTTTGACCTTTTATGAGGGTCAAAGACTACCTACCATCAGAAAGACAAAATATTTCTAGGTTTTCTTCATCTCGGCATTTCCAGTCTGAAACAAGTTGCAGAATTGCCTGAAAGTACACACAGACATCAGAAATTCGCATTTTCCAAATTTTCCCTATTTTGAGGTTAGTACTTTTATTTCAATTATTTCATATTTCAAGCATAATTCTCCATAGGGAAATATAGGATTTTTCTCTCTCTCATATTCTTCGTAGATTGATTTGATTATGCATTAACCTTTTGGTTGATCAAATTGGATCTCTCCTTTGGGAATTTGGATTTAGGAGTGTATCTCATATTTCCCCCATACATTACATTGAATAGGTGTGATTCCATTTTAACCCTATTCAGGTACATATTAGCATGCTTGAACATAGTCCTTCTTCTGTTTAATGCTGAATTTGAACTTTTAATATAAGAAATGCAAAAGATGAAAAATGTTTGTCTACTATCTAAGAAGTTTGAGAACGGGCTCTTGACATCCAAAGACATCAGAATGCAATTCAATGAAGTTCGAGCATGGGCTCGTGACATCCACTAAATACAAACTGAAAACATTTTAATAACTCTAAATTTCAATTCTGTAGCATTTCTCTCTTTTTCCAGCAACAACAATGATTTTATTGAATTTGTACTTTGAATTCAACAATACTATTTGAACATGGTACTTAAAGATATGTAATACTAGTGATTATGTAGCTATATCCTAGCATTTGAAGAATCTGAAGCAACCCTAGAAGCCATGGCTATGGAAAATAAAAATTTACACAAAGACAAGAAAAATATTAAGAAATATATTGAAGAACAATCAATCAGAATGTGTGAAAAGCTAGAAGAAAGGAGATCTATAGAGAATGCATGGAAACATGTAGAAGATGCCATAAAGGCCAAGGATGAAGCACTTAAAGTTATATAGAAGAAAAATTTCAAGACAAGACAATAGGTTGGTGCATTGCATGAACATTTGCATTATACAAATGAAGAAAATGGAAAATCCCTAAGGGAGAATGAGAATATAAGAAATGAGAATGAGAAATTAAAAGGAGAATTGAAAACTACTAACGATTTGTTGAATAAATTCAATGAAAGAACTTGGTGTAGGAGCATCTAGGGTTGCCTTGCTATCCTTCTCATCTTTGTTCATTTTTCTAGTAAGTGCCAAGTTGTAGTCATTACCAAGTTGCAATCTTTGCCGAGTGTTCTTGTGTGCCAAGATGTCCAGTGTTGGCCGAGTGTTCCTGAATGTGCCGAGCTGTCTGATGTTGGCCAAGTGTTTCTTCCTATGCTGAGTGAACCTGTTATTTGTTGATGATCGGTTCTTCTTTGACTAAGTTTGTGTGTGTTTGGTTCTTAGTTGGAGCTGACTTATGTATTTAACTTAGATCATGTATTTAATATTCAGATCTTGTCTTGAGATGGGTGCAAACCATTTTGTGGTCGGCCTTTTATTATGTAAAGATCTAGAATCTTCTGTAAGACATTTTGGCAAGTATAAATAAGGGTGTATAGGTATAGAAAGAGAGTTAAGGAATGAGAGAGATAGATAGATGAAAGATAGATAAGATAGTAGTAAGAGATAGCGTCTGAATTTGGATTTAGTGAAATCTTATTGGCTATCACTCAGAAGGCCTCACAACTGGGCATGTATGTGAATAATTGGATGAATCAATAAGCATGTGTTGTTCCTTCTCTCCTTGGTGTTTTTTATCTATGTTGTTTTCTTCCATTGTGTTTATTCTCCAAGGTGGATGAATAATTAGGTGTGCCTTTGGACATATCTCTTCCTCTCCCTTCTTGCACCAAGTGGTATCAGAGTGAAGGTTCATCCTTGAGGATATTGGATCATGTAGAACTCTGAGTTGGATTTGATTGTAGGGTGGAAGATCTATTGATTTTACCTATAACTGGTAGAGGGTTACAATCTTGCAGGAACCTATTTTTCAAGATGGTTTGAGGAAGAGGAAATGTTGATAATGTCATGATGAACATGTTAAGACAAATTGTAGCTAGATTAGATGCTATGGAGACAAACTAGAGGAGGAGAGAACATCTTGATGATGTGAGTGATGATGAAGCCATAGCACTAGACCCTAATCTAGAGCCTGAGGAGATCAAGATGAGGAAATATTGTTGAGAGTATTGACTAGGGCACATTCAAAGCCTATTGTTGAAGTTATTACTTATGATGGAAAGTTAGATACTAATATTATGTTGGGTTGGATCTATAATATGGAAAAGTTATTTGAGTTTGAAAGAACTCTTGATAATAGGAAGGTGAGAATTGTAGTCACTAGGTTGAAAGGTCATGCCTCAATGTGGTGGAACATTAACAAATTGATAGACAAATAAGGGGAAAGGAAAAGATCAAAACCTGGTTAAAAATGGTAAACAAGGTGAAGAAGTTCCTTCCTTCTAATTACCAAGTTAGCTTGTTGAGGAAGATGCAAAACCTTAGACAAAGAAGGGACATGACTGTGAAGTAATATACTGAGTAATTCTGTAGATTGGACATTAAATTTGGACATGTGGATGATGAGGTTGAGAAAGTTGTAAGGTACCTGAATGGATTGAGATCTGGAATTCAAGATGAAATAAGTTTTGTGAAATTGGATAGTGTGGAAGAAGCATATCAATATGCCTTGAAATCTAAGGAAATCTTGACAAAGAAGCATGAATAGAGATAGAGAGGTAGAGGTGGTAGATTCTAGAGAGGTAGAGGTAGATCCTATGACGAAGGTGGTAGATCTGATAATTCTATGCAAGATAAGGGAAAATATGAGTGGAAAACTAAAGATAAAAGCAAGACCAAGTGGAAATGTGGTAGTTCTTACCAAGGAGGTACTAGTTCATACCGATGAAGAGGTAGTTCTTATTCTAGAGGTGGTTTTAGTGGCAATTGTTTCATATGTGGAAAAGGACATAGATCTTTTGAGTGTAGACACTCTGATGGAAATGAACAAAGTCAAAGAAATTCTATGATACAAGAAGATATTGAGGGTTCATCAAATGGACTTGAGGTTGGAGAAAAATTGATGGTAGGGAGAACTTTGTGTAATAAAAGAGCTGATGAATAACCTGTCCCGAGGGGAAGTCTTTTCAAGACCATATGTAAGATGGCAGGAAAAAATTTCAAGGTGATTGTCGATAGTGGTAGTTCAACAAATTTGGTATTAGAGGAGCTGGTTAAAAATTTAAAATTGCAGAGGTTGAGACATCCTAAACCACATCATGTTTCATGGATCAAGGATGAGCATAAATTGTTGGTAAGTGAGCAATGTATTGTGAGATTGAATATTGGAAATTACTTTGATGAAGTTCTATGTGATATTATGCCTATGGATTGTTTTCATATTCTATTGGGTAGACCTTGATAGTATGATAGACATGATGTGCATGATGGTAGATTGAATCAATATACTCTTTGGGTGGATGGGAGAAAGAAAACATTGTTTTGTTTGATTAAGGTTCCTGATGAGATAAACTGTACTACTATGAAAATTTGCATGGTTAATGGAAAATAATTTGAGAAAGACATGAAGAAGAACCAAGTCTAATTTTCTATAATTCCTATGGGGCCGAGTTGGGATAGTAATGGCCAAGAAACAAAAAATAGTACTAGCTAAGCAACAAAAGACAGTAGAGACTGAGTGCCATCAAAAATTGAAAACTTGTTGAATGATTACAACATGATTGTTGTAGAGGATATTCTTGATGGTTTACCATCAGTAAGAAGTATAAGTCATCATATGGATCTGATTCCTAGAGCTATTTTTCTGAACAAGGCACCATATAGATTGACACCCACTGAGAATGAAGAAATTAACAAACAAGTGCAAGAGTTGTTGTAGAAAGGTTTGATCAGAGAAAGCTTAAGTCCATGTGTTGTACCTTCTATGTTGGCACCTAAAAAGAATAGAGAATGGAGAATGTGTACTGATTCTAGAGCTATCAACAAGATAATAGTGAAGTATAGGTTTCCTATGCCGAGGATGGATGACATAATGGATTGTTTGAGTGGAGCAAACTATTTTACCAAGATTGATTTTAAGAGTGGTTATCATCAGATGAGAATTAGAGAAGGTGATGAATGGAAGACTACTTTCAAGACAAAAGATGGTTTGTATGATTGGTTGGTTATACCTTTTGGTTTGACTAACCCACCTAGTACTTTCATGAGGTTAATGAATGAAGTTCTCAAGAGATTTTTGGGTAAGTTTGTGATTGTTTATTTGGATGATATTTTGATATTTAGTAGGACTAAGGAAGAACACCTTGAGCATATTCGACAAGTGTTGCAAAGATTGAAAAAAAGATACTGATTAATTTGAAGAGTTTTTCTTTAGTGCAAGAAGAGATTGTGTATTTATGATTTCTAATTTCAGTGAATGGTTTGAAAATAGATCTTGAGAAGGTTAAAACAATTCTGGAGTGGCCTACACCTGAGAATGTGGGTTAGGTAAGATCATTTCATGGTTTGGAAAGTTTCTACATAAAGTTCATTAAGAATTTTATTTCTGTTTGTAATGCTATTACTGAGACTATAAGAGGAGATAAAAAGGATTTTAAGTGGACACATGAAGCCGATAAGAGTTTTGAGACTTTGAAACAAAAGGTTTCTGAGTTACCCATGTTAGCTTTGCTTGATTTAAATAAGGTATTTCAAGTTGAGTGTGATGCAAGTGGTAGTGTAATAGGAGATGTGTTGAGTCAAGAAGGTAAACCTGTTGATTTCTTTAGTGAGAAGTTGAATGATGCTAAAAAGAAGTATTCTATGTATGATCAAGATTTTTATGCTATTGTTCAAGATTTGAAAAGTGGAGACATTATTTGATTCCTAAGGAGTTTGTGTTATATACTAATCAAAAAGCTTTGTAGTATTTGGGAAGTCAACATAAGTTGAATCAGAGACATATGAAGTGGGTTGAATATTTATAGAGTTTCACATTTGTGATCAAGCATAAGAGTTTAGTCACTAACTGAGTTGTAGATGCATTAAGAAGAAGACATTCTTTGTTGACTAAGATGAAGGTTGCAGTTCTTGGTTTTGATGAGATGGAGTTGTATGGTGCTGGCCTTGATTTTTCTGAGGTGTGGAGAGAGTGCAGAGCACCAAATATATTAGAACAAATAAGTAAGTTTGAGGAGTCTTTCATCCAAGAAGGTATCTTCTTCAAAGGAATTCAGTAGTGTATACCAAGAAATTCCATGAGAATTAATTTGATTAAAGAAAAGCATTATGGTGGATTGGTTGGACATTTTGGAATTGATAAGACATTAATTTTTCTCAAGGAAACGTATTATTGGCCACAAATGTATAAGGATGTTCAAAAGTTTATAAGGAGTTGTGGAATTTGTCAAGTTGCAAAAGGAATAAGTCAAAATAATGGATTGTATACACCTATTTCTGTTCCTGAGAAACCTTGGAGTGACATCAATATGGATTTTGTTCTTGGACTGCCTAAGACAACAAGAGGGTATGATTCCATATTTGTTATTGTGGATATATTTTCTAAGTTGGCACATTTTATACCATGTAAGAAGACATGAAATGCAGTGCATGTTATTGAGATTTTTTTCAAAGAGATTATTAGATTGCATGGATTACCAAGAAGTATTATCTTTGACTGAGATAGAAAGTTTGTTGGTTATTTTTGGAGGACTTTGTGGAATAATATGGATACTGAGTTGAGGTTTAGTTCTACATTCCATCCATAGATAGATGGATAGGTAGAGGTTGTGAATAGAAGCTTGGGTAATTTTCTAAGATGTTTAGTTGGAGATAAGTTGAGTAATTGGGATATGGTATTAGCACAAGCTGAGTTTGCATATAATAATTCTGTGAATAGGAGCACATGAAAAAAACCTTTTGAGATTGTTACTAGAATGCAGCCTAGAGGAGTATCAGATTTAAGGGATATTGTTGGTGAAGAAAAGATAAGTGTTCAAGGGGAAGTATTTTCTGATTTTATGAAGTCTTTACATGAGGAAGTGAAGTTAAAATTGGAACAAAGTAATTAGAAGTATAAGGAAAATACTGACAAGTCTAGGAGGCATCATGTTTTTGAAGTTTGTGATGAGGTGATGGTTCATTTGAAGAAGGGTAGATTTCCTATTGGAACATACAGTAAGTTGAAAATGAAGAAGTTTGGTCCTTGTAGAATTTTGAATAAGTTTGGTAGTGGTAATGCTTATGAAGTTGAGTTACTTGATGACATGGATATATCTCCTATATTCAATATTGCTGATTTGTATAAGTATCATGAGTTAGATGATGAATTTGTTAGACCAGATGATTATCCTAAGAAGTAGGTTGAAGAGGTTGAACAGGTATTGGATCAGAGAATTGGTAAAAGCACAAGAGGAAAAGATTACTATGAATATTTGGTGAAGTGGAAGAATAGACCAATTGAAGATGCTTCATGTATTTCTCAATCTGAGTTGGATTCAGCTCAGGTTGTGACATATCAATGATTCAGGAGAATCATTTCTTTCAATCTCAGTTGTCTGATGGAAGAGCATCTAGGGTTTCCTTTCTATCCTGCTCATCTTTGTTCATTATGCTAGGAAGTATCGAGTTGTAGTCATTGCTGAGTTACAGTCTTTGCCGAAAGTTCTTGTATTCTGATCTATCTAGTGTTTGATGAGTGTTCCTGTATGTGTCAAGTTGTCTAGTGTTGGCCAAGTGTTCTTTCCTGTGTCGAGTCAACCAATTATTTGCTGATGCTCGATTTTTCTTTGACCAAGTTTGTCTATGTTTGGTTCTTAGTTGGAGCTGAATTATGTATTTAATTTAGATCATGTATTTAATGTTTAGATATTGTCTTGGGATGGGTGCAGACCATTTTATGGTCGGCCTTTTATTATGTAAAGATCTAGAATCTTTTGTAAGCTATTTTTGCAAGTATAAATAAGGATGTATAGGTATAGAAAGAGAGGTAAGGAAAGAGAGAGATAAATAGAAGAAAGATATATAATATATTAGTAAGGGATAGAGTTTGAATTTGGATTTAGTGAAATCTTGTTGGCCGTAACCTAGAAGGCCTCACAATAGGGCATGTATGCGGCTAATTGGATGAATCAATAAGCATTTGTTATTCCTTCTCTCCTTGGTGTTGCTGTGTTGTTTTCTTCCATTGTGTTTACTCTGCAAGGTGGCTGGATAGTTAGGTGTGCCTTGTTTCCTAGCTCTTCCTCTCCCTCCTTGTGCTAGCACTACAAAAATTGATGAGCAACTCAGAAATCAAAGAAGAAGCAAAGAGACCACAAGCATAGGATTTACCAGTGTTTCTACTTTTGAAGTTGGTGAATCTTATAGAATAATAGAGACTAAGAAAGAAGGAGAGCCTCCACCAATGGTAACTCAAAGAAATTATGGTAAGAAATCTTACAAGCCTATATGTTTCAATTTTCATAAACTGGGTCATACTGCAAATGTGTGTAGAAGTAGATATGCAAATAGGACTAACAATTTTGATGGATATTGCTACAACTGCAATAATTATGGTCATACTTCTCATGGTTATAGATCTAGATCCATTAGTAGATATAGTAGCTTTGATGGTCACTATTGTAATTGCAACAAATATGGTCACAAAATTGATGAGTGTAGGTCAAGAGTGAATAATCAAAGGTTACCTATGAACTGGGAAAGACCTTACCAAAGGGAGAGGAAATTAGATGTCACATGCTCAATCTATGGTAACTATGAACACATGGATGTGAATTGAAGAATGAGGACTAAAAGAGATAATTCTTGACCATAGAGATCAATTGGTAAGGCATGTTTCTATTATCACAAGATTGGAAATATAGCAAGAAACTATAGGTTAAGGGACCAATTGATAAACCGGTCAAGCAATCAGAAAGCAAAGAAGATTGTGAATGTAGAAGAGACTGGGAAAGAGATGAACATGACTTGGAAGAAGAAGGAAGATATAAAGTCATTAGAGGAATCCACATCACCATCGGGTGTGGAGAATTCTTTATCAAACTAAGCCTCCATGTGGCTTACGGGGAGCAAGTATTGTTGAATCCATCTTCAGACCCCCTATAGGTGTGCATTAAAATCTATCAGCATTTTAAGATGAAATAAAGTCTTTTGGATTATATTGTGAAGCTTAGATAGATTGCATGGTGTTTTGATCATCGGTAATGAGCTTTTGGGTCAATCATTGAAAAGATATGTTCTATTAGTAAGTGCATTTATTACACATGCAAAGGTAGATAAAAAGGCTACTTTGAATTTCATTTTGACCTTGCATAGTTTGAAAATTGTTATGGAGTGAATGAAGCTTTGTTTGAGGCATTTGCAGAGATCCAAGCGATAAGAAGAAATTATTTGTGGTGTTCTAAAAGAGAAAATTGATTATTTGTTATCGTGTTTTCAACAAGAACTCTAGTTGTGAATAGTTTGAGGTATTTATCTATTATCTGCACTTGGGGTTGGAAATTTGAGATGGCTACTCCTAAGTTTATAGACATAATTGAAAAAACTAGACTAAAATTTAAAAGACATCCATTCAAATCGATGGAAAATGACCTAGTGGATGCCCTAACTAGTGTTCCCTATGGTGTTCTGCACATTGAGGATGTTACAACTTAAATTCACTTTAAGTTGGAAGATCTAGGATTAGGAGCCATCTATGAACAATACAAGAAATTATGTGATGATAACTTAGTATTGAAAGATACCATAAATGCATAGTAGATAAAGGTTTTTATCATGCGGTCAACTATCTTGATGAATTTAAAGAGGATCAAATCAAATATGTTTTAAGAAGAATTCATGACCAATTCATGTGGCTGGATAAACCACATGAAATCACAAAAGAAGAAATCCATGTTGTAACTAGTCTATGTTCAATCTATGAAGTACCTATTTTTTACACCATACCTAAAGAAGAAATAATTAGCTTGACTAAATCTAAGTGGGGTGGTCATGTGATGACTATGAATGACATTACATATGAAGAGGTGAAATATGCATCTATGGTCATAGGTTACAAGGTCTACCATTCTAGTTGATTGAATAGCATACTTGATGGTGATATTCATACAACATACAAGATGATTATGGAAAATGTTGAATATAATTTGGATGAAGCTATGATAGAGAAGATAAAAAAGGATAAGAGACATAAATTCAAATATGTACAGGTGATTATGTATTTATTTTTATAGTTCCAAAACATGTTCCCTGATATCGGTGATATTACATGGATAGGTACTCTAGCCTTTATTCAGATAAATAACAACATCAAAATCTTAGGAAGTGACTTCATTGGAAAGGTATGGGGTTATTTCAAATAATTTTAGAAGAAGATGCATGGAAAAGAAAGGATACCTTTTGATATTATTTAAAAATACATGGATAGTATTTTCTTTATGGTTGATAGTGGCACTTTTTTTATGGAAATAATTAAGCCAATGACCTCATGGGTGATGCCTATAGGCTATGAGATAGATGGAGATATTTTGACCTTGTATGATTAGAAATTTTTAGCTCAATTGATAGATCCCAAGACTCCAAGGTTTGGGACATTTCAACATAAATCACTTCAAGTGCACAATGACTTGATGAAACCAGTTATTGAGAAGAAAGTGAGAAAATAAGTTGAATAGTTTATGATTTAGAAAGTCTTTACAAAATAATTTTTTTTGAGAATAATAGATCCAAATATGTTGATAAATCTAGCATATTAGGCACAATAAAAGATGAAGATGCTTAAAGTATTAGTACAACCGGTAGTGCCTCAACTGGTTGAAAAATAAGAAGTACTATTGCTATGAAGAAGGATAAATCCTCTCAACATACCAAAGAACCTTAAAAGACTGTTAAGTCTCAAAATTTATTAGCTAAGGAGACACATAGCATAGGGAAGGCAATAGGAAAAATAAATAAGGAAAAAGAAAAAAGATTTGTGAAAGTTACAGAAGGAGAAAGTGAAGGGATTGAATTAGAAAAAGAGTCAAAAGAGCTTAAAGCTAAAGGAAAGAAATTTAAAGTGGTAGGTACTCCCACCACTAAGTCATTTAATCCTAAAATAGACTTTAAATTGTTAATTTCTATTGATGATATTATCAATGAAGTGATTAAGTAGGGTATACTTATTGGAGTTAACAAGTATTATGATAAATTTGGTAAGGAGGAACAACAACATATTGAAGATATTGTAGTGTAAAACATGAATAATTTTAGAAAATATTTGATGGAGTTACTGTTGTCAATCAGGAATGCACCTCTAGCTTGATTGAAAATCTAGCCTTCCTATTGAAACATGGAAACAAACTCTTTGTGGGAAAGAGAACGAATCTTCAGATTCTAGGCCGGTTCTTATAGATTTGGAATATCACCTAGTACTGACTTTTAAGCTTTGTGGGAAAAGGGAGAAAATGACTGAAAAATTGAATGCTAACTAAGGTGTGATACACCAAAATGGATGCAGAATTATCAGAATCATAAACTTGTACCTCCCAAACACATACTACTAAATTCTACAATTAAATTCACTTCTCAACACCTAGGATGGTTTAAAAATCATAATTAGGGTTTGGTACCACTAATGATAAGAATTTAACCAACAAACAGGTAACTTCTACAAAAGTTTAATTCTTTACAATTAAGAAAATGAATTTGGAACAATTCACTAATCTATTCTTGAAAGAGACAAACACTTCAATGCACAAAAACTGGAAAGGATTGATGACATAACTCAGAAAAGATATATGAATAATAAGGCTAACTTTATTATCTTCAAACTCTGCAAAAATGGCTACAAAGCACAAGGAAAAAGGCAAAGGAACAATATGCTCACTAATACCTCTTTTTCCTTCAATTCTGAACCCTTACAAATGAATATCAAGCTCAAATATATAGCCTCTAAGGCCAATTTCTAAAATTAAGTTCCCCTCTGTAAAGAGCCTCTAAACAAATAGATCTCCTAAATTTAAGGCATGAAAAATACCAAAAACCTAGCCATAAACCCTGCCTCTAATGTTAAATAATTGAAGAATTACATACACATCTCAATTATATTAAAAATGTATTCAATGCCCAAGTTATACCAAAAAACCCTAAGATGTAACTCAAATTATCAAAAACCTAACATGCAGTGCATGACTAAGCAACCTAACATGCACTTTGCATTATGGTCAACATGACCTATTTTAAAATATCTCAATTTTTACAAAGGCATGTGATAAGGATACATGACATGTTGAAAAAGGTCTTCGTACACTGCAGTTGCATTGTGGACTCCAAATTTTATTAAAACTTGGCTTAGGCATTTTATTTCATCACTTTTAGCTCTCTCATTTGGTATTTTTGCATTTGTTGGAAGGAGAAGCTTAGGGTTTTGCTTTCGCCATGCTTATCTCTGGTTGTCTACAAATCTAAAGTTCTTCCTTTGGTGAACTCACACTCTGCTTATGCATTGGTATTTGGATCATTTGAGCTTTTATATATTGGAACTCGGGCTTGAAATGGGTGTTCACGAGCTTAAAATTGGGCTTTATACTACTATTTTAATCTCCTTCTTGCCTGAAGACTGGTTTGGCTTTGAGCATGAATGAAAGCTCATGAGCTGGGTCTTGACTGACACTTATGACTCTGGTTGTAACTCGTACATGAATGGCACTTGGATACTCATGCATGAGCTATGGCTGCAAGCTAACTTGGTCTTTCTTTCTCTGAAAGCTGAACTCAATACTTAAGATAAATAGTCACATCTTCCTTCTCACATTTTTGAAAGTCTTCCTTTCATTCTTGACTATTTTTCTTGGTGGCTTTGTATGAAATACTGAAAATAACCTTCCATTTGTTTGCGTAAAACCTTGGTTTTCATCTCTGCATTGTTGGTTCCATTATGCATGTAGAAAAATTTGGACTGTCATTTCTATTATGTAAAAATGTTGGAGATTTCTCTATTTTTACTTGCGTAAAATCTGGGTTTTCATCTCTACATTGTATTATAGCAGCATGTTGGAATTTATGTTTAATTGATGCTTACTTGTATTTACCAATTATCAAGATCAATTTTTGACATCTTTAGCTTGGCTTTAACTATAAATGAAGTCAGTCTCTTCATGCTTGGACTGATATCATAACTGAAATTTGTTTATTGTCTTTTCTTCTTTTCCTTCTGATAAATAGCCAAGAGATGTAGCTATATTACTCTTTATCTTGCATTTTCTTGAGCACTAACATCCTTACAAAGATAGACTATAATTCAAATCTTCTCCTCTCTGTGACATATATAAGATACACAGTCTCTAAAACTTTCTTATATTTACAGTAGTAACTATCAAAAATAGCCTTTTCTTTTTTTCCTTCATTCTCTTGTACTTGTGCTGCTAGATGGATGCACATATGACAAGAAAAGTGTACTACTGGCATGTCAACCAAGGCTTTGAACAAAAGAGAAAGACCCTTAAATTTCTACTTTATTACTTTAATATGAATAGTGTTGTTTTGAAACAAGGTTCCTCATGATATCAACTATATAGTTGATTTCTTCTCTACTACTTAGCTACATTTAGCTTATTATTTGAAATCCATCTCTCATTAGTTTTTACTAGTTTGAAACTTGTGCTGGCTTTTCATGTTACTGTTATGTTGAAATGCCCCATGCTTGAGATTCAAACACTGTAATTCTGAGCTATATTTCTTGATACACTTCTTCAACATTAAAAATAAAATGCGTGTTAGCATTTTATATTGTTAAATGCTTAATATTTCATGTCTACAACATTTCTTTTGATGTACAAAAAATGTACAATTTTTCTTTCTTATCAAAGACATTAGTATACAAAACAACATATGAATTAAAGAATCTATCTGATACCAACAGTGAATAGAACTTATGTATATCCTTTCTCAACTTGATATAATGTAATTGATACTTCTATAAATGCATACCAGGTTGAAAAAGCATATGAATTTTCTATTTTTAAATATATTCTTGCATACTTATCTCACTGTTTGATTTGTAATCTTGTTCCTTCTATGTAACACTTTGTTCTTGGCACTTGATCATCCATTTAGCATCTTTGCTTTACTATTTTAATATGAAATATCACCTATGGGGTTCGAGCATGGGCTCATGACTCCCATGAGTCAAATTCATAACATGAAGCTCATTCCAAACATGTACCTCTTCTGCATATACTGTAATGATTATGTGTTCTACTTAGTCTTCAATGTGCACATGAAGCAAACAATATTAGTACAAAAAATGATTATGTTTTCAGTTTTCTTCCTTCTTCATCTACAATTTGTGTTCTTATGAAATTTCAGCATTATGTTTCTTTCTACATTCAACCTTTGTCTCTCTTGCTCTTGCATTGATCTTTTCATTGAAGTACATCTCTGAAAGTATGAATGTAGCATACTATTTTAGGTATCCATGTATTGCTTAGATCCAATTTGGATCTAACTATTTTCTCTCTATGATGTAGGGCAAAACCAGAAGAAGACTTAGGATGCATGATAAACAGGGACAAAGCCAAAGACATGAAGATACAACCAATCAACCTTAACATGTAGAAGACCTCTTAAAGGAAATTGTAATGCCCAAAATAATCAGACAAAAACAAAACAACAATTTTTTTTTAAAACCAACAGTATCGAACATCTAGGACAACTAGGTTACACAAAAGCCCATCGACACGAAGCTTTGGGATCGTAAGCTCGCTTGGGTGAGTCACCAATGACACATAAGGGATCATAAGGCAAGTGCTGATGTGCCTCCATCCCTTACACGATGGAAGTCATTAGGTGACAAGGGAATAGCATAAGTTTAAAGGGGGAAAAAACTTTTCCCTATATTTCGAGTTGTTATAGGATAATACAGTCTATCCCTATGAATTTTAAGAAGTAAAAATAAATATTTGTAATTAAATAATTTAGTTGAATTTCTAGAATGATAATTAAAAGTCTATGGAAAAGCATTGATAAACTATGAACCCTTACTAAATTTTAACATTTCTGAAATATTAAATTAAGAAATTCTTAAAATAAATTTACCCCTAAAACTCTTAATTTAAAAGGTCTAGCCCCATAAACAACCTTTATAACTAATAACATCAATATCGTTCATAAAACAACATAATGGTGCCTAGATTATTTTTGGTTTAATAATAATAAAATAAAATTAAAATTAAAAGAAAACTCCTTAACTATTAAATTTAGACAAAAGTAATTTATTACTTCAATTGAGTAAATATCGTAATTTAATTTTCTCCTCACCTACAAAGTTAAAGCCACATCGTAAATGTTATTAATATAATTCCTAAGGAACTAATAAATTGTAACACATAGGCTAATAGAAAGAAAATTTCATTTTACCAATTAATTTATTCTCTCTTTACTCAAAAACATAGAGTCCCCAACTATCAAATAATAAAGCTCTTAAGAGGATATTTAAACTCACCAATAAAAGAAAGCATGAATAAAAGGTCTTTTATTTTTCTTTATTCCTTCCCCAAACCCTAATTCGAAATTAGGGCTTGGGACCTATTTAAGCACTAAGAAACCATAATGTCTTCATTTTTTTTTTTTTTGTTGTTGTGCAGGTCTATGGAAGGATGAAGGAGTGATGCTTGTGCTGTGTATGTCACAAGTGTGGGAGAGTATGGTTCAGCTCAAGATCTCTTATTCCATAAGAGATTCTCCTTTTTTTTTACCAAATGGACACCCGTTGTAGTGTTCTATAGTGGGTAAATTTTTTATTGATGTTTAGCATTTGTTCTTGATGAAAATGTATCAGATCTGTTACACAGATCATTTACAACTTTGCCTATTTTTAAACTGCCATTTTAGATAAAGAAAATGTTATTGAGATTTAGCTAGATTTAATGGTGTTACCTATTTTTATTTATATTTCTTTGTTTATATTTAAAAATGGGTCTGCAGAATAAACCCCTACCTGCATTGTATGCGGCCTAGTCACGATAGTGACCAGTCACTGCCGTGACTGTAGCCACAATAGTGCTTAGGCACTACTGTGACTATAGTCATTGTCGTGGCTCTAAGCCACGACATTGCTTAGGAACTGTCATGACTTAGAGTCACAACAGCGTTGTTATGCACTCGCAGCACTGGGAACAAACAAGGGTTTCAACCCCTTTCCAATGCGATTAACCCAGTTTTTTTTAAAACTATAATACGATATTTATATAATATAATATTATTTATTATATACTATACAATATTTATTGTATAGTATAATATATAATCTTATATTATATTTTATTACTGTTTCATTTATTATATATTATTAGTATAATATTATAATATATATTATATATTATACATTATTTTATGTATAATATATAATATATATATTATTATATCATATAATATTATAGGATTTTTAATAGTTATATGTTATTGATTAATTAAGCCCCCTTTTTTTTTGAAGACTATAGTATATGATTATATATTTTATATTATACATATTTTTATGTATAATATAATATATATTATATATATTTATACCAATATAATAATACCAGATTTGTTTTCATAGGAAAAGGAACATAAGACATATGTCTTTGTTATTTAAGTAATTTACTATTTTATATATATATATATATATATATATATATATATATATATATATATATGTATGTATAGTATCATGCTATATATACATATATTTTTATATCAGTTGAATTTATGGATTTACTTTAAACAGTTTCCACATGTGCATCAAATTTAGGAAAGGAACAGATTAAGTTTTAAAACAGTCTATAGTAAATAAAATATAGACTTGGTTAGTATCTTTATACATTCAATTTCCTATCTAGGGTGAAGTTTCAGTATGTCATAATTGATACATATTCTAGGTTTGATATTCAGATCTCTAGCCTAAATATTGAATCTGTCTTCTGCATTCAACTTTAGCATTTGAACTTCCAGGTTTGTTATTTACAATTTTGATTGAAGATAATGAACATATAATTTTTAGATATGTAATCCATTAAATCCAATCTGTATAAACATACTCTTCTGTTGTAAAGAAAATTTATAATAAATCTTATTATCAACTTCAAATTTATAATCCTTATGGCTTCAATTTACTAACTACCTGCTAGATTACTACTAAACTTAAAACATTTACTAATGCAAAAATCTGAATCATAGAAATAACAATAAAAATCTTTTAACAACATTAAAATGCTCAACACAGATACATGTAATTTTAAACTTTTAAAGAACTAATTTAATCTTTCTGTACATAATTATTTTATATTACAAACATGCTGGAAAAAACCGATTTAATAACTAATTTTTAGTTGTAGGAAATTCAACCCTTTTCTGAGAAAATAAAATTAATCTGCCATTTCTAGTCCATGTCTAATCCAATAACATTTATGCAGAGAACTGATTTTTAAATTCAGTTAATAGTTGCAAATTCTAGAACTATAAATAGAGCAAATAAATTGTCTTAATTCAGTAAAACTACTAAAATAACCAGTCTAAATTCCACCTTTTATAATATTACAATTTCTTTGTTATAGAAAACCAAAATGTATAGAGCAAGATCTCTCAAGTTTTTCACCTAAGAACAGTCTTTAAAAGTTCCTCAACTTTAACTTGAGCTTCTCCTTCAAACCAAGAAACCAAACTTGCAAACACAAGACTTTCTTCACATGGCCATGGAGGCTCACCTCCTAGCCTAGGCCATTACATGGCCACCCCCGAGCTAGGGGAAACAAGAATAGGATGGGTTACACACATACAACACAAAGAATAAACATTCAAACACATTTTGGTACAAAGACTTTCACAATTTACTCCCTTCCCAAGCTTGCACAAAGGACTCTAAAGATTGAATCCATAGATGGGTGAAGGTGGAATCTTCTCTTATGGGTGAAGGTGGAATCTTCTTATGTTTGTTTGGGGGCCATAAGGGAATTGTTGATGCTCATGAATTTGAGCTATTTGGTTAAAAGGGCCTTGTGAAGGCTTGTAATATATGTTGAAATGATGTTTTGTTATAAGATAGGTGTCTCCATAAGAGAAGATTCCACCTTCACCCATCTATAGATTCAATCTTTAGAGTCCTTTGTGCAAGCTTGGGAAGGGAGTAAATTGTGAATGTCTTTGTACCAAAATGTGTTTGAATGTTTATGCTTTGTTTTGTATGTGTGTAACCCATCCTATTCTTGTTTCCCCTAGCTCGGGGGTGGCCATGTAATGGCCTAGACTGGGAGGTGAGCCTCCATGGCCATGTGAAGAAAGTCTTATGTTTGCAGGTTTGGTTTCTTGGTTTGGAGGAGAAGTTAAAGTTAAAGTTGAGGAACTTTTAAAGACTGTTCTTAGGTGAACAGCTTGAGAGATCTTGCTCTATACATTTTGGTTTTCTATAAAAAATAAATTGTAATATTATAAAAGATGGAATTTAGACTGGTTATTCTAGTATTTTTTCTGAATTAAGACAATTTATTTGCTCTCTTTATAGTTCTAGAATCTGCAACTATTAATTGAATTTAAAAATCAGTTCTCTGCATAAATTTTATTGGATTAGACATGGACTGGAAATGTTAGATTAATTTTATTTTCTTAGAAAAGGGTTGATTTTCTTGCAACTGAAAATTAGTTATTAAATCAATTTTTTCTAGCATGTTTGTAATATAAAATAATTATGTATAGAAAGGTTAAATTAGTTCTTTTTATTTAGTTCTTTAAAAGGTTAAAATTACATGTATCTATGTTGAGCATTTTAATGCTGTTAAAAGATTTTTACTATTATTTCTATGATCTAGATTTTTGCATTAGTAAATGTTTTAAGTCTAGCAGTAATCTAGCAAGTAGTTAGTAAATTGAAGCCATAAGGATTATACATTTGAAGTTGATAATAAGATTTATTATAAATTTTCTTTACAATAGAATAGTATGTTTATACAGATTGGATTTAATGGATTACATATCTGAAAATTATATGTTCATTATCTTCTATCAAAATTGTAAATAAGAAACCTAGAAGTTCAAATGCTAAAGTTGAATTCAGAAGACAGATTCAATATTTACGCTAGAGATCTGAATATCAAACCTAGAATATGTATGAATTATGACATACATAAACTTCAACTTAGACAAGAAAATTAAATGTATAAACATACTAACTAGGTCTATATTTTATTTACTATAGACTGTTTTAAAACTTAATCTATTCCTTTCCTAAATTTGATGCACATGTGGAAACTATTTAAAGTAAATCCATAAAGTCGATTAATATAAAAATATATGTATATATAGCATGATACTATACAGATATATGTATTTATAATAGTAAATTACTTAAATAATAGAGACATATGTCTTCTGTTCCTTTTTCTATGAAAACAAATCTGGTATTATTATATTGGTATAAATATATAATCATATACTATACTCTTTAAAAAAAGGGGGGCTTAATTAATCAATAACATATAACTGTTAAAAATCCTGTAATATTATATGATATAATAATATATATATATATATATATATATATATATATATATATATATATATATATTATACATAAAATAATGTATAATATATAAAATATATTATAATATTATACTAATAATATATATTAAATGAAACAGTAATAAAATATAATATTATATTATATATTATATACTATACAATAAATATTGTATAGTATATAATAAATAATATTATATTATATAAATATCGTATTATAGTTTTAAAAAAACTAGGTTAATCGCATTGGAAAGGGGCCGAAACCCTTGTTTGTTCCCAGTGCTACGAGCACATAGCAACGCTACCGTGACTCTAAGTCACGACAATGCCTAAGCACTGTTGTGGCTTAGAGCCATAGTAGTGACTGCAGTCACTTTCATCACTGCAGTCACGAGAGTGCCTAAGCACTATCATGGCTATAGTCACAACAGTGACTGGTCACTGTCGTGACTAGGCCGCATACAATGCGGGTAGGGGTTTATTCTGCAGACCCATTTTTAAATATAAACAAAGAAATATAAATAAAAATAGGTAACACCATTAAATCTAGCTAAATCTCAATAACATTTGCTTTATCTAAAATAGCAGTTTAAAAATAGACAAAGTTGTAAACAATCTGTGTAACAGATCTGATACGTTTTCATCAAGAACATATGCTAAACATCAATACAAATTTTACCCACTATAGAACACTGCAACGGGTGTCCATTTGGTAAAAAAAAAAGGAGACTCTCTTATGGAATAAGAGATCTTGAGTTGAACCATACTCTCCCACACTTGTGAGATACACAGCACAAGCATCACTCCTTCATCCTTCCATAGACCTGCACAACAAAAAAAATAAGAATAATGAAGACATTAGGGTTTCTTAGTGCTTAAATAGGTCCCAAGCCCTAATTTCAAATTAGGGTTTGGGGAAGGAATAAAGAAAAATAAAAGACCTTTTATTCATGCTTTCTTTTATTGGTGAGTTTAAATATCCTTTTAAGAGCTTTATTATTTGATAGTTGGGGACTCTATGTTTTTGAGTAAAGAGAGAATAAATTAATTGGTAAAATGAAAATTTCTTTCTATTAACCTATGTGTTACAATTTATTAGTTCCGTAGGAATTATATTAATAACGTTTACGATGTCGCTTTAAATTTGTAGGTTAGGCGAAAATTAAATTACAATATTTACTCAATTGAAGTAATAAATTACTTTTGTCTAAATTTAATAGTTAAGGAGTTTTCTTTTAATTTTTATTTTATTTTATTATTATTAAACCAAAAATAATCTAGGCACCATTATGTTGTTTTATGAACGATATTGATGTTATTAGTTATAAAGGTTGTTTATGGGGCTAGACCTTTTAAATTAAGAGTTTTAGGGGTAAATTTATTTTAAGAATTTCTTAATTTAATATTTTGGAAATGTTAAAATTTAGTAAGGGTTCATTGTTTATCAATGCTTTGCCATAGACATTTAATTACCATTCTAGAAATTTAACTAAATTCATTAATTACAAATATTTATTTTTACTTCTTAAAATTCATAGGGATAGACCATCTTATCCTATAACAACTTGAAATATAGGGAAAAGCTTTTTCCCCCTTTAAACTTATGCTATTCCCTTGTTGCCTAATGAATTCCACCGTGTAAGGGACGGAGGCACGCCAATGCTTGCCTTATGATCCCTTATGTGTCATTGGGTGACTCGCCCAAGCGAGCTTATGATCCCAAAGCTTCACGTCAATGGGCTTTTGTGTAACCTAGTTGTCCTAGGTGTTCGATAGTGTTTGTTTAAAAAAAAAAAATTGTTGTGTTTTTGTCTGATTTTTTTGGGCATTACATAAATGCATGGACCCCTAAACCTTCTGATGCTCCTGTCTTACTTTTAGCATTGTACATCTCCTTTAAATTTACAATTGAAAGATGTAACCTATTAAGGAAGACTTGTTTATTACATTCACTTTGAATGTTCAATGTAATGATCATTTATGTAATTGAAAGTTTGAATCTGATCAATACTTAGAGAATGACATCAGTGTTAATATGAATGCAAAAAGTAATGTACTTTTATCTTCAAAATCTGAATAGTAGTATCAAATAGGTGTACCTTGATGCAAGTTTCCTAATGTTTATAATTGTAATGCTACATATGTACTTTCTCTTCCTCAAATTTTTAACAATTCAGCACTTAGGACAGCAACCATCAAATCCATATTTCAATGTAAAATAATTGTCAATTTACCAATTTAGTGTGCAACTAAAATGATAACATTTTCTGGTGACCTCTTAGGGGTGTTTGCCTGCTAAAAAAAATAGACTAGCTTCCTTTTGCAGTCCATTGGGTGCAGAGTCTTGAACCTTGATAAAACTAAACCTTATTAAACCTTAGGAAAACTTAGAAAATTTTTGAAAATTTAAACACACCACTCAACTGCAAAACTAAAACTGAAACTAACTTTTAATACCTCATGCTAGCTGTTTAGGAAATTTGCGTTTGTCTACCTTCAACATCATCATATTGGTGCTATACCAGTTTTGTGAGTGACTTTACCTCATTCTGAGGTGTACATTTGTATGATGATGCTGATGGGATATAGTTATTGATTTACAAACAAATAGCATGAGGTAGAAAAAAAATTTGAGTCCACTTTCTGAATTATATCAAGTACTTTCTCCTATAAAATTTGTCTTCTTTCTGAAGTCTGCAAGATGTTAGGAAAGGTCATGGATTACCTATTTTGGAGTGTGGCCAGTGTGCCTAATTTGAAACACTGGAATATCCAATGTTTCACTTTAGGATTAATGTATACATTTTTGAATAGTTCTACCATGAAGTTGTCTAACTTGCAGCCTTCATAAAACTACCAACTGAAAATTGAAACATGTGATGGAAACACTTAGAGGAAAACAAAACATAGCAAATAAACCTACTGCTATAGCTCATGATAGTAAGATATTTGGTCTCCTATGATGTAGAGCATATAGTTACAACTCGACTCTATTATGATGGGTGCTCATTTATGACGTATGATGTGCTACATCAACATGCCTATTTTCTATTTGAAAAACTAACTAAAACTAATTGAAAACAAACTATCGATGTGAAAAGAACTTATTCTGATTAACTCACCTCAAAAACAATGTTTGAGATGGATCCCAATAACTGGGATTGGCAATTCTTCTCCTTCCATAGTTGAGAGATGAAAAGCATTGTGAGCCTTGCATCATGTAATCACATATGGACCATTCCTAATGGTTTCAAACTTCTAATGTTTGCTAGGTCTACTCTTCATCTCATCCCATTTAAGCAAAAAATCACCTTCTCTAAAGACTCTTGCGACAACTTTTCTGTCAAATGTCTTCTTCATTTGATCATGATGTTCCTTCAACTTCTGAAAAGATCATTTTCTAATCTCTTCTAACTCTATCAATTTAGCCAACCTTACCTCCATAGGCTGCTGGTCCAACAAGTCTAATTCTTTGATCAGGCTCAAACTTGGCAACTCCACTGAAATTGGCAATCATGCCTCTCTTCCATAAACTAGCATATAAGGTGAATTACCTATTGAGCACTTTGGGGTGATCCTATCAGCCCATAAGGCCTATTTTAACTTGCTTTCCCAAACTCCTTGATTGTCTTCAATAGTCCTCTTGATGATGTGAATCAGATTTTTGTTTGTTGATTCAACTTGTCCATTACCTTGTGGGTAATAATCAGAGGAGGTACTAAGATATACATTGTTCTTAACTACCCAATCATAAATTCTTGTGCCTAAAAAGGCCAAGGCATTATTAGAAACAATAGATTCGGGTGCTCCAAACCTTACAATCAGATCTTCATAGAAATTAAGAACTGAAGTTTTATTTGCATCTTTGAACGCAACAACTCCAGTCCACTTTGTAAAATAATTTGTTGCTATCAATATATATTGATGGCCTAAACTTGATGATGAATTTATTGGACCAATAAAATCTAAACCCCACTTGGAAAAAGGCTATTCAATTTGAATTGGACTAAGAGGTAAAGTTGCTAACCTTTTCTTGTTTGAGAAAATAACACATTTCAAACATCTTCTTACTCAAATGAAGACATCTTTGTATAGGTTTGGCCAAAAATAGCCAGCCTTCATTATCTTCAATGTTGTTGTCCTTGCAACAAAATGACCACCTTCTGGTCCATCATGGAATTCTTGTAGCACTTTGTCAGTTTGATATCCACTGATACATCTCATTAATACACCATTATAATCCTTTCTATACAACACATTATTCAATAAACAATAAGGTATAGATTGCAATCTAAAGTATATTCTTTTTTATCTATCCAAACCTTTAGGAAAACATCTTGTTTGTAAGAAAACAATCATTTCTTTCACCCATTCATTCTGTAAATCTGGGACAACAACTTGGTCATGGTCTTTTAAAGCCAAAATCACTTCAGAATCATCTTTTGGAGTATTATCTCCATTTCTAGCAAGTTGTTCACATAGACCTTTACCTCTTACCAACTTGGTAACTTTAATTTCAATGTCATATTCCATTGCTTTTGTGATCCAGCTAGCTCTTTTGGTGCTGAATTCTTTATTCAGCAAAAACTCCTTGACAACAGGATGTGCAACCATCAAATTTATCTTGTTGTTAGAAAACATATGTCTAATTTTTTTTAGACTTCTAATCACAACAAGAACATGTTTTTCAATAAACAAATAATGCAATTCATAATCTTTTAGTCCTTGGCTAAATAAAGCTATTGGCTGCTCACATCCTATATCATTCTTCTGAACCAACATGGCAGTAATGCTATCAACATTCCCATATGTATATAAAATGAAATCCTTTGAGAAATCAAGATTTAACAAGGTAGGGGTAGTAGCTAATGCTTCCTTAATCAGTTCAAAATTGAGTTTACCTTCTTTAGTCCATTTGAAAACAATATTTTTCTTGAGCATGACTGTTAATGGCATTAGTAACTCTGCAATATTAGGAATAAATCTTCTAACAAAGTTAATTCTTCCCAAGAAGCTTTGAAGTCCCTTTTTGTGAAGAGGAAGAGGTAATGCAAGGATAGCACTTACTCTTTCAGGTTTAATAGTAATTCCCTCTTTTGAAACAATAAACCCTAACAACTTACCTTCATGGTTAGAAAATATGCTCTTCTTAGGATTTAGAGAGATACCATATTCCCTACATCTCTCAAAGATAACCCTTAAATGATTAAAATGATCTACTACATTTTTAGAGAAAATAGTTATGTCATCCAAGTAAACCAGTACAAACCTATACATTAGATTTATGAAAGCCTTGTCCATGGCTTTCTGAAAGGTTGCACCTGCATTAGATAGACCAAATGGCATCTTATGATAATCCATAGTTCCCCATTTGGTTGTAAATGCAGTCTTAAATCTATCCTCTTCCTTCACCAAAATCTGGTTGTAACCAGAGAAACCATTTAGCAATGAGAACCATTCTGAACCTGAAACAACCTGCAAGATTTGTTCCATTGAAGGCAAAGGATTCCTATCTTTCAATGAAGCTCTATTCAAGTCACAAAAATCAACACATAGTCTAATTTCTCCATTCTTTTTCCTAACAGGAACCAGATTAGATACCCATGAAGTATGTTTTATTGGGAAAATGATATTGCTTTCAATCAGTTTATTCAACTCCTTAATCATGAGAGGTTCTAGTTTGGGATTTACAAGCCTCTTTTTTTGTCTAACTACTTTAGCTCCTGGTTCTAATTCTATTGTATGTTGAGAAATATTAGGATCAAATCTCTTCAGATCTAAATAATTCCATGCAATAATATCATGAAATTCATTACATAAGTTGACAAAGGTTTGACATTCTTCAGGTGTACATACCTTTCCAAGTTTCAACACTTTATCCTTTGAAACAACAATCTCTTCATAATGTTCCTCTTTGATTTGTAAGCTGGATTTACCCTTTTTGAATTCATCATTAGTACCAAACATGGAATCTAAGGTCATAAGACCTTTGGGCATTTTATTTGTCCTTAGCTGAATAATCTGGTCTTCAAATTGATCCTACAATTTTTTTTGATTTGGCTGTGAAAACTCAGCCTCTTCCCTCAAAAAATTTACAATATGTTAGTCTGATTCAAAAACCTACTAACTATCTGCATTGTTAGGGACAACAGGTCTGACAATTACCTTAACATAGTTCATTCCCTTACTATTGCTGATCTCAGTTGTGATGTCATATTGGGATCCAATAGAAGCAAGCCTATCAACGTGTTTGTTTTGATTTCTAGGAATAGATTGTAAATTAAAACCCTCAAAACCTTCAATCAAATCCCATACATGTTTATAATTTCTTAACAAATCATTCTTTGTTGTATGAACATTCCTAACTTGATTCACAATCAACTCTGAGTCACCATATACTTGCAAACAGCTAATACCCTTTTTAATGGCCCATTTCAATCCATTTATGAGGGCTTCATACTCAACAACATTGTTTGTGCAACTAAAAGTGAATCTAAAAGAAGAATAATACCTTTGATTTGTTGGTGAAACCAGCATGCAACCACCTCTAGCACCTATTTTGCTGTGTGAGCCATCAAAAAACAATTTCCAGAAAGCACCAGATTGCTTCTCTAAATCTGTATCTTTCATGACAGCTGGCATAAAATCAGTAACTTCATTAATAACATAGTTACCCAAACTAGGTTCCTCAATTTGTGCATCAGAAATATTTACATTTTCAGTAGCCCATGTGTCTAACAATATATCAGGAATTTGTTCAATCTATGTTTGTGACTCATGAATAGCATCAATTTCCTCTTGATAGAAAATTACAGCTGTTGTTCCATTTTCAGTACTACTAATATATGGCTCAATACAAAATTTTGCAATAGGTTCTGAAGGAATAGTTACCTTAGTACCATACCTAGTGTGGAAAAGAATATGAGACCAATCTACAAACAAATACCCTCCTATTTTGGTAGTGAAATCTTGTGATAAGAAAATAGAGAAATTAGGAGGCAAGTCTATGATAAAAACATCCATAGGTACTGAAAAACTAGGACAAGCATGCATGGTCAAATCCAAATTTCTTATAACTCCAACAGTATCTACTGCTCTACCATCAAGCTGAACTACCCCTTTTTCAATTGGCTCATATTCAAGGCCTAGCTAGTTTATAATTTTCTTGGGCAAAACTAAGCTAGAAGCACCTGCATCAATCATGCAATTATGCACTAAATTCTATCCTATTATAACATTGATTTAAAAAGGTGGTGGCTTTATCAATTTGGGTGCTTTTTGGGTTGAAGTTTCATTTACAGCCATTAACACCTTAGGAGTTTTCTATTTTAAAGCATCATCCGATAGTTTTAGCTCTTGCAATGCTTCCTGCAACATATCTTTTTGGCTTAGAAGTGCTAAAAATTCCCAAATAGAAACAAGAACATGTGTTTTCTTTAAGTGATCAACAATATTAAAATTCTGAGAACTAATATTTTGCTGCTATTTTGGAACAGTCAGCTCATTTTTTGGTTGTAATGGAGGTGAAGGTGCATCCTGGGTTTGAATTTGCTGGTGTGAAATAACATCAAGCTGTTGCACTTTATTAGCCTATTGCTGATCATTTGCAACTTTATTTTTTGATCTTGTACTTGCTACTATAGGCTTCCATACTTGATTTCGATCAAAATTAGCTACTAAAATAGTTTCATCAGCATTAAAATTCATCAAAGTAACATCCAGATTACCTTGTGGCTGCACTTGTTGATTCTGAGCATCTCCTTGTACATTAGTCAATTGACCCTTTAAAACATCTTGCCTCCTAGCTTCAAGTGCATGAGGACAATCAAGCCAAAAGTGGCTGACATTACAAGTGTTACGTACACCACTCCTCTTGTGCATAATTATTCTTGGGAATAATTGTTATCACCTAAGAAGTACTAGGAGTTGCATAGTTATAAGGTTGACTAGTCTTCTGACTGTAATTCCTTTACTATCCTTGAGCTTGATGTGGCTGATTTGAACTAGAGGCTTGATTTGATTGTCTATTCTCATCATACTATCACTTTTGTCCTTTAGCTCCAAATTTTGCTCTTTTAGTTCTCTAAAAGGAGCTGTGGCAGCATGCTCTTCTGTGACAACTTGCATGTTAAATGTTGTTAATGTTGGCATAGGTGGCACAACTGCTATTGGTGGAACAATAGCTGGTACAATTGGCTGTACTTCTACAAAATAAGGCATTGGAGGTCTAGGAGGTAACTTACCAGCTTGTATCAAGCTTTTCTCAGCTCTAACAGCAATATCAAATGCATTTGGTAAAGTATGTCCACCCATACATTGAATCATCACTGAAATATCACTGTTAAAATCCTTCAAATAAAATAAAAATGCATAATCATTAGAAGGTTTAACATATGCTGGAATTCTATCCCAAGTTCGTTGAAAATGAAAGTTAAAATCAGAAATATGCTCATTATGCCACCTTTTAATTTTAGTCAATTTCTCAACCAATGAGAGATTATCAGACTTATCTTCAAATTTGCTAATCAAAACAGTCCCCAAATCATCCCACATAGCAATAGAATCAACCGGTAAGCTTCTAAACCAAATAAAAGCTTTACCTTTGAAAGAGGCTGCTAGTAGTTTTAATGCCACATCATCATGTGTGACTTGATGTAATCCATAAAGAGTGGCTACATCCTTAATATGCTCAATTGCTGAAACATGATTTTCACCAGTAAAATAAGGAAAACCTTTTAACGTTGCTGGAGGAATATCATGACGAGTACCAATTCGTAAAGGACTACCAACATTAAAAGCAACAAATGGAAAATTTTGGGCCATTTGATGGACTGGAGGTGCTTGTTTCTGAATTGCAAGTGTAATAGAAGGCTAGGTAGAATGAATTACCTTCCTTTGGTATGTTTTCAAACTTTGAGGAGTTGTTGTAGTACCACTTATAGATGCTCCAAAAATAAATTGATCCTTTGGTAAGTCTTCAAAACTTGGTAATTCTGATCCAAAATTATCAGGAGCACTTAAATCTTCAGGAAAATTGATATCCTCAATTACTACCTTAGGTTCATCCAAATTTGCAACTTGATCTTCAAAAATGGGATTATCAAATGATGAAAAATCATAATTAAATAGAGAAGATCTATCTCTTAGATCTTGTGGTGTCCTTCCTCTTCTAGCTGATCTACCTCCCCTTCTACCTGGCTACAATTCCTGGTACACAAAACCCTCCTTGTTTGATCTCATTGGAGTTCTTCTCATTAAAATGAACACTCAAATCTGTAAGTAAATTATGCAAGAAACCTTCCCCAATAGAGTCGCTAGGTGTTGGTAAATGCCTTCTAAAAATTTGAAATATTGCTGCCCACACCAAAACAACAATAAAAACTTGTAACTCAGGGAACTGAGAAGCAGTTTGTGTCCCACTAGGCGTGCCAAAAAATGTTGCCAATCAGGAATGTGCCTATAGCTTGATTAAAAATCTAGCCTTCCTATTGAAACATGGAAACAAACTCTTTGTGGGAAAGAGAACAAATCTCTGGATTCTAGGCCGGTTCCTATAGATTTGTAATATCACCTAATACTAACTTTTAAGTTTTTTGGGAAAAGAGAGAAAATGACTGAAAAAATGAATGCTAACTAAGGGGTCATACACCAAAATGGATGCAGATTTATTAGAATCATAAACCGGTACCTACCAGACACATACTACTAAATTCACTTCTCAACACCTAGGATGGTTTAAAACTTACAATTAGGGTTTGGTACCACTAATGATAATAATTTAACCAGCAAATAGGTAACTTCTACAAAAGGTTAATTCTTTACAATTAAGAAAAGGAATTTGGAACAATTCACTAATCTATGCTTGAAAGAGACAAACACTTAAATGTAGAAAAACTGGAAAGGATTGATGATAGAACTCAGAAAAGATATGCGAATAATAAGGCCAACTTTATTATCTTCAAACTCTGCAAAAATGGCTACAAAACACAAGGAAAAGGGTAAAGGAAAAATATGCTCACTAATACCACTTTTTCCTTCAATTCTAAACCCTTACAAATGAATATCAAGGTCAAATATATAGCCTCTAAGGCCAATTTTGAAAATCAAGTTCCCCTCTCTAAAGAGCCTCTAAACAAATAGATCTCCTAAATTTCAGGCATGAAAAATACCAAAAACCTAGCCATACACCTTGCCTCTAATGTTAAATAATTGAGGAATTACATAAACATCTCAATTATATTAAAAATATATTCAATGTCCATGTTATAACAAAAAACCCTAAGATGTAACTCAAATTATCAAAAACCTAACATGCAGCGCATGGCTAAGCAACCTAACATGCACTTTGCATTATGGTCAACACGACCTATTTTAAAATATCTCAATTTTTACAAAGGGATGTGGTTAGGATGCATGGCATGTTGAAAAAGGTCCTCATACACTGCAGTTGCATTGTGGACTCCAAATTTTATTAAAAATTGGCATAGGCATTTTATTTCATCACTTTTAGCTCTCTCATTTGGTATTTTCACATTCTTTGGAAGGAGAAGCTTAGGGTTTTGCTTCCTCCATGCTTATCTCTCATTGTCTACAAATCTGAAGCTCTTCCTTTGGTGACCTCACACTCTGCTTATGCACTGGTATTTGGATCATTTGAGCTTTTATATATTGGAACTCAGGATTGAACTGGGTGTTCATGGGCTTAAACTTGGGCTTTTTACTACTATTTTAATCTCCTTCTTGCATGAAGACTAGTTTGGATTTGAGCGTGAATGAAAGCTCATGAGCTGGGTCTTGACTGACACTTATAGCTTTGGCTGTAACTCGTACATGACTGGCACTTGGATCCTCACGTATGAGCTGTGACTGCAAGCTAACTTGGTCTTTCTTTTTATGCAAGCTAAACTCAATACTTAAGATAAGTATTCACATCTTCCTTCTCACATTTTTGAAAGTCTTCCTTTCATTCTTGACTATTTTTCTTGCTGGCTTTGTATGAAATGCTGAAAATAACCTTCGATTTGTTTGCGTATAACTTGGGTTTTCATCTCTGCATTGTTGGTTCCAATATGCATATAGAAAAATCTGGACTGTCATTTCTATTATGTAAAAATATTGGAGATTTCTTTGTTTTTACTTGCGTAAAATCTAGGTTTTCATCTCTGCATTGTATTACAACAACATGCTGGAATTTATGTTTAATTAATGCTTACTTGTTGTATTTACTAGTTATCAAGCTCAATTTTTGACATCTTTAGCATGGCTTTAACTGTAAATGAAGTCGGTCTCTTCATGCTTGGATTGATATCATGACTAAAATTTGTTTATTATCTTTTCTTCTTTTCCTTCTGATAAATAGCCAAGAGATGTAGTTGTATTACTCTTTATCTTGCATTTTCTTGAGCACTAACATCCTTATGAAGACAAACTGTAATTCAAATCTTCTGCTCTCTCTAACATATATAAGATACACAATCTCTGAAACTTTCTTATATTTATAGTAGTAACTATCAGAAATAGCATTTGCTTTTTTTCCTTCATTCTCTTGAACTTGTGCTGCTAGATGAATGCACAGATGAAAAGAAAAGTGTAATGCTAGCATGTCAACCAAGGCTTTGAACAAAAGAGAAAGACCCTTAAATTTCTACTTTATTACTTTAATATGAGTAGTGCTGTTTTGAAACCAGGTTCCTCATGATCTCAACTATATAGCTGATTTCTTCTTTGCTACTTAGCTGCATTTAGCTTGTTGTTTGAAATCCATCTCTCATTAGTTTTTACTGGTTTGAAACTTGCACTGGCTTTTCCTATTACTGTTATGTTGAAATGCCCCATGCTTGAGATTCAAACACTATAATTCTGAGCTATATTTCCTGATACACTTATTCAACATTTAAAATAAAATGCGTCTCTGCATTTTATATTGTTAAATGCTGAATATTTCATGTCTACAACATTTCTTTTGATGTACAAAAACTTTACTATTTTTCTTTCTTATCAAAGACATTAGTATACAAAATAATATATGAATTAAAGAATCTGTCTGATACCAACAGTGAATAGAACTTATGTATATCCTTTCTCAACTTGATATAATGTAATTGATACTTCTGTAAATGCATACCGGGTTGAGAAAACATATGAATTTTCTATTTTTTAATATATTCTTGCATACTTATCTCACTATTTGATTTGTAATCTTGTTCTTGTTGGTGCTCAAAAATGCTGGACCGTTTTAAGGCCAACTGATAGGCACAACAATTGCCTTTGCAATTCTGGCTTGATTTAGCCAAGGCTAGTAGGCCTGAATCAAATGTGCTTCCTAATTACACAAACACATGTATAAACAATATAAATTCCTTCCAAAGGGGTTAATAATCCTTGGAGGAAAAACAACCTAATATCCTAATCGTCAGATAACTTGAAATCTAAACTAAGGCTAGAAAGTAATGCTAAACCTTATTGAATGCTTTGTAAAGAAGATAATAGCTAGGATATGTAAAATGAAATTAAAGGAATAGGATGCAAAAACTAGCAACAAATGATTAGATGACCAAATTCTATTTATTAATAAGACCAGTGCCTGTTTCACCCTGGGCAGTGGAGTCAATCCAATCCTCAACCCTACGTACAACCTTAGAGATAGTTTTGCATTTCAAAGAAAATTGGAAGGATTTGATTCAGAGGAAAATTTTCAAAATATTGAAATGTACATCGAATTATGAAGACAAGTCATAAAAAACTCATCACTTTGATTTTCATTCAAATGTGTGTGAACTATTGCAAACAATTAACTAAATTTAACTCCTCAAATGACAACCCAATTGACTTTGGCCACAAATCAAAAGGATTCTTAACCATGCAAAATGAGTAGACCAATTAATAAATCAAAATGCAATAATATCACACAACATTTTAAATGATCACAATAAAGAAATCAAGATGGATTTATCCAAGGGACTAGTTGAGGGACTTGAAAACCAATGCACAGATGGAAAACAAAAACAACTTATCTTTTATTGATATTGAAAAATTGGTACACCAGAATCCATGTTGCAATTGTTGAACAATCCTATCCTATGAAAATTGAAATTCTTGTAATTTTCCCTGCATTGGTCTTGGTATCCCATTTTTATAAAGTTCAGGGGATGCACACAAGCTTCAGACTAGTGCGCATGTTCATAACTAAAATCCAATTTCAACAAATTGCAACATTAATAAATATTTACAAAATAAAATATTAACCATAAGGCTAATATACTTAATAAATAAATCTTTGATTAATGCTCTTGTAATAATAATCTGTCCTTCATCTTGCAAAGCATTTTGCCGCATAACAAATATCCATCTTTGCAATATTTAGTTCTTGGATAACCTATTTCATTTATCATTTAATAATCCTCCTGCAGATAAAAACATAATTAAGCATTATGATTTCACTATATCAAAATTATCTTTTGATAAAAATAATGAATCCTTAGGAAATAATTTACTTCTAATTTTTAATTCTAAGGATTAATATTTTTATGATTTACCTTTATAGTTATTATCTCAAAAAATATATATTACAAGGTAAACTATAACATTACTTAAAGAAACCCTAAATATATATTGCATGAACATTTCATAGGGTAACAATTACTAACTAAAGACTCAATCCTCAATAAATCACCTATATACGATAAATATTTATGCTTTTGAAAATTTGCTTTACCTTAATAAAAATTCACAAGTAATAATGTAGGTTAAAAATAATAAAAAAGAATATATGTCATTTTTAAGCCAAAACATATTTTCACTTTAATTAGAATCCCATGAAGTTCCTCACATAAAAAAATGCAATCACAATATTATTTTACCCCACCATAACAAGGATATATATTTTATTTTAACTTAAGCTTTCAAGGAATAACATAGAGCAATCAGTAAAGGGGATAGGTTTGAGTAGTTAGGAAAAGGAATGGGTCGAGAGGTTGAGTGTTCAACTCCCTCTCCCCATTCTTTTTCCTAAAATTTGAAAAATAAATAAATGCATAAATAAATTCTTATTTAATTTGAAAGTTAATTAGGGAAGAAATTACTCCTTGTGTAAGAGGTTGCACTTTATTTCTCACCTGCACATAAAAACAAAGATAAATAAATATCTCCTCTTATTCCTCTCGAAGAAAACATATAGAGTAATTGGTCAGGGGGTAGGAGGGTAGATAGGTAGGAAAAAAGGATGGCTTGAGAGGTCGAGTGTTCAATTCTCTCTCGCCACCTTTTTTGCTCAACTTATTTTACTTTTTATTTTTAGAATTATTATTTATTTCAAAATGAATATACATTGAATATGTTGAAATAAAATAATTAACGACTTAATATATGAAAACAGACAAACATACATGCTCTTTACCATTTTAATTTTTAAACACAAGGAAATTATATAAAACTAAAAATTAAGATCATACTTCCCTGACAATTTTGCATGTATTTTGGCCTGAATTTTTAGGTGTCAACAGTTCCTTCTATGTAACACTCTGTTCTTGGCACTTGATCATCCATTTAGCATATTTTCTTTACTATTTTAATATGAACTATCACCTATGGGGTTCGAGCATGGGCTCATGACTCCGATGAGTCAAATTCATAACATGAAGCTCATTCCAAACATGTACCTCTTCTGCATATACTGTAATGATTATGTGTTCTACTTAGTCTTCAATGTGCACATGAAGCAAACAATATTAGTACAAAAAATGATTACATTTTTAGTTTTCTTCCTTCTTCATCTACAATTTGTGTTCTTATGAACTTTCAACATTATGTTTCTTTCTACATTCAACCTTTGTCTCTCTTGATCTTGCATTGATCTTTTCATTAAAGTACAACTCTGAAAGTATGAATGTAGCATACTATTTTAGGTATCCATGCATTGCTTAGATCCAATTTGGATCTAACTATTTTCTCTCTATGATGTAGGGAAAATCCAGAAGAAGACCCAGGATGCATAATAAAAAGGGACAAAGCCAAAGACATGAAGATACAACCAATTAGCCTCAACATGCAGAAGACCTCTTAAAGGCAATGCATGGACCCCTAAACCTTCTGATGCTCATGTCTTACTTTTAACATTGTACATCTCCTTTAAATATATAATTGAAAGATGTAACCTATTAAGGAATACTTGTTTACTACATTCACTTTGAATGTTTAATGTAATGATCATTTATGTAATTGAAAGTTTGAATCTGATCAATACTTAGAGAACAACATCAGTGTTAATATGAATGCAAAAAGAAATGTAATTTTATCTTCAAAATCTGAATAGTAGTATCAAATAGGTGTACCTTGATGCAAGTTCCCTGATGTTTATAATTGTAATGCTGCATATGTACTTTCTCTTTCTCAAATTTTTAACAATTCTACACTTAGGACAGCAACTATCAAATCCATATTTCAATGTAAAACAATTGTGAATTTACCAATTTAGTGTGCAACTAAAATGATAATAGTTACAAGGACAAATACTCGCCTCCTTGTATAATAAACTTTATTCTAGGTGGTATGCTGGCATTAAACATGACAAGGAGTTAATTCAGTATGTTCTACTGGAACTACAACTAGAAAGGTCAGAAGAGGAAATGAAGAAGATATTTTTAGAGACAAGACCAATCTTAAAAAATAATAAGAAACTAACAAAACTCTTATGTGGTGAGTCTCTTGGAGTTCAAGATGAAAATGAAGAGATCCTAATGAAACACTTGGGAATGACTGAAGATAGAAAGGATGAGGAAGATGAAGAAGAAAAGGAAAATATAGAGAGTGACCAAATGATTACTCAAACATATGGGGGATTAAATTTTTATGGTGTGAAGATCACACTTGATGAAATAACTGATGAAATGGACAACACAAGAGATATCCTAGCTATGGAGATACATGATGAGCCTATGGATACAAAAGATCAACAAGAATACGATGATCATCAAGATGTACTTGAGGAGAAAATGGAAGAAGAAACAATAAACATGGGTAGCGATCAAGCTATGATTCATGGTGAACAAGTTAAAGTTCCTATAGATGATTAACAAAAAGATCAAGTGATAGAAAAGAAGGATACATTTGATGTTATGAAAGTCAAACAAGAGGAGGTAACTATAGAGAAAGAACAAGAAAAGACAACACATTCCTTACTTTCCAAGATGAGCATTGATGATGATGATATAGAGATCAAGGGAAAAGTATAGTTAATCACAATGAGCCTTGAAGAAATGATTAATTTTGTAATGGAAATCAAGTCCAAAGCTAAGAAGGATAGGCTCAAGAAGGAGGTGCACATAGTTTTGATGGTGAGAGATATACTGTTTGATCTTATGCCTGAAGTAAAATATGAGGATAATGATACTCCAACGGAACAATTAGCACATCTAGTTACTGCCACCAGTGATGAGATGAAAATTTTGGAGGATGTAGCTATTGCTAAAGAAAAAAAAGAGTATGTCAAGAAAAGATAAAAAAATTTAGCACAATACATTGCTAAAGATAGGAAAACTCTTACATTGGTTGTGAACTAGGTGAAGAATGCACTTCTTAAAGGAGGTAAGGCACTGAAGTCTATTTGTGATTTTTCCCATTTCATGAAGCTGAAATTGTTGTCACAAAACATTGATCCCATTCATATGACTACAACATATTTTGGAATTTAAGTTGGGAAGATAAACCAAAAATTGAAGATTTACATGGAAGAACAGGATAAAAGGATCGAAAAATTGATGGAGCTACAGAGTGTGTTCATTCCTAAAATGGATATCATACAAAAGAGTTTATAGGAAGATGAGAAAGCCTTAAAACCTCGACTTGTAAACACAATTGATGTATTTGAGGAATTAACATTTTTTCTTCATGGACAGATACTCATCATGGAAAATTTGCAAACATCATGGGTCAATGATCGAAAAATAGTGAAGACTAATTTTCATGAGATATTTAGTAGACTGTAATTTTTAATATGCTACTATATACTCTTGATTAATATAATTTTTATTTTTGCATATCATTGTAACACCTTTGTCATTTTTGTCAAAGGGGGTGAATAGTGTAGGGGGAGAGTAGTATAAGGATGCAAAAAAAAAAATTTGCTAAGATCTTTAGGATTTATATGATTACATGCTTGTAATTATCATTGTATAGTATATGTTTGTTTGGGGAGATTGTTAGCACTTAGAAAATTATGTTTCTAAGTGTTTCCATCAATACCAAAGGGGGAGATTGTTGGCATTTGATGTAGGTGATATTTTGTTTGGTCACATGATTGTATTGTGGTGTTGTCATTACTAGAAACATGATCTATTGATGACAAGATATCATATTTACCGATGGTGTTGAAGGATCAAATTGGAAAATTAAATAAGTGGTCAGTCAATCGATAAGAAGATAATATGCAAGATACATGTGAATAGATCTAGAGTTGGAGATCACGTTAAGGTATGTGATTGTATAAACACCATCTATAGAGGCATATTTGACTAGATCTATGATTGCATTAGGTAGTTTGAAGAATTTAGTAAGGTATTGAGTACTAAAGTGGCACTAGAAGTAAGAAAATAGGAGATATAAAGTGAGATTGATTAGATCAATTAAGCAATGCATTTTGGCTTGATCAATTTTGAATTTTATATCAGTGGGTAAATTTTTTTTTGACACAAGGTTGACTTGAAAAAGTTTTGTATAAGAAGGATGAAATCAAGTTTTAGGGTAATAATGTAGTGATGTGATAGGAGGTTTTGATTGTACAAATATGAAGGAATAAGTTGTTGATGTTTAGGTAGTGTTGTGATCATAAATGAAGTGGACCTATTAGATAGGAAGTGTCATTATTAGATTAGTTTATTCTTGAATCTATCTCAAGGCAAGCCCTAATAGGTTTGCATGTAAAATCCTTTAACAATGTCACTTCTAATAGAGTGAGAAGGATATTTAACATGATTTGAAGCATAAATCCTCTAACAAGGTGAACTCTCAAAAGGAGTTTTAAATCCCTTGACAGGGTAGTCTTTAATATTAATTTTTAAGATTCTAACAGGGCTAAGACTCTTAACCGGGTATAACCTCAGAAAGGTTTTTGTAATTGCTCCTAGCAGGGAAGATTTCAATGGTGCACTAGTGAAATTTGTGGGCATCATCCACACACATAGTTTTCTCCCTCTAACAAGGGTTTCCAAAAAATAATATTGTGTCTTATGTCCAATGTGTGTGAATGGTTTACTTGTTATGCTTCTATGTTATATTATATTTTTCATGTTGTTTATTGTGGAAGATTATTATTAAAATTTTTAGATTTGTGGATGCACTAATTCACCGGCCCCCTCTTAGTGCCTTATAATACTAACATATACACCTTTGTTTGACAAGCCATAGAGTCCTTTTCTCAGAAACCTTTAAACATTGTAAATATAGCTATAGTTCTTAATTGATTAAAATAGAGTTCAATCACCCACCAAGATCCAATCGACCGACCATTATTACAATGCAGGACATCAGGTTTTATAGAACAACCTTCCTAGCCATTTTGATCAAACAATAATTTCTTTTATGTTACAATCAAATGGCATGCTAAAGAGAAATGAGTCCTTTTTTCTTCAAGGATATGAACAAGTGTACCTTGTTCGGATTAACAAGGTAGAAATAAAAATTACATGCAAATATAACCAATATCATAAATCAATAAACCACACAGAAGAGAACACAATACACAAATATTTAATGTGGATCACCCAATCCCTGAGCTACAATATGTCAGCCCAAAAATAGCCAAAAATATGTACAGTGTACCCCGGTGAGGTCGGGAGGAAAAGTGTATAGTACTTTCCTGATCAGTCACCACAAGCTAACAATCTCCCAATTGGTGACTGATCAATATCCACACTAAAAAACCTCCCACTTGGAGACTGATCCTGTAGTAGTACTGCTACCATATGGGGCTCCCACTAGATCGAACCACCCTGGACTCAGCTGTTCCTTTATTCTGTTCAATCTAGAAGACCAACTGAAGCTGAACATGAGTTCAACTTCTCCCTTGTTACTACCTTTGTAAACATATCTGCTGGATTATCATCTGTATGAATCTTTTCTAGCTTTAACTTCCCATCATCCAAAACTGACTGAATGAAATGGTACCGCAACTGTATGTGTTTTGTCTTTGAGTGCAAAGAAGAATTCTTTGCAAGATGAATGGCACTTTGGCTATCTGTATGCAAAAAATTATCCATCTATGGATGTCCCAATTCTTCCATGAAGAACTAAAGCCATATCATCTCCTTGGCTACCTTTGTAGCAACAACATACTCTACCTCTATAGTAGATAAAGAAACCACCTTTTGTAGTTGAGAAATCCAACTCACTGCCGTCCCACCAACATTAAATACATAACCTATAGTACTCCGCCTACTATCTATATCTCCTGCCAAATCTAAGTCAACATAACCTTGTATAGTAGTAGTAGAACCCCCAAAGTGCAAACACTTACTGGATGTACCTCTCAAATATCTAAGAATCCATTTGACTACATTCCAATGCTTAATACCAGGGTTACTCATATATTGGCTAACGACTCTCATTGTGTGTGCAATATCTAGCCTAGTACATACCATAGCATACATTAAGCTCCCTACAACTGAAGCATAAGATACCTTAGACATTTTTGCATCTTGTTTGGATGTCTTAGGACACATCTCCTTAGTTAATTTCAAATGACCAGGAAAAGGTGTGTTGATAGCTTTGGCATTCTCCATAGAGAAACGTTGTAACACCTTCTCAATATAATTAGGCTGAGATAGAGACAACTTCCTATTTTTCCTATCTCTACAAATTTTCATACCAAGGATTTGTTTTGCTACCCCCAAATCCTTCATAGCAAATGAACATGCTAACTGTTATTTCAACCCCTTAATGTGATCCCTGTTAGACCCAACTACGAGCATATCATCAACATATAAACATAGAATAATGTAGCTGTCATCATCCAACCTCTTAAAATAAACACAATGGTCAGAATGACACCAACTGTATTAATGCTCATTCATAAAAGTGTCAAATTTAATATACCATTGCCGAGGTGCTTGCTTCAAGCCATATAAACTTTTTCGCAATCTACACACCAAATTCTCCTTACCCTTGACCTCAAATCCTTGTGGCTGGACCATATATATTTCTTCATCCAAATCACCATGAAGAAAAGTTGTTTTAACATCAAGCTGCTCTAAATGCAAATCTTCAGTAGCTACAATACCTAAAACAGTATAGATAGAAGTCATTTTAACAACTGGAGAAAATATCTCATCAAAATCAATACCCTTTTTGTGTGCAAATCCTTTTACAACTAACCTGGCTTTAAATCTTTTCTTACCTCCATCCTATTCTTTTATACTGTAAACCCATTTATTCTATAAAGCCCTTTTACCTGCAGGTAACTTACATAAATCCCATGTTTGATTTTGTAGAAAAGAGTCCATTTCATCTGTCATCGTAGACTCCCACTGAAGCTTTGTATCCACCTACACAACTTCATTATAACATTCAGGTTCACCAGCATCTATTAATAAAATAGAATACAAAGAGGGAGAGAATCTCTATGGAGGTCTACTTAGCCTTGTTGACCATCTAACATTCACTAGGGTGTGTGGTATTTTTTGTTGCTATTGTTGCGGAGCATAAGGAACTACTGGAACATCATCTTTTGGAGTATCATCCAATACTACATAATTGTTTTCTTTCTTCTCATGCTACTGCAATAGATCTTTGTACAATACTTTCTCATTGAATATGACATTCCTGCTTCTTACAATTTTATGATTTTCAAAATCCCAAAGCCTATAACTGAATTCAAGAATTCCATATCCAACAAATACACATTTCTTTGACTTAGCTTCCAGCTTGGTTCTATTTTTAGAATCTATATGTGCAAAAGCTTCACAACCAAAGGTTTTGAGAAAAGAATAAATCACCTTCTTACCACTCCATGCTTCCTCTGGAATACCACAGTCCAAAGGAGTAGAGGGGCCTCTATTGATTAAATAAATAGCAGTCTTCATAGCCTCTACCCAGCATGCAACCTCATGCTCCTTGCATGCTCCATTATTGTCCTATTCATGCGTTCAGCCACTCCATTTTCTTGTGGAGTCCTTGGTATAGTTTTTTGCCAATGAATACCATTAGAGGAACAATAATCTTCAAATTCTATACTGCAATACTCACCACCATTATCAGATCTGAGACATTTTAACCTTTTACCAGCCTCATTCTCAACCAAGCATTTCCATTTCTTAAAAATTTGAAATACATCAGATTTCTATCTAAGGAAATAAATCCATATTTTTCTTGTTGCATCATCTATAAATGTAACATAATATAGAGAGCCACCAAGGGAAGATACCTGAGCTGGTCCCCATACATCTATATGCACAAGCTCAAATCTCTCATTTTTCTTTTCCTTCCCACTCTTCACAAAACTAACTCTCTTTTGTTTTCCATACACACAACTCTCACAGAAATCCATATTGACACATTTCAGACCAGGTAAAACTTTCTTTCAATGAATTAATTTCATACTTGTTTCACTCATGTGCCTGAGTCTGTTGTGCCACAGTGCTGTGTCAGAATCTACAACAACAGTTTGATGTTCTTCATGCTCAACTGCAGCCACTATTCCTAAACATTCATTATCTTCTAAAACAATTAAAGTAGAAGGAACATATGACCTGTACAAAGATATAAGGTGCCTACTTTCACACCTTTTGCTACTATTAAGGAACCTTTTGAAACCTTCCAATTTTTTTCATTAAAAGTAACCGTGCAACCCTCATCACCTAGTTGCCCTGCTGAAATTAAATTCCTACTGAGCCTTGGAACATGTCTTACCTCTTGTAGTAGCCAATGATTCCCATTCTGCAACTTAATCTTAATTTTTACCTTTGCAACTATCTGACAGGGTTCATTATCTCCCAAATAAACTAGCCCAAAATCCCCTTGGACATAATCAAGAAAGTAACCCCTATGGGGTGTAGCATGGAATGAAGCCCCAGAATCTAAAATCCATGAATCATCAATACTTTCTAAAGAAAGAATCAAAGCATCCTCTTTAGATTTATTACTTACCACATTTACCTCCTTGTTACCTTCTTGTTTGTCTCCTTTATTCTTCCGAGACCAGCAATATTTCTTCTTATGACCTAGTTTTCCATAGTACCATCAATCATTTGGCCCTTTGGATTTAGACCTCTTTCCCTTTGATTTTCCTCTTGATTTCCTATGATTTCCAGAGTTGTTTCCTCTCTCATTGGTTCTACCCTTGCTTTGTGCATTTGAGACACTACCTGATGTGGATCCACCTGAGCTTTTCCTATGAATTTCCTCAGTCAAAATAACACCAATAACATCATCATATTTTAGGGTATTAGAACCAGAAATAGAATTACTAACAGCCATTACCAAGCCATCCCAGCTTTCAGGAAAAGAACACAAAATCAAGAGAGCCCTAACTTCTTCATCAAAAATAATATTGACAGAAGTTAATTGACTGGTAACTATATTAAACTCATTTAAGTGATCAACAAATGACCCACTTTCTACCATTTTCATACTAAACAAACGCATCATGAGAAATACCTTATTTGAAGCGGAGGGCTTTTCATACAACTTCGCTAGGGTTTTCATCAAATCTTCAGTCATCATTGCTTGTGTAATATTGAATGCCACCGATTGTGCTAGGCATAATTGAATACTACCAAGGGCCTTTCTATCAAGAATTACCTAGTCCTCATCAAAAATTCTTGCCGGTTTATTGGCTTTTCCTTCCAATGGCCGCCATAGATCCTTTTGATAGAGATAGTCCTCCATTTGCATTTTCCATAACTAAAAGTTCTACCCATTAAACTTGTCAACCTTCAACCTACCCTCATCTTCCATTTCTCTGACTCAACCGTGAGACTCCCACTAAACTGTGAGATCTTCCTGTAGAGGATAACTGAAAAAACAACCTCGCTTTGATACCACTTGTTAGGATTAACAAGGTAGAAATAACAATTACATGCAAATATAACCAATATCAAAAATCAATAAACCACATAGAAGAGAACACAATACACAAAGATTTAATGTGATAAACCCAATCCTTGGGCTACAATATGTCAGCTCAAAAATAGCCAAAAATATGTACAATGTACCCCGATGAGGTTGGGAGGAAAAGTGTACATTACTTTCCTAGCTGATCAGTCACCACAAGCTAACATACCTTTGTCGTTAGCTGATCACAACATGCTTGCTATCTATGGGAAATGGTATTCATGGAATCCTTGTGAAGATAATCATGATTATATAGGATAACTGAAAGATTCCTCCTTTGATAGATGTTATTCATGTACATGTTATGTGTTGTGGCATATTCCCTAAATATGTACTAGTGGGTCCTCTGAGAGTGAGATCATGTTGTAGGACACATGTCACATTGACGGGCTTGGACTGGGGAAGCCTTGTATGGAATCATTTGAAACCCTACACAGGAGACACATGTGAATTGAAGGAAAATAATCCATAGACTTGATTTAGCCAGTGGAAGGAGAAAGGGGCTAAAAAGATGACCTGCATAAACAAATTCTACTCATAGTTTCCATTATTGTTTTCATGTAGGTTTTCTTTTATGCATGGTTTCCATTACTATTTACATGCAAGGTTTCTTTTATGCATGAGATTTGATATTGACAACAAATTCTCTATTTTTTGATAAAGGGGTTTAAAATGGAAAAAAATCTCATTTACCTAATTAGGGGTTTGAATTGTCAACATATTCTCATCTATCTTAATTAAGGGGTATGAATGAAAAATAAATGGTAGATAATTTAACTAGATGGTTGTAATGAACTATAAATCTCACTTATATATAAATAAGAGGTTCAATAGATTAATTGCATATACATTTTCTTTTTTTAGTAAATTTATATAATTAGGACATTAGATTGGCATCTATATAATTATTCTGTACACTTTCATCTATTTTTGTACACTTAATTCTAATTATGTGCACTTGCATTGATTTCCTATGAACTTGCAAACTTTTTGCACACTTGTGGCAGATTATTGCATAGTTGAGTGAGATTTATGTGTGGTTGCTTGAGTACTTGAGTATTTAACTAGTGAAAATTAGTTTATGTATTCAATATACATGTTAATTCTTCAATTCTCTAGATTATTTTAGACTAGGGGATTTTGTGTTATTGATGAAATTCATCTAGTGCTTTGAAAATCATGGAGTGAATAAATTTATCACAAATTATTGATGCAAGAAAATTGATGAAGATGTTAGATGTGAAACATTATGTTTCTATTTTTCTAGTTTAGATCATAAAACATTTCTAATTAGTAAATGAAATCTACCTATCTAAACTATCTGGTGTACTCACATTGTATGGTGGACCCATTATTGCACTTAGGTATCCTCTCCCCTTTCCTTCAGGATCCTAGGTGTAAGAGAAAAGTGACAATGACACTCGATATTTTCATTTTTCAAAAAATGCCTTCCTTGGGGAAAAAGTACACACCTAAGGGAATGACCCAAATGGGTTATTTCCTTCATCCCACTATATAAATTAGGTTAGGATGAAAATTAAAACTACTCAATGTGTTATACTTACTCTAATAGTTCCTTAGATTCCAAACTCATGTGAGATACATCAACCCCCATTTATCTCTTTTAGGAATATATAAGTGACTGGGAAGGCTCTTAAGTGAGTCACCAATGCTAGAGTAGGTGCTAAGTACCCAAAGTTCCTCCACCACAAACCAATTATTTACCATCATAAATCCCATAATTGTTGATTCTAGGAGTGTGGATCATACCCCACAGATACCCCTCATGTACCCTTCATTGTGAGATACAAAATTCCTTGGCTAAAAGGTCTTTAGGCCTTTAGGGTAAGATACAAGGTGTTTCGGTGTTGTGTTGGAGGAGTGAGCACCACCTGATCTCTATTTTGTTTTAGTGTCCATGGTATTTTATTATAGCGATGGTCTCAATAAGTATTAACTATTTCCATTCTAGGTTGTGAATGTTTGTAAGTGTTTTCAAATGTCAAGACCAATGAATTAAAACATGGGTTAATCTAGGCCGCTTTACATCTTCCTCTAATTTTTGTTAGTTAAAATAGCCATTATATTTGATGTGTCTTATGTGATTGTTCAAAAATATTTTCCAATCAAATAAAACTAACTCAAAATCTTGAGCATTTGTCCAAACACAATTGTCACATCTAAACATGTCTCAAATTTTTGTCAAACTCAAAAAGCTTCAAAACATGGAAATGAAGAGTATTGGAAACTTTGGAATCTCATTTAAACCTAACATGTCAAAATATAAGAGTCTCCTTAGGTTATACTTTGTATAGTCATTATTTATCTTAGGTCTTAAGTCCATTATTTCATTGTCTCAAACCTAGGTCATTATTTAGTCCAATTTCATAATTTCCTTCAAATTAGTTCATTGGTTTGGTATTATCATAAGTCCTTATATTGCATTTAGAACTTAAATCAGATTTTGAAAATCACAAAGTTCAATTATTAAGGTTATATCCAAGGTTACTATTAGAGAGTTTAGACATTATTAAAACTTTGTCTTTTTATCATTATCACCAAGTCAAAACCCTAACTCATCAGTCCAATGACAAGTATGACTTTATCCTTTGTCCTTCATTTTTTCCTTTGATCATTTCAAGGTCTTAGATTTATTTAACTCACATAATTTACATATGTAAATTTTCATTTCCAAGATCTTCATTATCTCTCAAAAATCCAAAAACATCAATTGCATTTTGTCATCCCTAAGCTGCATTTTTAATATTACTAAAAATATAGGTCGCATGTTTAGTGCCTTTAAGTTGTATTTGTCTTTCATATTTTAGAGTCACATTTTCATTTCCTTAGGCTCATTTCATTTCATTCATAAACTTTGAAAATACAAAAACATAGTATATCTCAATGGTTGAAATGAGATCCCAAGCTTCTAAGAGACAAAAAAAGTTGTCACAACAACCCAAGTATGCTCCAATGGATAATAAAAAATTAGTTTTTGATTCAAGACAATCACATTCTATTCCAAAAAATAGCAAGGATAAATCATGCAACTAGGTCTCAAACTAAATATGGGACTACCTAAAAACACACAACCAAAGTATGACATAGCTCAGTTAGGGCCACCACAAAAATATAAACCAATCTTTGTACCAATGAAGCCAAAATTTGGAAGTATTACACCAACACCAAGGTCAAACATAAAACACCATTTTAATTAAATTAACCAAATTAGGGTTATATCCAACAAGGATCCTAATTAAATATAGAACCAAGTTTTCATCTAGGTTTTTGTTATGTTAAACTTGGATAGCCTTCACTCATTCAAAAAGAGGCACACCAAGATATACCACTAGAATCATCTTTAGATTTAGAATCTTCACATGATAGTAATCTTTGCATTAAAAACATTTCCCAAAGAGAAATTGATGAGGTAATAAAGTATCCCAGAGTTAGAAAAACTTTGGATGCATTGGTCTTTAAGGATCCTATAATATATTTTAGATGTCTTAAAGAGAAACTCAAGTCATGTTTTGAATACCAATCCTTGTTGGATGAATTTTAATTACAACTTTGCATACATGATCAAACAAAAATTATCTTATAAAAAATTGTAGAACAAAAAAACCAAACTTATTTAAGATCAATAGACCACCAAAGTAATTTTGAAAAGAGCATGCAAGGATGTGACTTAGAAATTCCTCCTACATTTGAGTAGTTCATCAATCCTTTTTTCAACACAGTATCACCCACTCCTTAAATAGATCAAAATGTCATAATGAAACCAACATTGGTAATGCAAAGAAAAATGTATCGACTCACTTCATCAAGTGTTCACCAAGTGAATAAAAAATAGTGGCACAAAGCACATATACATTTATCACAAGTATGTCATTTGTGTCACCCTTACAAGAAAATACAAACATGAAACAAAGTGCTCCACTTTTGATAACTTGTTCCATATCAAAAGAGACTAGTTCAACAAGTTTGCCACCTAATGGACCAAGTGAAACTTTATTAGAGTTTTGTATACCTAAACAAATAGATTCATCTCTTTTTACTTCAAATTTGGTAGCAAGTTCACCCCTTGAAGGATAATAAATAAACACTACTGAGATACCACAAATCCAATCAATAAATGGTTCACAGTGGGCCAAAGCAAATATGCTATCACAATCAAAACCTTCCAAATATTGGAAACATCAACCCAAAATTCTTAGTAACTTATTTCAACAATTAATATATGCACAAAAATGAGACAAGATCAACCAATAGCTAATGAATATCAATAACAACAATCAATTGTGAAAAATCAACCAACATGACCTTAGTACCAACCAAAACAACAACCTATTTTTTAGTATGTTGGGAAATAACAAGTGATTTAGCAACAAAAATATCCAATAATTTCAACCAACCCAATAAAAATATGTGCCATACCAAGAATAATCTTAGTCAAAGATGAAAAATAAACAATATGTGGCACAATATTATGAGAAAGTTCAACCAATACCTCCATTCCAACAACTTGTTCAACCAAGTACAACACAAAAAATGATGATAAATTATCAATAGTATGTTTAGCTTACAACACAATTTGAACAATACAAACAACAACAACATCAGGCTCAACCAATAATGCAATTATTTGAACCTACTATGAAATATAAACTACATGTGAAATCAGATGTCCACTACCAACAAAAATTTCAACCTCCAAGGAAATACTAATAGTTCCAATAGTCGAATCAATATTGTAATGCTACCGTGACACAATCTGTAGATCAATCTCAAGACTCAGCTCCTATGAAAATTCCATGAATGTCACTCTTTGAACATTACGATGAAAATAATTTCATGGCAATGGTCTATTGATAAAGAGGTAATCCAAATATGAATGATGAATTGGAAAATCCATTACCCCCAGATTCAATAAGACAATAAATTGAGAAACTCGTACAACAAGTAGAAGCATTGCAAACCAAAGGAATCAAGGGTTGCACACAAGAATATGTATCCCTTGATACATTCAGCAAGAATTTTCATATACCTCCTTTTTCTATGAATTTTAAGGTGCCAAAGTTTGAAAAATATAAGGGTAAAGGAGACCCCAAAGATCACATCATGGAATTTTATGCATCTTGCATAAAGGTGGCTAAGAATAATACATACCTTATATTAATCTTACCTTAGAGTCTCTTAGGATAGGAAATGGATTGATATTCTTGACTAACAAACATATCATGGAAAAAATTAGTTGAAAAGTTCATTTCTTATTTTCCTTTCAACATTAGTAATGAAATCACTATGACTGATTTGTACACCACCAAAGAAAGATGGGTGAACCTTTCATAATATTTTTGCAATGAATTGTGACATTGTGTCCATTATGGCATTTAATCTTGTTTTCATTTTGATATGAAACTTTTGAATACAATAAGAGACTATTTTCTAATAGGCTGGTAGAAAACACTCACTTTGATACCACATAATAAGCACTCCTAAAGTTTTTATAAAACATATGATGAAAAATATAAACTAATGAAGAGTTACTTGATGATAGTTAGCTTCAAATTATATGCATGGTAATAAACTCATATATGCAAATGTTCCCAATAACAAACTACATGAACCATCACAACTTAGTTGGTACATTATCATAAATAAGAAAAGGAAATTGCACCTAACTAGATGAAGTGAGGTTTTTCACCATCCCATTCCATTACATGGAAATAAAAAGGATTGAATTTTCAAACAATAAGATAAAGAGTGGATTGGGACAATACTCTCTAACATCCTTACATCAACATAGGAAATATTAATGCATTCTAAAGAAATACCCTTTCAACTCAATAAGCATGTGTTAGCCCCGATGAAGTATGATCATAATAGATAAGCAACTAAAATAAAATTCTTTGATAAATAAATTAGACCATAAAACATGCAACAAACTCACTTAAAATTAACAAGAAAAGTCACATGCAAGTACCTAAATCCCCAACAATCAATTCTCATCCAAATCCAATGTATGAGAGCTCAAAAAATGGAATCCAACAATAAGAAGTGTAATGAAATAATAGCTAGAATAATATCTCTGTCAACCACTCAGTTATGAACATAAATATGATTTTCTGTTATTTTGAAAAAGCACACTTGCACTCAAAAAAATCTCCACAAATCTATCAATCTTGAATATCACTTCAAAAGGACACATCGTACAACAAAACCATAGTACCCACATCAAAATATTTTAAATAACATCATCTTATTTAAAGCCAAAATCGCCCACAATGCTAAAATCATTGTACATATTGAACCAGAAACACCAACCAACTAGGCTGAGTCTCTCACTATTGAAACCAACAAGACAAGGAGAGGATTTTTGTCTTCAACCAAAAATAGAGAACTCCTTAAGATGATTCCAACAACATAACATTATCTTCATGATATTCAACATTAGAATAATGAGAGCCAAAATTCCATTTTATTGATTTTCAATGAAAAGTTAGGGCAACGCCAAATTAGGAAAGCTCCAAAAATAAAATAATAAACTTTACCCCTTTTAACATCACACTTAAAAACAACTTAAATTTGTCACTCTCTAGGTGTGGCGCAAGGGGAATATTTAAGTGAAATAATAGAATAATATTTCCCAACCTTAAGTAAACCTAAAATTAAAGACTTTGCCCTTTGAAGTTGAGGAAAGGTTGTGTAACGCCCCGCCAGGCAACCCAAGAGGACAAGACATAAAACCTCTATAAAATGCAAGTAGTGAATTTTTATTTTATTTTATTTATTTATTTTAACTAGAATAATATTCATCATTACACTTCATATTTCTAAAAGAAGAAATAATTTTCTACTACTTGAATGTAAGATTTATACAACTTAAGTCCTCCCGGGTTCCCTAACGTCGCTACTAAAGCAACATCATATAAACCATTTACATGCATAAGATATTCACGGAATCATGAGCTTAAAAGATCTACATTCATTTTAATGCACCAAGTTAAATGTCCCTAACTTATTTCTTTTATTAAACATAGGTTAATCATCCAACATCATTATTCCTTTTATCAGCTCATTCCATAAATTCATATTGATTTCATCTACATCTACTATCCTTTATATCACTTTTCTCTAATAATTTAGGTAAGAGATTAATATTCATTAAGGTAGGCATCATCCTAGGTACTTCATTAACATGAACCAAGTATTAATATTAAAATCAAATTACTATTCTATTGCATTGTTTCATAACCATTCATTGTTAATAATTCCAATCACTAATCTATCATTTCTCAATAATTTCTTTGAATTCTTTCATCAAGAGAGAATACATTATTGTTGTGATACATCATTATATATAATTATATTTAAGATTATTTCCTTTACACATGGACAACATAAGAGGATAGGATAAATAACATAAACACTTTCTTTTAATGCTAGTAACATGTCCAATATTCCACATTCTTTTCCCTTTCTTTTACCTAGAACTACCCATTCCCTTATGCATTGCTTTGAATTGAGATTGCATCAATACTACAAGACTCCTTTTAGGAGATTAAAAATTACATGAATACAAATACATAGGTACATCTCAACATATTAAAATATCCAATAAGAAATCTTCAACTGCAGATCTGGAAAGGAATATGTGTTAGGATCATCCAAAGAATCACGATCAATACCTCGATATAAATATTAACCACCCAACCACGTGGAACCAATAGGCCCACTCCCTTGAGCTAGGAGATAGAACCAAAGGCCCATACAAGAGGTAACAACTAGGAAATTTCTAAGGTGGTGATAAAATTTCCCCAAAGTCACAACACAAAAGAAAAGACAAGAAGACCACAAGGACTACCAGAGGCATGATCAAATTTAGTAGAGACTCTAAGCTACAAGCTAGGTGAGTGTCATCGCATAGCCCTCACCCCTTGGGTTATCCTGGTACTAGCCACTCTTGGCCCCGGCCCCCAAGTAGGCACATGCGGAACCGAATGCCTCTCGTACAGACAAGGTCATCCAATCGTACCTACGCATAGGTACCTTCTCCCACTCCCATCCTTAGTCTTTACTAGCACTAAAGGCATGGGCGAGGCACAATTAATCTTTATTAGTGTGTAATTTCCCATTCCAATAATCTCCCATTCCCAATTCATTTATTTAGGTTATCACTTGATTAAATAACTCATAGTAGGTTATCCTGGTACTAGCCACTTAGGGCCCCGGCCCCTCACTATGAGCCACTCACCTAGTGTACTTAGGTTCCCTAACATACATATAAAAATCATAAGAGCATAATAGATCCATCATCAAGAATTCATATCAATTCCATAACAACATTTGATTGAGTTTAGGAAAACATATGTTGTCCCTAGTCCACTTGACAACCCTAAACCCAATATGGCATACAAAATGTTCCAAACATATAAGAAGACATCAAAGTGATATTATAAACATATTTTGAGTATACATAGATCTAATTAACCAAAAAAAAACATTCTAATAGCCTCTGGTGACCATACGAAACCTTAAAACTTAATGATGTTCTTAAACTGAATTATTTCAAGCAAGGATTAAATGCAAAGAATAGTCATCATAGAACAGTCATCCATATCTTCCAAAAAACAAATAATAAAGGCAATCGCTTTAGTGGAGATTTAGATAACATAATTATGGACTCTCAATTTTATTTTTAGGAAGATCCAATGGTGGGAAAGAAAGTTATGACTTCTGGTTTAAAATAGAAAATTCTGGTTAGGGTTCAGACCTGCCTTCACTAAAACGGTTGTAATTTTCACAAAACATAATAAAAATTCTCCAAACCAATTGGAAATGAAATATAAGACTTAGGAGAATCTTTTATATCAAATTTATACTTTTATATAATCATATCAGCCTGTAGCATACGAATACATTTGACAGAAAATTTGGAATCGAGAATGGACAGGCATAGTCTGCCAAATGTAAAAAATAAGGCATTAATTCGACCCTAAAAATAAAATCAGAGAGATACCCATTTGAGATCTGTGAATTTTACTTCTAGAAAATTAATTTAGTCAAACCCTAGATGCAATTTAAATTATTATAATAATAGATCTCCAAAAATGGGTTGCTAAAAACCCTAGGAAAACACATGCCAATTCTTACAAACAAAAAATCAAAACTTTAAAATAACCATAGAAATTAAAAGTAAAGATATAATAAATAATTATAATATATAAATAGATCCATAATCTATCAGAGACATAAAGTAACTAACATATTCAATCCATACCTCATGTCCTACGAAGGTTGAATCGAAGTAGGAAGGAAACAAAAGAGAAGACAAATCCAAACTTGAGATGCATCCTTCAAACCCTATCCACTTTCAGAAATCTCCATGAAAGAAAGAAATAATTCCATAGAAAAGAATCCCTCTCTCAACTATTGAAATTCTCACAAAAATATCTCTCTCCCAAAAGCAAAGATAACCAAAAATTCTTAAAGACATATGCTTACAAAATCTCCCTCACATCTCCAAGTTTTCTCTCCAAAATCACCATGAAAATTAAGGCCATCCTCTCCTCAATGCTTCAGCCCCAAAATCCCCCCTCTTCAAATGAGAAAGTAGTGCATATAAATAGATTTCCAAAGGTTGAGAGGAAAAGTAACCAACTCCCAACTAACTCTTAACTAAAGGGTATTATAAAATAACTTAATATCATACAACTATATTACTCAAATATACAATAAAAGATTATTTGTATTCATTCATACACATATGTAATATTATCCTAACATATATGCATATGCCATCATTAATTACATCAATATCTATATATATAACCTATCCTCATTATTAATAATTAACAATTGAGAATAATATACCTCGCATTATTTAATATTTAATTATTAATAATATTATACTTTACATTAATCCCAAAATATACACCATCAACAATATCTACAATAATTAACATATAATCACATATAAATTATATATATAAATACATATATGTGTGCACCCATATATATATTTCCATATATATATATAGATACATGCCAAATACCAAACACTATAATCTATAAGATTATGAAGTAATAGATCACAATATTATTACCTATTTATAATTGCTATAGGATATAACACTGAGGTAGAATAAAATCACATGCCTCAAAATAAATCTAATCATCCAAAGAGGCCATACAAATCATCTATGAAACATATCGAGAAAACCATAAGATCAAACAAGGTCAACCAAAGTCAACAAGGAAAGTCAAGCCAAACTCCTGAAACACAACATAGAAAGATTAACTAAGAATCATACCAATAAGGAGAAATAAATAAAATGAGTAAACAAATCATACAACCAAATGAATTCAAGTGGTCACAAGGCACTAACTACAACCATGCCCAACCAGGTGCGTTGGATCTGGGTTTTTGACCCAAAGGTTGACTGACAAACAAGGAACCCTAATATTCCCAAATTGGAATAATGACAAAGGAAGACTCATGTAGGGGCCTTAGTACTATCTCCATAACAACAACCATCAAGGATTTGCGGGCATGCTCAGACCTGTGAAGCCAGGTGAAGTCGATGCCCGGTACCTGCAAGCCTGCATCACAAAGAAGAAATACATATGCACGGATATACATATAAAAGAAAACATTGCAGACAGATGACCGGGATCGATACATCATGTGGACCTCAGCTATGTGAGTAACTACGACTTCGTCCTGAATCATGAAAACACATCATGTATATATATACACTCAAAGCATGTAGCATCATCATAATGAAGGTTAGAATCTCAAGCATTGTGTTAGTCTCTTATCAATTCTAATAATAAATTAACATAATCAAATCATCAAGTGAGATACAAGATTCATCCAAGGTAACCTTAATAGAAGAAAATATAAATAACCACTTATATATATCTATCAAGTACATATCATATAACATCCTAACTATGTTCATAAAGGTCTTGTAGGTACTCAATAAATACATGGAGATAAATACATACAAGAATGATACCTTTAGATAGTATGTCTTATATTAGAATCATTGAGTACTAGCTTATGAAATTATTATAAACAACTATAGGAATAGATCAAACAAGTATCATGTACAACTTAAGCTGTAAGAAAACATCGAAGGATCTTAATTCTTTCAAAAACACAAAACTTATATTAGGGTTAGAGGGGTATTACAGGTTGAGACTAAGACTAATTTCCAAAAATAGTATTACTATAAATAGTAATATGCCAAAAATAGCCAAAACCATCCAAACCCTAAAACTAAAGATACTACTCTCTAAAGTTGAGGGGAAATATGAATAGGACCTATTAGATATAACACTTACTAAAAATAATAATATTCTAAAAATGGATATGCTCCTCAAAGGTCTTGAAAATGAAGATGATTCTTGTTAAAGTTAAGAGGATCCTAGATTTGTGACTAAGTGCCAAAACTAGAAGTTACTATAAATAGTAACTACTAAAAATGGCAACTACTAAAGATAGTAATTCAACCAAAACACTTAACGAATGAATTAGTGTCCAAACTGACACTTACTAAAAATATGAATTTTGTGACAAGATGTCTTAAATCACTCTAGAAAGTGTTTTTCATCTCCATTGATCTATTTGAACATATTGGCAACATTGAAATACCCCTCTAACCCTTCTTATAGAAAATGAAAATACCAACACCAATTGCACTACAAGAGAACTAGAAAATGAGGGTATTACATTTTCTCTAAGCCTTTACATGGAGCCTATGTCTTTCTCTTCTAGAGAAAATATGATGACATAACCCTACAAAAGAATATTCTCCCTAGTTCTCTCTCAAAACCCACATAAAAGACATACAATTTATAGAACAAGTTTGAAGTAGCTTCTAGACAAAGCCAAAAGAGGTAGGCACCCAAATCCATGTAACACATATGTTAACCACCTCTAAGACTAACCATACACTTGTTCACGATTATTTAACCCTTCTCACATGCCTCTAATTTTTAGAACTTTTCTTTTCCTACATATTGGCATAAAAATGATCTTACACACCTTATGGATATCATAAAATCTATCATATATGACATCACTTAAAGTTGTAAGAAAATCCACCATAACTAGCTAAAATTAACTAATTCTCTTACAAATCATCATAACCCAACTTAGGGACCCATATTCTATATGCAATATGCCTTCAAACACTTGTCCAACCTATCATAAGAAACTCTCATAACCTATTATAATAATCCCTCATACAATAATGATTTACACAGGGTTCTAAGATGCCAATACATGGTAAAAACTATCTCTACCAAAGTGGGATGATTACTTTTCCACATAGGAACAAAATACATCCTTGTCGTTTTCCATATCACCTACCTTTATGAGGAAAAATCACTATTCCATGTCACACTAGATGAGAAAATATGAGAGACAAATTATATTTTAGTATAGATGCACAAAAACCCATCTTTGACCCCCTAGGGCATGTCTCAAAGACTAATACACATCCTAGTATTAGAGACCTTGTATCTCCAATTACAAGAGACTTTCAATCGTGGTATTTTAAATATTTCTTCTATCTCCCATGCAAAAGGCATTGAATCCCACACACAAAAAAACTAAAATCCCTAAAAATTAAAAAATAAATACAATGAGAAGCTAGAAAATAAACAAACCATAGAAGAGGAAAGATGAGCCAACATAGGGTAGGATTCAATGTGAGTTCACAAGACCAAGAGTATTTTCCATTTGACTATTTGAAATTTGATATTCACATTTTGTATATCCTTGGTTTTGTTCTTTTAATTTATGTAGAATTTTTGGTATACACAATGAGTGTGAATTCTATTGAGAGTTAGGAATTTTACTATGATATACATCTCTTCATTCTTGTGAACATGTATATATTCATATTCTCATATATAAATCTATATTCATATTCTCACACATATAATCACAGAGAATAGAAAAGGGATTTCAAATGTTAAAAGATTCAAATTATTGGTTTATGCCTGTGCCTTCAATTTCCTTATACACTTTATCTATATTCATATTTTATTCTACAAATATACACATATTTTAAAAGTTTCTTTAAATTACTAAATTATATTTTAAAATTGGCATCTCCAAGTACCCCCATCTCCTATTTTGAAAAATAATTGTACTAGTACTAGTTCTAGCCTCTAGTGTCTCCAAATACACATGTCTTGGGGAAACCTTAAATTTTAGATATTAAATAAATAAATACAAGCTAAGAATGGCTAAGGTTTAAACACTGTAGTTCTCAATAGGTGCAGAGGATTTGATGATTTGTTGGCATAACTGATGATCAAAAGAGTTGAGTATATTATGGTATGTGTTTAAATCTGATCTGATGATAGGATGATCAATTATGATATTGTCATTGATATCAACTAGATGTTTATTTATTGATCATGTTCTTGATGAGAAAATGAATGATTAGTTGAATGAATCTCATGTTGTGTTGAGATTTTGAGTGTGCGATCATAATGGGAGACTAAGTGATGTCTCTAGATACTATATCCATGACCACACATGTTTATCTTATGTATGTTGTGACTTATGATTGATTGGAGGTTGATAGGTCAACAAGAAGAACAAGATGAACCCAAGGAGTGATGATTTGATGGTTTTGTCAAACAAGTTTGGATTCAAGTGTTGTGATTTAGGATATATTATCTTGACTATGTTATGGAGTTTATGGCATGACCACATCATGATTGGTGACCAGAAGACAAATTTATAATGGACAAAAGATCACTCAATGAAAAGTAAAAGAAGTTCTTTGTACAATTGGTCAGATCCTCAATTGGTGATGTTGCACTGCGTCGTGATAAATGATTATGTTTTCAAAGGATTATAATGATGTGGTAGATCAATGTGGAGCGATGAGTTGGAATTTTTATGATCGTGATGATCGAATCTCTTGTAGTTGTGCAAGAACATTGGAAAGTTTGATGTAGTTTGACTTTTCCTTGTTAAATAAATTGTGCAAAGGATCTAGAGGCTGACATGAATATGAAATTGTAAATGATAATTGGTATTAAATTTTAGGGTTCAAGAATTGAATGAGAATGTATTGTAATGATGTATTAGGGTTTTTTTTCCACCTTAAGTTGTAAAGCATATTTATGTCATTTTTTATGTATTATGATGTATGTGGAGGAAGAAAGAGGAAGAATAAAATCAATAGAAAGAGGTTGCAATCAAAGGTCTTGCAGAGGCTGCATGTGAAGTAGAGTTTGAGTATGAATTGGATCTATATTGGCTAAGAAAATAGCTATTTGCCAGATCATTTTCACTTGTTGATCCCTAACAGTTTCATCAAGAAAAATTCCTTAATTGGGTAGATCTTAACAGGTCTAATTTGTAAATCCTTTAATAGGCTGACACATTAACTTGTGTTTTAAGTCCTTTAATTAGGCCACTCCTAACAAGGTGAAGATCCTAACAAGGCTAATGGTAAATCCATTGAACGGGTGACTCCTAAAAGGGTCTTTCCCTTAACCAGACATATTGTAAGCTTTTAATAGGGCTAAGCTCTTAATTGGGCATGCTCCATAAGAGTGCATGTTTCTTAGTGGGTTCCATCCCCTCAATGGTTTTTCTCAAGTTGGTTTTCCATGTTAAAATAATGGTGTTATGTGTTGATTTATGTGGATAATTATCTTTGATGTAATGTTTATTTCATGTTAAGATTAAAAGGGTGAATGCATGTTGATAAGAGAATATGGAAATGAATTAAAAGGTTTAGATTTTTTTGATTAGATAGATTAATGATTCACCCCCCCAGTAATCTGGGACCTGATTATATTAATAACTAGTATCAAATCCTTGGTCCTCATTGTGGTAAGTCTAATACCTTGATGAAAATATCAAATGATGGGGAAAGAGCCTCCAAAGTTTACCAAGTTTACCACTCCTATTGAAACACTTAATTGAAATCAACTAAAGGAATGAGAGAATACACAAGCACAAGAATCTATTGTAAGTAGTCTATCTGACACTGAATATGTTTATGTTCATGGTCTTAATACTTCCTATGAAGTTTTGTAAATGTTGAAGCTAATCTATGGTGGAGATTTTCATGTGCAAAAAGCTAGAAGATAGTCTTAGAGGAATATGATGACATGAAGATGGTAGAAGGTGAAAATATTTCTCATTGTGGTCAAAGAATAAAAGAAGTTATTGGTGCTATCACATGTGCTAGGGGAACTATTGATGAAGATGTTTTAGTGAGTAAAATGTTGAGAACCTTATTGCATTCTTATGCCATCAGTGTCTTCCATAAATGAGTTGATAACTTTTGACAAAGTTAGTATAGATGGACTGATTGGTAAGATTATTGCATTTGAGATAAGTAACTTTGATAATAGTGTTCCAAGAGTTGAAGCAGCCTTTAAGGCATCAGTGTCAAATGTACCGATAAGGAAAGGTAAATAGTTAAGTCATGATTATGATTGCATGTTAAGTATTTCTAAGGAATTTGAATCTCTTTTGGATGGTGAAAGGAGACAAGGATAACTAGAAGCATTTATTGCAAGGAGATTTCCTAAAGGGATTGGTAAGTACAAGGGTAAGGTACCACTAATTTTTTTCATGTAATAATATTGGAAATATTGTTGGTAGATGTCCTAATGGTGAACAAAATGATAAGTTCAAAAAATTTAAGGGGAAAGAAAAGAAGCAATATTATGTTGTAGTTGATGAAGGAGTTACTGATGAGGAATCAGATGATAATGAGGAAGATGAAACAATATTTATTGCTATAAAGGAAGATCCATTAGAAGCAGAAAAGGCATTGGTCTCTCACATGGGACACAATGATGAATGGACTATAGATAATTAGTGATCACATAAAACGACCCATGACAAGAGTAAGTTCACTAGGCTTGATGTTTTTGATGGTGGTGTGGTAATATTTGGTAATAATTCACCTTGCTTAGTTAAAGGAAAAGAAACTATATATGTGAATGGAAAGAGTAATATAGATGAATTTTACTTTGTGGATGGTCTAACTTATAATATTTTGAGTGTAGGTTAGGTAAACAATAAGGGTTACCGATTAGATTTCAAAGGTGGCCTATGTAGAATAATTGGAATCTTGATTGATGAGATTGCAATCGATAGGAAGACTAGAGGTAACTTATTCCATCTAAATAGTAATGTGAACAATTTTTTGGTTTCTAAGGTTGAAGATATTTGGTTGTGGCATAGGATATTTTTTCATGTTAAATTTGACAGTTTGATAAAAGTTTGTAAGACAAATCCAATAAGAGGATTTCCACAACTTGTGAAACTTGACAACATAATGTGTAAGGAATGTCAATTGGGTAAGTTGAATAGCTCTACTTTGAAGAGTGAATATTTTTCATTAGAGAAAATACTTGATTTTGTGCATACTAATCTTTTGTTAGCTTGTGGTGACTGATCAGGAAAGTACTGTACACTTTTTCCTCCTACCCTCGCGATTTTTTTGGGGGTCGACATATTTTCAGCTATTTTTTGGGCCAACATGTTGTAACTCATTCTAACCCTAAAGTGGAAAAATATTGTATAATATGGCTTAGGGTTAGGGATTTCATAATGTATGGTTTTATTACTTGCGGCAGAATCAAGCCGTAAGGGATTACAGATTGTAATCAGGTTGTAATCACTGGATAATAATAATATTGGACTCGCTATTGGTAGATGTAGCCTAGGGATTGGGTGAACCACGTTAAATCTTTGTGTCTTCTGTTCTCTTCTGTGTGATTTTTTTAATTTTTTATATTGGTTATTTTTGTATGTAATTTTTATTTCTACCTTGTTAATCCTAACATCTTTGTGGGCCTACGAGACAAAGAAATTATAATGGTGATAGATATTTCATATTTCTTACTGATGACTACTCAAGAATGATGTGGGTCACATTCATGAAGGATAAGTCTAATGCATTCCATAAGTTTAAAGTATTCAAGGCACTAGTGGAGAAAGAATCAAGTAAAAGTATAAAGTGTTTATGATTTGCTAGAGGATGTGAGTTTACTTCTACAAAATTTGTCAAGTACTATGAAGATAATGGAATCAAGAGATAAATGTCTCCTCTAAGAACCCCAAAACAAAATCATGTTTCAGAGAGGAAGAAAAAAACTATAGTGGATTCTACAAGGACAATGTTGATTTAAGATAATGTACCAAATATGTATTGGAGAGAAGAAATTAGTATTGTTATTTATACACTAAACTGAGCGTAAGTAAAGAAAGGAACTGATAAGACACCTTATGAACTTTGGTATGGTCACTCTCCTATTGTTAAATATTTCAAAGTCTTTAGTAGATGTTACATTAAAAGGGATGTTCACTTATGCAAGTTTGATCCAAAAAGTGATGAAGGTATTTTTTTGGGTTATTCTACCAAAAGTAAAGCATACAAGTGTTTCAAAAAGAGAACTAACAAAATAATTGAGAGTACTAATGTAAATATTGATGAATACCCTAAAAAATATGATGATTCAAACAAGTAAGTGATTGAGGATGATCAAGAAATTGTATACATTGAATCAAAAGTGCATGAATCAGTAGAACAAAACAATGTGGAAGAAGTGGTTCAACTAAAAGAAAAAGAAGAGCCTAGACCTAAACTGGTAATACCTAGGTATGTGAATTTAAATCACTCTATTGATCAAATTATTGGTGATAAGAATGCAAGTGTTCTAACCAAAAGAAATCTCACAGAAATTACTTGTTTGATATCAAAATATGAGCCTAGAACTATGAAAAAATCAATCAAGGATGAAGATTGGGTAAGAGCTATGGAGGAAGAGATTCATAAAATTGAGAAGAATGACACATAGACACTTGTTCCTAGACCTAAAGATAAAAATGTGATTGACATCAAATGGGTTTTTAGGAACAAACTAAATGAAGATGGAGATGTGATCAGGAACAAAGCAAGACTTGTATGTAAAGGATATGCGCAAGAAGAAGGAATGGACTGTGGAGAGACTTTTGATCCAATAGAAATATTAGAAGGGGTAATAATTATACTTTCTTATGCTTCATATAAGAAATTCAAATTTTTCCAACTAGATGTAAAATCTTCTTTCTTGAATGGTGTTCTTGAAGAACAAGTCTACATAGAACAACCAGATGGTTTTTCTTTGACAAAAGAAAAGGACATGGTATCAAAGCTACAAAATGCATTATATGGACTGAAATGAGCCCTAAGAGGATGGTATGAAAGGTTACATTCCTATCTGGTCAACATTGGTTTTGATAGAACATTTGATGATAGTAATTCTTATCTTAAAATTGAAGGAGATAAGTTATTGATAGCTAAAGTATTTATTGATGTATCATTATAGGATATGATGAGATGAGTTTAGAATTTTATGATGAGATGATTTTAGCATTTTCTAATGAAATGAATAAGGTGTTTGAAATATCTATGATTGGGGAGATCAAGTTTTTTAAAGGATTGTAGGTTTCATAATTGAATAATGGTATATATACCAGTCAAACCAAGTATGTGAAAGAAGTATTAATTTTTTTTTGTATGGATGATTCCAAACTAGTTAGTACCCCCATGGTTACAGGTTGTAAATTATCTAAAGATGATGAATCTGACATTTTTATACTAGTTTGTATAGATCTATGATTGGTAAGGTGCACTATATTGTTCATAGAAGATCGAAAATTGCTCAAGCTATTGGTATTGTTGCAAGATTTCAAGAAAATCATAGGAGCCGCACATGGTTGTAGTTAAGACTATTTTTAGATATTTAAAAGGGACTACTAATTATGGCTTATGGTATCCTCACAAAGGAGGTTTTAATTTTGAGGTGTATACAAATTCTAATTGGGAAGGAAACATGGATAATAGAAATAGCACAACTGGTGGTGCATTCTTTCTTGGAGGAAGACTTATGTCTTGGACTAGAAAAAACATAAATTTATTTCACAATCCATAACATAGGCATAATATGTGGCTAAAAAAATTCTTGAAGGAATTAAGGAGAAGGTAACAAAACTAGTAATAATGTATTGTGATAATACCAGTGCGATGAAAATTTCTAAGAGTCCTATTATGCATTCAAAGACTAAGCACATTGTATTTAACTATCACTTTCTAAGAGAGAAAGTGCAATAGAAGGAGGTGAAGTTGGAATATGTACCAACAAAGGAATAGATAGAAGATATTCTCACAAAGCCACTACCTAAGGATACTTTTGAGTATCTTAGAAGTAAGTTAGGGTTTATCCCCCTACTTGAAAAAGATTTAAGATGCATATGTTGCATCAATCCAATGGACTTAATGATATATTTTTCACTTTGGGCTGATTTAAGGGGGTCTATTTCTTAGGGGGAGGAATCGGGAATAAGATAAAGACAGTTGTAGAAAAAAGAAGACTTAGGCGTGTTGAATCTTTGGCATTATTTTCAAAGGGGGAGGCTATCAGTTTATTGATCCAAAAAAAAGGAGAAAAGAATAAATGAGACATAGGGAGAGTATCAAAGATGATGATCAAATATTGAAGTATGTGTATCAAGAATAGTATGGTATTGATTTGGTATTTAATTGGTGTTTCCATCAATGAAAAAGGGGGAGATTGTTGGCATAACTGCTGATCAGATGAGTTGATTATATTATGGTATGTGTTTGATACTGATATGATGATAGGATAATCAATTACGATATTGTCATTGATGCCAACTTGGTGTTTATTTTTTGGCCACGTTCTTAATAAGCATATGAATGATCAGTTGAATGAATATTGAGTTGTGTTGAGAGTTGGAGTGTGTAATCATAATGAGAGACTAAGTGATACATCTCAATGCTATATCTATGACCACACAAGTTTATCTTATATATGTTGTGACTTATGATTGATTGGAGGTTGACAGGTCAATATAAAGAACATGATGAACCCAAGGAGTGATTATTTTGTCAAACAAGTTTGGATTCAAGTGTTGCGATTCATGATATATTATCTTGAATATGTTATGGAGTTTCTAGTGGGACCACACCATGATTGGTGACCAAAAGATAGAGTTACAATGGAAAAAAGATCACTCAGTGAAATGTAAAAGAATTTCTTAGTATAATTGGTCAGATCCTTAAACGAAGATGTTGCATTGTATTGCGATAAATGATTATGTGTTTGAAGGAACATAGTGACACAACAAATTGATGTGGAATTATGAGTTGACATTTTTATGATAGTTGGTGTTATGTTTTAGGGTTCAAGGATTGAATGAGAATGTATTGTAATGATGTATTAGGGTTGTTTTTCTACCTTAGATTATAAATCATATTTATATCATTTTTTATGTATTATGATGTGTGTGGAGGAAGAATAAGATTGATGGAAAGAGGTTGTGATTAGAGGGCTTGTAGAGGCTGCATGTGAAATAGAGTTTGAACATGAATTGGATCTGTATTGGCCGAGAACAAAGCTATTCACCATATCATTTTCATTTGTTGGTCCCTAACAGTTTCATCAAGTAAATCCCTTAGCTGGGTAGATCCTAAAATGTTTGATTTGTAAATCCTTTAACAAGGTGAGAGATTAACTTGTGGTTGAAGTCTTTTAACTAGGCCACTCCTAATAGGGTGAAGCTCCTAACATGACTAAAGGTAAATCCCTTGACCAAGTAACTCCTAACAGGGTCTTTCTCTTAACCAAACCTATTGTAATATTTTAACAGGGCTAAGATCTTAACCAGACATGCTCCAAAAGAGTGTATTTTTCTTAGTGGGTGCCATCCCCATCGTAGTCTTTTCAAATTTGGGTTTCCATGATAAAAATATTGGTGTTTATGTGTTGATTTGTGTGGATGATTATATTTGATGTGATGTTTATTTCATGTTAAGGTTAAAAGGGTAAATGCATGTTGATAAGAGACTATGGAAATGAATTAAAAGGTTTAGATTTTTGTGATTAGATAGATTACTGATTCACCCCCCCTCTCAGTAATCTTGGACCTAATTATTCTAACACATTTTAGACATTAAATAAATAAATACAAGCTAAGAATATCTACGGTTGAAATGCCATAATTTCTGATGGGTTCTCCGCACAATTCTATAGATGAGAAATTATCATCTAGAAGAGAAATAAAGATAATGAATTTTCAAGGATTCAAAGTTATAGTAGTAGATGGAATTACTATTATATACACCAAAAGAGAACAACAACTTGCCAACATAAAGGATGAGCACAAGGTATGTGATCACTTATATTTTGTGCATTTAGGGGAAATTGATGTTGTGTTGAGGATCTAGTAGCTATATTCTATTGAAGATTTTAGCTTGAGCTACCAAACAATGGAGTTAAAATTCAAATTATAAGGAAAAGTGATAGTTCTTTGAGGCATCAATAGTGGGTCCCCAATAAATTTCTTAACTAATACTAAGATAATGAAATAAGTATCTTGGACCATGCATGAAAAGGATAAAATCTTGGCTTCATACATAGGTGAGACCTTTCATCAAGTTTATATTTGGACTATTTTAAATAAGCATAGAATGGTGTTCAATACTAGACATCCAAGGTTGATTTCAACAAAGGAATTTGTCAAAACATTGGAGAGAAACATATTGGAGATATATTTCATATCAAAGTAGGAATTGGAAACATGTATTAAAGGAATCCAAGATAATCATGGAGAGATAGGAGTTCATAATAATACCAAAATAGTGCAACATAAACTTGGTGGAGTGACTTAAAAATTATTTATTATTATAAAAGGTTACAAACAAGATATAATGGAGAATAGTGATAACATATTACAATTATTTTTCTATTAAATAAAGAGAGAATGAATCAAATCCAATGGAATAACAACTATAGAGACAAGGAGGAAAAATCTCACCAACAAAGAGATGAGGAAAACCATACAAAAAATAACAAATATTTTGATCAAATCTTAGAACTAGTGAGGAACTACGGTCTTGAACCTATACTAATAAATTATCTTTCATATCATGAGAAATATTATTATAAGAGGTAAAAGGATCTTCCCTCCAAAAAACTACAACCCAAGTGATACTATCAAACAATATCCTACAAGAAGAAGATACAAGAGAGGACTCCCTACAAGAGAACCAACGATAGACCATGGGTAAATAATAGGATGACTAAGTGAAAGGTTTTTATTGTCCAAAAGATAATTATGAATACAATCATAATTAGTCACTGAAATAATTAGAAAGGACATATAAAGAGAAACCCTAATAGTTACCTTGGGATATGACATGGCCTCACCAAAAGATAGAAACTCATCAGATTCCTAAAATGAGCCATCCACCAAATAAATGAGATTGTTGATAGTCAAATGATCAGCATCATCATTCTTCCACAAAGTAGTAGGACCTTTAGATACCTTAGAAAGAAATCTGAAGCCAATTGACTAGTAGAAGAGTAATGACAAAATCTAAAAGGAATACCTTCATAATCCAATTCAGTGCTAAAAAATTCACCCTGTAGGTCAATTTCACTCAAAGAAACATTGATATCTTAATTTGAAAAACATGTTCCTCTATCTCTCCTCTTTCTATATCTATAATCCCTTTTTTCATATATGTTCTAATATTTTTTGTGCATGTTAAATTATTGAGTCCAAGGACTATCTCCAACCATCAAAAACACTCTAAAAAATATCATTGGAGATGTAAAAATCCATTAGAAAATGTGCAAAGGTATAATGGCCCATGTAGGAAGTCGAATCATCAACCTTCAAGAATCAACCAACATAAATTATAATAGCCTTATAACAAGACTCCTCCCCAAAACAAGAGGGAAATATTAGGAGTTCTAACCCACATTGCATGTATTTTAAGTGGTTTGATAAGGGGGTTAAATGTATTTTTTTAGGGTTCAATAAAGAGAAACTACTCTCCCAATCCCATAAATGACCCAGTACCAAGATTCTATCATCCAAAGAAGTAGTGAAGAAACCTTTAGCACAGGGGTAAAGTTTAATCTTATCATCCATGAGGGGTTCCTTATAAGAACACAAAATCCTATTGTGAAGATTAGAAAGAAAAGGCCAAAGGTTTGAAAATCTATAGATGAAAACTCTACCATAGTAGAAGTTTTCATTTTTGACATCTTGGTGACAAAAAATTATAGGGAGGGTTTGGAACAAAGTGATAACATATAGACATACTAGGAGGATAAGTATATGCCAATTTGAAATTAATTCAACATTAATTACCATTAATAAATTATCTAATAATTACATCTAATATCACTAGTCAAAACTGAATTATGAATAAACTAATAAAAGATTGGACACTACACAAATTAATAGATTTACTTGTAAACCCAAAAGGGGAAAAACTACAGTGAGAATGGATGCTTTGATCTATTTCCCAAATCCAACCACACAAAGATATAACAAAGAACTTATAATATGGAGTAGAAAACAACCTACTAGTGACACTAATACCCAATTATATTTGCAAGCACCAAGCTACATGAAACACTAGTTCCCTCTTATAATATTTGAGCACCAACCCAACATGTGAGACACTAATCTCATTAGAATATAAGATATAAGAAATGAAGACTTTCAGGGTTGAATACTCATCTTCTTTCTAATCTGATCAACTTCAGGACTCTCTCACATAGTGCATATGATCTTCAAATGAAACTGCACATAATCATAGAGATGCTAGTCACCCACATACTTGCACATGGACTACACCTTCTGAATGTGTACATTAAGAATACACTACCTAAATTAACCTAGGTCATATATATATATATATATATATATATATATATATATATATATATATATATATATATACATATATACATATATACATATATATACATATATATACATATATACATATATACATATATATACATATATATACATATATACATATATATACATATATATACATATATACATATATACATATACATATATACATATATACATATATATATACATATATATATATATACATACATATATATATACATACATATATATATATACACATATATATATATATATATACATATATATATATATACATATATATATACATATACATATATATATACACATATATATATATATATACATACATATATATATATATATATATACATACATATATATATATATATATATATATACATACATATATATATATATATATATACATATATATATATATACACATACATATAGATATATACATACATATATATATATATATACATAGATATATATATATATATATACATATATACATATATATATATATATATATATATATGTAGATATATATATATATATACATATATACATATATATATATGTATATATACATATATATATATATATATATGTATATATACATATATATGTATGTATATATACATATATATGTATGTATATATATATATATCTATATGTATATATATATATATATCTGTATATATATATATATATATGTATATATATGTATATATATATATATATATATATATATATATATATATATATATATATATATATATATATATATATATATATATATATATATGTATGTATGTATGTATGTATGTATGTATGTATGTATGTATGTATGTATGTATGTACACACATATGGGTATGTGCAAGATCATGAGGGGCCAAACTATGCCCTTAAGTGGCAATGAAAAATCAGCAAATTAGGGTTAGTCAACTTGACATGAAAATTTCAACTAGCTATCAACCTAATATCAAAAAGTTGTAAGAATAGAATCTATAGAAAATTGAATTTAGTTTCTAAACTAATAGGCCTTTTTTGAAAAAAAGTTAGTATGATTGGTGAAAAGAATAGATTTCAATGCAGCAGTACAAAAATTTCTGGAAAAAAAGAAGAAGTAGGTGTATGTCTGACCACCTTAATCATAATCAAATGATAATATTTTATTATAAGATTTTATATATAAGTAGTAGACTCATGCTCGGATGTGACCCATATTTTTTTGTAATTTTATTCCAAAAAAATAATTAATTATGAATTTTCTGCTACAACATTTTTAGAATAAAAAAACTCCCATGTCTGACCACCTTAACTCATTCAAAACTTTACAAAATTCAATTTTTTTTTTCCTTATAGTAGGCGAAGCATAGAATGTGACACATTTTTTGGATTTCAAAAATGTTATACCATTTGAAATTTATAGTCATTTTTCAATCAGTATATAAATTAGCACTTTAGAGGTAACTCAATTATAAATTAACTAATAATTACTTACTGAATTCAAAATTTGACAGCAATTATATCGATAGAAAGCTGATAATCTCCTTAAGATACCCTTTTTGTTTCATCAAATTCGGGTGAAAAAAAAGTCGTCAGCTACATGGTCAAAGTCTGAAACTCAGAGAAATAGGGGAAAAACACGTTTTTGAGACATTTCAATAGTTGACCATGTAGGTTTGGTGCACAAAGCAATACCGAGCCTAATCAGGTACCCGAAAATGCCGGCTAAATTTTGATTTTTAACTTTTCCCTCCCCTTTCTCCCTCCCATTTCTCCATCCTTCATATATTAGATTATATATTATATATATTAAATAAGATTATATATTATATTATATATATTAAATATTATATAATATTAATTAAATATTATATAATATACATTTTATGGGTATATGCACAAAGATGGGGGACCAAAAAGATGCCACTTTTCTTTTTGGTCCCCCATCAGGCATAGTGTGTACACACTAAAGGGTGTGCACCCTATAGGGTGCATGCCCTATGGCTTGGGTTGTCCAAGCCTTAGGCTTGGGCAATCCAAAAAAAAGTGCATGTACCCTATAGCATGCGCGGGCTTTGAAAAAAGTATATAGATTAAAATAATGAACATTAGAAGTATTTTCCACTTGAACATTTTCCCTTTGTTTTCTTCGAGTCAATGTCCATCAAAATGTTGGTCTCAAAAAAAGTTTTGTAGTCATGCTCGCTTCATCATTCTACATATCTCTAATACCAAGGTAGTAGACTGGAGTATCTCTGGCATCGCTGGTAGCAGAGAACTAGTGTAAGTCTCCTGGGTCAAACCATTGGTTTGGGAATATCCTGAGAACGGGGCATACTATTGGAAGTCGATTACTTCTTATCTCTACACCAGTTTACATTTTTGAATCTATGGTCATCAAGAGAAGATCGGTTCATCTATATATCAGACAACCCTTTCATTCTCGGATAGGAGAAAAAATTCTCATTTGAGAACAAAATTTTAGGATCTATAATAAACTCAATCCTTGTCATTATAATCATATTTGGACAATCTCACTGATTGAGCTCCTCATTCTTTTACAAGTCATTCATATAACATTATATATATATATATATATATATATATATATATATATATATATTCAATTGAGAGAATCAAAACAAGGATAACCAATTCATTACAATATTAATCAGTAAGGAGAAAGGTAAACTTAAATAATATCACAACATGCATTAGAAATCCAAATTCTAATTAGGAGTTTTAAGAAAAGTGAGTAAGGTCCAGGATAGGGACATTACAGATCCACACATTGTTCAGTAGATACCTCCAAGAACCCACATACATGGGAGTAGGTTTGAAGTAAGACTAAGATTGTTTATCAGTTTAAAAATATTATTGTGTTGTACTTTTGATTAACATCCAATGATTGGATGTGAAATTCACAAATTTGATTATATTACCACTGGTTCTATTTCAAATTTTGAAAAAAATGGATATTTGACACATGTTCATAAATTTTAGTCAACACCATTTTAAAATAACACATTAGTTTATTTTTATACATTGAGAATATCATCAATAGGAATTGAACTTAAATTGACATAGGTCATAGGAAATAAATGCCCCAACTATTTGTCGTCTTCTGCATTTTGAGTTTCTTATTACAATCACGAGAAGAATATTACTCTCCAAATGGTTTTGGACAGTAACATTTGTACTTCCTCTTCAAAAATATTTCTTCCCTCATCTTTCTGCCTATTGATACCAACAAAGTGAATCTAGGCATTTCTACCATGTAATGGGAGAAAAATGGTTTCCTAATTGATATGTGTCTAAATAATACATGCAAGAACCTTTTCTTTGATATTGCTCACTAACCCTTTACAATAGAAAATGTTTACAAAAATTGGCATGTACTTGCATGAGGACATTATATATTATAGAAATCCCACACAAAAGTAGCTGGTAATCTGCTCAAAAAGTAGTAACTGATAGCAAGTGGGATAATGTGTAGTACCCCCATAGTTTGCTTTCAGTTTTTCAGTGCCATACTCTTTTAGGCCACAATGTATGTGTGTAGATCTTATTATTTCAGTGATTGTTGATGATCCAAATTATGATTATGATTATGTTATGATGTCATTTGATCTCATATTTAGATGTTAATGTTATTATGATGTGATGCTTGTGTTTCATTTGGATTATGATGTACTTACCCCATACTAGCATGTGTATGGTGTTCATATGTATGTATATATTTTATGTGCCTGTATGGTAGAGGGCGGAGGCATAGTTACTTGCTTTGTCAAGATCCACATGACCGACCGTACCCTACCATTGTTTTCCATTTGTTGTATGTACATGCTTTGATTTGTGATGATAGGTTTGCAGGTACAAGGCATTGTCTTCCCTGAATTGGCAGGAGTGAGCATGCCTGAAAATATACTCGTCTCAATAGTAAAGAGGGGAGGTAACAGATGGACCCAAAACCTTATCCTAAGCCCAATTATCCTAATTATTGGATAAGTATCCGTTGACCACCTTACCCAAATTTGTCAGGTGACAAAGTTCATGGATCACATCTTTAAGCTTGTATGTTTATTTGATGGTCCTGATTTTATTGTTGGTTTGATTATGTGATTTTCTATGATTTTCTACTATTATGGAATTTAATATTAAAATTTGAAAATAATATTAAATTTATTTCCTATGTTATTATATGATTATTAATTAATTAAAAATCAAATATTAAGATATTTGATATTAACTAATTAATTGTGTGAAATATATGTGAATTGTCCATTAGTTATTAAATAATATATTGCATGTTTTTAATGATGTTGGAATATTAAATTTATTTAATAATAGATTTCAATTTTAAACATGTGCTTTATTGTATTTGATATTGTCTTGTTTGAATATGTGACAACTTGTCTTTAGGAGACTAAGTTGAGTTGTGCATAATTATATTTATTTTAATTATTTATTTGTAATTTCTCTCAACAAAAGTGAGAGAGTTTGATTAGGAGTTCTTTATGAGTCAGCTAGGGTTTTGCTTGTTTAGTGGAGTTGAATCCCTATTATGGGGATTATGCATTCATTTTGGAGGGGAAGTTGTTGATGCATTTTTGGGGAGAGAGCTTTTGGAGTTTTTGTGTGCTTTCTATGTGATCTTGAGCTTTTTGGAGTTGTGCTTGAATTCTGGGTGAAGGTTGCTTGGATTTGGATTTGGGTGTTGCATGCTCTGTGATTCAGAATCTGCAGTTTGAGCTTTCCTACTATCAAATCTGGGAGATTCAACATTCTATAGGCAACCCTATTTAGTTTCTAGCATTGGAATTAAGGTAGGGTTTTGAGGAATTTTCCTATAATTTTTGTTGTGTACTTTCAGCTATTTTCCATGTTTGATTTAGATTATAGATTTAGATTTATTATTTGTTTATGCTTTCAAATTGAGGATTAGAAACCTCTTATTTTTGTCATTTCATGTTTTTATACAGACTTGGCATAGTAGGGTTATGCTGTCGAATTTTCGGGAGAAAATTCATCCTAGAACACCTAGAAAATGAAAAAATTAATCTCCCTATAGTTAGTTCTATAGTATGAATAGATTAATTTAGTGGGTTGTTGATGAAAACCCAATTTGGGTGAAAATTCCTTAATCTAGAAAAAATATCACTTTTTGTGTGTAAAAATATTCAGTCAAAAAATATTTGAGTAAATACAAAAAAATGCTTCTTAATTTAATTGGTTGAATTGTTTAGTCAATATTGTTTAAAAGGAAAAAAAAATCTGTTTAGTTAAAGAGAGCCCATAAAAAATGTGGTTCTCCATATTTCCAATTCTAGAAATAAAGAGAGACAGTCTGCTATTTCTGTTTCCAGAAATAATAAACCTGTCAAATCAAATTTTTTTAGATATAATACCTTGTTAGTATTATTTTTAATTAAATGGGTTTTTTTTTTTTTTAGTAATTACAAATCTCATAGTAAACATACTTTTTCTATGAAAAGAAATTAATTACGAAATTGTTTTACATTGAAAAGCTTTTTGAAAATGGAAAAAAAAATAAGTAAACTGTTGTTTTTTTTGGGAAAATCAAAATTGAATGGGAAGTGGGGGCCACCGCATCCCCCACTATCCCCTAAGCATCAGCATTTGCTAGCGGTACTCAAAGTACCATCGACAGGGCAAACCCCGCCGATGATACTTTGGGTACCGTCGTGCAGAGGTACACTGGCACTGTGCAGAACCTCGGTATGAGGTAAAGCACATGCCTTTGATTGTTTTTATTTATTTATTATTATTTAATTTATTTTTTAAATTAAAACAAGTTTTTTTTTAATTTTCTTTTAATAGGATTTGTTAATGTTAAACTTGTGTTATGATATTTTTGTTATACATATTTTTTTTGGTATAATAAATTTATGTTATATGAAATTTGATTAAATTGTTAATTAGTTAGATTTGCTTGGTATAAAATTATTAATTTATTGAATTTTATTAACATGTTTTTATTTATTGGCTTTAATAAATTTTATTATTAGGATTCAATTTCTAATAATGTTTTTTTTTAAAATTATTATTAAGCAATAATAATTGGGGTAATAGATTTTATTTATTACTGGTACTGTTTTAGTGAATATTATTAAAAGAATAATTAAATTCAATTGGTAATTAGTTTAGTTTAGTTTTTAATCAACTGAATTGATTTTGAGAATATCATGTAACCAAGCCTAGGAATGATATAAATATGATGTTTAATTTTGTCATTGATGTGTTTCAATTTTACGCTCGAATTGAGCTTTTAATTAGCATTGATTGTATAGGTTATTGGATATTGGAACATGCTTCATTTATACTGAAATTGGTTGTTTTCTACAATATGGTTTTATCTTTCCTAGATGTTGGGTTTGTCAGTTTTATGGGAACTAGATGACCTAGGAAAGACAGATGCTTGGGATTATCTATTTTTCATGTTGTTTATCATGTTTGGTGTGAGTGTGATATGTTTATATTCCAGTTGACCTTTTTGGCTCTTGTTGTATTATGAGATTTAGTGAATATGTTTATATAGTCAATCCTGGTTTCTGTGATGAATCTAGATGTGTGACTATCTATTTTATCTGAGTTTTGATCTAGGAGAGATCTATGAGCCTAGGGTAGTTTACCTAGATATGTGTTAGGAGGTGGCTTACAATAAGCGTCGGGGCCCACAAGTGGCTGCTAGGATCACTTATTGTAGGTTATTGTAATCAAGTGAAAACCTAATATAACATTGAGAGATATTAAAATGAACCTAATAAGATAATTCCTCACCCATGCTTGAGTGCTAGTACAGACTAAGGTGGGAATGGAGATGATGTTGGCCACCTTGAGAGGTGTGTTTAGCATAGTTAATGCTTCATCTATGTGAGAAGTCATTGATCTGTGTATGGTCACTTGAGTGCCGGGATCCAAAGAGATTACTAGGATGAGACTCAAGGGTTAGACGTACATGATGACACCTGCCTATGCATAGTCTAGTTATCCTACATGGTTGGTTGCCTCTAGATTAGTGAGTCACACCTTTCACTACTTTGGTTGACCTTGAGTTAGTAAGCTATTAGCATTCCTTTCCTAGTGGTATTTCTTGATTTGTCTTGATTATCCATTTGGGGTCTGATGTTATCTCCTCAGAACGGTGGGGTAGACCTTTACAGTTCTACATGGATGGGTGGTAGTGATTCTTTACCATTCAAGATTTGATGTCCTAGTACCAGTGCTTGATGGTGTTTTACAGTTAGATTCCTTATGTTACTTCATCTTTGATGTTCTTTGTTTATGTATTATTTATTGTAAATCTTGAATTAGAGTATCACATGTGATACCTAATCTAGATATTGTAATTTAGTTGTTAGAGTGATTACTGCATACCCTGCGACATGTGCAGTGGATGTATGTTTATTAGGTTTATGATTATTCATGAGATGTAATCATTTTGATGTAATTGTTGTATTTAATTTATGGAATCATTTGTTGATGTTAATTAATGAGTTATGTTAGAAAGTAATACTACGTCATGGGACCCATTAGTTTTGTAATCTATGTATGTGATGTGTGTTATGTGAGTTAATGGTTAATGCATTCATGTGAATGTTTATCTTACATGTAAACTTTAGAAAAAAAATTATTCACCTAAACTTAGTATCATGTTCTAGGTTAGTCTCTTTTGGGTTCCCTGGTGGGGCGTTACATAATGTAGATGCTTTAATAAACCACTATCTTCTTTACTCAAGAAACATCTGGTTCATCTACTCGACTGGGGCATGTTTGGGAACATACAGTCTCCATTTAAACTCAAGTCTCTAGAAGTAGTTACATTTGTCAGTGGAGGAGATACACCCATTAGATCTGCAATAAATTTATGCTCACTAGAATTTCCATTTCTCTTCAATTGGGATACTCTTTCCAAAATTGCATCTACCCTTTTACCAATTTGGGAAATCAATGGGTCTATTTGTGGACCTCCAAGGAGTTGGTCACCTAAACAAGAACCTTGAGATGAATCAGGAACTTCTCTACAAAAGAGATCAGTACCTTGAGGAGCTCTCCACTTGTCAACTAAATTAAAACCTTGGACCATAGATGGCTTCCCTTTGTTGTAAAATGATGAGTGAGACTGCCTTTCCAAAGGTGGCAATGAACTTACATTTGAGGGATAATGCCCAACATGAGTAAACCGGTTTCCCAAGTCCCATAAATGCAAGGCCATTGACGAATAGGAATTTTAATAGAAATATTCATGGTGCTAGAATGAAGTGCATGACCAAATTCTTTGCATGCTAATGAACCAATTTGAGGCTTCATTTCACATTGCTCTATGGATAATTCCACAACACTTGTTACTTCTCTATCTAAATTTTTTGTGTCAGTGTACATGTGCACCAAAGAGCTTTTGTCACTACTTGAGCTACTAGAAAATGGTGAGTACCCATCATCATCATCTGACATAGGCTCACACGTATATATTACTTCTTTCCTTTGCTACTTTCCCCTTCCTAGCTCTTCCTCCTTATCTGTAACTTCTATCACAGGTCCAACAAGCTCTTCCCACTCTTTCCCATTAACTGTGGGCTTTGTCTCTTCATCCTGAGTAATTGACATACCTTGGATGGAACCAAGATACACATTGTCTTCTAAAATGTCCTTTTCTCTCACATTAATCTCTCTATTAAGAAGATTTTCTATATCTTCCTCTATATATTGCATTGATGTAGCTGTAATCCCATGCTCATCAAGAATATTCCTTGCACCATTGAGTAATATATCATAAAATTCCTTAATAGTTTCATTCTTAATAGAATTCATAACTAGATTTTCCATAGCCAATTTTCTTCTTGATCCTTGCAATATTTTCTCCTCAACTGAACATTTTGTAATCAGTTGATATATAATCACAATTTTCTCTTGGCCAATCTTGTGGGCTCACGATTGAGCTTGTAGATCTACAAAAGGGTTGAAATTTGGATTTGGTGGACTTCCTAGGACCCCTTCAACCCCTTCAAACATGCTTGAGGGTTCAAATGTATCAAAAGGGGTCATGAGGACTTCCTAGGGGTCCTAGTATGCCTTATCATGTGTGAGGACCCCTAGGAAGTCACCATGACCCCTATTGATATATTGGAATGCTCAAGTGTGTCCTAAGGGGTCCTACGACCCCTTTGAACACACTTGAGCATTCAAATGTGTCAAAAGGGGTCATGGGGACTTCCTAGGGGTCCTAGTACTCCTTATCACACTTTAGGACCCCTAGGAAGTCCCCATGACTCCTACGACACATTGGAATGCTCAAGTGTGTCTTAAGGGGTCATATGATCCCTTCAGGCATACTTGAGAATTAAAATATGTCAAAAGGGGTCATGGGGACTTCCTAGGGGTCCTAGTATGCCTTATCACGCATTAGGACCCCTAGGAAGTCCCCATGACCCCTATGGATGTAATGCTCTGCCAGGGAACCTAGGAGAACTTAACCTAAACATGCATCTAAGTTTGAAGAATAATTTTTTTTTAAAAGTTAACATACAAGATAAACATCTATGCAGAAGCAATTACCATTTACTCACATTAACAAAATAACCAACATAGGTTACAATTCTCAAGGGTTCCTTGATGAAGATTACATTAACATTAATTAATTAAATTAGATTAGATATAATTACATAACTCAAATAAACAAATGAAGGATAAAAACAACATCACATAGAAGATAACATAAATACATCTGGTACCATAAGGTATCCATAAAACTACATCCACTACACATGTCGCAGGGTATGTAATACAATAATAGAAATGAAGGACACATGACATCTCTGAAGAACAGATACAAAGATACAAGATCACAAGGAAGAAGATCAAGAAGAAGAAGAACACCTCTCCAACAATGAAGATCAATTAGGAACAACTGTAACAAGGGTCATCCAGCTCTGGTACATGAACGTCAGAATCTCAAATGGTAAAAGAATCACTACCATCTGACCTCGTGAACTTAAATGGTCCACTCCCACCATGCTGAGGAGATAACAATAGATCCCACTTGGATAACAAACAAAATAGAACAAGCAAAGGAAAGGATTCCTGAAAGCTCTCTAACTCAAGGTGATAAGTAATAATGTCATGAAAGACTCACTATACCAGAGGCAACCGACACATGTAGGATAACTAGACTATGCATAGGAAGGTGTCATCATGTACGTCTAACCCTTGAGTTTTGTCCTGGTAATCTTCCTGGATCCTAGCACCCAAGTGACCTTACACGGTGTCAATGAATTCTCGTACGGATGAAGCCATCGACTATGCCAACTCATCCCTTAAAAGGGGGCTAGTCATCTTCTCCATTCCCACCTTAGTTTGTACTAGCACTAAGCCAGGGTGAGGAAACCATATCTTATTAGGTTCATTTTTAAATCTCTCAATGTTATATTTAGTTATCACTTGATTAAGATACTTAACAATAAGTGATCCTGGCAGCCACTTGTGGGCCCCGACGCTTATTGCAAGCCACCTCCTACTACATATCTAGGTAAACTATGCTAGGCTCATAGATCTTACAAAGATCAAATCAAGTACACAACTAGGTAATCCCAAATCCAGCTTCACATACAAGAACTAGAAAAAATTACAAAGGCACCAAAAGTAGAATACAATACATCATGAGCCTATATGGTCAAGTCAGGGTATAATCGGATCTCATAAACATATCAAAATAAAACACTAAAAACATGAGAAACTAACACATACCCCGGCCTCTGTCTACCCCTTGGTCATCTAATGCCCCAAAACACATTAAGCAAAAGAAGACACTCCAGGCACGAAGAAGACACATTTGCATCATAGAAAACTGGAAACTAATCCATAGGCATTTAAAGTCTTGTTTTGATCATAACTGAATCCACATGCAGATATACATAACTCTGTTAAGAGATACTTAACATAATCATTATAATAATGTAAAAATTAAAGAAATTTCTCTATAATCATCCTATATGTTCGACATGATGGAAATGCCCAATTTCAGTACAAAAATATCCTCTTACAAGTAATACTTCCTAATAATTTAATCATTTAACCACAAACAATTTCATGTGAAATTGCATATCCCATTGAAGACATAAATATAATTATTTTAAAACATTAGATTAATGAACTCAGACATTAATAGCATAATCTAATGGTAAGAAACTTATAAAGAAGGAGGGTATTTATTTAGCCTAAAACATATTCCCATAAATAAATACATTCATTTTTTTATAAATATATTCAAAATGAATATCATTAATAAATTTCCCATAATTAACGCAACCTGTATACAAAACTCATAGTAGACTAGAAATTTTTTTTAATTTAATTAAATCAATAATTAGCATTTGTTTTAACCTAGACAATATTTCAATTTAACGTTACCAAATAAATCTTAATATAATTTGAATAATATTCAAATTTTAATACAATCTAAAATAAAAACAAAATTCCTAGCAAACAAATCAATTAATTTAATTAACAATAAATTAATTAATTAAAACAATTAATAATGCAAAATTCATTAAATAACATATATATTAATTTAAACTTAATTAATAACAAGATTTAACAAATTTAACATATTTTAATTAGAAATAAAAATAAAATATAAAAAAAACATAAGGGGGGTGTGGGGGGGTAACCCCTGTGGGTTATGCACCCCAACTCCAAGCGGCCCCTACAAGCTCATGGTTGTGCCGCGGCAGTCCAAAGGACTGCGCATGACAACCTAAGGGTTGTCATGTCAGTCCTTGTGGACTGTGCATGACAACCTAAGGGTTGTCATGTCAGTCCTTGTGGACTGTGCATGACTTCTTGTGTCTGCACTGCGGCAGGGACACGAGATAGGGGCAGGGTACAGCCGCCTCTCCTTGATTTTTTTTATTATATTTTTTTTACAAACATTACTAATAAAACAATTTTATTTGATGCCCAATTTATTATATTTTCTTTATACAGGATTAAATATGAAAATAAAGTATAATAAAATTCTCAAATCAACTATAAATATTTACAAAACTTATATATTTTTTTTCTATCACAACCTAGGGTTTCAATTAGGAATTCCTTCACAAAAATTCTCTCTTCAATTCAACCAAGAATTTCTAATTAATAATAATTAATCCAAAAATTTCACAAGCTTTAAATCCTATTAGAATCTATACCAGAGTTCTGAAACAAAGTTCATATGCAAGACAGATTCCCATGCAGTCCAATTCAGAAAATGGAGGAGAGAGAAAAGCATAGAATAAAGATCCAGGTGAACACACAACCAGACATGAAGCAAGCACTTCTATTTCCAAATACATAAAACTTAAACATAAGGAAATTCAGATCCTACCTCAAACACCCAAGAAAATTTCTGAATGATGACTAGATCTGAAGCCAAAACCCCAGACTTCCAGATGCACAATGTAGCCAAAATCATCAAGCAACCACAACAATCCACATAATCTTCAAAGTTCAAAGCACACAAGCCCTCCTCCAAAACCTGCCTAATCCTCAAAATGAATTCCAATTTCTCCTTATAGAAATTCCCTTCTCCATTTCATGCAACTCCAAAGATAACTCAATTGTTAACTCCCACTTCAACTCCCAAATAAAAAATTGAAAGAATATCACAATTAAATAATTTAAAATAACTTAATATGCACAACTCTACTTGACTTTTTAAAACAGGTTGTTAACTTTTGAAAATAAATCGCTTTTTCAATTGTGCACATGTTATAATTTAAAATTCATTATTAAATAAATTAAATACTTATTGCATCCTAAAATCATGTAATCAATTATTTAATTATTTAATAAAAAATGCAAGCATAAATCAAATCATTTACAATTAGGCACATGTTAATAATTAAAACATATTAAATAAATTAAATATCTAAAGCATCCTAGAACATGCAATTAAATATTTAATTATTTAATAATACACTCAAGCACAATTAAATCTAATTTCAATTTGAATAATCAATTAATTTTAATTAATCAAATAATTGACTTTAGACTAATTTTCCAAATTAAACATAGGAACATAATTAAATCATTAAATTTAACTATGATCCTAACATTGATAATCATATAAAATCACCTATATAATCATAAATAAACTATAATCAATAAATGAATAATCACATAAAAATACCCACATAACCACAAATCAACTGAAACCAAATGACATAAAACCAAACAAACAAAGGAGAAGGGATCCACTAATTCATGCCAACCAGATGAATTTGGGTAGGGTAGTCAAACTGACACTTGTCCAATCCTAGGACAATTAGGCTTAGATTAGGGTTTTGGATCTTGTTTTCTCCCCTCTCTTACCATTTGAGATATTGCAATAGGTCACGCTAATCCTGACAATTCAGGGAAGATGATGCCCGGTACTTGCGAACTTGTATACAACACTCGCATGTACAAACATATATAAATATATAATAGACAATGTTGGGGATCGGTTGATCATGTGGATCTCGCAAGCAAGTAACTACGACTTCTTCCCTCAACCACATCAAACATGTCAAACAGAAATGTAAAAAAAACACATCAACCATACACATGCAAGTATGGGATCAATGAAATCATAAGCATTAATAGCTTCCTAACATATAATCTATCATCCTAAAGTAATCATATCATTTATAAAATCAAACTAGGGCTGAGGTAGTACATCCACTCCCTAGAATTAGGCTTACTCCTGGAAGCCTAAAAATAGATGAGGATACATATCCCCCAAACACAAAGCATTTACTAAAAACAAAACATAACATTTGAAAACAAGTCACAACATAAGAACATGACATACAATTATTAAGAGTAATATTATATCTAGTTTAGGAACAAACTGAAAATATCACATTGATCAATCGTTCATTTACAATACAAAATAGATCTGAACTTTATTCACACATTATTATAGAAAACATCTAGGATCAAAGGCATAAAGAACACATTCATATCTATAACAAATAATGAGTTGAGAAGTTCATGAGAAACTATCTAGTTAATGCAACACTTATACAAGCATATAAGATACACAACTATTCTAATCTCATACAACAAATATAGCCATCTCCACGATGTCCTCCCTTATACATGCTATTAGGGGTTCATGATGAACATGATAGAAACAACACTTATCACATAACAGGGCCAACAATACCAAACATTCAGAGTAGCCACCACAAAACTCAAAAATTGAAAACCCAAGTGGGGAAATCGTAAGTCCAACATTAAATCATAGGAGATCTCCATTTCAACAATAAATTAAGTGTGACTAGTGTCACAAAATAGATAATGAAAAGAGAGTTAGGTGACTAATACAATCATAAGAAAGTTCAAAAATTCAATGCTAGCCCATACACAACAAGAACAATTCATCAATCAACCAAAATAAATCATCAATCATAACACATCCACATAACAAGGTGACTAGTAGTAGCCACACTCAAGGGAGTAATCCCTTCATGACATCCAAAGGTATTTCACCCCAGAAGCATTAGAGAAGGTAACCATGCACAATAAACAGTCAAAACACCTATGACAATCACTAGGCAAGTGATAACTCAAAGACATTTAAGAGAAGCAAGAACACAAATGTTTAGATGTAGTTTAATGATTGTCAGAACACAAAAGAGTTATATGTCTATGTTTGGTTTTCAAGTTTAAAAGTTTAGACATCTAATGGGCACACAACTTCCCAGAGTTCCCAGTGTAGAACTCGGTGCTCTGATATCAAGTGTAATGCCCTGCCAGGGAACTATATGCAAATTAGTTGGATACTATTCTAAATGACGAATTAACTAATAAAATGGTTAATAAATCTATCTAATAAGAAAACTACAATGAAAAATGCAATAACAAATGAAACCAAATTAACAATTTACCTTCACCTAGAAATGCAGCTTGTCTCCATTGTCCTCCTAGCTTTGATTTCTTGAAGATGTTGAGCTCTCAGATTTCCAAATGAAGCTCTTTCCCAAGATGATCCCAAAGTGTGGAGATTGAATGAAATGAGTGCATAATTAAAACTTGATTATGCAAATATGGTGGATGAAATGCAAATGATGGGATGATAATATGGATGCTTGGATGCTTGATTGCTTGGATGCTTGAATGCTTGTTCTCCAAAAATACCTATTAGCTTTCAAATAGAAAATGAGGCTCCTTTTATAGAGTTTTGGAGGATCTAGGCCTAGGTGGCAGAATCCTATGGTTGAGAATGAATGGTGGAAGATCCTAGGGCTAGAATTGACTTGGTTGAAGGAGTTGAGAGAAAGGGGGATGTAGTTGGAATGTGAGAGAAAGAATAGGGATGATGTTCCTCTCACATTGACATGGAGGAGAAGAAGGTGGAAGGGAAAGACACATGTCAAGTGTCTCACAAAGACCAGAGAGAGAAAGAGGGAGAGACCTTTTCCTCATGAGGACTCTTTGCACAAGTGTCCTATGAGTCACCCTTGACCCTTAGAGGTGGCTTGAGAAGCCCCTTAGGAATAGGGAATGTCTCTTGACTTGGTTGTTGAGAGGACAAGTGGTCATGAGACCAAGTCCTATGAGGCCACATAGCCCTTAAGAATAGGACATGTGTGGGTGAGGATAAATATGAATAAATAATTAATAATAATTATTTATCTTAGCCAAGGTGATGTGTCAAGTGACTAGGTGCATGAAGTGGACTAGGGGATTTAGTCATATTTAGGTGATTGTGTATTTAATTAAATCACTTTAATAGACTTTTTAGAAGACTTAGGATATAGAATTAGACTATAGTGAATTTATTAAATAAATTGAATAATTTACTTAATAAATTGAGAAAACAAATATTAATTAAATAATAAATATTTAATTAATTTATCAAGTCAATAGTAATTAAATAATAAATATTCAATTAATTAATGAAGCCATTTTTAGGTGTATACAGGAACCCAGGAGAACTTAACCTAAACATGCATCTAAGTTTGAAGAATAATTTTTTTTTAAAAAGTTAACATATAAGATAAACATCAATGCGGAAGCCATTACCATTTACTCACATTAACAAAACAACCAACACAAGTTACAACTCTCAAGGGTTCCTCGACGAAGATTACATTAACATTAATTAATTAAATTCGATTAGATATAATTACATAACTCAAATAAACAAATGAATGATAAAAACAACATTACATAGAAGATAGCATAAATACATCTGGTACCATAAGGTATCCATAAAACTACATCAGCTGCACATGTCGCAGGGTATGTATACAATAATAGAAATGAAGGACACATGACATCTCTGAAGAACTGATACAAAGATACAACATCAAAAGGAAGAAAATCAAGAAGAAGAAGAAGAACACCTCTCCAACAATGAAGATCAAGTAGGAACAACTGCAACAGGGGTCATCCAGCTCTGTTACATGAATGTCAAAATGTCAAATGGTAAAAGAATCACTACCACCCAACCTCATGAACCTAAATGGTCCACTCCCACTGTGTTGAGGAGATAACAACAGATCCCACTCAGATAACAAACAAAATAGAACAAGCAAAGGAAAGGATTCCTGAAATCTCTCTAACTCAAGGTGATAAGTAATAATGTCATGAAAGACTCACTATACCAGAGGCAACCAACACATGTAGGATAAAAAACATCAGATTTTCACAATCCATTATGATGCAATTAGTTTCTGGATTCGATTGTGTAATTTTTTTAGCATCGACATTTCGAATCACACTCCGTGATTCATTTTATTTTTCATTCTTCACTCTCTATTCCTGATGATGGATCACAGAGTGTGATTCGAAACATTGATGCTAAAAAAACTTACACAATTGAATCCAAAAACTAATTGCAACATGTAGGATAACTAGACTATGCATAGGAAGGTATCATCATGTATGTCTAACCCTTGAGTTTTGTCCTGGTAATCTTGCTGGATCCCAACACCCAAGTGACCTTACACGGTGTCAATGACTTCTCATACTGACAAAGCCATCGACTATGCCAACTCATCCCTTAAAAGGGGGCTAGTCATATTCTCCATTCCCACCTTAGTCTGTACTAGCACTAAGCCAGGGTGAGGAAACCATATCTTATTAGGTTCATTTTTAAATATCTCAATATTATATTTAGTTATCACTTGATTAAGATACTTAACAATAAGTGATCCTGGCAGCCACTTGTGGGCCCTGACACTTATTGCAAGCCACCTCCTACTACATATCTAGGTAAACTACCCTAGGCTCACAGATCTTACAAAGATCAAATTAGGTACACAACTAGGTAATCCCAAATCCAGCTTCACATACAAGAACTAGAAAAGATTACAAAGGCACCACAAGTAGAATACAATACATCATGAGCCTATATGGTCAAGTCAGGGTATAATCGGATCTCATAAACATATCAAAACAAAACACTAAAAACATGAGCAACTGACACATACCCTAGCTTCTGTCTACCCCTAGGTCATCTAGTGCCCCAAAACACATTAAGCAAAAGAAGACACTCTAGGCATGAAGAAGACATATTTGCATCATAGAAAATTGGAAACTAATCCATAGGCATTTAAAGTCTTATTTTGATCATAACTGAATCCACATGTAGATATACATAACTCTATTAAGATATACTTAACATAATCATTATAATAATGCAAAAATTAAAGAAATTTCTCTATAATCATGCTATAAGTTTGACATGACGGAAATGCCCAATTTCAGTACAAAAATATCCTCTTACAAGTAATACTTCCTAATAATTTAATCATTTAACCACAAACAATTTCATGTGAAATTGCATATCCCATTGAAGACATAAATATAATTATTTTAAAACATTAGATTAATGAACCCGAACATTAATAGCATAATCTAATGGTAAGAAACTTATAAAGAAGGAGGGTATTTATTTAGCCTAAAACATATTCCAATAAATAAATACATTCATTTTTTTATAAATATATTCAAAATGAATATAATTAATAAATTTCCCATAATTAATGCAACCTATATACAAAACTCATAATAGACTAGAAACAAATTTTAATTTAATTAAATCAATAATTAGCATTTGTTTTAACCTAGACAATATTCCAATTTAAAGTTTAACAAATAAATCTTAATATAATTTGAATAATATTCAAATTTTAATATAATCTAAAATAAAAACAAAATTCCTAGCAAACAAATCAATTAATTTAATTAACAATAAATTAATTAATTAAAACAATTAATAATGCAAAATTCATTAAATAACATATATATTAATTTAAACTTAATTATTAACAAGATTTAATAAATTTAACATATTTTAATTATAAATAAAAATAAAATATGAAAAAAACATACAGGGGGGTGGGGAGGGGGGTAACCCCTGTGGGTCCTGTGCCCCAACTCCAAGCGGCCCCTCCAATCTCATGGTTGTGTTGCGGCAGTCCAAAGGACTGTGCACGAGAACCTAAGGGCTGTCATGTCAGTCCTTGTGGACTGTGCATGGCTTCTTGTGTCTACACTATGACAAGGACAGGGGACAGCGGCAGGGTACAGCTGCCTCCCCTTGATTTTTTTTTATTATATTTTTTTTACAAACATTACTAATACAACAATTTTATTTGATGCCCAATTTATTATATTTTCTTTATACAGGATTAAATATGCAAATAAAGTATAACAAAATTCTCAAATCAACTATAAATATTTACAAAACTTATATATATTTTTTCTATCACAACCTAGTGTTTCAATCAGAAGTTCCTTCACAAAAATTCTCTCTTCAATTCAACCAAGAATTTCTAATTAATAATAATTAATCCAAAAATTTCACAAGCTTTAAATCCTATTAGAATCTATACCAGAGTTTTGAAACAAAGTTCATATGCAAGACAAATTCCCATGCAGTCTAATTCAGAAAACAGAGGAGACAGAAAAGCACAGAATAGAATCTAGATGAACACACAACCAGGCACGAAGCAAGCACTTTTATTTCGAAATACATAAAACTTAAACATAAGGAAATTCAGATCCTACCTCAAACACCCAAGAAAATTTTTGAATGATGACCAGATCTGAAGCCAAAACCCCAGATTTCCAGATGCACAATGTAGCTAGAATCATCAAGCAATCACAACAATCCACATAATCTTCAAAGTTCAAAGCAAACAAGCCCTCCTCCAAAGCCTGCCTAATCCTCAAAATGAATGCCAATTTCTCCTAATAGAGATTCCCTTCCCCATTTTATGCAACTCCAAAGATAACTCAATTGTTAACTCCCATTTCAACTCCAAAATCAAAAATTGAAAGAAAATCACAATTAAATAAGTTAAAATAACTTAATAAGCACAACTCTACTTGACTTTTTAAAACAGGTTGTTAACTTTTGAAAATAAATCCCTTTTTCAATTGTGCACATGTTATAATTTAAAATTCATTATTAAATAAATTAAATACTTACTGCATCCTAAAATCATGCAATCAATTATTTAATTATTTAATAAAAAATGCAAGCATAAATCAAATCATTTACAATTAGGCACATGTTAATAATTAAAACACATATTAAATAAATTAAATATCTAAAGCATCCTAGAACATGCAATTAAATATGTACTTATTTAATAATACACTCAAGCACAATTAAATCTAATTTCAATTTGAATAATCAATTAATTCCAATTAATCAAATAATTGACTTTAGACTAATTTTCCAAATTAAACATAGGAACATAATTAAATCATTAAATTTAACTATGATCCTAACATTGATAATCATATAAAATCACCTACATAACCATAAATCAACTATAATCAATAAATGAATAATCACATAAAAATCAACCACATAACCACAAATCAACTGAAACCAAATGACCTAAAACCAAACAAACAGAGGAGAAGGGATCCACGAATTCATGCCAACCAGATGAATTCGGGTAGGGTAGTCAAACTGACACTTGTCCAATCCTAGGACAATTAGGTTTAGGTTAGGGTTTTGGATCCGTGTTATCTCCCCTTTCTTACCATTTGAGATATTGCGATAGGGAACGCTCATCCTAACAATTCAGGGAAGATGATGCCCGGTACCTGCGAACCTGCATACAACACCCGCATGTACAAACATATATAAATATATAACAAACAATGGTGGGGATCGGCCGATCGTGTGGATCTCGTAAACAAGTAACTACGACTCCATCCCTCAACCACATCAAACACATCAAACATAAATGTAAAACAAACACCTCAACCATACACATGCAAGTATGGGGTCTGTGAAATCATAAGCATTAATAACTTCCTAACATATAATCTATCATCCTAAAGTAATCATATCATTTATAAAATCAAACTAGGGGTTAGGTACTACAATGGACACATTGGAATTCTCAAGTGTGTCTTAAGGGGTCCTACAACCCCCTCAGACACACTTGGGTATTCAAATGTGTCAAAAGGGGTCATGGGGACTTCCCAGGGGACCTAGTATGCCTTATCATAGGTTAGGACCCCTAGGAAGTCCCCATGACCCCTTTCAACACATTAGAACCCTCAAGTGTGTCCTAAGCGGTCCTACGATCCCTTCTGACACACTTGAGGGTTTAAATATGTTAAAAGGGGTCATGGGGACTTCCTAGGGGTCCTAGTATGCATTATCACGCATTAGGACCCCTAGGAAGTCCCCATGACCCCTATCGACACATTGGAATGATCAAGTGTGTCTTAAGGGGTCCTACGACCCCTTCGAATAGACTTGAGCATTCGAATGTGTCAAAAGGGGCTATGGGGACTTCCTAGGGGTCCTATTACCCCTTATAATGTGTTAGGACCCCTAGGAAGTTCCCATGACCCCTATGGACACATTGGAATGCTCAAGTGTGTCTTAAGGGGTCCTACAACCCCTTCAGACACACTTGAGCATTCAAATGTGTCAAAAGGGGTCATGGGGACTTCCTAGGGGTCCTAGTATGCCTTATCACACATTAGGACCCCTATGAAGTCCCCATGACCCATTTCAACACATTGGAACCCTCAAGTGTGTCCTAAGGGGTCCTACGACCCCTTCAGACACACTTGAGAGTTCAAATGTGTCAAATGGGGTCATGGGGACTTCCTAGGGGTCCTAGTATGTCTTATCATTTGTTAAGACCCCTAGGAAGTCCCCATGACCCCTATCGACACATTAGAATGGTCAAGTGTGTCTTACGGGGTCCTATGACCCCTTTGAACACAATTGAGCATTCAAATGTCTCAAAAGGGGTCATGGGGACTTCCTAGGGGTCCTAATACACCTTATCATGCGTTAGGACCCCTAGGAAGTCCCCATGACCCCTATGCACACATTGGAATGCTCAAGTGTGTCTTAACTAGTCCTCTGACCCCTTCGGACACACTTGTGTGTTCAAATGTGTCAAAAGGGGTCATGGGGACTTCCTAGGGGTCCTAGTATGCCTTATCACGCATTAGGACCCCTAGGAAGTCCCCATGACCCCTTTTGACACATTGGAACCCTCAAGTGTGTCCTAAGGGGTCCTACGACCCCTTCAGACACACTTGAGAGTTTAAATGTGTCAAAAGGGATCATGGGGACTTCCTAGGGATCCTAGTATGCCTTAGCACATGTTAGGACCCTTAGGAAGTCCCCATGACCCCTTCGACACATTGGAACTCTCTCCCCTTCCCCTTCTCTCTCTCTCTCTCTCCTACTCTCTCCTACTCTCTCCCCTTCTTCTCTATCTCTCTCCTACTCTCTCCCCTTCACCTATTGTCTTCCCTTCCCCTTCTCCCTCTCTCTCTCCCTCTCTCTCTCTCTCTCTCTCCTATTATAGTGTATATATATATATATATAATATAATACATATTTAAACCTCTTTTTATATATAAAAGTTTAAATTTTTCATTTACTCCCGCCATTTTTTCATGTACCCAAAAATATCGGGTACCCGATTATGGACTGGTGTAACTTTGACCCAAATATTCCTTGTCCCCACAGACCAGAGAAGCACTGGATTTCAGGCTTTTTTCACGGGTGCAAAAGAAAAAAAGTGATTTGGGGCCCATTTTTGTTTTTTGTCAACTTGTGGTCTCACCATGGGAAGAAGCAGTCGTCAAAAGGATAAACGAAAGAGGAAGGTGGAGGATGAAGAAATTCAAGCATATAGGAAAAAAATAGGGAAAATCACCAAAGGATAGAAGGTATGTTAAACATTAATCAAGGTGACTCCGTAAATGTAGTTGTAAGTGAAGAGGATGTTGAATTTGAAAATAATATGGAAATTAATTTTGTGAATAATAATGTATGGAGTGAAGATGAAAATGTAGAGATGGAGAATGAAAATGTAGACTTGGGGAATGAAAACGTAGATTTGGGGAATGAAAATGAATGGAATGAAGATGAAAATGTACAAATGGAGATTGAAAATGTAGACTTGGGGAATGAAAATGTTGCACAAGAACCACATGAACGTTACACATCTCCAAATTATATGCAAAATGAAGTCCCTTGCAATAAAGATAATCAATCTTCAAATTCGGGGATTTTAAGAACACTTAAATGGTTAATTGAAATTGAGGAGAACATTATGAAAATTGGGAAGGAAAGAGGTCACATAGAACTGTTAGGTTGTGGGCTTCAAGACTTTATGATCAATGTTTTGGAAACAAGACATCAGTTGAGCAATGTCAAATTTTTGTGTAGTTGTTAAAGATACAAAAGATGAGACCTGTGCTTGTGAAATTGAAGATTTGTGTGAAGAAGAAAACGGAGAGAAATGCCATTGTGGTGAAGAATATTTTCAATGCTCTCAATAGCATTAGGAAGACTAGTAGAGAAAAAGATAAGAGAGTTGCTCAGAGGGTTATTACAACCTCCTTAGTAAGTCATCTGTTGAGAAAGGCTCGTTTGATGAGACAAACTTGTGTTGACTTCAATATAGACCGTAAAACTTTGGGTAGAGCACTTGCAAGAAGAGAAAGACTTGATGATCTGCTTCAAATTGATACATGGGTTTATGGTGGGAGACTTCCATGTTTCAGTAAGAAGCTAACAGATGTGTCAAGGATGAAATTCAACAATATTGGGATGCTAACTCAAGAGTGTCACAAAATGTGAAGGATGTCTTGAAGTTGAGACTTGGAAATCGAGACCACACTCCACATCCTAAAAATTATGTGGAGGTAAGTCAAACAATGTTGTATAAAAAAATTTGTGAGACATATCCAACATTGAAAATATCACAAAGGTCTTTTGAATCCGTGAAGCCATTTTATTGTGTACCCCTTAAGATTCGGAATACATGTTGTTGCAAATATCATGTTGGGTTTTCAATGCATCATGAATTATTACGGTCCATTCATTCTACTTTTCATACTAATGAAATACTAGAGGATTGTGGTGCAAGTGGTCTTCCCAAATCATCAAGAGACTTGCTAGATCAATTTTTATGTCATAGAGATGATGGTTGTTTATTTTATTAAAAAGATTGCTTAAATGCCAAGTGCTTAGAATGTGGTGGCTTGTCCAAGTTTAGGACATGTTTTCATGAGGGTTTGGAACATAATTTTGGAAAGGCACTCATCCAAAAAAAGGTATATGAAATAGTGAAATATACATTGAAGAGTGGAGGTGAAGGCTTTAGATTTGAGTTAGTTGCAAAAGAATATAACGTTGCTGATTTTATCTTAGATTTCAAGAAAAATATTTTTTTGCAAGTATGCAAGGCATAGTCATAGGTCTCAATGTATGGATCAACAATTCATGATGTGTAAGGACACTTTCCCCATTGGAACTATTATATCCGTTGTAGACTTTGCGGAGAACTATACATTGCAGCCCCAAAATGAGACTCAAGCTCAATATTACAATTCCATTCAGGTTGCTATTTTTGTACACATCACATATAGACATTCCCCTGATAGAAAAAAAGATGAGTGAAATATAATCAAAGAGTACCATTTTTATATGAGTGACGATAGGTCTCACTCTCATGAGTTTGTTCAACATTGTTTCCAGGATTATTTTGACTTCTTGCAGGAAAATGGGATTGCTATGGATATGCATCTCATTTGGTCAAATAATTGTACCGGTCGATTTAAGAATGCCATAATGTTTTATTGGTTGTGTAGAATGCATGTGGAGAGAGGTGTACCTCATATTTGGAGTTTTTTGAGTCAAGGCATGGGAAAGGGGAGCATGATGGAGCAGGTGCGTGTGTGAAGAGAGCTCTAGTTAAGGAGCAATTGAGGATTTCAGGTGTTGTACTTCTTGATGCTTGTTCTATTGTTGATTGGTGTACTTTAGCATTGTCACAGGGGGGGGCTCTTGATTCTACAGTGTGTATATTCTTTTGGTTGGTTGAGGAGGGAACTATAGGAGATAGATTGGATTGTTGAATAGTGAAAGACTCTTCAAAAATGCATTCATTCCAAAGCTCCAATAGGAGTACATGGACCATTTGGACACAAGAGTTGGCTTGTTTTTGCCCCATGTGTTTTCAGTATGATTGGGATCATTGTGAGTCAAGTGAGTGGGTGGATACATGGGTTCCATAGTATGTAACTCCTTTATCTTTGACACTCTCTATAAGAAATGATGACATGGACACTTCAGTTGAGTATGACCATCTTTTAGATCTTTTGCAGCCAGGAGATGTTTTTGCATTGGTTGCACTGCAGGGGAATGATGAGAGGTCAGATTATTGGTTAGCACATTGTGTATGAGGTAAACATAAGCTTGTACAACTGATGACAGATGGTGATGGGTTCATATATCCTACTGGTTAAGTTGTTGTTGCAAGAACATGGCTGTGAACATACATGATTAGAAAGAATGGAATTCCTGCATTTGAAGACTATGAGAAGCACAAAATAATTCTCATGTATTCAAACCTTGTTATAGAAACAAATGTCAAGTTTTCAAAGCATCAAGGAAGACCAAAGACAAAAGAACTTTGGAATATTAGTATTGCTGATCATGAATCACTATTGGAGACCCTGAAGCAAAGAGATGACCCTTCAAGAACACTTGACTAGGTAATAATTTAACTTAGTGCAACGTTTTCTAAGTTCATTAAGCTTAATTTTAATACATTAATTTCACCTTTCTTAGATTTTATTTTGAGTCAATAAACTTGGTTTTGTATGTTGATTGTAACTTGTTGAGGAGCACCTATGAAGACACCTACGGTCACCATGGATCCAATCAAAGATAGAAGGACAAAAGAATCCTTAATGGTTAATTGAGATCTTTTGAAGCCTATAATGGAAATTTGTAACAATCAATTTGATTTAAAAGTTAAATGTCGTAGAAGTCTTGATAAGGACTTATGACCAAAATCATGTATGGGTGGCCAATAGTGCCAACAAGGGATCTAAGTATACATTTTCTCAGAAAAAGGCAATGAAAACATGTAATTTTTTATTATTTACTTATGTCATTTGCATGGTTTGAATTATTACATGTTTGATTGTTTTTTCTAATGCTTTAAGGATATTATTTTTTATCATTTCAAACAATCTTTGATGCTTTGAAAGTTCATTTGAATCAGATGGATACATACATGATAGATGTAAATGATTCATTGTGGAGTGAGGGTTAGTTGAAAGTAGCACCATAGTATATCTTTCAAACTGTCCATCCTGGCATCAAACCATCTACTCCATCAGCTCTGGTTGGTTGGGTAAACACTAGTGACAACCTTGTTCTTCCCATGGAGTCACTGGAACACTCACAACCACACTTGAGCCAAGTGACCCCAAGGTGCACTAAGCACGATTGGGAAACACTCTTCCAAGGCTTGTATGTTGGACCTCATGAGAGGTATTGAAAAACTATTAGGGGTTATAGGATCATGTTTTTTAGGTCTACAATAACCTCTCTCAGTTTTGGGTGATTCAACTTTGTTTGAATTTGGCAAGGTGATCTTAGTCGATGCCAAAACTTGTAGTGAGGGTCAATTGAAACTAGCTCTAAAGTGTATCTTTCAAACCGTCCATCCTGGCATCAAATCATCTACTCTATTAGCTTTGGTTGGCTAGGTAAATGCTAGTGACAACTCCATTGTGCCCACGGAGTCACTGGAACGCTCACAACCAGACTCGACCCAAGTGACCCCAAGGTGCACTAAGCATAGTTAGGAAGAAATCTTCTGAGGCTCATAGCTCAGACCTCATGAGAGGTATCAAAAAACCATCAAGGGCTATGAGATTTTATTTTTGAGGTCTACAATAACCTCTCTTAGTTTTGGGTGATTCGGCTTTGTTTGCATTTGGCAAGGCGATCTCAATCATTGCCAAAACTTGTAGTGAGGGTCAGTTGAAAGTAGATTTGAAATGTATCTTTCAAACAGTCTGTCCTAGCATCAAACCATTTGCTCTATCAGCTTCGATTGGCTGGTTAAACACAAGTGACAACCCCGTTGCACCCACAGAGTCATTGGAATGCTCGCGACCACACTTGACCCAAGTGACCCCAAGGTACACTAAGCATGATTTGGTAGTGATCTTCTGAGGCTTGTATCTTAGACCTCATGAGAGGTATTGACAAACTATTAGGGGCTATGGGATCTTGATTTTGAAGTCTACAATAACCTCTCTCAGTTTTGGGTGATTTGACTTCGTTTGCATTTTGCAAGGCGATCTCAGTCGATGCCAAAACTTGCAGTGAGGTTTTATTGAAAGTAGCTCTGAAGTGTATATTTCAAGCCATCTGTCTTGGCATCAAATCATCTACTCCATCAGCTCTAGTTGGCCAAATAAATGCCAGTGACAATCCCATTCCACCCACGGAGTCACTGGAATGCTCGTGACCACGCTTTACCCAAGTGACCCCAAAGTGCACTAAGCATGATTGGGTAGTGATCTTCCGAGGCTTGTATCTTAGACCTCATGAGAGGTATCAAGAAACTATTAGGGGCTATGGGATCCTATTTCTAAGGTCTACAATAACCTCTCTCAGTTTTGGGCAATTTGACTTCATTTGAATTTGGCAAGGTGATCTCAGTCGATGCAAAAACTTGTAGTGAGGGTTAGTTGAAAGTAGCTCTGCAATGTATCTTTCAAACCATCCATCCTCGCATCAAAGCATCTACTCCATCAGCTCTAGTTGGTAGGGTAAATGCTAGTGACAACCTTGTTCGGCCCATGGAATCATTGGAACGCTTGCACCACGCTCAACCCAAGTGACCCCAAGGTGCACTAAGCATGATTGGGAAATGATCTTCTAATGCTCATATCTTGGACCTTGTAAGAGGTATCAAAAAACCATTAGGGGCTACAGGATCATGATTCTAAGGTCTACAATAACCTCTCTTGATTTTGGGCAATTCAACTTCATTTGCATTTGGCAAGGCGATCTCAGTTGATGGAAAAACTTGAAGTGAGGGTCAGTTGAAAGTAACTCTAAAATGTATCTTTCAAATCATCCATCCTGGCATCAAACTGTCTACTCCATTGGCTCTGGTTAGCTGGGTAAATGCCAATGACAACCTTGTTCTACCCACGGAGTCACTGGAATGCTCACAACCATGCTTGACCCAAGTGACCCCAAGGTGCACTAAGCACGATTGGGCAGCGATCTTCCAAGGCTCATATCTTAGACCTCATGAGAGGTATCGACAAACTATTAGGGGCTATGTGATCATTTTTTCAAGGTCTAAAATAACCTCTCTCAGTTTTGGGTGATTTAACTTCATTTGCATTTGGCAAGGTGATCTCAGTTGATGCCAAAACTTGTAGTGAGGGTCAGTTGAAAGTAGCTATGAAGTGTATCTTTCAAACCGTCTGTCCTGGAATTGAACCATCTACTCCATCAGCCATGGTTGGTCAAATTAATGCCAATGACAACCTCATTCCACCATAGAGTCACTAGAATGCTCATGAACACGCTCGGCCCAAGTGACCCAAGGTATGTGACTGAGGACAACAAATCCATTACATCTATTAATTTATTACACCTGCATAAATTATTACATCTGGGTAATTTATTACATCTATAATAAAAAATTCAAAAAAATTGACATATAACATCAACAAGATATAATTTAAATCATAATGATAATCATAGTCAAGATATAACTTCACCATCCAATTCCATAAACATGAATAATAAGTATTTATATAAAAGATGATGCAAATATAACATAAAAATGAACCTGTTCTATATATAGAATGTATCAAATGTATCAAAAGTGTCTCCATATGCAAATATGGCACATGCCATTTTAAAATGTCTACAAAATCAATGTTTCAAGGTGTATAATGTGGCATATATGCCATCTCAAAATGTGCCAAGTGGCATCTCTAAATGACCACAAAACTAAAACTACATCCTATCCCGTAGGGCGATCATCAAAATGTAGCCTCTTTGAAGAAGTGTTTGGCTCTGATTGATCTTGCATAAAAAATGAGTTCAAACCCAAGTTTAATTGCTTAATTTATATGATTTGTGCACACACACACACACACACATATATATATAATTTATAATTCAAACACTAATTTAATTAAAATTATAACTGAATACAAACTGTATAGGATAAAATATGGATGGGGTCCTAGAACAATGGTTTGCACAAAAAAGAGACCCCAAAGCCAATATTTTACACATACATTTGAATTGTAAGGGAAAAAATGCTTGGAATCAAATAAAATAAGATACATACCTCATGATGAAATTAATTTGGAAATACCTATTTTCTAGTGTCTGTGTACAATTTAGGGCAATTCTGCAACCTATTTCGAACTAGAAATGCTGAGACAGAGAAAACCCAAAAGTATTTTATCTTTTTGATGACAGGTAGTCTTTGACCCTCATAAAAGGTCAAAGGCTACATTTTTGTTTTGAACGTTGACTTTGACTTTGTTCATAGATCTTGGAAGTTCGGTGAAAATGGTATCCAAATCCAAGCTCAGATCCATAGTTCCGCACCTATACCTACAAGAAAAAATGGTTTTGTTTGTTTGGGGGGTTTGCCTTGGTCAAACCCCGGTTTGGAATCAACCTTAATATTGAAATTGGAATGGAGAATGCTAGCAAGTAGTAGAAGTAGATCTAACAATGAAGATATGATATTCAATAGACACACAAATTGTATTTGAAATGTAATCAAGTATGTTAATCTGAAAGCTTGAACATAACATCAAAAAATGTAAATCAAACCTCCATGATTTTATGCTTGGAATCCACCTTGAGGGAAGAATGAATGGATCTTGAAGATGAACAAAAGGATCTTGAAGGAAGATCACACCATTATGATGGCTAGATCTAGGGTTTGAATGATGAATCTTGAATGCTTGAACCAAATCCCTTCAATGGAGAACTTGGATGGAGAAGAGGACTTCAATGCTTGAATGGATGCTTTCTTAAAATTCTTTCTTGATCTCCTTTCTTGAGAGTGCTTGAGCATGAAAACTTGATGGAGAAAATGAGAGAGGAAGGCTTCCTTTTATAGTGATCTAGGGAACAATCCTCTAGAGGGGCCACCATGGGGAATTAAATTCCAATTAGGCCTAAACCCTTTAGGAATGGACCTAAATTAAATATAATTTAAGGTTTCACCATTTCAGAGACCAAAATAGCCGACTCAGAAGTGGGAAAATAATTATTTCTGAAACCTGACAACTGGAGATCACGGGACCTTGAAACTTGAACCTAGGGTCAAGGATGAGCTCGACCCTGACCTAGGTTAGAGTCAAGGTTGAATTTGATCCCTTTAGGTTGTCATTGACCCATTTAGGTTTTCATTGACCTTGAGGTTACAGATCCCAGGGTCTTAGTCCAAAGATGCCAGAATTAGAAACATGAGGTCTCGGGAGTGCCCGGAGACCTAGAAATGATGTCAGAACAGGGTAGAGTGCTAGGGAGAGGTAAAAAATCCTATGATGAACATGTTGAAGGACAAGAGGACCTATTTGTAAGTCCTACCTAGAAAATAGAGCCATAGAAGAGGGAAATTAAGGAGAATCCTCTGGATCCTACCCCTAATTTCACCTAGAATGAAGGAATCAAGTGCAGAAAAGAAGTGGGAAATGGGGAAAAAGCTAGATCCAAGAAAAGACCAATTCAAGGTGCTTGACATGACCCCAAACCACTTACTTGGAGGGATAAATTCTCTTAACATGGAAGTTCTTCCATTTTAAGATGATACACAAACATCTGTACCTGGCCTCTCGGTCACCTACCACGACCAAGTGTCCTAACATAAGTCTTTGGTAGTGAAGGGACAATGCCACCATAACAAACTCTGACCTATAAATATATATTTACAATAATGAGATTAGCAGAGTGGTGCAACATAGAGTAATAAATCTAAAAAATAGGATGATAGCATAATAAAATTACAAATTGATTGAACTAAAATTAAAACTTACATCTGTTGATCCCTCCTCTGGAATAGTGGGCTGGGTCAACAAAGATATGAAAGATTCTCTTGGGCCCTCCCTCACACTGGGAGTAACCTATGAGAGTAAAAAGATTGTCAATTATATATAAATGTACTTCATCATAATAACCCTAGTTACAAAATACAAATAACAATATGTAAAAGTCTATGTACAATCAGGCTATCACTCCGAATCAAGATGCCTGTCAGCCTAGGCTCCCGAACCTGTGTCGGGACATCGTCAAGAACCACACCCTAAAGAATAAAGTACAAGTAAAATATTTATTACTACACACAAGTGGCATACATATGCATGCATAATTAATCTTAAACAATTAATTACCTTTTCTTTGTCAGCACATGAAGAAGGAACCCCCTCGTGCCCCCCATTGACATCAGCTGTAGCCTACAAGAGTACAATAAAATGAAAATATATTAGTAAATATATGAATTTTATTGCTCTAATTGATAGAGATTTAAGCATGTACACCAAATGATTAAAAAAAATTGATGGGTACATAATTTTTAATATACCATATAGGTGTCAAGGCCAAATGAAATGGCTGAAAGTGTGGAGTCATCCACTGGTCTCAACTCCTCCTCTGTCATCGACTGAACATAAATGGAAAAAATATATATACATAAGTGCATGCAATCATTAAAACTAATCTAAATAAACAAATTATTTTTAAATTAAATAAGTCATGTGAAAAATTTATTTATAATGTTTACTCTTACCGTATCAACAGGAGTCCATGGCTCTATGTATCCCTCCTGAGCACTCTCATGAGATGTAGATGCTCCATGAGGTGTTGCAGCCTCTGTAGTTGTGTCTCCTATATCCTCCTCATCAATAACATACTAATATGTATTAGCATCAGTAAGCAGTTCGAGGCACATATTCTTGCATATAATGTAAATATGGGGCACGCATACATGTGAACTCCATCCAGATGTCGATGCATCAGCATCATCCACACCAGGAGGCAACAATGACCTGGTCTGCATGATCAACTGATCACTCAGCAAATGAATGGCCCTAATACCATGTGAGGCAGCCTCTACAATGATATTGGGATGCTACACTAGAGGAGGGGGTGCGACATCAGTGGGGGGACAAAGGTAGTGGCCTTTTGCATTGGGCAAATGGCCTAGTCTAGGGAG